>JAEAOA010001744.1:1010000-1627500 GCA_016746295.1 Potamilus streckersoni | reverse complement strand
ATGGCATACATTACCAATGTATCCTGTAGTGAATAGAATATATAATTACTTATAAGTCAAAATGCAGACAGCAAAAATCCTGATCTGCTGTAGCATAAAGTGCCTGCAGATCAGGGTCTATCTTGTTTGTTCTACTTATTATTTTTAACAAATTGCATAGACCCAGGTCTGCTGGCACATTATGTGATGGCAGATCCTGGACTGTGCAGTTTGCAGTTGGACTCATAAGTGAATATACAAAGTACTTTCACTTCAGGTTGTAAGTTTTTGTTTACCCTTGACTGAAATAAAACAGATGCCAATTTTCCTAATCAAATATTCAGTGAATACAATTAAACAAGATTTGAATAATTATCTAATAATTGACTCTGCCACTTCCAGCCAAGCTACATTTGAAATGCTTAGAATTAAGTCTGGATTCTAAATCTAATTAAATGATATTGTAGTGGTCTTAATTATCATATATTTTTTGAGGAACCAATGAAAAATCAATTTCCTTGTTTATATTCAAATTCAGTACAAATATTAATTTGCCTTTAGTGCTGAAGACAGGTACAGTTATGGAGAGAAACTCAATTTACATATTCAGTTAGAGGTGGGGATGATCTCCAAAATGTATCTGGGAAGTGATTTATTCACAATCAAAATCATACAGACAAATGACCAATTTAATTTGATAATTTAATGATAGCAGGTCTCTAGAATTTCCCATGAAAGTATATGCCTGAAATGTCCAATGTGACTGTCTGGTCAACTGACTGTAGAAATATCCAGTAATGTTTCAATATGTGTGAAGTATTCATTTGGTTTATGTAAACAGTATAACTGAAACCCATACACAGGTTCTGATCTGGTCTTGCAGGTGTGTAAACCATATAATTTGGTGTATGTCAACAGCATAATGTTACCTCTATAAGGGCCAAGTACATGGGAATAGTCGTCTGCCTCAACCAAGATTGGGAGAAGACAGTTTGGTTTATGGTTAAGAAAGATTCCCATCAAACAGTGGCAAGTTTTATTTTAACAGCAAACTCTCAACTGTTAAAGCTATAAAATTTGGTTCCACTAGTTTAGTGACAACTGGCCCATGCATATCTGCATTCATGACTTTAAAGAAAAGGATAGTGTCAAATTTTAAGCATACTGGCAATTCCCATAGCTGTGCTGTAATGACTTTAAAACTGTAGTTGAATACAAGTCCAAATGTTGAACTGTATAATGGAATTAGCTTTCCAAAGTGATATGGTTTGATGGTGGGAAGTGGGAATTGTTTGAGAGATTGGCTGCAAATGGCTCATGACAGAACAAATGTCCAACAACAGTTCACACAATTTTAGTAGCTTTGGTTGAGTGAGGCTTGTTGACTTAGTTATGGCCCCAATTGTATGACATGTTCCTCATCAACTTTAGTTGGTATTACACATTATGTTCTTATGAGTGTAATGAATAGAAATAGTGATATTCGAGCAATGTGATTATCCAGGATTTGTATATTATGAACAACTGAATTTCAACTGATCTAGTGTTTTAAGAGCTTCCTTTGTAAACTAAAGAAAACATTGTTGCATAGTTTAAATTTTGTGTATTTTGCTTCTGGTTCCTAATGCTGCAAGACTTGCTGGTAAAAAGATAAATATTCAAATATGAGTTTTCTTTTTGAATATTTTCAAAAAGAATGCTAGTTTAAATGTTCGGATATTTTGTGATCAATAGTAATTTACCATGCTCAGATTTTAAGCATTTTAATCTTAAGATTTCCAAATTTTTGGCAATATCACACTGCCTTCATCAGCAGCTAATGTTGATCATGTGACTTAAATTGGTTATGTGATACAAGGAGACTGGTGTAGATGGGTGGTAATTCAAGCTCTTTGGCCTGTTTAGTGTTGACAAAAGCTGTTGTGTTTCAATTACCTTCTTCACCTTCCTTTTCCTCCTAAGATTTTTATGAATATAGAGAATGATCATGGATTATCCAGAGCAGGGAAACACACTAAAGCAGAATAATGACTTAGATCAACTATAAATATATTAAAATATTTTAAATACCTAATGTTGGTTTGTCATTTTGGTTAGATTCTATTCCATATTAATTTCCATGTGCCAGTACATGAATGGCAAAGCGTTCATATGAATGGCATAGCTAACCAAGTGTTTGTAGTGATCCACTAAAATCATCTTTCATATTTAAATCATATGTGTGTATTTTATTGATGTAATAAATGTTAAGTAAAAATAGAAACTAAAAATGAAAGCAATCAATAAGCAAAGGTGATTAAGGATAGCCATAAAAAGCATAGAATTACATTTTGTTATGGACATATTATTCGATGTGAGGAGATTATTCACTCGGTGCATACACAGCTGCCTGTAGTAAATCTTAGCAAATATATGCATTTGTATGCGATATAAATCAAATATATGTACAGCATGTACGCTGTATCAGTAATATTTCACTCATATAAATCTTTCATTAAAATAAAATTCTGTAAACATCCTTACCTTTTAATGAAAAATGTATACATCTTGTGGTATATCATTGATACAGCATACATACTATACATTTATTCTTTATATATATATATATATATATATATATATATATATATATATATATATATATATATATATATATATATATATATATATATATATATATATATAATTATTGACTGATTATCAAAACTTATTTTGGAGATTTCTGCTTTTTCTGAGTTGTTGAAAAGCCTTAGATACTAGAACTCCTTAGATACTAGAACTAAATAAAAATTGTGCTGTTCTAGTAAATTGGTTTTTTGGTGGAGCATTGTCACTTGCAGTGAATGACAAATTAATCAATTCAAATATTTTTTTTTCTGTTATAGATTTTGGTCTAAGTTAGTTATGTCATTCCTATAGTTGGGACTTAACTAGGATTGTCGGCAAGATAAGTCCAATTTTGGCAAGACATCCTATGGATAAAATAATTGATTAGTTTAGAATAAAGTGATGATGATTAACATTGTATGGTTTTCCAAATAATTGTCCAAAATACATTTCCTCTTTTTTACGATGAATATATAAACATATTGGTACCTATAATTTAACTTTCAACTGATCTGTACTGGTACTTCTAATCAAGGAATTGCAAAAGGAAATCAATGAATTTTCTTTTAATATAGGATAAATACTCACTTATAAGCACAACTGTAAACTGCACAGATCCAGATCTGCCATAACATAATGCAGTGGCAAATATGTCTCTGTATAGTTGGTTAGAAAAGACAATATAAGCCTTAATTTGCAGACACATTATGGGTCAGTAGGTCATGTCCTATGATGGTTTGTAATTTAACTTGACTTACAATTATGTTCAGTATTTTTATTTGTTAAAATTATTTTATACCAAGGCCAGAGAAGGAATTGTTTTAAAATTATTTTAAAATTATTCAGTATGCTGTTCCACTGGTGAGGAACAACATTCATAGTGACATAAGGCAGGCTTCTTCTTTTCATCATGAATGCCTCAAATGGATAAAATTTTTAAGACAATTAAACAGTTCTAGTAATATAAATACCTCCAGCTTTTCTGTACTTTTGCATCTCTTTCAAAATTTAAATTTTCAATGCATGATGATATTTTATATTTTGTGTTTATTTATGTGTTCACAGATGCCTTTGTGTATGTTCCAAGCTTGAAACTTAGACTTTTAGAATCATTTAAGTCTTTAGTATCTAGCCAAATTTATCACTTTGTATTGTATGTACTGTCTATATTATACATAACATCTGGTTCTCAAGGCTGATGAGTTCTGTAACTAAATGATTTAACTTCTCTAAATAAATTCTTTATTATTATTATTATTATTATTATTATTATTATTATTATTATTATTATTATTATTATTATTATTATTATTATTATTATTATTGTTATTGTTGTTGTTGTTATTGTTATTATTATTATTATTATTATTATTATTATTATTATTATTATTATTATTATTATTATTATTATTATTATTATTATTACTAGTACTAGTAGTAGTAGTAGCAGCAGCAGGAGCAGTAGTATATACTTTAACTGAGCTTATTGAGTGAAGCTTTGAGTTAATACAATCTGTATCTTATTATAAGGCCATTTTTTTATATAAAGCTCAGAGTTAATACAGAGTGTACCTTATTAAACTAATCTTTAATGATATGATGCTCTGAGTTAATACAGAGTGTACCTTATTAAACTAATCTTTAATGATATGAAGCTCTGAGTTAATGCAGTGTGTACCTTATTAAACTAATCTTTGATTATATGAAGCTCTGAGTTAATAGAGTGTGTACCTTATTAAAACTAATCTTTGATGATATAAAGCTCTGAGTTAATGCAGTGTGTACCTTATTAAAACTAATCTTTGATGATAATCCTACCTCACTTTTATAAACCTTTGGCAAATATTTGCTGAAGACATGTCTGTCATTAAGCTCAACCACTCCATTTTTTTTTTACTAGATTGATTCCCTTTGCCAATGATGAGATAAATAATATAATTATAATTAAATTTATTTTCAGCCACGATTTTTTAAAATTCATTTTATTTTTAATGAACAAGTTTGAAACCACTACTGTGACTTGCATTGCCTTGTTGATATATGTCTCATTATTCCTTGTACATAAATGTATTCAGCATACTTATAAAGTATTATTATGTTTATACATTTATTATGTGCATTTATACAGTAGACTATTGTCTATCAATCCAAGCAAAATTAGTGCAGTATTTTTCAACAACAGTAAGGTATTTGTCTTAATTGGACATTTACCTGGTGTATCTGTATATGGAATGCATCATGCCTGAAGACTGTAAGGTTTATGTACTTGAACAGGTGTAATTTCAAATGAGTAGAAACTATCAAAATTAATTATTTCTAAATGACAGGAATACCTAGATATTTTTTAATTTGTATGCCAAACATTACACAATAATGCAGTCTGAATAAAAGTGACATTACCCTAAAAATGTCATATTTAAGTATTGTATAAAAGTTTGGTGTTTATGCTACATTTAAAACATAAGTAATTCAGACATTATTGTATAATAATAATAATAATAATAATAATAATAATAATAATAATAATAATAATAATAATAATAATAATAATAATAATAATAATAATAATAATAATAATTATAATAATAATAATCAATTATTATTATTATTATTATTATTATTATTATTATTATTATTATTATTATTATTATTATTATTATTGTTGTTGTTGTTAATAATGATAATAATAATATTATTATTATTATTAAATACTTGTTGAATGGCAATTAACATATACATATGGAATTTAAATAGCAATTCAATTATTCAGATGATTCAGTAAAAATTTCAAATGATAATAAATTATGAATACATATATAATCTAAAATATTTTAAAATTTAAAAAAAGAAATGTGATCAGATTTTGAAATCAGTAATTATGAGAAGAAGAAGAAGAAGAAGAAGAAGAAGAAGAAGAAGAAGAAGAAGAAGAAGAAGAAGAAGAAGAAGAAGAAGAAGAAGAAAAAATGTTATATATTATTTATTTTCTTATTATTTTTGTAGCAACTGTTTTTTTTTATTTTAGTAATATTTTTACTACTTAGTACCACAGTGTGCTACTGCTGCTACTACTACTACTACTATTAGTAAAGCATTTTTTAAAATGCAAACGTTTGGCTTATATAAAAAATAGTCTAATTTTTCTCTTAAGTTAATTTTTTATGATCAGTGAAGTTTTTATTGTGCTTTTGTCTTAGCTTTATTTTATTTATAGCCACCAATCTGTTGTAATGATAAGTATCTTGTTATATGTGTGATTTGGATTTTTAATGTAGCTTTAACAATTTTTAAGTCATATTGCTACGATGTCTGCAATGTGGCAGTTTATAGTGATGTCTAGCACTGGGACATAATGCTTCAGACATATATCATGATGTCCCACTCAGTGACATTATCCTGATACCAGTCTGACCAGTCCTAACACTGACCTCTTAATGCTGAGTGCCAAGTGAGGCAGCTGTTAGTACCATTTTTGTAAGACTTTGATATGACTCAGCCTGGAATCGAACACATGACCTTCCGAGGTGGATGTTCTAATTATATATATATGGACTTAATTTTTTTTCCTGTGCAACTTCAGCAACTTCATGTCATGTCATACCCTGCAAGGTATGAAGGTATTAACTATGTCTGATCTACCTGGGCAAGTTATTACTTTCTAAAACTGAATGTGGTGTACAATGCAGAATGGGTCACATATTGACTATCATCATATTTCAGTTTGGTGAGTGATCTCATGCTCACTTTGACCTCTTGTTTCATGATATTTTAGAAACTATCATATTAACTATTTTTACAAAAAGTTAATAATTAAATTGCAGTGCATAATTTTTGCTGTGCTAATTTTAAATAATATTGCCCAATTATGTCATATAATGAGCAAATTGGACAAATGAACCATAAATCTTTTGAAATTCATACTATGCATACAGTACAACAGAGTACACTGACCTAAATAATGTATTCTACGCCAACATTTAAAAAATCTAGAAATCGCAAATTATGAAAAAAAAAAACCCAAGTTTAATGTACAAATCATTGATTTTGTTGTGAATTTTTAATTGAGCTAATTGCATAACTTGCCAAGGCAATTCCCAAATTTTTGCATTTTATGTATCCTTCTCTTTGATTGCATTTATAAAGTTTAGTCCCAAAATATAAAAATTTGCCACTGCTGTAGTTTTAATGAACCATTGACACCACAGCCATCCTTGTCAGGGACTTCAGAAGATGGCACTTAAATTATACCATTTTTAAAGTTGTTGAGGGCATTCCATAAGCTCCAGCTTATCATATTGGCATCTTATCAACCAAGTTTGATGAATTTCCATCCATTGGTTTAGAAAGAGATGGGCAGACATTTGCAATTTGTACAGTATGCACAGATCAACAAAGGGTAGAATTATGAGCAGATATATACACACTATGCACAGATCAACAAAGGTTAGAATTATGACAGATATATACACCATATGCACAGATCAAATAAGGGTATCATCATACTTTTAGCATTGTCCAATCTAGCTGGCCTTGCAACTAAGCATATGTAGCATAATCTTCAGTTAGTTGGTCTTGTTGGACAAGGGGAGGTCATATCTTCATATTAAAGGGCATTGGTTTGTTTGAATAACTTTTCTGATGATTTTCATTTGCAGACAAAATAATATGTTTTGCAGAAAAGATATTTCGAATAAAAACAATGATGAAATAGAAAATACAAATTAAACTTTCTTGTCTGTGTATTTTTGGACATGGTAATTTCTACTTTTCAGGAATAAAAACAGAATTAATTAAGAACAATAACTCTTTGACTTTGCTCTATTAATTTGTTAAACACTTGGCACATTATGAATTCAAACAATAGCTCCACCTGTAAGGAATTTGCATATATATATATATATCATTAGATTTTAGATAAGATATATTTAATGATCTAAAAGGTATGGTACCTTGATACAAGACTACCTTTATTTCAATTCATGTGAAATTACACAAGTGAATATCAAATGGCAGGTTATTTTGTACTATACTACTTATCTGTATTGATTATATGTCAGCATTAAATAAAACATGGTGTTTATATGTTTGAATAGGTGTGAAAGGTTTTCTACCATGTTTGATGTTACATAGGTCTTAACAAGCATGCATCCCTTTTTTCATATTAAAACTTGCAAAAAGAATTCCATTATTACCCATGTTTTAATTCCAGCATGCATTGTGGGAAGGGAGAAGCTTCTTCTGTCTTTAACATCATAACTAGTGTTGGCATACGATATGAATATCCATATAAAAAATCACAGTTCATAGTTAGAATTAACTTTGGAGTGTCAGATAGAAAATTGTCCTACCTCCTTTTTTAATCCAGTAACAAAATGCTTACAAGAGGGAAAATTGGAATGGTGGTGTGGGGATTGGGGTGGGGTGCTCTTTCCTTTCATAATTTTTGGCAGCAAAATTTGTACTGGAGTTTTCTCAAAATAGCAAAACCATAAAACATGAAGCAGATTTGTTGTTTAATACTGTGTATTTTGAACCCTGCAGTTGCATGAGACTAATTTGATATTACCTTCTCCTGGGGAACTGTTTACCTACATTGTTGTGTCAAGGTATACAGTACCTGAGAAAAAGGCAAGGGTGCCCTGCTCCTGGAGACACCACTGTTGGAGGACAGTTCATAAAAAATAAAGTAAGTTAATGATCTTGTATATCACATGATGTCAGGTGTCAATGCATTGTAGTAGTGCTAGTTGTTACAGGTACAATTTCTATAGTTAGGCATAGCATCATGCTGTAGTAGCAATAATAATAATAATAATAATAATAATAATAATAATAATAATAATAATTAATATGTAGGTAGGTAGGTAGGTAGGTAGGTATGTAGGTAGGTAGGTAGGTAGGTAGGTAGGTAGGTAGGTAGGTAGGTAGGTAGGTATGTATGTATGTATGTATGTATGTATGTATGTATGTATGTATGTATGTATGTATGTATGTATGTATGTATGTATGTATATATATATATATATATATATATATATATATATATATATATATATATATATATGTATATATATATATATATATATATATATATATATATATATATATATGCATGCACAGTGAAGAATAGTACATGCAACAATTTGTTTTGTGTGGAAAAATACAGAAGTTCCTATTCAAGAAGAAAGTCATTAGTTACAGTTAGCAGTTTAGAGGTGAACTCAATAGAAAATGCTACAGCTAGGTCTATGGTACAGAATTTGAGGTCATGTAATTCTTATTAGTACTGACTTTGAGGTCATGTAATTCTTATTAGTACTGACTTTGAGGTCATGTAATTCTTATTAGTACTGATTTTGAGGTCATATAACTCTTCTTAGATCTGACTTGTAAATATTTAATGTTATTATAAGTTGCTCATGTTACTTGCGTCTGAAACACCATCAGGGGCAATTCATCTTGTTACTGAAACATCATTTTGGGCAGTTCATCTCCTTATTACATGGGGCCCCATGGGGTGGGTTCGAGTCTAGGATTCCGAAAATGTAGATATGTGAGAAAGCTTGCCAGTAGCTTCTCATGGGTCAGTGGTTCTTTCTGGTGATTTCCCGGTTTCTTCCTCCACCATTAATACTGGCAGCCATGAATAGCCTTTTGTGAGCTGACAAATGGTGTTAAGCCCAACAACAACAACAACAACAACAACAACAACAACAACAACAATAACAACAACAACTTATCACAGAAAAACCATTAGGGGCAGTTTATCTCCATATGACTGAAATAATTTAAGGGCAATTCATCTACATTTAACTGAAATACCTTTAGGGTCAATTCATCTCCATATGACTGAAATACCAGTAAGGGCCATTCATTTCCATATGACTGAAATACCAGTAAGGGCCATTCATTTCCATATGACTGAAATACCAGTAAGGGCAATTCTTTTCCATATGACTGAAATACCAGTAAGGGCAATTCTTTTCCATATGACTGAAATACCAGTAAGGGCAATTCTTTTCCATATGACTGAAATACCAGTAAGGGCCATTCATTTCCATATGACTGAAATACCAGTAAGGGCAATTCTTTTCCATATGACTGAAATACCAGTAAGGGCAATTCTTTTCCATATGACTGAAATACCAGTAAGGGCAATTCTTTTCCATATGACTGAAATACCAGTAAGGGCAATTATTTTCCATATGACTGAAATACCAGTAAGGGCAATTCTTTTCCATATGACTGAAATACCAGTAAGGGCAATTCATTTCCATATGAAAGAAATTCTTTTAGGGGCTATTCATTTTCATATGACTGAAATTCCAGTAAGGGCAATTCATTTCCATATGACTGACTGAAATAAGAGTAAGGGCCATTCGTTTCCATATGACTGAAATACCAGTAAGGGCAATTCATTTCCATATGACTGAAATACCAGTAAGGGCCATTCATTTCCATATGACTGAAATACCAGTAAGGGCCATTCATTTCCATATGACTGAAATACCAGTAAGGGCAATTCTTTTCCATATGACTGAAATACCAGTAAGGGGAATTCTTTTCCATATGACTGAAATACCAGTAAGGGCAATTCTTTTCCATATGACTGAAATACCAGTAAGGGCCATTCATTTCCATATGACTGAAATACCAATAAGGGCAATTCTTTTCCATATGACTGAAATACCAGTAAGGGCAATTCATTTCCATATGACTGAAATACCAGTAAGGGCAATTCTTTTCCATATGACTGAAATACCAGTAAGGGCAATTCTTTTCCATATGACTGAAATACCAGTAAGGGCAATTCATTTCCATATGACTGAAATACCAGTAAGGGCAATTCATTTCCATATGACTGAAATACCAGTAAGGGCAATTCTTTTCCATATGACTGAAATACCAGTAAGGGCAATTCTTTTCCATATGACTGAAATACCAGTAAGGGCAATTCATTTCCATATGAAAGAAATTCTTTTAAGGGCTATTCATTTTCATATGACTGAAATTCCAGTAAGGGCAATTCATTTCCATATGACTGAAATTCCAGTAAGGGCAATTCATTTCCATATGACTGACTGAAATAAGAGTAAGGGCAATTCATTTCCATATGACTGAAATACCAGTAAGGGCAATTCATTTCCATATGACTGAAATTCCAGTAAGGGCAATTCATTTCCATATGATTGAAATACCTTTAGGGTCAATTCATTTCCATATGACTGAAATACCAGTAGGGGCAATTCTTTTCCATATGACTGAAATACCAGTAAGGGCAATTCATTTCCATATGAATGAAATACTTTTAGGGTCAATTCATTTCCATATGACTGAAATACCAGTAAGGGCAATTCATTTCCATATGATTGAAATACCTTTAGGGTCAATTCATTTCCATATGACTGAAATACCAGTAAGGGCAATTCTTTTCCATATGACTGAAATACCAGTAAGGGCAATTCATTTCCATATGAATGAAATACTTTTAGGGGCAATTCATCTCCATCTGACTGAAATACCAGTAAGGGCAATTCATTTCCATATGAATGAAATACTTTTAGGGGCAATTCATCTCCATCTGACTGAAATACCAGTAAGGGCAATTCATTTCCATATGACTGAAATACCAGTAAGGGCAATTCATTTCCATATGACTGAAATACCAGTAAGGGCAATTCATTTCCATATGAATGAAATACTTTTAGGGGCAATTCATCTCCATCTGACTGAAATACCATTAAGGGCAATTCTTTTCCATATGACTGAAATACCATTAAGGGCAATTAATTTCCATATGACTGAAATACCAGTAAGGGCAATTCATTTCCATATGAAAGAAATTCTTTTAGGGGCTATTCATTTCCATATGACTGAAATTCCAGTAAGGGCAATTGATTTCCATATGACTGAAATTCCAGTAAGGGCAATTCATTTCCATATGACTGAAATACCAGTAAGGGGAATTCATTTCCATATGATTGAAATACCAGTAAGGGCATATTTGAATGTATATACTTCATCACAAATACTGTGTAAAAATAATCTTTTTGGGTTAAAAAGATGTAATATGAGACACCATTGGGACCATTGTCTTAAGGATTTTGCATTTTTATTGATAACATACAACTGGTATTTTTGTGAATGTGTCATAATAGAGACACTAAAATCTAGACTTACTCTATACTTAACAGGTTCATTATTTGAATGAATAATTAGATGGGATTTTAACAGGATGCTATTTCCACTTTTCCTTAAAACCAGACTCTTTTTATATATTTAACAAGGTCATATTTGAATTTTTAATTAGATGGGATTGTAACAGTATGCTATTTTCACTTTTCCTTTATTGATTTTGAAACAAATTAGTGGACTCCAAATGAATCACCCACTATCATTTTCAAAGATTAAACAGACAGAATTTTATTTTGATCCTTATTTTTGCAGTTTCATTGGTTTAATACTTTTAATTTGGGTAATTTAAATTTTTGTGTCCATTTTTACATCCAGTGAGATTTAATCCTTGGAAACACCCATTGTCACATTATATCATCTAAGGCCAGAAAATGTGTTTCCTATTGTACTCATTATAATATTAGGGTTGGCAGGTTGGTTTCTATGTTCTTAAAACATATACATTTAATGTGATTTTTAAAATCATTTTTTTTATTATTTTTTTTTTCCATGTGGGAAAAAGTGCTTTGGTCAGCAGTGAGAAACAGGGACAGCCATCCATCATGAAACACATTTGTTTTCAGCAAAAATATTTTATATACAATATATTTGTGATCAATAGAATATATTCTCACAAAAATAAAATCTTTGCAAATTATATTATATGTAATACAGGTGCGACCAGTCATGTTGCTGTAGTAGTGTGTTGGTCTGACTGAGGCACCACATTGTAACTTTACTTAGGGGTGCCTTGTGGTTAAGATGATAAGGTTTACTGTGGGCTCACATGCACCTTCATGAATAATACACATGCATGTGATGTGAGGGTAAGGTAATAGGGTACAGAAGGCTTTTATCTATATCAATAACAAAATTCCAAAGCCTCCATAATGATATTACTTAAGATTAAAGGCATTATTGGATTATCCTTGGAATATTATTTTAAGAGCTCAAGCAACCTAAAATAATTAACATTGCTTGGATTCTATTGGCAATGCAGGTTTGGCTTTGCTGACTATTGAAATGGAATATACTTTGGAAAGGATTAAAAATGTTAATGGATTATGGTTGGACTAGTTATGAAAGAGTTCATATGTACTCATGTATAGGACAAGTTTAACTGCACATGGACAGACATAGATCTTCATAATGTGCCAGTAGATACAGGTATATGCAGTTGTTCAGGAATAATGTGCTACAGAAGATCAGGATCTTTGTTGTTTGTAATATTACTTGACTTTTAAGTGAGTATATACAGTTTAAAAGAGGTCAGTTTAGTCTTGATATTTAAAGTTTGTAAAAATATCACTTGTATTTTGTTATCTCCCAATGTTAAAATGCCACATTTCTAACAATTGAAATATCACACATAATTCAGTAAGGAATGGAAACGATTCCTGTATTAAGTTGTTGTTGAAGAAGATCACAATGAGCATCAATCTGGCAGGCAGTCAGCAAACTGAATGTCAACATGAAGCAGACAGCAAACTGAATGTCAACATAAAGCAGTCAGCAAACTGAATGTCAACATGAAGCAGTCAGCAAACTGAATGTCAACATGAAGCAGTCAGCAAACTGAATGTCAACATGAAGAGGTCAGCAAACTGAATGTCAACATGAAGCAGACAGCAAACTGAATGTTAAATTGAAGCAGTCAGCAAACTGAATGTCAACATAAAGCAGTCAGCAAACTGAATGTTAACATGAAGCAGTCAGTAAAATGAATGTCAACATAAAGCAGTCAGCAAACTGAATGTCAACATAAAGAAGTCAGCAAACTGAATGTCAACATAAAGCAGTCAGCAAACTGAATGTCAACATGAAGCAGACAGCAAACTGAATGTCAAATTGAAGCAGTCAGCAAACTGAATGTCAACATAAAGCAGTCAGCAAACTGAATGTTAACATGAAGCAGTCAGTAAAATGAATGTCAACATAAAGCAGTCAGCAAACTGAATGTCAACATAAAGAAGTCAGCAAACTGAATGTCAACATAAATCAGTCAGCAAACTGAATGTCAACATAAAGCAGTCAGCAAACTGAATCTCAACATAAAGCAGTCAGCACACTAAATGTCAACATAAAGAAAAAAGTCAGCAAACTGAATGTCAGCATGAAGCAGTCAGCAAACTGAATGTCAACATAAAGCAGTCAGCAAACTGAATGTCAACATAAAGCAGTCAGCAAACTGAATGTCAACATGAAGCAGTCAGCAAACTGAATGTCAACATAAAGCAGTCAGCAAACTGAATGTCAACATGAAGCAGACAGCAAACTGAATGTCAACATGAAGCAGTCAGCAAACTGAATGTCAACATAAAGCAGACAGCAAACTGAATGTCAACATGAAGCAGTCAGCAAACTGAATGTCAACACGAAGCAGACAGCAAACTGAATGTCAACATGAAGCAGTCAGCAAACTGAATGTTAACATGAAGCAGTCAGCAAACTGAATGTCAACATGAAGCAGACAGCAAACTGAATGTCAAATTGAAGCAGTCAGCAAACTGAATGTCAACATGAAGCAGACAGCAAACTGAATGTCAAATTGAAGCAGTCAGCAAACTAAATGTCAACATGAAGCAGACAGCAAACTGAATGTCAAATTGAAGCAGTCAGCAAACTGAATGTCAAATTGAAGCAGATAGCAAACTGAATGTCAAATTGAAGCAGTCAGCAAACTAAATGTCAACATGAAGCAGACAGCAAACTGAATGTCAAATTGAAGCAGTCAGCAAACTAAATGTCAACATGAAGCAGACAGCAAACTGAATGTCAAATTGAAGCAGTCAGCAAACTGAATGTCAACATAAAGCAGTCAGCAAACTGAATGTTAACATGAAGCAGTCAGTAAAATGAATGTCAACATAAAGCAGTCAGCAAACTGAATGTCAACATAAAGAAGTCAGCAAACTGAATGTCAACATAAATCAGTCAGCAAACTGAATGTCAACATAAAGCAGTCAGCAAACTGAATCTCAACATAAAGCAGTCAGCACACTGAATGTCAACATAAAGAAAAAAGTAAGCAAACTGAATGTCAGCATGAAGCAGTCAGCAAACTGAATGTCAACATAAAGAAGTCAGCAAACTGAATGTCAACATGAAGCAGTCAGCAAACTGAATGTCAACATAAAGAAGTCAGCAAACTAAATGTCAACATGAAGCAGTCAGCAAACTGAATGTCACCATGAAGCAGTCAGCAAACTGAATGTCAGCATAAAGCAGTCAGCAAACTGAATGTCAAAATAAAGCAGTCAGCAAACTAAATGTCAACATAAAGCAGTCAGCAAACTGAATGTCAACATGAAGCAGTCAGCAAACTGAATGTCAACATAAAGAAGTCAGCAAACTAAATGTCAACATGAAGCAGTCAGCAAACTGAATGTCAACATGAAGCAGTCAGCAAACTGAATGTCAACATGAAGCAGTCAGCAAACTGAATGTCAACATAAAGAAGTCAGCAAACTAAATGTCAACATGAAGCAGTCAGCAAACTGAATGTCAACATGAAGCAGTCAGCAAACTGAATGTCAACATGAAGCAGTCAGCAAACTGAATGTCAACATGAAGCAGTCAGCAAACTGAATGTCAACATAAAGCAGTCAGCAAACTGAATGTCAACATGAAGCAGTCAGCAAACTGAATGTCAACATAAAGAAAAAAGTCAGCAAACTGAATGTCAACATAAAGCAGTCAGCAAACTAAATGTCAACATAAAGCAGTCAGCAAACTGAATGTCAACATAAAGAAAAAAGTCAGCAAACTAAATGTCAACATAAAGCAGTCAGTAAACTGAATGACAACATAAAGAAGTCAGTAAACTGAATGACAACATAAAGAAGTCAGTAAACTGAATGTCAACATGAAGCAATTGTTAACTGAATCTCAACACAAAGGCACAAAACATTTTTAATATCTTGGTGAACTCTGCAGAATTGTACTGACATTGCCACATGCCAGTGCAGACACGGAAAGGGAATTTTCCATTCTGAGTAATATTCAGGCTAACTCCAGAGATGATCTGAATTCAGTAAATGATACATCATTTTCCATCATTGATATCAACAGTGCCACACACATAATCCAGACAATGATCTTGGAGGGCTAAAAAGGATTGTGCTGCATACAAGGATGGTATAAGGATGATACAGAGATGGTACAGAATGAAAACAAGTACTGTGAAGGGTCTGATGTGACGAGAGTGTATATGTTTTAATATAGAAAAAAAAGAAAGCATTCAATAGTTGTCATTTTGCCCCAGTAATTGAAATTCCTCCATATCTGAGGTAAAAATTCATGTCCAAATTGAGCAAACATCCTAATCCTAGACTTTATTCTGTTTTGTCCTGTGTGAACTGACTTGTGTTTTGTCATGTGTGTGAACTGACTTGTGTTTTGTTATGTGTGTGAACTGACTTGTGTTTTGTCATGTATGAGAACTGGACTGAACTTCATGACACATGTAGCAGTCAGGACTTGAATTACCCTTTTATTGTGAAAGAAATTTGGGTTTGGGAAATGTCCCCTGTTTGTAATTTCTCGACTTTTAATTCTGGAGTATTTTGACTTTCAGAAGGAGAGCCTGGCAAGATGAAATAGAGGCATGCCACCTGTTTAAGGAAATACTTTAATGCAACATCCTGCAAGTTTTTTAATTTGATTCAAAACCCTAATCATCTGTAATCTGGATTCTGTTTTAAATTTGATTCAAACCCTAATCATCTGTAATCTGGATTCTGTTTCTGCATTTCATTACTGACAATAAAATAAAATTTTACTGAATTGAGGTGAATATTCCTGTATAAATTTTCATTGAAATTTAATTTAAAATATCACTATGCACTCTACGTATTTTATGTTAGTGTGAGATGAGAGGCTGTTATTTGAGCATGTATGAATTGCATATATTATGTACAAGTTAAAATGTAAATCTGGAAATATTATATTATATTATTATATTACCTCCAAAGAAAGACCGCCATTCACAGTTTTTGTAAAACAATTATGCAACAAATTTTCTTGAATATAGTAAAGAGTATCATATAGAGACTACAAATATTTACTGGTCCAAGGGTAGTAACATTTTTTATTTTGCTTGCACATTCATGGTTTTACTTCCATGTTAAGACAAGTATTTTTTCATGTATACAACAACCATGTTTGTGTGTCACACCTACCAAACAAGTGGTTGTGGATTTGAAATTTGTAGCAGCATAGAAGCTTTTTTATTTTTCTGTTTCAACTTTGTTTTTAGCTTGCTCATCACAAGTTTTTTATTTTTTGTTTTTTTTACTTGTTTACTTTTTTTCTTAAAATTTTTCATGTATCACACCCATTGAAGGACAGGTTTGTTATAAAATGAAAAGAGTTTTCATTTCAGATTATAATATTCATTTCATCTGAAACAAAAACACATTGCATAAAATTGGTCATGACTCATATAAATTTTAGTGTATAGTGCCAGTGGGAAGTTAGAATCTGACAGGTAATGTGATAGATTTCATCTTTCCTGATGGTAAAATGAAAACATATGCTTGCCTGTGTGAAAATTCATTTGCCCAAGGAAGCATGAAATGGTAAATTTAAAGGCCTGATATAATTACGTCAGAGATGCTTGGTTACAGGACTGAATAAATCCAAGAAGATAGCTATAATCTAGCTAGAATTGAGATTTCATACAATAATTAAAAGTAAATGTTTTATTTTAAATTTGAAATGAAATTTAGGCAAAGCATTTTGTTCATTCTGTGAAACTTTTTAAACCTTATCCTTGGCTGCTAAAAAGCAATTTTTGAGTCCTGGGTTTGAAGTAAATAAGAAATTAGTGACCCATTCTGAGCTACTTTCAGATATGACCCTGTCTTCCCTACATCATATGTACAGTAGTCAAAGAAGTATAAATGGACCACAAGGGGCCTCAATAACAAACAAGCCCCCACGAACCCCTAAACCCGAGGAGAAAGAGAAATTCAATGTCTCAGAGGGGAATAGAATTGAAAGGGATGCAGACAGGAAGCTGAGAACACCAACAATGCAGAAAAAGCGTCGGAAAAGACGACACTTGATTACAGCTAACCTGGCTGGCACACGATATGAAGTTGGTAAGTGTACCTTTTCAGATAGCATGCAATATATCTCACAATAATGTAAAATTTTGGTGACAAATATATCTGTCCTTATGCAGACTCATACTAATTTATTTCTTGATGTTGTTGTTGTTGTTGTTGTGGGGCTTAACGCCATTTTTCAGCACACAATAGGCTATACATGGCGGCCAGTATTAATGGTGGAGGAAGAAACCGGGAAATAACCGGAAAGAACCACCGACCCACGAGAAGCTACTGGCAAGCTTTCTCACATATCCACATTCGCCAAATCCTAGACTCGAACCCATGCAGACAGAGGTGAGATGACAGTGATCCGTAATGGACAGCGCTTTAGACCACTTGGCCACTCGGGGCCCCTAATTTATTTCTTGAAGAAGGAAGTCTGACATTATTTTTCTTTTCTCAATGTCTTCTTAATCTTTCTTTCTCGTACTATTTCTTTGTTTTCCTATTAAACATACTGTATTATACTCACTTATAAGATTAGTCCAGCTGCAAACTGTACAGAGCCAGATAATGTGCCAGCAGATCTGGGTCTGTATATTTATTTAGGAGTAATCAGTATAATGGCCTGCAGGTGATTTATTATATGGCAGATCAGGATATTTGTTGTTAGAAGTTTTACTAAGTGAGTATATATGCTAGATGCAAGGTTTTGTGTTACTTTCTTTGCTTTCATGGATGAAAATCTTTCTTTTTCAGTTCGTCAAGTGATAGAAGATTTAGGTTTCAGTATAACCAGGGATGATGACCCAAACAGGTTGGTTTATTTTACTTAGCTTACCACTGAAGAGGAATTTAAATAATGACTTAAATCTTTGTGGCAATGATGTCTACAGAGAATTGTAGTATTGTCCAATTTTTCCAAATATTTAAAAATTGAGATCTATGTTTCAGGCATGAACATGTTCCAGTGTATATGTAAGAGAATAGTAACATATACCTATTATACTTGCTTATAAATCAAGTAAAACAAACAAGACCCTGATCTGCTGTAGCATAATGCACATGCAGGTCAGGGTCAATGCTGTTTGTTCTACTGGTTACTCCCAACAAACTGCACTGTAGAGATCTGCTGGGCCATTATGTGCTGGCAGATCTGTGTCTATGCAGTGGTTAGTGGTTAGAGCATCTACCTCAGATTCGGCAGGTCTGGTTGGCCTGGTGTCAGGATAATGTAACTCGGTGGGACATCATGCCACATGTTTGTGGCTTGATATCCCAGTGCTAGACATCACTATAAACTGTCACACTGCAGACATCATAGTGCTATGACTGAAAAATTGTTAAAGCTATGTTAAAAATCTAAATCACTCAGAAGATAAATGACCATGCTTCAAATGCATTGATAGGTAAACAGCAATGACTGGGAATGCAGAAGAAAAACAATGTAAATGACAAAATAGTCTTAAGACTCAGTCTTCTGGTTACTTCACCTGCCAAAATGCCAAGTCAGCTTATATGATGACCCTGCATCCATGGGCAGTTTGTAGTTGGGCTCAACTTATAAATGATTATAGATGATATTATTAATTATTGAAAGAATTTTGGATTTGGAAAAAGATTTTGTGATAAGACAGACCTCATGAAACATTTAATCCGTAAATATGAATATTCACACTTAGACTAGGAATAAATAAATATAAGGGTTGCAAACATTTAAAATCTTCATTTGGATTTTATTCAGTTACATTTTGGACTTTATTATCATTTGAATATTTTGATTTCAACAGGTACAATGAAAAACATCTAGCAAAAGATTAAGTTTCTTTTGCCAAATTCAATCAAGTTGATAAATTAACTGAATGAGTGAAAAATCATTTCTCTGTTTGAGCTTATTTTGCATTAGCATTGCAATGATTAAAGATGTCCTTTTAATCAAACTGTAGTTTGTTATTGAATTTTTCAGTCAGGTACCTTTCACTTGATAGTATTGTCAAACCATTTATTTTCAGTGGTTATATTCTGAATAGAAAATTTAGGTAAATATTTGAACTATTATTATGAACTTTGGTCAGACCAAAGTTCAACATAAAATCACTCATATGAAAGGAATGAGAATCACAAAAACTCAATTATGTAGATATTACTGTTGTCATTTTTATTAGTTCTACTTGTTGTAGACCACATGAGTTTATTGGATGGCTTGTTAGCACAAGTTTATTATAAGTTTGTTATAAGTTTGCTATAGCACAAGTTTGTTAAAACTATTCCTTCAAAACTACTTGGAGGATTGCCATGTAATTTTCACCAAAAGGCTTATAGTCACTCATTTTTCATTAATGGTGCTCAGTATGGCCACCACAGTGACCAGTTTAAAAATCTTAAAACTCAGAAATTGGTTTCAACACTAAGCAGTTAAAAGAGCAATACGTATAATCTTGGATTCCAGGAATTTCTTTCTGGACACTAGAGTAACATTCACTTTAAATTTTAATTTTGTATGCTCATTTCATCCATGATAGGCACTAATCTTTGCAAATGAAAATTCTGTCACTTCAGTAGCATGCTAATTTATCTGCATTATAAATATATTTTTCAACAGATTTGGACTTCTGTTAACCTGACTGAATATCATATATACCTACTTATAAATTGAGTCCAACTTCAAAGTGCATAGACCCAGACCCTCCATTGCAAAATGTACTGGCAGATCTGGATCTATCCAGTTTTATTAGGAGTAATTAGTTGATGTTGTTTTTGAGGGGTTTTATTAATACCATTTCTTAGTTCAAGATAGGCCATACTGTAGAATTTTGATTATCCAACACCCAATTAACTGTCAGTCTCTGTTTATTGTCAGGGCATTGTACATCAAAATATTAAAAGCAGGTACATGTACATATGTAGATATTATAATTTTTTTTTATTACTTGGTCAATTGTATAATACTTTTAATGTACATATTCTACTGTCTATCTATTCTCATATCTGTCATGGTCTCTGTCCCACACACTGATGGATAATCAAAGTTTTACTGTATATGATAGAGAGTATAAGTGATGGAGGAAGAAGGAAAACCCTGGTAAGAACCACTGACCCATGGGAAGCTACTGGCAGCTTTCTCATATACTCAATATACTCACCAGACTTGAACCCACCTGGAGAGAAGGGTGATGGCAGTAATTAGGAGTAATCAGTAGAACAAACAAAGCAAACTGTGCTTTGCCAGTCTATTACGTAGTGGCAAAATCAGGGATTATGTTGCATGAAGTCAACTTATAAGTGGGTATATAAGATAAAATGTGGGCTGGATAATGTTCTGTCATAGCATCAATGTTTAAGTGATGTATAGATAGAAATAGGATCTGTTACTGTTATTTGAGTATTATACTGTAGGGATACTTCTTAATGACAAGAATTCTGCAGAATTCACCTGCTGCACTGACACATATTTTTCTAAATACCCAGCAAAGTCACAGTCTGACCTCCTCTTGCTTGTGATAAGTAGTACCCTTTATGATGAATATGGCTATCAAGCATCATGGCTGTATATGCAGCAATGTCGGAGAGACTGACCTTCATGTAAAATCTTAACATGGACACCAACAACAACAACAACAATGCATTTGGAAAAGAGGATCCAAGTGGTTAAATGGTTCAAAGTTCTCTCCTTTATACAATCTGTTCCATTTCACCTTTATCCATGTGGGCTTGAGTCCCAGGCTTGGCCAATGTGTCCATGTGAGAAAGTTGCCAGTAACTTCCTATGGGTCAGTGGTTCTTTCCAGGGTTTTCCCAGGTTCTTCCTCCACCACTCACACTCTTCCTTCACCATATAAAGCATTTCTTGCACTGAGAAATGGCACTAAACCACAAGACAATAAGACAAGTGATGCCTACATCTCATCCTGCTTTGCAGGTAATATTGATGCTTATTAAATGGTTCTTATGCTATTGCAACATGAGTATTGTTTTAATTGTGACTTACTTATCACTTACTTACTTACTTAATCACTCTTTGTTTGTTTCCATGCATGTGCTTTCTTGCAGAATTTTATCTATCATAATACAATGTGTCATGTAAAAAACATGATATTTGACTCCCCCTCCACTTGGGTCAAGTTTGAAAAAAAAACCCATAATTTTTAATAATCTTTGGGATACAGAATCTATCACATTTTGTGACTACCACTACACATGTCCAAAGAATGCAGTCTGTATAAACAGCAAGCACTCCTTATTAGAGCCCTTGTCAAGTTAAAGTCATTATAAACTAATTATCATGGAGTGAATTGCAACCTCAGATAAACAACTATTTTTTCATGGATCACTACATGGTAATTGGTTGAAAATAGCTAAGATGATTCCATGTCATGTTCTTTGAACATTGCTGTGGGAGAGTTCCTTAAATTTAATTGGCATAAGTAAAGTACACTAGTGGAAAACACAATTTGTTGACTTTGGTGAAAGCTTAACTGTTATTATTATTATTATTATTATTATTATTATTATTATTATTATTATTATTATTATTATTATTATTATTATTATTATTATTATTTGACAATTATTTTACTTTTTCAACCACATGCACAAACAAAAAAAAAAAGGAAAGCTAACCTGAAGCTTTTGTCCTCACACTAAGGACTTCATCAGCAGACTGATTTAATGTCTACTGACTGTTAACATGGCTTGATGGAAAGGTGAGCAAATTAATAGATTGTCCCAGATTAATTTGAATAAGGTATACTCATAGAGATGGGTGTTGAGAGCAAAAGTTATGCACATCATTACCTTGAATGAGAATGTTTAAGCATTTTTATTATAGATTAATTATTGGCAAGTTTGTAATCAGTGGCAGTCTTTGGAGTCAGATTTTACTCATATAAAACATAAAACATGATTGTTTGGCTTCACAAGCATGGTTCATTTTTTACTTCAAGGTACTGAAATTAAGATTTAATTTAGGAAAATATGAATCAGGAGCAAAATGAGTCAAAAAAAACTAATTTCAGAACCACTATACTAAGTTTGATTTTGTGCAGCTCAGTAACAATGGGGAGCATTTTGTTTTTTCATTTCAAATTCATTTCACAAGCTCTTCTGTATTCATGAATAACTCAGCTTCTAGTAAAGAGTAATTTGAAACCCAATCAAATCCTAACTTTGTACACATAAGCATGTTTATAAATAAACTTATTTTTATTACTTTTGTTAAAATTAGATTTTAATGAATGTAAATGTGTCTACTGTTTTTACCAAGGCATACAAGTAGTTATCTGATCCATCTAATAGAAAGAATGTGTCATTGGCATATTGTGCCAGTTTATTTTCATATCCATTTAGGCATATGCCTTTAATATTATTGTGCCAAACCATAATTCCTAAAATTCTGCTACTAATGAAAACAAATAACGAAAGAGAGGATCCCCTTGATGACAACCATGTTCAGTGTATAAAACAAAGATATGCCACATATACCTATCTTTATTTGAGGAAATGAGTGACAGGTCAGTAGAACTTGTGAAATGGATATTTTTGGCAACAAAATCACTGTTAATGCCCAGAAACATGAACTGACCATCACATCAACAATTTATACTGACCACATTGAGTCTTATAGGGGATGAAGGGTGGAATGAAATCACCATTATTGTCCTGCAAATTTCCAGTCCAAGACTAATTATCCTAATTCTAATACCACCTGGAATTTTTTAAACCCCCAAAAATGCTAGAAATTAATTTATGTCACTACCATATATACTTGTTTATATGTTGAGTCCAACTGCAAACTGCACAGACCCAGATCTGCCAGTTGTATAATGAGCTGGCAAATCTGGATCTGTGCAGTTGTAAGGTCTAATCAGTAGAACAAAAAAAAAACTTCACAGACACTAATCTGCTAGCACATCATGAACTGGCAGTTCAGGGTCTATGTTGTTTGGGACTCAACTTGTGAGTGAGTAAAGATGGTATTTCACAGATAATGTCCGGTGCAACATTGGAGTCAGTTTGAAAAGCATATTGATTGCACTGCTACAGATTTGGACCAATCAAAAAGTGTGTTACATCTGCTGGTGTGTTAGTGTGATTAGAAACTTTTGATGTGATTGATGTGATGTGATTATGATTTTTAACATAGCTTTAACAATTTTTTAGTCATGTCACAAAAAATGTCTGCAGTGTGGCAGTATAGTGATTTTCTAGCACTGGGGCATCATGCTGCAGACATCTAGCATGATGTCCCACCCAGTTACATTATCCTGACACCTGGCTGACCAGTCCTAACACCAACCTCTTAATGCTGAGTGTCAAGCGAGGCAGCTGTTAGTACCATTTTTGTAAGTCTTTGGTATGACTTGACCAGGTATCAAACCCACGACCTCCCGCATCTGAGGCAGACACTCTAACCCCTAGGCCACCAGAGACTGCAGGGAACTGATCTTGGGTCATAAAGCAAGGATTGAGAATTAAATGCAAGCATGAATAAATACTTTTGTCTTTTTGGGTCATGGAACTAGGATTGTGAGCTAGGTGGGAATGTTGATAAATGCTTCTGTTGAAAGTTGAGTGGGAACAAGGATAAATGCTTCAGTATTTGGGTCATGGCACTAGCATTTTGAGTTAGGTGAGAACAGGGATAAATGCTTCTTTAGGTCAAGGAACATGAATTGAGAGTTACTTGAGAACAGGGATAAATACTTTTGTCTTTGGATTGTGGAACTAAATTTGAAAGTTGTGAGTAATAGAGATAAATGCTTCTGTCTTTGGATCATGGAACTATAGGATTGAGAGTTAGGTGGGAACATGGAAAAATGCATCTGTCTTTGGGTAGTTAAGCACTGATTGAGAGTTCAGTGGGAACAGGGATAATTTATTGAATCTTTGAGTTATGGAACTGAGATGTAGAGCTAGTGGGGATAAATTAGTGTATCTTTGGGTTGTAGAACTTGGATTGATAGGTAGGTAGATGGGAACAGGGATAAATGATGTACCATTGGGAAAATATATGATTTGTTGCTTTTATGCAGATTTCATATCAAAGTTCAGTCACTTTTACACTTTGTTACATTTTAATGCACTTATTTTATATAGAGCATGAAAAAAAAAAACAATATTTATATAAAATTTTCATTTCAGTTATTTGTTTTGGAATGATGCCTTTGTATCTACTGAGCGGATATCAGACCTAAAATCATACCAGAAAATCAACCATTTTCCTGGAATGGGGGAAGTAACAAGAAAAGACAGTCTTGCAAGAAATATGCTGAAGTAAGAGTTTCTCATAACACTTTTGTTAAGTACTGCTTTTTTCTTTTTAAAAAAATATTAGAACTTTATACATTTGATATATGCAACCCCAATATTTAAGTAATAGTTTATTTTGAGTTTTCATGGATGCAGACAGGAGAATGCTTTATACTAGAAATTAGCAAGTTATTCAAGTGATATGAAGTATCTGAGTTATTGATATTTTAGTTTTGGAAGCTTTAATGTATATGTACAAATTGAAATAATGATGCTATTTGTGGTTAAAGGTTGTAAATATTTATATTTTAACAATGCACTTAATATTTCTATTTTCTTTTGACTTTGGACAAATTATGAATTTTTATGCTAATGTTTTTTTTTTATACCTTGTAATCCCTTATCTAATGGTTCCTCTCTGCAACTGAATTTCAAAATTATAATTATTGAAAAAGATTAGAAACTTTTTTAATTTCATTGTTTAATTACACAGGTATTAAATTCATATCCACATGACTTGCTTGGCTTTTTGCATAGAAACCATGATATGCAATGTTATTGTAATTTACTTTTGTCATAAAAAGGTACCATTTATACTTGCTTATAAGTCGGGTCAAACAAGAAAACAACATAGACCTGGATCTGCAGTCATGTAATGCAGATCAGGGTCTGTGTTTTTTATTCTCACCAAAAAAAAAACTGCATAGACCCAGATCTGCTGATGCATAATGTGATTGCTGATCTGGGTTTGTGAAGTTTGCAGATGGATCCAACTTATAAGCAAGTACATACAGTAGTTTATTGAAACAAATGGTCGTAAAAAGAATATGCCATCTGAGTAATTTTAGTATCCTACAGAATATTATTCAATAGTATGGCACCTGAATACAGAAAGCATCTTTTTAAAACTTCTTTCTATAGTTTTGGAAGGTGTGAGTGTGTGTGCATGCATGTGTGAGTGTGTGTGTGTGTGTACATGAGAGTGTGTGTGTGTGTACATGAGAGTGTGTGTGTGTACATGAGAGTGTGTGTGTGTGTGTGTGTGTGTGTGTGTGTGTGGTTTGGCATTTGGTATTGGAAACAGTGGACCTCATATTAGGAGTAATAAATATTGCCTTGCTTTGGTTGATTAAAAGTGTGTGTGTGTGTGTGTGTGTGTGTGTGTGTGGTTTGGCATTTGGTATTGGAAACAGTGGACCTCTTTTTAGGAGTAATAAATATTGCCTTGCTTTGGTTGATTAAATGTGTGTGTGTGTGTGTGTGTGGTTTGGCATTTGGTATTGGAAACAGTGGACCTCTTATTAGGAGTAATAAATATTGCCTTGCTTTGGTTGATTAAAAGTGTGTGTGTGTGTGGTTTGGCATTTGGTATTGGAAACAGTGGACCTCTTATTAGGAGTAATAAATATTGCCTTGCTTTGGTTGATTAAAAGTGTGTGTGTGTGGTTTGGCATTTATTATTGCAAACTGTGGACCTCATATTGGAGTAATAAATATTACCTTGCTTTGGTTGATTAAAAGTGTGTGTGTGTGTGTGTGTGTGTGTGTGTGTGTGTGTGTGTGTGTGTGGTTTGGCATTTGGTATTGGAAACAGTGGACCTCTTATTAGGAGTAATAAATATTGCCTTGCTTTGGTTGATTAAAAGTGTGTGTGTGTGTGGTTTGGCATTTAGTATTGGAAACAGTGGACCTCTTATTAGGAGTAATAAATATTGCCTTGCTTTGGTTGATTAAAAGTGTGTGTGTGGTTTGGCATTTATTATTGCAAACCGTGGACCTCATATTGGAGTAATAAATATTGCCTTGCTTTGGTTGATTAAAAGTATGTGTGTGTATGTGTGTGTGTGTGTGTGTGTGTGGTTTGGCATTTGGTATTGGAAACAGTGGACCTCTTATTAGGAGTAATAAATATATCCTTGCTTTGGTTGATTAAAAGTGTGTGTGTGGTTTGGCATTTAGTATTGGAAACCGTGGACCTCATATTAGGAGTAATAAATATTGTTTTGCTTTGGTTGATTAAAAGTGTTTGTGTGTGTGTATGTGTGTGTGTGTACATGAGAGTGTGTGTGTGTGGTTTGGCATTTGGTATTGGAAACAGTGGACCTCTTATTAGGAGTAATAAATATTGCCTTGCTTTGGTTGATTAAAAGTGTGTGTGTGTGGTTTGGCATTTAGTATTGGAAACCGTGGACCTCATATTAGGAGTAATAAATATTGTTTTGCTTTGGTTGATTAAAAGTGTTTGTGTGTGTGTGTGTATGTGTGTGTGTGTGTGTGTGTGTGTACATGAGAGTGTGTGTGTGTGTGTGGTTTGGCATTTGGTATTGGAAACAGTGGACCTCTTATTAGGAGTAATAAATATTGCCTTGCTTTGGTTGATTAAAAGTGTGTGTGTGTGGTTTGGCATTTATTATTGCAAACCGTGGACCTCATATTGGAGTAATAAATATTGCCTTGCTTTGGTTGATTAAAAGTGTGTGTGTGTGTGTGTGTGTGTGTGTGTGTGTGTGTGGTTTGGCATTTGGTATTGGAAACAGTGGACCTCTTATTAGGAGTAATAAATATTGCCTTGCTTTGGTTGATTAAAAGTGTTTGTGTGTGTGTGTATGTGTGTGTGTGTGTGTGTGTACATGAGAGTGTGTGTGTGTGTGTGTGGTTTGGCATTTGGTATTGGAAACAGTGGACCTCTTATTAGGAGTAATAAATATTGCCTTGCTTTGGTTGATTAAAAGTGTGTGTGTGTTGTTTGGCATTTAGTATTGGAAACCATGGACCTCATATTAGGAGTAATAAATATTGTTTTGCTTCGGTTGATTAAAAGTGTTTGTGTGTGTATATGTGTGTGTGTGTGTGTGTGTGTGTGTGTGTGTGTGTGTGTGTGTACATGAGAGTGTGTGTATGTGTGTGGTTTGGCATTTGGTATTGGAAACAGTGGACCTCATATTAGGAGTAATAAATATTGCCTTGCTTTGGTTGATTAAAGGATAATATAGATACACAGGAGCTGATTTCCTGTTAAATATTTTATGCATCATTCTTTCATTCTGAGAAATGTACCATTATGTGTACTTTAACAATTCAGCCATTTAGTTGTTCAAAATATTATAGCATGGACTATCAAGTAAGATTCTACAAATACTTATTTAGTACCATTCTATCCCATATTCCATATTAAGTAGCATTCTATTTTCATGACAGCATGACTGAATTTTTCGGTGTTGGTGTTTATAATTTTTAACATAGCTTTAACAATTTTTCAGTCATATTGCTACGATGTCGGCAGTGTGGCAGTTTATAGTGATGTCTAGCACTGGGGCATCATGCCGCAGACATGTAGCATGATGTCCCACCCAGTCACATTATCCTGACACCAGGCCGACCAGTCCTAACACTAACCTCTTAATGCTGATTGTCAAGCCAGGCAGCTGTTAGTACCATTTTTGTAAGTCATCTTTGGTATGACTCGACCAGGGATTGAACCCATGACCTCCCGCATCCTAGGCGGATGCTCTAACCACTAGGCCACCGGAGCAGTTACTGAAATTTTGTTTTGTGCATTTTGGAGAGTGTATTTAATTTTACTTTCAGATTTTTTTTATATGTTCTATCATCTGCATTATGGTCAAAGTGTGTATAGTATTTCATTAGTTAGAGACAGGTGATTGATAAAAGTTATTAATAGAAGTGGACTTGAACTTGACTATTGTGGCATTCCACAATGTATAGTTTTTTCTATAGAAAGATGACTTGTTGAGCAATGCCTTTCAAGACCTTATGTTCAGATATGATTCAAGTAGAAAATTGTGTTTGTTATAGTAATACATTTTCTTGATGGTCCACAAGATCAAAGCCATTTTTAAGTCAGCCATTAATTCCAACCAATTTTTTTATCACCTGAGACCTTAAACTACTTGTCTCCCTCTGATAATAAGACCATTTCTGGCATGTTTTTATAGAGAAGTTTTTATTTTTATTTTTGTAAAAACAGACAAAGCTACAGAATCATGCACATGTTTTTCTATTATTTTTGTCAAGGAGGAAGGATGGAAATTGTTTTGTAGATGTTGACCTAATTACATTTTTGAAAAGCAGATCATTTTAGCTAGTGTCTATGATTTAGGGAACTGGCCTTGACTATAATGTGGTTACATATGAAAGTTAGCTGTTTATTAACTTTAAATTTATGGGTCCAGTCTAGCTTTTCTACATCTAATTGCTGGAAGACTTTCTATGAAGAATTTAAGAACACAGTCATAGATCATTGGGGGGATTTTAGAATCTGACTCATTTGCACGTCATTCAGAACATATAAGTCATAAGGATGCTGATAAGAAGATTCAGTAAGATATTTCTTTGGTTGGAAGAAATATTATGGAAAACGTCTTTGAAACTAACTTGCCATATCATTAAGATTTTCAAAAGCAATGCTATCTGATTTCATTAATGTAACATTATATAACTGATTCTTAACTTTTCCAGCTTCAGACTCGCTTAAAAGTTTCCAAACAGCCATTGGATTATATCTTGTATATTCGATGGGTTTTGCATAATGGGATTTATTCATTTGTTTTATCTGCTTTGTAGCATAATTGGAAAATTAAATCATACTTGCAGAGTTGAAATTTAATTATAATTTCATTATACCTGTAGTATCCTTATGAATAACACCACAATCAAATCTACATTGCTAGCAAAAAGTGTCACATTTCTTGAATGAAAAACTTTCATCCCCACCAAAAATAATTTAAGTGACATTGAGGAAGTGCCTGAAAACAAGTTGTCAGCTGCTGATCCAAATTCTTGCCAAAAAAAATCTTTTCTTTTTGGCATATTTCAAAGACCCAAGAAGGATGATATACAAAGATTGATTCTTAACCATAAACACTTGAAACAATACACAGACAAATGTCACTTTGAGATCAAAATAGACTTATGGTTTGCCTCTATTTACTTAATATAGGCATATTAGTCTATTTCCATTAGTTTATTTCCATTAGACTATTTCCATTCGTCATTTGCCATTGGTCTATTTCCATTAGTCTATTTTTAAATGGGTTTTATTTTGCTGTAGTGATTTATGAATGTTTGATGATAGAGGTTTCTCCCTCAGGGCAGTTAATTCAAGCTTTTCATTAATTACCTTGTCAGTCTGGTTTTGCATCCAGCCCACTTGGTCCTGGAGTGTCAGTCTGGTTTTGTATCCAGCCCATTTGGTCCTTGAGTGTTTGATTACCAGTCAATCCATTTTTGCATCCAGCCCACTTTGTCCTGGAGTGTTTCATTACAAGTCAATCCGTTTTCGCATCCAGGTTCTGGAGTGTCAGTCCGTTTTTGCATCCAGCCCACTTGGTCCTGGAGTGTCAGTCTGGTTTTGCATCCAGCCCACTTGGTCCTGGAGTGTCAGTCTGGTTTTGTATCCAGCCCATTTGGTCCTTGAGTGTTTGATTACCAGTCAATCCATTTTTGCATCCAGCCCACTTTGTCCTGGAGTGTTTCATTACAAGTCAATCCATTTTCGCATCCAGGTCCTGGAGTGTCAGTCTGTTTTTGCATCCAGCCCACTTGGTCCTGGAGTGTCAGTCTGGTTTTGCATCCTGCCCACTTGGTCCTGGAGTGTTTGATTACCAGTCAATCCATTTTTGCATCCAGACCACTTGGTCCTGGAGTGTTTGATTACCAGTCTGTCAATTTTTGCATCCAGCCCACTTGGTCCTGGAGTGTTTGATTACCAGTCTGTCCATTTTTGCATCCAGCCCACTTAGTCCTGGAGAGTTTGATTACCAGTCTGTCCATTTTTGCATCCAGTCCATTTAGTCCTGGAGTGTTTGATTACCAGTCTGTCCATTTTTGTATCCAGTCCACTTAGTCCTGGAGTGTTTGATTATCAGTCAATTAGGTTTTGCATCCAGCCCAGTTAGTCCTGGAGTGTTTGATTACTAGTCTGTCCATTTTTGTATCCAGTCCACTTAGTCCTGGAGAGTTTGATTACCAGTCTGTCCATTTTTGCATCCAGCCCACTTGGTCCTGGAGTATTTGATTACCAGTCTGTCCATTTTTGTATCCAATCCACTTAGTCCTGGAGTGTTTGATTACCAGTCTGTCCATTTTTGTATCCAACCCACTTAGTCCTGGAGAGTTTGATTACCAGTCTGTCCATTTTTGCATCCAGCCCACTTGGTCCTGGTGAGTTTGATTACCAGTCTGTCCATTTTTGTATCCAGTCCACTTAGTCCTGGAGTGTTTGATTATCAGTCTGTCCATTTTTGTATCCAGCCCACTTAGTCCTGGAGTATTTGATTACCAGGCGGCAGCAGATCATTATTACACATACATGGAGTGTTCCCTTTTCCCTCCAGCAAACTCCACAGGTGGCAATAGGGGCCATAGAAATTTGGGTGTTGTTTCTTATAGGAAACAAGCTGGGTCAGCTTTTATGAGTGATAATTCATAGATGCTATAACTGTAACCCTAATTTCTTTTATCCTACCCCCATCATCTATATTAGGCCTTTAGGACCTTAAAACATAGTACCCATTTTAGACCATTAATGCAAGTTGTAATATCAGACTTGGAGTTTGATAAATCAAAAGTTAATTGTTTATGAATTTGTTCCAGGAACTGATGGAAAGTCCAATTGTAAAATAAATAAATAAATAAATAAATAAATAAATAAATAAATAAATAAATAAATAAATAAATAAATAAATAAAGTCACTAAATAATAATTTAGCTGCATCTATGAAGCAACTTGATATATTGAGTTTGGAAGAAGGAAATAGAGTGAGCATTTCTAATCTCAACTGAAATACTATTCCAGAGCAAAGTTCCAGAGTATTGGAAAGATTTTTAAAATTATTCCTTATTTGGTTTGGGAATTTTATGCTCCTTTGGTTGACTTGGATAAATTGTGATTTTATATGATGTATAATGTAGATGAGACGGTCCTAACCAGGCAGCTCTTGCTCTGCATTAGAAAATCCTCTTAATGAAAAATCAGAAGGGGTGAGGATGTCAAATATGATGAGATACATTATTCTGTTATTATGATCAGTTTCCTGGTATTATTGGCTTTTGAGTCTTGAAACAAAAAATTGATCTGTCAGTCTTGTCTTAATGGGCACAATACCTTTTTACCAAAAGTATGTCATTGTAACCTATATTTTATGCTACTTTGACTATATCAGTTTTGAGCTCACTTTTGGTCATAGTTGTGTGAATGTTAGTATCACCATGAACTTAGGTGAGTTAAACACTATTCTACCAAGTATAGGTAATTTACTTATTGTTGAACATGCCTAGGATGAAACATTGTGATTACTATGTGGCTTAGTGCATGTGTATACAAATGTCCTTCCACGCTCTAGATTAACCACATTTTTAGTTTCTTTTTATTTTCAGTACCTTTTTATCCCTGCATACATTTGGCATGTCCTTGCACATGGTATTTTACTCAGCTTACCTTGGCATGATATAATCTTCAAAGTGTTGCTGTACCATAAAACACCAACCCAACCACCTTATTCAGGTTTGGAATATAGCTTGCAGGAATTGGGACAATTAATTTGCAGTAGGTTTGCATTTCTAGGTCAGTTCCTTATTAGTGTATCATTTGTAGATTTCTTTCTATAAACAGTTAGCTTTGAGAACTGACCCCATAATAGTATCTGATTTTTTTTTTTCATGGATTTCAGGATGACAAAAGTGAACAGTGAAGAAATTAACTTTGTCCCTAAGACCTGGATTCTCCCATCGGATCATGGTCTACTCCAGAACTACTACAAGGATCTCAAAGCCAAAAAGAAAAACAAGACATTCATCATCAAACCTGCCAATGGTGCCCAGGGACATGGGTATGAGTAGAGAGAGACTTAATATATTGTGCATAAGGTTACTAATTATCTACAAAAACAAATTAATTTTTTTCTGATTTGGTCATAGACTAGAAGGATGTATGCATTGGTCTATTGTGTATTGTCTGCCTACATTGACACGGAGATTTTACTTAAAGACTTCATTTGATTAAAATGGTGCCAGTCCAACATCCAATATGGCCACCATGGTTTCCATCTTGACAATCATGTCACTGCTTTTCCTTAGTAGGTGGTCATATTGCCTTAGGGTTATCACTGAAGGATTTATTAAAAGTCTCATTGGTTCTAAATGAAAATGGTTCCAATCTGACATTCATCATTTCCACTACAGTAGCCATCTTGAAAATTGTTTATCATTTTTTCCTGATGAAATGTTGACATTGTTAACATGAGATTTCAGCTGCAAAACTTTTTATGATGTCTAGTAAGTCCTAATTGACAACTTGTTTTGACATCTAATGAGACTTCTTATAATGTTTAGTTTGTTCCAAATAAAAATAGTACACTGTTTGAACTTCCCAATGCAGGTCTGTTGGTATGGAATCATCTTGAGAACAGGTTTTCAGTTTACAGCACACTGTGTTCAGTGTCTTTTATATGTGTATAGTGACAGCCAACACAGAACAAATGCTATGAAGTACATGGTTAACTCAGACATGTAAGAAAATAGTTTTGTTGCCAAATTGAATATGTTGGAATTTCTCAAGATTAGTAGAGATGGTTTTAATACTAACTAGTTATAAAGAATTAATGGAAGGAATAAATAATTTAATGGAAATAAATGTCAGTCCAATTAAGGAACTGTTTTTTGCAAAACTTTTGGACATATTTCCTATTGATGTCCCCATTCAGAATTATATATTCATCCTAAAGTAGTCATCACTTTTAAGTTAAAGTCATGATTGAGATTTTAGCCATTATTTGAAAAAAAACTTTACTCAGGCTTTTATAAGCTTGTTGTTAAAATCCAAAGATGTTATTTCCCTGCCAGTATGAAGAATACATACTGATTATGCTTTGGCCAGGTGAGTGTCGTGCACATCTTGGGACTCTATTTTTCTTTCAGGATTTCACTATTCAAGAACCCAGAGAAGATTACACCATCAGAACATTTCATAGTACAGGAGTATGTAGACAAACCTTTACTTCTGGATGGCTATAAGTTTGACTTGAGAATATATGTTCTTGTTACCTCATGTGATCCGTTAAGAATATTCCTATTCAATGATGGACTGGTAAGAATGAGTACAGAGAAGTACTTGTCCCCATCAGAAAGTAACTTGGTAAGTTTGCTTTTTATTGTCAGTATACGTTTTAAACAAGCATGTATTCTTCAGTAATAAATTTTTGACACAGCGTTTGAACAGATTTCTTTCAGCATTCGTGGCAATATAGTTATATGATGTGCATATTGCCAATTAGCAAAATCATTTGATCTTTGATCAAGAATATACTTACCAGTATATTATACAATTATTAAAAAATGTTTACTGTGAATATTGTAGACTCAGTTCTGTCATGGCATAATGTGTCAGCAGATGCAAGTTTTTATTGTTTTATGTACTTATAAACAGTGTATATCCAGTTCTGGTATGGCATAATGTGTCAGCAGTTCTGAATTTACATTGTGTTATGTACTTATAAAAGTGTAAACCCATGTGTCCGCAGATCCATGTTTATGTTGTTTTATGTATTTGTAGACAATGTAGAACCAATTCTGGCATGGCATAATGTGTTAGCAGATCCAAGTTTACATTTTTTATGTACTTATAAGCAGTGTAGACTGAGTTCTAGCATGGCATAATGTGTGAGCAGTTCTGAGTTTACATTGTGTTTTGTGCTAATACAAACAGGGCAGACCTATGTTCCGTCGACCCTGACTGTACCAACAATCTTACTTCAGTCTTCTCTCTCAGACTGTCAGGACTCTCCTTCTAACTGAAGTTGTCTCACCTGGAAAGCTTCCCTCTTGAAGCTTCCTTTTGTTCGAAATCTTTTCCCTTCACAAAAAAATTTACGAGTAGCCTTAATCGTTTAATCACCTAGTAATCTGCCTGGGTCTACTAAATAATTCTGGGATGGAGTCAGTTTGATATCCTGGAAACTTTGAGGTATGCCCACCCACTAGCTTAATTCTGATTGGATGCGGTGGACTAACCATTCCCAAGTTGTAAATCAGCAGAACTGTCAATATAAGTTGCCTACACTTTTATTACCAATGGCTCTTTTGATGTCTTACTAAAGGATTAGCACCCAGGTGTAATTTACCTGCCCTGTTCTGCACAAAGAACCTTTTGGTGACTATGTCTGGCTTGGCTTCTTGCTAGCAGTGTTTGTCCACAGATCAAACACCCCACCGGATTAGTGTCAGTTGGATAAACATCTGTCCACCTAGGTAGACCGTGACAACCTAGTTCTGGCATAGTATCATGTGTCAGAAGATCAGGGTCTGTATTGTTTTAAGTACTTCTCAACATTGTTTTGTATTTATTAATAGTGTAGATGCAGTGCAGTCTTAACACTGTAGGCACTGGGCAAAACAATGCACTGGGGTCCTCTACCAGCCTTACCATTCATTAACAATATGAGCATGATGCCCCTAGAAGCATGAGACCCTGGGCAACTGCCCAGTGTGCCCATACTTTAAGATGGCACTGTGTAGATACCCATAGTGGGTGGGATGTGATATTACTTCACTATATTAGCTGTTTTCTGCCTTATAGGGTTAGAAATACAAGGTCTTTCAGATCTTGCCTATCATAAAAAGATCTGACTTTTGGCACTTACCATGTCCCAAAATTAAAACACTTGTGGAACTAAAAGTGCCTCAAAATTGGAATATTTTGTAGTCCTTTTGCAGTTGCTGCATGCAGTATAGGTTGAAAATTTTGATCTTTTGCTATTGCATGACAGAAAAATGGGGCCTTTTGGGAAACACAATTATGAAAAAAGCACTTTTATAAACCATAGTCTATGTAGTAATTTTTATGAAAGTACTATATCCTGTTGACTCATCTGCTGACATATTCTGTGACTATTTCTGACCCCTGTATCATAAAACTATACTCAACATTTTGAGTAATAGTTGTTACCCTGACTTGGAAATATTTGGAATGTAATAGAGCAGCCTTTCATTTGGTCAGAGTATTTTCCAGCAGCTGAAGTTTTGCACTTGGTTGTACATAAATATCTGAGTTTTGTTGTACATCAGTATATCCCATTTGATTTAAATTTTGCATCTATGACTGACATAAAACTGCATGAGAACCAGGTACAGTGTTGACATCATGTGATGTACAAAACCTGTTCTTGCCCTCTGCCTTGGGAACTGCCCACTTACAGTATTGTATTACAGAATATAGAGTCCTAGCTTTGGCTTGAGTGTTGTGACCCTCCAGACACCTCTAAAGGAGAACATTGAAAATACCCAAACTATATGATTTAAAGTAATATATGTTCTAACTTTTACAATGAGTTCAAGTGCAAACTGCACAGACCCAGATCTTTTGTTACATATTATGCTGTGCAGTTTCTTAGGAGTAATCAGTAGAACAAACAACATAGAACCTGATCTTCACGTGCATTATGCTATGGCAGATCAGGATCTTTGCAACTTGACTTGACTTAAAAGTATATATATATATATATATATATATATATATATATATATATATATATATATATATATATATATATATATATATATATATATATATATATATATATATATATATATATATATATATATATATATGGTAGAGAACTAGTTCACGTTTGGTCTGCATAAGACTGCAATATCTTTATCAACTGGTTTTCAAAAATGTAAATTTTATATTGAGAAGGAAAAAAGAGACATAATTTAAAATTTATTAAATTAAATTTGAGCATTTAAAATCTTGTGTGTCTAGTTTTTTTTTTTTGTTCTTCACATAATAATTCATTTTCTTTTCAGTCTCACCTTTTCATGCATTTAACCAACTATTCAGTCAACAAACACAATGAATACTATGAGAAAGGCACATCTAATGACACTGGAAGCAAACGCTCAATCAAAGCTTTCAATGAATATTTACGTAGAAATGATCGGGATGTTGCATTACTCTGGCGGAACATTTCAGATATGATTGTAAAGACATTAATTGTGGCTGAGCCACATGTTCTACATGCATACAGGATGTGTCGACCAGGGGCACCCCCAGGTAGTGACAGTGTGTGCTTTGAAATTCTTGGATTTGATGTGTTGATAGACTGGAAGTTGAAACCATGGTTGCTCGAGGTAAGCTTAAAGGTCCAAGATGCTTCAAAATGCACACAGTTGACTGACACAATAAAACACTAATAAATAAATGCAGAAAGTTTATAAATAATAAAATTTGCTAATTCGTGTTTATGGCTTAGGAAAGTTTTTATGCAGACATTAATTACATAAAGAGGTGATATTTTTCAAGGTCATTATGATTCAGTTTTATAGAGTAACAATTAGTGGTAGAATCAAGTACAAACTAAAGTATTTGTAAGACACATATCCTTATGTTCCCAAGATTTGTCCCAATGCCCCCATTTCCATCTGTGCTTTGATGTCTCAGGGGATAAGAATAGGCCCAGTGGTAAATTTTAGTTAAATGTTTGAATTATAGTTCCATGCTGAGTAAGTGTATAATGGATTAATGCATGGGGATTGAAGTAGTTACAACCTTGGGACTAAGATTCAGAAGTACGGATGGATCTTCATGTCACAGTTACATGTATAAATTTGTCTTAGTGAAATGTTCATATGGACATAGGATGGGATCTTATTAGTCAAAGCTACTGAAGTATTCCCAATGAGTTTTTAAATTATTTATTATTTCAGTTAAAATGGTAAAATGTTTATACAGTTATTAAATTGATAGTGCCAGTTTGCAAATGCCTGGCAATATAGTTATTGAATTGATAATACCATTTTTCAAATGCCTGGCAATATAGTTATTGAATTGATAATGTAAGTTTGAAAATGCCTATTAAATAATAATGTACAAGGAGGTATGTAATATGTATCAAGGAAATGCAGTGAAACCTTTGAAGACCACTCAACAAATCACATTAAAGTGATCTCTACACCCCCTCATATGTTTCCTGTTGTACTGGTTTTAAAATAAGGATATGTAGGTAGTTTTTTAAATTTTTAAGCAATATGTGTTGTGTGTGTGTGTTAATTTTTGTTTTTAAAATAAGGTGCAAAATTATAAATCTTATGGACTGCAGTAGAGGGTTACAAGAAAATAGTATATACAAATTGTATAATCATTGATTCATGAAGAACTGTTCATGTATTATTATTATTATTATTATTATTATTATTATTATTATTATTATTATTATTATTATTATTATTATTATTATTATTATTATTATTATTCTTTTTGTGATTATTTTATACAAGGTGCTGTCTTAGTCCCATGTTACATCTCCACCTTCTTTCAGAGCTAGGCATGTTTTATCTTTTTTACGACCATTATTTTATATAAATTTTTAAATACATGCCTATTTTCTCTTTTCTATAGTTCAAAAACTTGTTAAGTGCAACAGCAGTACTTTTGTGACAGTATTTAAGATCATGTTTACATTTAGTTGGATACAACCTTAATGTAGTCAACAAAGAGCTTTGTTAGGCAGTTCTCAATTGACAATAGAGACATTGTCCAATTTGTCAAATGGCTTCATCATTCATGATTTATATTCATAATAGAGTACTCAAATATTTCAGATCCATTGTTAGAAAGATTATATTCTGGATTATCAAATGACCTTTCTTTATAGCTGGCTGACATCCAAAGTTTTTCATTGAGGGATCTGTCTGGTAACCAAATTATTACATTTCAGTGTCATACCCATGTTTTGAATGCCTACAAAGATATCATAAGAACACCCCACTCAGCAATACTAGAAATGATTTGAAATAGAGAACTAATGTGAGCTACATTGATTGGAGCCAGCATAGGATACTGTATTCTTTAAGTCAAATAACTCCTTTTAATACAGAGATATCCTTTGCAAGGGCCATGATCAATTAACAAAGAAAAGTCTGGTGGATTGAGTTAAACTGACGTTATGTTATTAAATAGGATATGACCAATTTAATTATGGCATTTTTATTTCGCTTGAAGTAAAACATTAAGTTTGCTTTATTTAATTCATATATATACTCGACGCTAAAATTTACAAATAGTTTTGAATAGCTTCATATAGGCAAAAAGTGGGTCATTGTGTTTCATTTAGAGTATATCAGTGGTTTTCTAATTCAGGGAAAATCTCCAGTGAAACCAAGCCCTAGTGTTACTCTGTGTACTTATTAATTTAGGATGTGATGGATATCCCATTGTCATAAAGAAACTTTTGAAAAAGAGATAAGTGGTTATTATTACATACTGAGAGTGAACCTTACGTAAAAATTGATGGTAAATAAGAGGATGAAACTGAAATTTACTCAAGTGACTTAAAAAATCTTTTGATGAAAAACCTAATTATAAATTATCAAGATTTCCAAGATTTATATTTAATATAAATTTGTGTAAAAATTTTTCAGTTAATTAATTTATTATTATTATTATTATTATTATTATTATTATTATTATTATTATTATTATTATTATTATTATTATTATTATTATTATTATTATTATTATTATTATTATTAGTGTTATTGTTGTTGTTGTTCTTACTGCTTAGCATATGTACTGGTAGCCCAGACAATGTGACCCATCTTTTTGACTTGTAATGGTCATTATTGCTAGGGTTCAAGTCCACCTATAAAAATAATGGTGTGTATACCGGTTGTCAGCTAGATAGTTCCTCCAAGACAGGTATGCTAAATATTATAAGCACTGCAATTAGTTCAAAATTAATACCTACTGTCCACATCTTTTATGCTGATAATTATCAGGTAGAAATATTGAAGCACTAGGTCCTGTAAAAAATTTTTATAACCAATGAAACACAAAAAAGGCCAAAGACAAATTTAGGGAGAAATATTGATTACAGTACCTATTTTATTTTTAACTTGACCAGGGCTGAATAAGTTTTCTACTGAAAGGTTCAAAGGACAAGTCATTTTGATTGGCTTATGATGAAAGGTTCAAAAGATGTCATTATAATTGGCTTATAATGGAAGGATGAAAACACAGATAATTCTGATTGGCTTATAATAAATGGTTTTGAAGACAGGCCATTCTGATTGGCTTATAATGAATGATTCTCAAGAAAGGTCATTCTGATTGGCTGATAATGATGCTGACATATTTATTGTAATAATTTTTAAAAATGAAATTTTCATATTTTCATGAGATCTTGACAAGAATTATTATTTCATTTCAGATAAATCGTTCTCCAAGCTTTGGAACAGATGAGAATATTGACCATGAGATCAAATCGGCATTGTTAGAAGATACAATCCGACTTCTCAATATTAAGTAAGTATTTGTCCCGCTAAATTTTATTGATTTTCTACTGTTATTTATGAAGTAGTTTGTTGATAGATGTTTGTTTAATGTCTTGTAATTTTAGAAGACCATCAACAGAATGTTAAAGAAATATCCTTGAATTGATTGACAGTAATTGGCTTTTGTCAACTAAGGCCTATGTAGTGATATGGACCCTTGTCCAGTTTCTCTAAATAATGTAAAAATGACAGGGTGCATTGTGATAAAAAAATAGTTTGTATTTAGTAATACTATTTATTGTTTTATTTTCAACATTTAACAGCAATCTTTATTAATGTCATATTTTTAAAAAGGTCTTATTTCTTGGAATTTATGATGTAGAAAGTGCAATCTTTAGTTTATATACATAATACTTGGTTGCTCACTATGGGCTTATGCTAATACCCTTATGACTGGACTTTAGCAACTCTTCCATATTTTGTTGTCATTAATAATAAATATAAATTGTATAGATTAAGTGACAAGAGGAAGAACATAGCTGCACAGAAAGCAGAAGCTCAGAAGCGGCTATTCCGACCAACCAAGAGAGTCTCTGAGACAACTGACACAACAGAATTGGAAAAAAAACGACAGAGCATTGAGAAGAGAAAGGAAGAACTGGTAAGCATTTAATCATAACTCTGCTTAAATGTAAAGTTTCCATAAGCATTTGATTATAGCATTGCTTAAATATAATTTCCATAAGCATTTGATTATAGCATTGCTTAAATGTAAAGTTTCCATAAGCATTTGATTATAGCATTGCTTAAATATAATTTCCATAAGCATTTTGTTGTAACACTTCTTAAATGTTCCATACTTTGTGGTAACACTTAAATGTTTCCATACTTTGTTGTAACACTTCTTAAATGTTTCCATATTTTGTTGTAACACTTCTTAAATGTTTCCACACTTTGTTATAACACTTCTTAAATGTTTCCATACTTTGTTGTAACACTTCTTTAATGTTTCCATACTTTGTTGTAACACTTCTTAAATTTAGTTTCCATAAACATTTTGACATAACTTTGCTGATAAGCATTTTGTCTTTGTCGTAACACTTTAAATGTAAAGTTTTCATAAGAATTTCATTATAGCATTGCTTAAATGTAAACTTTCCATAAGTATTTGATCATAGTACTCTTTAAACTTAAAGACTTGTGCTTTTCTCTCAAAACAGCCACATGAATCAGTCAAATCCAGTTCATTTAAATGCTTTTCTTCCCATCTCATTTGTTGCAAAGATTATTGGAAAAAATCCTAGTAAATGAAAAGCTTCAAGAAATTGTTGAGGAAGTCAGTCTTAGATAAACAGAGTCTAGTTCAGGATCTATTCTAGGATTTAAAATTTGTGAGATATTGTCCTCTCAGTTTGAAAAAAGGGCCTGAAAATATGATGTGCAATTTTTTTAAATAAAATAGCATGAATGAAGAAATTATGTATAATTGAATAGACCCAGTCCAGGTTAATAAACCTTATTGTTTTGGCACATACCTGTGGTACCTCACACTGTAAGGAAAATTCTAACAGAATCTTGGATCATGTTGCTCACAATCCCTCACCTAACATTTTTAGACAAAAATAGTTTTAAAACTTTTTTCTCAAACTTAAAGTTCTTACCCAGGAAGTTTTTTTTTTCATAACATGCATTATGTTGATTATTATTGTGTGCATATTCCACATATGTGACATTCAGAGATCTGAAGTGACTAACTAGAGATTTCAGCAAAATCTTTTGGGTATACATTTTTATTGTAGGTTTGATTGGACCTAGTTCTAAATTTATCTTTTATAAATATCAAATGGTTTGACATTAGAGTTTACTCAATCCAAAATAAATCAATTTTAGTCTGATTGTAGTTGTTTTGTTTTATCACTCTCAGCATACAAAAATGATAGTAATAGTTATTGACCTCAGAATTAGCTTTATAGTGTAAAACCTGTCTTTGACTTTGACACAAAATCGAAGCAAAGGTATATTTTGGTATTTATATCCATCATTGTCATTATATCTTTTGCAACAGTACATTTAAGGTGCTTATAGTCTATGAAAACATTCCTCAGGCACAACAGGGTCTCATGTAAGAATTAATTACAATCTTTAGATTATGATTCATCATCTTCATTGTCATTGTTCTAGTTATTTATAACACTTAAAAGCTGTTTACATTCAAATTGTAGAAGGACATGTTAACCAGGGTAAAGAAAGCTGCTGCTAGGGAGGAGTTTGAGAACCGCAACAGTGGCCGTTTCCGACGAATTTTCCCAGTTGATGACAAAGCACGCATGGATCGCTACATCAACTTGATGATGCAGGCATTTAATACATTCATGTCAGCACGGGGAAGCAGCATGCAGAAAGAGATACAGTTGATGTATGGCAACAAAATCAAGGTTGTTAGATAACATCGGGAAAGAAATTGCATGTTTAGCATGATTGTTGCTCTTAAATAATGGTTCAGTTGTAAACAAGTCCTTGAAGCTTTAAAATCTGATAGCTTTTTTAAAATTATTTTTCTGTCCCATGAACCATCTAAATGATTGGAATGTTGAAATGATTTAAAGGTATTAAATTTTTTAACTTTGATTTATAAAATTGTTAGAAATCATTCACAGATTCAGTTATAGTCTGCCTCCAGTCCATTATGAAACATAACTCGCCTCCTGTTTTTGAATGCATTTTTCTGGCACAGTTACAGCCTAGACTAGTAACCCTCCTCCTGCCCTCATAAATGACTGTAATCCTGTTGAACAACCCCTCAACACAGAAATTATTTACAGTAATGGGTTTCTTGTCTTCAAAAGTATTTACCTTGTATAATTAGGATTAGTTGAGGATAAGTTCATTGATTCAAACCATACAAATTTGAAACCAAGCCTACATGCTTTTGTAATTTGGAAAATTAAATTTGTCTATAGCAATGTCATTATTAAAAAATACTCTTATTAGTGGATGGAACAGCCTAATATACATTGTAAGGTGCATGGTTGTGTTGCAGATGCTTGAAGAGGTAAAAAAAAAAAGTCATTACAGTAGACAACATACAAGATACCAACTAATAAAATTAAAATTAAGGGATGAAACAAGGGTGAATCATAAAAATGCAAAGTAAGTGGAATGTAGACTTTATCATTTTTTGTTAATTATATGCCACACATAACAAATTAATATGTAGTGTGAATAAAAATGGCTTTATAATATTTTGGCATTATACATAATTAGGTAGCAGTGCTTTGACTACATTTACAGTAATAATTAAAATATTCGGAGACATTTTGTTCCCAAACAAATTAAATAAGAAATAATATAGTAAAATAATACCTGATAGTTTCATTGTAAGGTGTATGGTTGTGATGCGGATCTATACAGCATGCAAAATACCTACTGTTTTAATAACTGTACCTATTATAAAAGGATACAAAGTTATTGACTTACCTTGATCTCAAAATCATAAATATTTCTTATAATTAGATTTTACTTTTTTATCATTTTTTTATATTATATTCTAAACATTCCAAAACAAATGGTATCGAGAGAAGTGCTGTAACCGCAGAAATATTTATATTTAGATGGCATTACGCAAACCAGCAATTTGATTAGCATTTTATAAGAATGTACATACATTACTAATATTATTATTATTGTTAATTTTAATTTTATTATTATTATTATTATTGTTGTTGTTGTTGCTTTTTTAAATTCAGAATCATTTTTAAGTATAAGAGAAAACATCTGATAAACATAAAAATTATTATTATTATTATTATTATTATTATAATTATTTCTTTATTTCAGAATCTAATTTAAATTCTTAATTTTGAAATTTTGATAAAAATTTTAATATTTTACAGTATTTTAATTTTATTTGTTTTCATGATTTATCTAGTCAAAAATGGTTATGATCTGATTATTTTAATTTTATTTTGATTCTGCATACATATGTATATAGTCCTTTCTGTCTTCTATATTAATAATAATGATAATAATGAATACATTTCATGCTCTTTTCTTTATAGTCAAAGTACTGACATTTTAAAAGATACTTAATTATGAATTTGACAAAAATTTTTTATTCAGACTGCATTATTCTAGAATGATTGGCATGTAATAACAAAAAAAATGATAAAGTCTATATTCTGCATGCATTATATTTTATGATTCAGAGAATTTTTTTATTGTAGTTTTATACCTTTTATGTTAATTCATTATAGTTGGATGTATACACTATAGATGTACCCATTTTCATTTTACCTGTGCAAGAATTTCACATCACAACTATGTTCTATACATTTTATATAATGCCGCTCAGTCTACTAAAATAAAGCATTTATTTAACATTGTACTCACCAATGAAGACTTCATTTTGCCAAATTAGAAAAGGTTTCCACTGACGGAACAAAGTACAGTTTGAAATTTGTAAGGTTTGAAATCCTCAGTTACATTATAATTGTGACAGGTAAATTCTCTCAAAATGCAGGATGCCCATTTCCATATAACCTTTATGTGTTGGTGGGATGTTAAACATGAGTTAACTCACTTAATCAGAGACAGGAGGGTGGGTTACGATTAATAATGGATCGAAGAAGACTAAAGTATTGGTTTAATTTGACATAAATACTTAAAGTTAGAAATTTGTTAAATGAAATAATTACTGTTTTAGTTTTTGCTCCAGAATTTAGAGATAAAGTGGATTTCAGGAGCTTTACTAAGAAATATTTTTTTTAATGGGAGTATTTTGACAAGAGTTATCTCTCTTGCTTTGAAAAGGCCTTGTTAGACTGAACTTGAATTTCAGACCAGTTGTCATTGTTGAGATGAGTTTTGTGTTAAATTTGGTCTAACAACTAACTTTCAACCACAACAGATCTAATGGAGACACATTTTGTAATGTCACAAAACATCTCTTAAATATTTGTTTTATAATATGTATTCCACAAATTCAAGAAAGTTTTTGCCTTTTGATTTTTTTTTAGCTATACTTGTCAGAGACCAGAAGAGTTTTTTTTTCTTGGGCCTATGTCTGTTGTTCATCTATTGCCTATCATCCAATTATTTTCTTATTGTTTCTTCTCCTAAATTACTTGGTGGATAGTTGTGAAACTTGGCACATAGTTTCATCTTGAAGCCTAGTTGGTCAGGAATGAAAATGGTACCCCATTAAAATACATCCACTTTAGCTACCATCTTTACAGTCTTGTTGTCATTTCTGCTCTTTTATGGATTGTCATATCAATATGAGCTTAATGATATTTTGTATAACCTTTCAATGGGTATAAAGTAACATGGTGTCTATTGGACATCCAACATGGACACCAAAGAAGCCATCTTTAAAATATTGTTATTGGTACTTCTTCACAATGGATTATCATATCAAAATTACGTTTGAACTGCAAAGCTTCTTATTACTTGTAGATGGTTTTAAATGAAATTGATGCTGATCTGGTATTTAGCATGGTTACCATGGCATCCATTTTTAAATTTCTTGTTTTTGCTACTCCACTGTACATGTGATCATATCGACATGGTTTTTCAGCAAAAAGATATTGAACATGACCACCATGGTGTCCATTTCAAATGTATTATGGTTGCTACACTTGAATTGGGTTTACACTGAAAAACTTATTAAGATGGTCCTAGATGATATCTAGTATGAAAACCATGTTCTACAGAATGAATGGTCATATCAGCAATGTTAATATGATAGCATTTTGACATTGCTTTGAAGTTAAATAGTCTTAACCTAGGTTGTGAACATGATAACACAAACAAGTATAGATGTTTATCAAATCAAGTTTGTGGATATGCCAAAATAATTCCTTGAAAGTGCAAGTTAATAGCTTTGGGTTTTCTATGTCAGATAAATGGATTTAGCCAAACTTTACATGGACAGTGTCTGAGTCTGTTTGGATGATCTTTATTCTCCTCAGGATGTCAGGTTCACATTCAAAAGACCTTGATTAAGAATTTCATATTGCTTCTTTTCTCTGTGAAAGTTAATTTAAATACATAAGAAAGGAGATTTTTTAAATTGTAATTAGTTTGATAAAGTTCAGAAATATTATTACTAAGCAGTTGAAAAGAATAAAAAGTTACAAAAAAATGGACTTTTCATGGATTCAAAAGGAGTCTCTTCTACCAGTAGGGTATTAGTCCCTTCAGGGGACTCAACTCTTGTTTGTATTGAAGTTGCAGCTGTGATCACTGATTTAATTGCATTTTGAGACGAATCTAGATAAATATAAATTAGCCCTTAAATACTCTTATTTGATTTTGTTGTGGAGAATCAATTATACAGTGCATGAACAGCCATAGCAAAGTGGATTCAGGTAGCATCTATGTGATGTGAAGCTGGGCAATAATGAAAATAGAGACAACCTGGATTAAAGAGATGGCTAGTGTATTAAGACCATTCATTTAATCATGTTTAGGAAGTTTAATGAAATTGTGATATTAGTTTTTCACTAAATCACACAAATTTCATACAGTTTTTCTTCCTATAATATAATTGTTTTCTGAGAGTTTTTAAAAAACGTTTTTTTTTACAGAGCCATTTTTTATCTCTGAATTTTCACAGAGGGTTGCTGGAAAGACTGCACTGTACACCCACCCACACCCACACTGTACACACACCCACACACCCACACACCCACACATATATATTTAAGATGCTGCATATACATGACTGTGTACATGTAAGTAGGTATTGGTTGTATTATTTTGTTTGTTCCACTAGGAGGATGATATCCTGGACATGCTAGCAGAGTGTGAGATGGACGAACAACAGGGACGATTTTATGGCGGGGGAGCCAAAATCCCCAGGGGGCCCAAGGTTCTGCTAAATTTTTTTATTCATATTAGAAATGCACTCTGACACAAAGATTACTGTTTGTTGCTGTTTTCTATCACCTATTTAGCTTAGACCCATTTCACTGGCAATAAGTACTTATGCATTTGCTTACTTAAGCTTTGTCTCTGTTGCCATGGCAACCACTGTAAACCAAAAATATTGTTCATTGCAGTACTCATTTGATGTTATGACAGACATTTGTTTAATAATACTGATGGCATGGAATAAAAACCTTGATAAATAAGTGCATTTTAAAATTCAAACTCCTGTGTATTTTTCTTTCAGCTTAACTTTTATCTTCTTTTTTTTTTGACCTGGCTACAAATTTCCAGAGTAATTTACAGTAATTCAAATACAAGAGCATGATGGAAATTTACAAAACATGAACAAAAAAGTATGAATTTTTCTCAGCATAATTTTATTTCTGGGAATTTGATTATTTACTTAACTAACTTATTTACCCATGCAATATGTGAGTGGAGAAATTTGTTGGTTTACAGAAGGTTCTCATAAATACAGCATACTTATAGGTAGTAGAATTTTTTGTTCTGTCATATTTGGAACTTTTTGTATATCTAAAGTAGAATTGTTGTGTCTTACACTGCACTTATATGCATCTGTTTGCTGTAATTACAGAATGTTTTCAAGCATTGTGACTGTTTATATGTCTGCCTTTTCAGTTTACATCATTTTTTCAATAGTGTCATCTTTTCTCCTTTGCATCCCTTATCTGACAACCCATTTTAATGTCACATGGATCTACTAAATGTAAACGACTCATTAATTGACACTTAGTTTGGCCAGATTAAGAAATATACTGATGATATAATGTAAACGACTCATTAATTGACACTTAGTTTGGCCAGATTAAGAAATATACTGATGATATAATGTAAACGACTCATTAATTGACACTTAGTTTGGCCAGATTAAGAAATATACTGATGATATAATGTAAACGACTCATTAATTGACACTTAGTTTGGCCAGATTAAGAAATATACTGATGATATAATGTAAACGACTCATTAATTGACACTTAGTTTGGCCAGATTAAGAAATATACTGATGATATTCAATGTTTAAAGCTGAATTTCTGGACCAATGAAAAAGAAAAGTAGTCTTTAATATTTCCTTCCTACACCTTGCCCACGATAACTTGCATACAACAGTGGCCAAAGACATAGACTGCACTATAAGTGAGGGCATGAGTTTCTGAGGAACCTCTGAAAAATGAAGATATGTTTGCCATCCCAGCTAGATATCAAGAAGACAGTGGAAAAAGAGGGGTTGATAATGTTGTTAATGACTAAAAACTCCTTTTATAACTGTGCTGGGAATAATTGTCAATAAACAGCTTTTTCTAATAAGATTGCTTGGCTTTTTGGTAGAGCTAGGAACCAAGAAAAATTGTGTACTGCAGTATGTCTGAATGTACCATGATACCATGGCATACTGCAAATATATTAGGGATCAACAATTCATTTTTCTGGGGCATGGGTCTGTCAATAGCTGGAAAAAAGTATCTTGCTCAGATTTGTAGTGAAAAAACATCAGGTTATATCTATGATATTATTTGGAAAATATAATAATTGTCTGGAGATGAAAGAAAAGAAAATATTTCAGCTCAAAGACAAAGCACCCCGTCTTGAAAATTAAATGGCTAGTACCTTATAGTAAGCGAATTTGCTGTATGTATGTTAATTGTTGTATAAAATGCAATCTAAAAGCTGTAACTAAAGTGGCATGATTACTATACATTAAAATACATTGTTCTGACGTCTGTTGATAAAAATAGGAAGCATTGATAGAATTTTGTAGCTGGACTAGTCATATAATCGACAGAAATTTTAAGTGGGATGCCAACACCCAGCCAAGATATTTGTCAAAGAACAGTAAGGATTTTTAAACACTTAATCAACAAATGAGAAAATATTTAACAGACTTGAGAAATTGTGTAAAGTTCCAACAGAAACATGACTTGTAATTTTGGGATCTTTTTGGTTGTTTTCACATTTTCATTTTTTTAATTTGAAATTTTTCTGAAAATTGGATTAGGTTCAAATATGTTTCACAATATTCCATTATGATGCCATGTTGGAACACATAAAATTTGTCAAACAAGTGATTAAAGGATCATAGATATGATTATATTTGTAATACTCACCATTAATTTGTTACAGACAGCTATTTGTTAAAAAAATATTTTTTTTACAAACTGTTTGCTATTTCGTCATGGATAAATGAAAAAAGCTGTTAATATCATTAAAGTTGTAACAATATTTTTCATGATTTGTTGTTCATTCCTTACTGACGGAAACTATTGATGTACCAGTACAGTAAAAAGTACTGTGATACGTACCACTGGAAAAAATTTAATGGTAAACCAGTATGCCAAAAGATACTGCGTACCTTTATTTTTTGGTTTAAATTACTTTTTTATGTGTACCTTGTTGTGTATCTGCAAAACATTGTGTATTACATCACTGCCTTTTGCACAGCAAAAAAATATTTCTTCTGTTCAAAAGGTAGAGATGTTTCTTTTGTAAAAAGACTATCTGCACTGAAACTTGATTTTAAAAAAATTTAGTGAAAAATTGATGCCATTATTTCATTGCAAGTAATAGTGAAACTTTTGCTCATCCTTGAGAAAATCTCCGAGTGCCAATTTTAAGTTCACTAGAAACTTTGGAATCCAGATTTCCATAATGAGCTATATCTGTCAAACATTTCTTTGGTACTCTTTCCACTTGGTTGCCTTACTATCTTTGTACACAGTTGTGAATGACGTATGTAATTTAAGGTAGTAAAATTGTTTTCTTACACAGTAATATTTATAGCATTTACAAGGGGTAAATTGAAATGAGTCTACCTGATACACAACCATGACAGAGAAATCTTTTCCATTTATTTGATTTAATATAAAAGATGCATTTAATACAGGTCTGCATTTAATTGAGTGTAACAATAAAACCAATACACTGTATGTCCTCAAATGCAAGCAGTAGTTAATTACGTACATACAGAAACAACCATGGACATACATGTGATGGTAGATTGACATTTTTTTGTTTTAATACAAGATGGCATATCACATTTATGATAATTACACTGAAACCAAATCAAAATATTAGACTAGAGCAAAAATTTTATTTGACATAAGTTATTTCATTGCTATTGTTTTGTTAAAGTGTTGTCACCATTTGGAACTAGTGACATTTTCAGGGATCAAAATTTTTTATCAAAGATCATTATTCACTGAGAATTTTGCATCCAAAGAAAATGTAACAAAATATGGGACTTATCATAAGTTGAGAATTTCTTGTTGTTCACTAAGAAAATAAAAAAATAGAAAAATAAAATGGGATCCATACCAGCCCGAACATTATGATGCAGGTTCACAAGTTATCTAGGCTTGAATGTTCAAAGGAGCTGTGTATTAGGTAAGTATTAGAATTTATCCTCAGTATTAGAAATGGGTTTAAAGCAAAGTTTTAACCTAATGAACACAAATTTTGTTTCTGGATTTAACATGCTTTATTTTTAACATCTCTTAAGTGAAATTTCAACTTCCGATGTTTAAAGGAATGAGAATAAAAATATTCTAATGTACCCAACTTAAAAGTTTGTAAATAAGTAATTAAAAGGGATCCTTGAAGTTTAGAATGTAACATTTGTGAAATCAAATTTCTGCACAGCTGAGGAGAATATTTATCAGTGTATATTGCCATTCATTCTGTCTTCATTTTCACTTAATTTTCACTTTCACTTCACATCATTATTTTTACTTTGCCAGTCAGTTTTCTTAATTCTTAATTGGAAGTGCAGTATATACCTGCTTGGAAATTGAGACCAGCTTAAAACAGTACAGAACCTAATCTGTCATCAATAATATACCGACAAACCAAGATCTCTGCTGTATATTATAGTGATAACTTCTGACATACTGATTTGACCCAGATCTGCCAGCTTGCTATGTAATAGCAGATCTGGATCTGTGCAGTTGGAAGAAGTGTCAACAACTTCTAGAGTTAGCATGTTGTATCATGTAATACATTCAAATCTGTAAAAGAAGTCCCAAGAGTTAGCAGTTTGGCTTGTACATTTTAGACATTCAGGAAGATGTTTATATTATGCTTCAATGCTTAAATCAGATCTATGGTGTAGAATGGATCACTTCAAAATTCTAGAATCTAGATAAGCATGACTTTGCAAAAATCCATAAGATAATGAGGTCTAATAAACAGAATCTGAGCAATTTAAATGTTAAGGCCCTTGTTTGAAGTAAGGTCTAGAGAATTGTAAACTGCAGTTTACAACAGATATGCTTTCAAACTTAGCTGGTTTTAGAATCACCAGTCTTAATATTCAGCAAGGAAGACAGAAAAAAACCAACAATGAAAGGGAAAAAATATTCTTTACATATTTTCCATAGACTGGAGTAAGAAGAATGTGACCTTGAGTTTTTAATATAGAGAATAATTGTTTTAAATATACTAGGAGCTTAAAATCAGTGTAATAAAAAAAATAAATTTTCATTTAAAATAGTTTTAGAAAAGTGCATGGGTTTTTTTAAAATCAGACCAAAGCCATATTTCTAGCACTTTCATTCAGATTTATATGGAATGAATTATACATAAACATGTGATATCGAGGAGTTAAACTTTGGAGCATTTTATCATTCAGTTAATAAGAAGCACATAAATCCAAGTGCTACAATATTACATTTTTAAATTGGGGCCAGTAATGTTTTAATTTTATTGTAGTGTAAAGGTAGAACCTTAAAATCACACTAATGTTGATCAGTTAAATTCAGTGAAATGAAAGTACCACACCTGTTTACTTATTATGACAACTTATGATCTTCATAAGCAAAAATGTCAAATATTATCACTATAAATAAATTCTAACCAATCAAATTAACAAATGCTCAATAATGACGCATGGTATGGAAGAAGATTTAGGACTTGCTCTGGCTAGATACGACTTCTTATTTAAAAAATGTACTCATGCCACAGGTCATGTGGTACTCTTGCTACAGGTCATATTTTTGCTACAGGTCATATTTATTTTCAATAATGTCAAAAGTATTATGACTTTTTTAAATACTGAATCCAACCCTCAGCAAGGTACAAAGGATAATTACATGTATGGTGTCACACAATTTGTGTTTGAAGAATTCTCTGAATTGTTTTAAAAAATTGTCTTGATAATTTTGTTACTTTTTGTCATTTTGCACATGGACCAGGACTTGGTAGTGAAAGTGTCTGTAATTTGACTAAGAATTTGTGCTCATGATATTTGTAATAGAACTCAGTGCCCTACTGAGCTTTTAATAGTCCAATTAAGCTCAATATTGAAAACAGTTCTCTTACTTAAACTTGTAAACATCTGAAGCCTCTGATGTTTGATTGGTTAATCCCTAACCAATCAAACATCAGAATTTTGTCTTTGGTCTGAGTGTAAGATTTGTCTGTAATGTAAAGGTTGAGTCATGGTCTGACCTGTATCTTCTGCTTAGGACATTTTTTGTATTAAAGTAGCTGTTGATATGGAAATTAGGTAATACAGATGGAATATATCAAGTTGAGTCATTTTGTGCAAAGTAAAGCATATAATTTGCATTAAAGAGAAGAATCATGTCATGGCTTTTGTTGTGTACTATATAGCAGGTAATTAAAAGTGAATACAAAATATGGTGATTTTATTCAAAACAGATTTTTAATTTTGGTTACTTACATTTTAGCAATAGGAGCTTTAAAATGATAACCAAATTAGAACATGTAACTTTTGATGCATTTATTTTTGTGACCCACTATTTAACATCAAAAATCTTTAAAAAAATTCAACTGCAGAAAAATTCCTGCTAATTGTGCTGATATGCCATCAAATATTGATTAAAGACACAAAATATAGAGAAACCTTGAAACATTTGTTTTTCATAACATATCCAGTTAACAGGATTTGAGGTAATTTTAATAGAATGCGACATGCTGACCATGATTTGTTAGCTATAGTTAGTTAGGTAGAAATCAGCCAGGTGAGTGATCTCAAGCACACTTGGGACTCTTATTTTAAAAATTGTTGATGACCAGATGCTGATTCCAGATAGACCTAGCTGGTTACATAAGTACAAATATATTGCCTTAGAATGAAATATGACAGTATACATGTATTCTGTAATGTTGAGGGTTTGCATGGAGATGATGTTAAAAATAATGTTAATTCATATTCTTGGTAATCCTTTATGTTATTCCATTATTCTGGGAATAGATCCCAGCCCTTTTGGGGCCTGATAATTTCAACAGTCTATCCTTTATTTTCATAAATTAGTTATTAAGCATTCTAACTTTCTGGTTTTATTTGTGGCTGTATTACAGATTCCATTGTACTACATGTATTTATTCATTTGTCTTACATTTCAGTATTGTTTGATATTATAGCTCTTAATTTGGTAAAAGCATACAAAAATGTACAAATAGGAGTCTGATCTAGTCCATGCTAAGGTTTGTTGCATATAATTGTGAATGGGTCAATATATTATTATTCTAACATGTATACACCCTTTTGCACTCAGTACAATTGTGCAATAATTAATCCATTCTGAAAATTTTATACAAACTAAATTTTATTTTGGCCTCGATTCTTTCTTGATTTCATGAACTCTTTTTTTTTATCTTTGTGATGTGATCAACAATAACAATAACATCCATATCCATTTACTGCAATTGTTTATGAAATAACACATTTAATTACTTTAGTGCTTTAATTTACTGCTCTGCATGCTAATTAATAAGATTGCATAGACTTGGTCCCTTAATTTGTATTCAGGAGTAGAGAAGACTATTTTTATCTCATCATATTTAGGATTGTTTAATATAGTTCTGGTGATGACAGCAACATGTGATGAAGATGGTTACATGCTACTTTCATGGTTTGTAATTGTATACTTTTTACTTTTCTTTATGCTACATCTGAGAAATTGGATTGTTTGTAACTTAAACATCTGAGAAAATGGGTATTAGCAACATATACATCTGAGAAACTATGTCAACATATACATCTGAGGAAAAGGGTCAGTTGTAATATATTTATTTTAGAAATTGGGTCAGTTTGTAACAAACACATGAGAAACTGGGTCAGTTGTAACATACATCTGAGAAAAACTGGGCCAGTTGTAACATATACATCTAAGAAATTGGGCCAGTTGTAACATATACATCTAAGAAATTGGGCCAGTTGTCAATTTCAAGGGCCTTGAAAAGTTATGGAATTTGTCAAAACCTTGCAAAGTTTTGGAAAAGTCAGTGGAATTTGTGACAATGGAGTTCAATTGATTACTTCAAATTTCATAGAGTACCAAGAACTGATTAAATAAAATGATAAAATTACAATCAATAAATGGTTTCAATTTATATAACAAGAGTAAGTTCACCTAATGGAAGTATTGCATGATTTACAGTGTAGTTCACTAAATAAATGAAAGCAACTGGAAAGTAATGTGTTTTGTTAATATTGTAAATAGAAACACATACAAAAACTACATAGAATTGTTTCCTTTTTTCTTTTGAATACATATTACATTGAACATTGGACTATGACATAAATTACATGTAATACTACATAAAGTCAAAGTGTGCTAGCACTGGTAAATTTAAAATGTGCATATTAAAAATATTTGTTGTTAACTTATTTGTTATTTTAGATTGAAAGATGTTATTCTTTAAGTTCATTTACTTAACAATGCAAGATAGTGCAGTCCTTAAGTTTTATGGCATGGCACTGGAAAAGTTTTGGAAAAGTCATGGAATTTGTTTTTGTTAAGTCTGCAGGAACCCTGAACATATACATCTAAGAAATTGTGTCAATTGTAACATAAATATATTTTCCTTTATGAATCTGGAATAGAGAGCTAATGTAATGCCAGCATTATCTTGTGAGGTCAGAAGTAAGTCACTGATACTCTTAATTCATGGTTGTATCAACATTGTTTATTATTACTGCATAATAATAACTAATAATAATAACCACTATTTCCTGTATAATGATGACATTTTATATATCTAACTGCACTTAAAAATTAGTCACAGTGACTTCAGTTGAATTCTTGTGACAATCTTTTAAACTATAAACATTTTTCAGGCATTGTTTACTATAGAGAAAATGACTAAATCTAAATTTAAATTTAAATGTATATGTATAAAAAAAACAAAACATTATGAAAATCACTGAAAATATCATTCCAGCTAAGATTCAGGCAGGGGTATTTAGGAATAAGGTGGTTATTTCTCTTAGAACGTCTCTTTCAAGAGAAACCATCATTGAAGAGTGGCTACCATATTCTGCACCATGTTAGTCCATAATTACCTTTTTCTTTTTTTTCCCTCACTTCTCATGATAAGAGATTGACTACTTTGTATTTTGTATTCAGTCTCTGTCATAGCTGATGAAGTAAAGAGTTTAGTTCTTTGTGTGTTTTTTTCCCTACAGCCTCTGCAGAGCATGCCAGTCATTGAACCAGCCTCAAAGGAGACAGATGAAGAAGAAGAGGAGGAGGAAGACAGTGATGGAACATTATCTCCTGGTTCCTTGCTTGTAGGTCACAGAGGACATCCTGGATCTACTGCTGCACGGGTTGACAGCAGGTTAACTAATAATGACTCTAACATCGGTCTCAATTCACGACCCAACTCTGCTCTTGGCTCCACGACCCAGAGGTCAGCAGGACGACCCCAGAGCACTGCATCAAATGGAAGATCAAAGTCACTTACAAGGCTTGGAAACAGTACAGGGAAGCTGACAGGTCTGCAAAGGTCATCACTGGTAAGATTTGGAAATTATCAAATATACTTCAAAATGTCTTTTGTTCATTGTTTATGGCCTCGAACATTTTGCATTCACATCTTGCACAGTTTATGTCATTTGGATTTCCTTTGCAAAAATACAATTTAAAGGTTCAATTTATACACCAAAAAAAATCTGTAATGAAGGCTCATTTTAATTTCAGATTTTAAGAAGTACAAGTTTTGTTGATTATTTTTAAATACATCTTATCTAACTTTTAGATAATAAGATTCACTACTGCTACAAATACTGGTGTACAACAATAAACAAATATAACTTTAGGATGACAATTTCCTGACAAGTGTGGTGAAGGAAAGAGAGGAAGAGCTGACAAGGCGGACAAAACAATCACTGAATGATATGAGAATCAAGTTCCCAGGGAAGTCCGATCAGGAGGCAGATGTTATTCTAGATAAGGTACATTTCTTCCACCATACATACAGGCATTTACTATACCATACATACAGGCATTTACTGTACCATACATACAGGCATTTACTATACCATACATACAGGCATTTACTATACCATACATACAGGCATTTACTATACAATACATACAGGCATTTACTATACCATACATACAGGCATTTACTATACCATATGTACAGGCATTTACTATACCATATGTACAGGCATTTACTATACCATACATACAGGCATTTACTATACCATATGTACAGGCATTTACTATACCATATGTACAGGCATTTACTGTACCATACATACAGGCATTTACTATACCATATGTACAGGCATTTACTATACCATATGTACAGGCATTTACTATACCATACATACAGGCATTTACTATACCATACATACAGGCATTTACTATACCATACATACAGGCATTTACTATACCATATGTACAGGCATTTACTATACCATATGTACAGGCATTTACTATACCATACATATAGGCATTTACTATACCATACATATAGGCATTTACTATACCATACATAAGGGCATTTACTATACCATACATACAGGCATTTACTATACCATACATACAGGCATTTACTATACCATATGTACAGCATTTACTATACCATACATACAGGCATTTACTATACCATACATACAGGCATTTACTATACCATATGTACAGGCATTTACTATACCATACATACAGGCATTTACTATACCATACATACAGGCATTTACTATACCATATGTAGAGTCATTTACTATACCATACATACAGGCATTTACTATACCATATGTAGAGGCATTTGCTATACCATACATGCAGGCATTTACTATAACATATGTACAGGCATTTGCTATACCATACATACAGGCATTTACTATACCATATGTACAGGCATTTACTATACCATACATACAGGCATTTACTATACCATACATACAGGCATTTACTATACCATACATACAGGCATTTACTATACCATATGTAGAGGCATTTACTATACCATACATACAGGCATTTACTATACCATACATACAGGCATTTACTATACCATATGTAGAGGCATTTACTATACCATACATACAGGCATTTACTATACCATATGTAGAGGCATTTGCTATACCGTACATACAGGCATTTACTATAACATATGTACAGGCATTTGCTATACCATACATACAGGCATTTACTATACCATACATACAGGCATTTACTATACCATATGTAGAGGCATTTACTATACCATACATATAGGCATTTACTATACCATACTACAGGCATTTACTCTACCATACATACAGACATTTACTATACCATACATACAGGCATTTACTATACCATATGTACAAGGCATTTACTATACTATATGTACAGGCATTTACTATACCATACATACAGGCATTTACTATACCATACATACTGGCATTTACTATACCATACATACAGGCATTTACTATACCATACATACAGGCATATACTATACCATATGTACAGGCATTTACTATACCATACATACAGGCATTTACTCTACCATATGTACAGGCATTTACTATACCATATGTACAGGCATTTACTATACCATACATGCAGGCATTTACTATACCATACATACAGGCATTTACTATATCATGCATACAGGCATTGACTATACCATACATACAGGCATTTACTATACCATACATACAGGCATTTACTATACCATACTACAGGCATTTACTATACCATATGTACAGGCATTTACTATACCATACATACAGGCATTTACTATACCATCTGTACAGGCATTTACTATACCATATGTACAGGCATTTACTATACCATACATACAGGCATTTACTATACCATACATACAGGCATTTACTATCCCATACATACAGGCATTTACTATCCCATACTACAGGCATTTACTATACCATACATACAGGCATTTACTATACCATACATACAGGCATTTACTATACCATACATACAGGCATTTACTATACCATATGTACAGGCATTTACTATACCATACATACAGGCATTTACTATACCATATGTACAGGCATTTACTATACCATACATACAGGCATTTACTATACCATACATACAGGCATTTACTATACCATATGTACAGGCATTTACTATACCATACATACAGGCATTTACTATACCATATGTACAGGCATTTACTATACTATATGTACAGGCATTTACTATACCATACATACAGGCATTTACTATACCATACATACTGGCATTTACTATACCATACATACAGGCATTTACTATACCATACATACAGGCATTTACTATACCATATGTACAGGCATTTACTATACCATACATACAGGCATTTACTCTACCATATGTACAGGCATTTACTATACCATACATGCAGGCATTTACTATACCATACATACAGGCATTTACTATATCATGCATACAGGCATTGACTATACCATACATACAGGCATTTACTATACCATACATACAGGCATTTACTATACCATACATACAGGCATTTACTATCCCATACTACAGGCATTTATTATACCATATGTACAGGCATTTACTATACCATACATACAGGCATTTACTATACCATACATACTGGCATTTACTATACCATACATACAGGCATTTACTATACCATACATACAGGCATTTACTATACCATACATACAGGCATTTACTATACCATATGTAGAGTCATTTACTATACCATACATACAGGCATTTACTATACCATATGTACAGGCATTTACTATAACATATGTACAGGCATTTACTATACCATACATACAGGCATTTACTATACCATACATACAGGCATTTACTATACCATACATACAGGCATTTACTATACCATGCATACAGGCATTTACTATACCATGCCTATTGGAATTTACTATACCATACATACAGGCATTTACTATACCATAGTACAGGCATTTACTATACCATACATACACTAAAACAGACATTTACTATACCATACATACACTAAAACAGACATTTACTATACCATACATACACTAAAACAGACATTTACTATACCATACATACACTAAAATAGACATTTACTATACCATACATACACTTAAAAAGACATATACTATACCATACACACACTAAGAAAGACATATACTATACCATACACACACTAAAACAGACATTTACTATACCATACACACTCTAAAACAGATATTTACTATACCATACACACACTAAAACAGACATTTACTATACCATACATACTCTAAAACAGATATTTGCTATACCATACACACACTAAAACAGACATTTACTATACCATACATACATGTAGAATATGCAAAGCACAGTGTGCTTCAACTTCGCAACAACAGAGGCCTTCCCAGTCGGCAGTGGAGTGAAGCAGTGTTGTGTCCTTGCACCAACCCTCTTTGCCATCTTCTTTTCCATGCTCCTCCAGTATGCCTTCAAGGACTGCTCTACATCCACACCCAGACTAACAGCAAACTGTTCAACATCAAATGTCTCCGTGCAAAGACCAAAGTCACAAAGGTTCTCATCTGTGAAAGGGTTTGAGTCTAGGATTCGGCGAATGTGGATATGTGAGAAAGTTTGCCAGTAGCTTCTCATGAGTCGGTGGTTCTTTTCGGTGATTTCCCTGTTTCTTCCTCCACCATTAATACTGGCCTCCATGAATAGCCTATTGTGTGCTGAAAAATGGCATTAAGCCCAATAACAACAACAACATCTGTGAAAAGTTCTACACTGACAATGCTGCCTTGAGATCACATATGGAAGATGGACTTCAGCAGCCACGCCTGTAAAGAGTTCAGACTAACCATCAGTTTGAAGAAGACGAATGTCATGGCGCAAGATGCAGACTCCCCTCCAACCATCACCTTTGATGCTGAGGTGAAAGGCAGGATTGCTAAGTTAGCAGCAGTTATGGCAAGACTGAACCAAAGAGTCTGGAACAATCTCAGCCTCACTGAAAAGACCAAACTGTGCATCTACCAAGCATGCGTGCTCAGCACACTCCTCTACAGTAACGAAGCATGGACTACCTACATGATCCACAAAAGGAAACTCAATAACTTCCATTCTGCGCATCCAGTGGCAGGACAAAGTACCCAACACTGAATTTCTGGAATGGGCCAGCATGAACAGCATCTTCACCATCCTCAGCAAGAGGTGCCTTCTCTGGCTTGGCCATGTCAGGAGAATGGATACAGGCTGCATTCCCAAAGACCAGCTATACAGCAAGCTAGCAGAAGGCACATGACTGACATGGATGGCCATGTCTGCGATACAAAGATATCTGCAAAAAGGACATGAAAATGGCCAACATCAGCATCAACAACTGGAAGAGCTGTGCTAACAACCACTACAAGTGGCAGCTTGCTGTCAAACAAGGCATTCAGAAAGCTGAGGAAAGGATGAAAGCGAACATTGCTACAAAGAGAGATAAGAAGAAGGCAAAACAACAACAGCCTAAACAAGAATCAACCTTCACCTGCAGCAAATGCAAAAGAGACTATCACTCAAGGGTCGGATTCTTCAGCACACTCGTCTTGGTACAAATAAGACACTTAAACTGGAAGCTACACCATCGTCTCTCAAAGATGGACAGATGCCAACAACAACATACACTAAAACATACATTTATTTATCATACATACACCAAAAAAGGCATTTACTATACCATACATACACTAAAACATAACATACATTTACTATGCTGTACCATACATACACTAAAACAGACATTTACTATACCATACATACTCAAAAACAGACATTTTCTATACCATGCATACACTAAAACAGACATCACTCCATCCCATATTTATGCTCATTAAGAAAGACTTTCCTAATCCAATACATTATTCCAAATTGTATATATTTACTATGTAAATTAAATGAAAAACTGGTTTAAAATTTTAGTAAAATCACAGCAGTAGTTTCTGACATGCAGAGTTACTGTTTATTTTCAATGCTTTAATCCAAGTTGTTTCCACCTTGTCCACATGTTGACTCAATATATAAGATGACAATCGGTACTCACACCAGACCCACGCTGATGGCCCTCCCATTGGTACCATGTCTACTAAATTGTATTCTGGTCCAACTGCATAGTCCCAGGTTTGCCATCCCATAATATGCTGTCAGATTTTGGTCTTTGCTGTTTGTTAGGAGTAATTAAACAATAGAGACCATGATCTGCCAGTACATTATGCAATGCCAGATCTGGGTCAATATATTTTGAAGTTGGACATGACTTATCTGACAATATAAATGGTGGATCAATAAGTACGTCTTAAAGCAAAGCTAATATGTCTGAAAGAAGATGTAAATTTTTAACTTTTATAAGTCAAACATTTGACATGAAAAGTGGTTTTCATTTAGAGTCTGGTAATTGTTAAGCAGAAATTTTTAAAATTCATCAAGCTGACATCTCATTTTTGAAATGGCATTGTCATAGCTTCATCTGCCAAGTCTGAGACTTTGTCAAACACAGTAACAAGGGTGTTACAAAGTCTGAGACTTCATCAAACATAGTAACAAGGATGTTACCAAGTCTGAGACTTTGTCAGACATAGTAACAAGGATGTTACTAAGTCTGAGACTTTGTCAGAGATAGTAACAAGGATGTTACCAAGTCTGAGACTTCATCAAACATAGTAACAAGGATGTTACTAAGTCTGAAACTTTGTCAGAGATAGTAACAAGGATGTTACCAAGTCTGAGACTTTGTCAGACATAGTAACAAGAGTATTACTAAGTCTTAGACTATGTCAAGCATAATAACAAGGGTGTTAGCAAGTCTGAGACTTTATCAGACATAGTAAAAAGGCTGTTGCCAAATCTGAGACTTTGTCAAACATAGTAACAAGAGTGTTACCAAGTCTGAGACTTTGTCAGACATAGTAACATTGCTGTTGCCAAGTCTGAGACTTTGTAAAACATAGTAACAAGGGAGCTGCCAAGTCTAACAATTTGTCAGACACAGTAACAATAGTTTTGCCAAGTCTGACACATTGTCAAGCATAGTAACAAGGGTGTTGCTTTTTTGTTAAATATTGAGCTTTTGAGGAATTTATATGTCAAGAGCCATTCAAATTTCAGGAATTTATATGTCAAGTACCATTCAGATTTCAGAATCACAACCTTATATATATGTTCATGCTCCTCAAAAAGAAATGAATTATATGTTATCAGCTATGATAATGTTTTCTATGTCTTTGCATTGTATTTTTCAGCTTCATGAAAACTGGAAATTCCACAAGCCCAGAATAGCTTCCTACTGGCTGGTCAAGTTGGACTCCATAAAACGAAGGAAGGTAGTAGATATTGTCAAGTCCAATGTTCGGGCAGTTTTACAGAGGACATGGCGAGTCAGTGAAGTGGACAACCTTCGACTGTCTAGGATCTTCAGCCGTGTCTTCAATAGGCTCCTGTGGAGTCACGGTCAGGGGCTTTGGAACTGCTTCTCCTCTTCAGGGTAAATAAACCTTGTTTTGGATTAGTCTTGTGTGCCTAAGATTCAGCAATCACTCTTATTTGGCTGAATCATTTTACAGTTGAACACAGAATATCTATACAGTAGAACCTGTCTTGAAAGACCACCTCTTTTGCCACCAAATTATGGTCTCTCAAGACAGGTGGTCTCTCATAGGAGATAACAATGCTATATAATCACTATATTTGTTCATTAAGAGCGTGGTCTCTGAAGACAGGTGGTCCCACATAGCAGTGGTCTTCAGAGACAAGATTTACTGTATTTTTATTTCCAGACTTGTTAATCTGGACAAATAATGTATCGTCTAAGACTTTTTTTTACTTATCACAAAGATGATGAAATCTGTGTATCTGAGTTCATATAAAGAAGACATATTTTACTACTTGTACATTCCAGCTCCAATATCTTTTTATTTGTATTCTTCTGACACAAGGTTTGGCTCTTGTACAATGCAGAACCAAGTGTAAAAAACACTGGCCTATAATGTGTCAACAGGTCATGTTCTGTAATGCTGATTCTACCAATAGAAAAATGATGAAAGTAAGAACAAAACCAAATTATACCAGTACCTTCACTTTAAATATACACATGGAGTGTAAGCAAGACTTCACCCCTCCTTTCTAATTGACTTTTGTCTTGATACAGTACTATGTATCAGTTCTAATTAGTACTCATATAAAAGCCTGTGTGGTGGAAGCTATTCGACATTGCTCATTAATCAGTAATCATATTAAAGACTGTGGTGGAAGTAACTATTCCATATTGCTTACTATACAGTACCCATATTAAAGCCTGTGTGGTGGAAGTAGTAATTCCACATTGCTCTCTAATCAGTACCCATATAAAGGCCTGTGTGGTGGAAGTAGCAATTCCACATTGCTCACTATACAGTACTCATATAAAAGCCTGTGTGGTGGAAGTAGCAATTCCACATTGCTCACTATACAGTATCCATATAAAAGCCTGTGTGGTTGTAGCTATTCCACATTGCTCACTATACAGTACTCATATAAAAGCCTTTTTGGTGGAAGTAGCTATTCCACATTGCTCACTAATGATCATAATGCAACTGAGTGCTGACTAAGTACTTTGAATTTTTGTCTTAAAAGAAATGTGACAAGTTTGAACAAAAATGAAATGGACATATATATTTTTTTTAAACATGTACTTATAATCTTTTTAAAACTTTGCTATGGATGAAAAGTCAATTTCATGTAGTCTATATATAATCTAGAACAAAGTAGGCCCAGATCTTTTGATGCATTTTTTGATGGCAGATCTTGGTATGTGATATTCTTTTTTGAGTATAATTTGCAGACGTGTGAGTACATGTTACACACAGATAAGTACACATTACACACAAGTAAATATAGTTTAGCAGCAATTATTTTGCTTTCTCCAAACTTTTTTTAAACCTCAATTTCATCTTGTTATCATGATTATTACATTTGATACTAACTTTGTTGAGTTTGTGATTTTTAACACTTTTTTAAATAAGCTGTTAGACTGATAATAGCCGCATTTTCAGTTTTATCACTTGAGTAACCCTATCAATGCAATCATACAAAAATTAAGCAAATAAATTATTTTAACCTGTAGAGAAGAATACTTATTTTATCTGTAATGAGGAACACCACCCTACAGTGAAGGAGCAGACAAACACCTAATATGTACTCTTTGTGTATATTGTTTTAGTGGAGTAGCCAGCTGGGAGACAATATTCAGCAAAAGTACAGAAAACATCACAGAGGATGAATTAAATTGTTGTAGACGGATTGTCCAGCTGTGTAAAGACTGCTTGTTGATTGTCTACCAGTTTGCCTCAGAGGCGAAAAATGCATCACAAGGAATGCCGTCTGCTCTGGACAATGATCATTTCAACCCACAGTCAAGGTACTGTACCATATTTATCTTATAAAATACTCAAATATCCTATAAAGTTTGATTTTTGAACGAGACAAGGATGTAAATACATGCAGCTTACTGGGTATACAGTTGGGAATATGGAGTAATTTGCACAGTAGTGTTAAGACGTTTGTATAATAAAGCTCTATTACATGATTAGCATAATGCCTTAGCTGCAATTTATAATGAGAAAGTCCATTTTTAAAGTATTTGTCAGCTCTTTGTTTTCTGCAAACAAATTTCTGCCTGATGTGAAGTCATCAGACTGAACAAAAACAGGATGTAGCTCCATAATGCTGTTCACCTGACTTGTACATAATTCCTGAAGTGTGAACCATCACCAGAGTGCATTACCTTGACAATGTACACTGAAAGTGGAGTACATTCTTGTCAAACATATCTGCTTTCATCCTTTGAGATGGAAGTTTTTGATCTAAAGCCACTGAAGATGCAGCACAAAAGCAAATCTTATTTTGATAAAGTGCATAACATACATTAACCCGATATTTTAAGGACTTTATAGTTTTGTTTTATCTTTTATTCTATATGTTACAGAATTTTAACATATTTACTTTTTGTACTGCACACATCTTTACATTTAGTTGGAAGGGTTTGTCTTCAGAAAGTTTTAGAGTATTTCTTCAGTTTTAAATTTTTGAAACCTTACATTTCAGTGCCAGCAAATATAAATTGTTGTTAAACTCTGATAAATATTATAATTTCTTTAGCAATTAATTTAAAATTCCTGTTTATATATTTATATGTATAATTTATCTCTTTCCCTTGTTTCAGAAGCTTTTCAAAGGTATTTGGTAAAAAATAAATTTGTTTATGTATGTGTACAGTTTTGATATGACAGACACTTTTAACTTGATGTCTAGGTCAGCATGTCCAGATTAATATTTCCTGAGGGTCCATGAAGTAGGTAAAGATTTCATTAGTGTACTGGTATTCGTTGTCTGCAGTTCATGACTACTTCAGGTTTTGGCATACTGTCTTTGATAGAATCATGGAACCTGGTGATGGATACATCTTGATAAGTACAACTCCCTTTGCACAAACAGAAGATCTGTGTGACCAATATTTCATGCTAAAGTGACTTCACTGAAATTTAGTTTTATTAGCTTCATTTATTGGGTGCTGTTTATGCTTTTTAACCTTGAAATTTTGTAATTGAATACACTGCTGTTAATACTACAGCCATTAACCAAATAAGGTCACTGTGAGCTACATTATATGCTTTACTAACATAAGTATTTGTGTTTAGCTTATAACTAAATAGATTTTTCCACACTATATGACCACTCTGGCGGTCTGAGTGGTTAGCACATCTGCCTCAGATGCAGGAGTCTTGGTTTCAAACCATGGCTGAGTCATAACAACAACTTATAAAAATATGGTACTAGCAGTGACCTCACTCAGCACTCAGTGTTAAGAGATTAGTGTTAGGATTTATTGGTCTGATGTCAATTTAATGTGACTGGGTGATACATGATGCTTCATGTCTGTGACATGGTGCCTCAGTGTTAGACAGCACTATAAACTGTATCACTGTAGACATTGTAACAATATGACTAAAATTTTTAAAGCTATGTTTAAAATATAAAAACACACACACCCCAGGCTATAAAAATGCCTGACTTCATGGAAAGTCATCCCCAATCAGTGCATTAGAATGTAGGAATAAAAATGTTTATTGATTGGTAAACTTTCCATATTAATGAATTTATATTGTGATAAGATATACTTAAAAGGTTGTGTATTTGAATGAGTCAAGAAATTTGATTAGTAGGCTGAATTATTTTTCATGTGAGACCTGAGATGTAGTAATCAATCAAGGCAATTACTGATGCATGAACTGATAATGGCTCTCAGTCCATAGTTACTCAGACATACTGACCAATCAAGGTAATTACTGATTCATAAGCTATACTCTAATGTTGGCTGTCACTCCATGATTATTCAGATCTAGTGACTAATCAAGGTAATTATTGATTCATAAACTATGCTCTAAGTCATTCAGTGATTACACAGCTGTAGTGACCAGTCAAATTAATTACCAAAGTTATTGCTGATGCATAAACTCTACTTTAATGTTGGCTGTCCCTCCATGGTTACTTAGAGTTGGATCAATGTCTTTTTATAAGAATATAATGCTGAAGCAGATTGTAGAGCATTGACATTCTGTATTATTGACTATGCATTGTATTTTAGGATATTTTACTCACAACAGGGTAGCTTGGTATTATCAGCATCACTTTTGTCTGAGTTTATTTTATGCATGATAATTGATGTTTACAACACTTACTGGAAAATACTGCAAGCTTCTTTGAGGTGAGCTAGTTACATAAATCATTGATTATAGTTGGATTTTGTCAAGATGCTTGTATTCCTCAGTTTTTGAAAGTATGTAACCTCAACTATCCAGGCAGGAGCACCAATTGGAGCAACCCTCTCACCGTCTTTAATTAAATAAAGTAGCCAGAAGGATCTAGGGAGAAAGTCTTTTCTAAGGGAATAAGTTAGACCCCAAGGACTCAAACTCTTTCCTCCTGTGCTTTCTCTTTTCAGTTTCTCTTGTGGCACTCAGCTAGCCCTCTTTTGTAGAGGTTTGTTCGGATATAATGGAAGATGCATGGTCCTTTCTGTACAAATTAAACCCCACTTCAGTCAGTCAGCCGATTCATGACTGCCTCTGAACCCCACTCCTATCTGTCCATGGGCATTTCAGGTATGGGTTTGAACACTCACTTGGAGGCAGAAGAGGTCATTCTTCAGAAGTCATGATTCCAGGAAGAAGCAAGACTTCTTATAATTTAAATGAGGGTGGTATTTTTAGCCCTCCAAGGGTATGTCAACCAAATATGGAGTCATTGTCCACAGGTCTCTGACAACACATCAATAGTAGCACACCTCAGACAACAAGCAGTTACACATACTAATTCTCTTAGCATGGACATTTGGAGCCTCCTTAGCTGGGGAACCATTGAGGGGACTACTGTTTGTGTTCAGCATATTCCAGGCAAGATATATTTTCTGGCAGACAGTCTGTCCAGAAGAGGTAAAATAGTCATCATGAAAGGATCTCAGCACTAGTTCATAACCGACTCCCTGTTCAGACTTTTTTCTGGACTTGTTCATCATGTGACTGAACAATAAGCATCCCTTTTGTCATCCTAGCCTCAGATCAATGGACACCTTTAGTCTAAAAAGAGGTCATCTATTTAAAAAGGAGAAAAAATGGTAAGAAAAGGTTCTTCTGACTTAAAAAGGGCTCCGCTGATATTTGGTGTCCACCACTTCCAAGTGGACTGTCCTCATTATCAGAAGAGCTTTACAGTTCCTCATGAAAATTATAGTCCATTTAGTTAGGACTATTAACACTTAATTATTCATCATTGGATGATGTTGTGAGAGCTGCCTTTGGCAGTCTCAAACCACTTTCTTCTTCTTTTACTATCTATTGTCATTGGTTTTTGGCACACTAGAATAAAGGCATATTTTCCTTGTGTCCAATAATTATCAGCATAGAAAATAGCTCAATTTGCTGCCAAATTACAGCAGTGGATACACCTACTGTGAGCATGTGTATATAATTGTTTTTTAACAAGATTTTAAGACCCTCAGTCTTCCTCCTAACTGGCAAGTTCAGCAAGACAATAATGATAGGTATTGCAGTGCTGCTATTCAATGTTGTATTTGGGGAGTTAAACTTATTTTAATAATGTAATACTTAACTGCCACTAGTAGAAGATTCCCACTTCCCACCCAGCTAGGGGCCTCAAGTGGCTGAGTGGTATATAGTGCTCTTCATTCCGGATCACTGCCAATTCTCACCTCTGTCTGCATGGGTTCAGTCGCAGTACTTGAGAAAGTTTGCCAGTAGCTTCTTGTGGGTCTGTGGTTCTTCCTATGTTTTCCAGGGTTCTTCCTCCACCAGTTATACAGCTGCTATGCATAGCCTATCTTGTGCTGAAAATTGGCATTAGACCAGACAACAACTACAACAACTCCCACCCAGCTTAAATATCTCAAGATTAGACTGGGTCCAAGTTCAAGAGGAAATGTATTATGTGACATGACCTGATGACACGGTAGTCAGACTAGGTCTGTGTTCTTGATTTCTAGAATGTTTTGTATAGTAGAATGTTGGAATTAATAGTTTATACAAAAGGACTTAGCATCCCAGAGGTTAGCTCGACAAGTATTACATTAAGAAATGAAAATTAGTCATCAACCAAAAACTGATAAGGAAGTATAATGTTTGTAGATGACCTATTAAACAACACATGAATGAAGTAAGAGCACACTTCAGAATAATCTAACTTATCACATTGCATTTTTCTGACAAATGTCCCTATAGCAAGTACTGATTAAAGCTGTCTTAATCATCAATTATGTATTGGGTAATAACAGGATGATTTTTGACTGCCAGAAGAAAAAAAAACAACACAAAATCATTCACACACAGTCAAAGTCTATGTGTGAGTTTGGAACACTGATAAAATTTCTGGAAAAATACTAATATATATATTAGTATTAAGAATTGTATCCAGTGTTCCCCAACTTCAAGACTTTTACTGTCCTCAATTAACAATTAGTGGTTCTAAATGCCAATATGATAAAAAGGTTTAGTTTTTATTTGATGGAATTATCTGGAGAGGCATCTAACAATACTTGAAAAAGGGAATGATCAGCCTGATAAGAATCTTGACAGTCAGAAGTATAAAAAGAACTTTCTGATGCTTGGCATGCTTGGAAACAAAGCAGGAAAATAGACAATTACATTAAAGTGCATTATGCTGATTTGAGTATTGTCCACATTATGAGAGATGATTGACACTGTCATGGATTCAAAGAGCAAAGATTACATGGAGTTCCAAGAGCTAGCAAGAAGTCAGTGCCTCCATGGAGTTCAAAAACAGCAGTTTCTGAAACTAAACTTGAAATCACTTTGATCACAGTATACTTTACAAAAATTTCAACTTGAACATAAATAACACCATTTCTGCATCAGACCATGCTTTTTAACTATTATTAAAATAATATGCATGTTTTCCAATAATCAACAGCAGAATGTGTTATCTCATTACACCTTACTTAAAATGGGTCAGATATATGGAAAAATATCACCTGAAAAGGATTTTTTAACCATATGCAGGTCTTTGTATTTATTGCAGTTATCTGTTGAGTTTTTGACATATTTCTCCACTTCTTTTTCAGTCGTGAAAATAAGTCATCTCTGATACCACCCAACACACAAACTCTCAGTCAGCGATACTCCAAGTTGTACCAACAGCCACGACCTGAGAGTCAGGTCTCATGATGTGGTCCAGCCATTTTAATCGTGCAATCATTTTGATAGTGTACCAGTCTTGTTTTTTTCAATACTACATTTCCTTCTTGTTGTCAAGGAAACATAATGGATAACACAGGGACAAAAATACAGATAGTACTAGTTATTATCAATTATAAAGTTGAAAATATTTTGTAATCTTTTTGTAAGTCAAGAATTACTGCCAATCTTGAACTTTCCAAGTCCTCCAAGTATGTGATACTTTGTTATGTCAGGATATCAAAGTTGTGAGAATATATCCTGTAAATAAATATGACAAGATGATCCAAACCATATACAGTAAGCAGTATATACATATAGAAGTTGTACAATGCTTTAAATATGATCTTATAAGAATGTATGCCTATTACTCAAGGCCACCTCTTCAGCAGTGGGAATAAGGATATGTAGAGAGGGATAACTCAAACATGACTAATAATTACATGTAAAGTATGAAAGGTGTAACTAATTTTTAAATATTTATATTTTTATCTATAAATCATGTTATGGAATCCATGTGATAAAACTTATTTTAATGTTATTTAAAATAATTATGAATAATCATCAGTGTTGATGCAAAACCAATTTGTCAATAAAATCAGGGTACATTGAATTTGGCTATAAATTTCAATGTATGTCTTTTCCATTGTCCCACTTCTGTAGAGAGTATAACTAATGATGGTTACTTGGATCTTTCTAACATCATATTCCTCAGCAGTGATCAAAGGACTCTTCACTCTTTTGTTTAGAAAACTGCTTGACACCATTTTGCACTTCTTGCAAGAATTGATTCCTCCATAGATATTATGTACTTATAACAGGACATGTTCATTGCTTGCGAAGGATGTGAGCTTGATATGCTAAATGAGTGATTTTTGCCTGGTTTTCTTTCAAATACATTTTGCTGTCTATGAGAGAAATACTATCATAGTTAATATAAACTGAATGTCATGCTGATTCGAGCAGAACAGTACTGTGCTTCTAAGCTGTTAGCTTTGTCATCTTGATAATTATCAGTGGTATTCATAGCCAGTCAAAGTGACAAAGAGCAACAAAAACTGCATTTGGAGAGTCTTCAATGAACTCACTGGAGGAACACACAAAGTTCAGATAAATAAAATCCACTCACTTCTGGTAAATGACACCATAGCCACTGATGACAATGACATTGCAAATGTTTTCAATGATTTTTTCACCAACATTACCACAAAGTTAAAAGAACCAGTGATTGAAAACAACTTTATTGAACTGAAAAAGTTCTGCAGCAGCAAAATCTCTAAGGTGGTATGTTTCTCCATCCCACCAATCTCAAAAAACTTTGTTAAGAAATATCTCAGTGAACTTGATTCTAAGAAAGCTACAAGACTTGATCAGATTGGTCCACGACTCATTAAATCTTCTGCCTCTGCTATTGTAGATAGCATAACATTCATAATCAATTTAAGTATTGCATCCTCATCTGTTCCCAAAATATGGAAAACTGCAAAAGTAACTCCTATTCACAAATCTGGTCCTAAGGATGATGCTGATAACTACCAGCCAATCTCAATACTACCAAACTTGTCAAAATTGATTGAAAAGCATGTCCATGATTCATTCATATCATATTTAACCAAACACTTTCTGTTATACCCTAATCAATCAGGTTTTAGACAGAAACATTCATGTGAGACTGCCTTGATCTCCCTAACTGATAAATGGCTTCAAGCACTTGATCAAGGTAGAATAAAAGGTTCTGTATTTGTAGATTTCAGGAAAGCTTTTGACATGGTAGATCATGAAATCCTTTTGAAGAAACTGAAAATCTACCAATGTGATGAAAGCACAGTTAGATGGTTTACTTCATACTTAAGTGAGAGAACACAACATGTTTATATTAATAATGTTCTGTCTGAACCTGAAACAATTAGATGTGAAGTACCACAAGGCTCAATTCTGGGTCCATTACTGTTTATGTTATTTATTAATGACCTACTAAAGGACTCAGTATCATCTACAGATCTCTATGCAGATGATACAACATTGTCAGACATCCAAAACACAAAACAAGAACTCAAAATTTCTTTACAGATTGCCCTAAACAAACTAGAAAACTGGTGCACATGCAATGGCATGGTGGTTAATACTGGTAAAACTAAAATATTACTTATCTCAACATGGAAGAAAAGAACAAAACTTGATAGTGATGAACTATGTCTGACATGGAAGGATAAAAGATTGCAAATGGTCTGTCATGATAGTCTACTTGGTGTTTTGGTAAATAATAACCTATCATGGACTGAACATATCAAACATATCAGTAAAAAAGTCAATTCAAGTTGGTGTTGAATTTTAGATTTTGACATATTTGTTATATTTCTGTATATAAACCTTGTTATGTGGCCACTTGTAATGAGGAAAATTCAAGTATTTACACTAATATCTTGACTACTGGCAACATGGGGAGGGGTACTTTTGGACACTCATTTGTGCCATGGGATTCTGGTCACATCACTGGCTTTTGGGTATGAAATAATGTATGACTAGGAAATTGGGGGGAAGAGTGACTGTCAGCTAGTGTTTTGCATTGTTTGTTTTAACCTTTGCTAAACTGAAACTTTGGAACTGTATGTGGTGCTTTAGAAATATTTCCTATTCAAATCATTACTTTTTGAAAGGCAAGTTGTAAATAATAGTCAATTTCTAATTTATTTTGTAAAAATAATGATTATACAAGGTTTTATATATGTGTACATTTGCTGGACCACTGCAAGGGTAAAAATTTACTCATCTTGAAATGGTGAATGAGAAAAGACTGGTCTCAGTTTGTAATTACTGAAAGCTGTTGTTAAAAGAATTACAAACAAAATTTATGAAAAAAACTTTTTCACATCATTGAATTTTGGTCATAAACATGACAGCTTTTAAATACAATGTATCTATAATAGCTAATGCTGAGTGAGTTTTTGTTTGACATTATACTTGAAAAATGTTTGGTGAAAAATTTTGTTATATTTGTGAAGAAGAACACAAGCTTTGAGCTGTACTGTGAATACTGATATCTAGGATATTTGATGGCATTTATGACTATATGACAATATTTGAAATATTTGATTACATTTGTTGATCACCCACAAAATTGATACTCCAGAGATAGCAATTATCCTTAAGTTTATATAAAACTGATATAGCTGATATGTAATTGAAAAAGCCAGTTATCTATAGTATTTAGTTTTGAACTGAATGAGAGTAGTTTATTGACCCTTGACCCTATTCTGGTTATGGAAGTCTTTGGAATACATATTTTTGTTTCACTTTATTGATAGCTTACAAGTTCTAATAACATTTTTGTTACAGAAATATTCACATTTTTTATTTTATTTCAATATGCTACTTTTAATATATTCATATATATGATATATGTATTAATAAGTGTAGTTATATATAGTGTTTTATGAAATACATTTCTGTGATAAAATTATTTATTGAAATTCAAGCATAACAAATTCTGTGATATTTAAGCTTCGATGTGTACTGCAGTAGAGGTTGTTTTATATCTACTGCTGCAGATATCTTCAGATCCCAATATATTATCATTACATGTTATAGTTTCAAGATATAACAACATTTTGCTGTGGTATAATAAAATACATTATTATGTGTTTTAATTTCTGCATGTGACACTGTTTGCCATGCAATGTGATGTTGAGACTTTGCATTTATCAACAGACTTGCTGTGTGACATTGAGACTGAATTATTCAGCATCCTTGGCATGTGACATTGAGACCTCAATGCATCACTCAGTATCTTTGCCATGTGACATTAAGACTTTGCATTGCTCAGTATCCTTGCCATGTGACATTGAGGCTTTGCATTGCTCAGCATCCATACTATTTGAAAGAGACTTGGCTTTGCACAGTATCCTTGCCATGTGACACTGAGGCTTTGCAGTGCTTAGTATTTTTGCAGTGTAACATTGACTTTGCAGTGCTCAATATCCTTGCTGTGCAACATTGAGACTTTGCAGTGCTCAATATCCTTGCTGTGCAACATTGAGACTTTGCAATGCTCAGTATAATTGCTGTGTGACTTTGAGACTGCTTTGTTAAATAGCCATGCTGTGTGATGTTGAGATTCTGTTTTGCTCAACAGCTGCTGTATGACATTGGCCTTGCATTACTAAATAGCCTTGCTGCATGATATTTTGACTTTGCATTACTGAGTTGCCTTACCTTGTGACATTGCAACTTTGCATTGCCTTGTAGCTTTGCAGTGTGGTCTTGCTAAGTGTACTGTAGCAGTGTAACATACAGTTTTTAAGATGTGGCAATATGACACTAATAAACATGAATTTTATAGCAGGACCTTCAGAAATAATTGGAGAAAACTGCAGAGTATTCTAGATATGCTAATTGAAAGTTATGATATAATTGTATCAGTATTTTTAGGATTGCTTTTAATTTGGAATTGTTCTAGGTTGTATAAAAACCATTAGTTGCAGTTTCATGGGATTCATTTTAGTGCAAAATTTATTCTAGGGACTGAAAATTATTTCAGTTTTCAGAGTAGGTGTTTTGGTTGACTGAATTCAAGTTATTGAAATTTATGATGGAATAATTTGGGACCAGAACATGTTTTTGTTTCAGGAAGATTTCTGTTAACTGTGGTATAGGCATTGAAAATTTATATTGTATTCCAAATGTTGGATATTGTATCTAAGAAAACACTAATGAAAAGATTTAAATATTCTCAACAAGTTTCTCCACACAGTACCCATTCTTATATATTATATTGGACAAAAAGTTGTATATTGTAACAGTGGAGCCATGTTAGAAAAAAAGACACAAGACTGTTTCATGGTAAGTGCACCAGGAAGTTGACTTTGACTATGCTGCTTTGTTTCTGTTGAAAAGTAGAAATTATCACTCTTTATTAACTGTAATCTTAAGTTTTTAAAAATTTTAACGTGCCAAATTTGTTATTTTTGCAAGTTTTCTCAAACATGTAAAGATTATTCTATTGAAGAAATGAAATAAACATTTTTTATCATTTATTTTGTTTAAAGCACCAAAATTTTAGCTGCCCTCTTTCTCCCTTTAATATCAGTTCAGTGTTGTGAACAAATCTGTTAAGACTCATGTGAGGCTTGTATTGGCCCCATTATAGGAAAGAAACTCATGTTTTTTTTCTTTTTGAAAAACTTGTTTTATTCAGACAGGATGAATTAGTTGGTACTGACATAGTGATAATGCAGATGATATAGATTTTTTACGCCAATAAGATGGCAAGGTACTCTCTCTAGCTGTTAGTTTTAGACTGCATAGTTATAATTTTTAAACATATTTGTTACTTAATGCATTATTAGATAAATGGTTTTGTTTCTACCTTATTCAATAAATAATTTACAAGATAGATTTTTGTTACATCTTTGTATTTATTGCAATTCAAGCAGTCACACCATAGCTCTTATATTATCTGACAGAATCAGTAACCGTCATGCTAATAAAATCTAGAAAGTTTAAATTTGGTTGAAAGATGTTTATCTACTCTTACATATCAGTGCATATTCTTTTTCATATAGAAAGGAAGGATGGATATAAATAACTTAAGTTTTTATTTGATACTTACTGGAATACACATAAATTGTCAAATTTACTTATACCACTATTACATTAGAATGACACAAGAAAGTCATGATTATCTAAACTCAATGACAGACGAATTGTGCTGATGTGTTTGAAGGATATTTAACCAAGTGATGACTCGGCTTGCCAAAAATATTATACCTATATACAATCGCTTATAAGTCGAGTCAAAATGCAAACAACAAAAACTCAGATCTGCCACAACATAATGTGCCTGCTACTGTCTGTTCTACTGATTCCTCCTAACAAAAACTACACAATCCCAGACTTGCCATTTCATTACATGATGGCAAATCTGGGTCTGTGCAGTTTCCAGTTGGACTCGACTTATAAGCAAGTATATATAGTATCATAATTCAACAGTTATATGATATTATGCTGGTTAGAAGATTACTTAATGCACCTATATTTTTTTTATAAAAACTAATGAATGTAATTAGTTTAACAATGCCTAAGAAATATATGAACCAGTACAGAAAACCTGTAAAATTCTTTTTCTTTAAAAATAAATCCCTATGTAAAGTACAAAATTGGATTGGAACATTTGAACAAAAAAAACATTTGTGCTTTTTTTTTTTGGATATCATCATGTATGATTTTCTCAATAAAATAGTACAATATCATTGATGTTATGCATGAAAATAAAATATTCCTGTCTTGCTCTTGATGATATAATATGCCATGTAAAAGGATTGTGTGTGAAATTGCCTTAATTATGTGGATATTAAGTCTTAGAATACAAAAAACTAAAGTCAACTTAATAATTGTAGTAACTTTTGTGTTCCTGTCTTTTAGTATAATATTTCTTGCCATCATCAGAAACTATGCAAACAGCTATCAAAATGGCTGCTCCCATGTGCTTGAAAAATAATGAGGACTTTCTATAGCACCTAATCTTTAGAAGCTTTAAATGCTTTATAACATACATGTATTAGACAACACCTAAAAAGCATATATAATGATATGATTACAAAAAAAAACAAACACCATGAAATTAGAAAACAGAAAGCATGCTAAAAATATATAAGTAAAGGAAACATTATTAGGTCTTTAAATATTTTCTTGCAGTTGAAATAGATGAGTTTTAAGAGCACTCTTGAATGAGATCACTGTGTGTCTAAATTCAATGGGCAATTAATTCCACATTGCTGGAACTTGGTATGCAGAAGAACATTGTCTATATGATTTCAACTTCATAGTGAGAATATTGAGAATGCGAGTGTCAGAAGAGGAGCATAAGCATCTTGCAGATGTATACACATGGGAGATGTCAGATAGGTATGTTGGACTGGAGCTTGTCAGTGAAACGTAGCACAGAGAACAAATTTTGTGTTTGATTCTAAATCAAATGGAAAGCCAATGTAGGGTACAAAGCAAGGGGAGGTGTGCTCTGATCATGGTACTCTAAGGATGATCCAAGCAGCTGTGTTTGAACTTTTTGAAGATTCTGGAGTAGATATTGAGACAAACCAGACAAAATTGAGTTACAATAGACCAGTCTTAAAAGTACTAAAGAAAACAAGTGTTTTAGTGGCATCAAATGAAAGATACTCGCAAATGGAGCTGATGCATCTCAGCTCAAGATATGCAGCCTTGCATATGTTCATGACATGTTGGTGCAATGAGAGAGTACTGTCAAGAGTACTGTCAAGTTTAATGTTGGTGCTGATGATATTTATTATTTGAGGTTAAGGATGTGAATGAGAAAGTCTTTGTGTTGTAATCAGGATGGCTTCAGTTTTATCATTCTTCTGCAGCTTGTTACATGTCATCCAAGATTTCACATCAGAAATACATCTCTATACACCTTAGGTGGTAGCATCAACCTCAGTTGGGTGGCTAGATTTGTATATTTGGGGTCATCAGTATACAATTGGTGAGGCACTGGATGATGATCTGTGACACTTTAGAATGGCTGAGTATACAGAATGAAGAAAACAGGTCAGAGAACAGACCCCTGTGGAACACCACAACATAGAACTAGAATGCTTTCCATTTGTAGACACAATTTGTGTCCTGTTGACTAAGTAGGACTTAACCATAGTAAGGCTGTATCGCGAATGCCAAATACATGCTGGAATTGGTAAAGTAATAATTGTGGTCTATTGTGTCAAATGCTGCAGACAAGTCAAGGAGGGTGAGGACTGTAATCTTTCCACTATATAAAGTAGAGAGAAGGTCATTAACTATTTTCAGAAGGGGAGTTTCAGTACTGTGGCAAGGGCAATATGCAGACCTACATTGCTAAAAAGACTGAATTCAGATGAGATACAAGTCAGAATAGAATAACATTTTCTAAGATTTTTTACATGAATGGGATATTAGAAACTGGGCGGTACTTCTTTACATCATTATGTTAAAGTGTTGGTTTCTTCAGCAGAGGCTTTACAATGACAGCTATGAAAATTGATGAAAATTCTCCAGATGAGAGAGGTATTAATAACATCAGCTAGTGAAGGCAATATTGGATCTAAGCACTCAAGCAGCAGTAATGTCGGAATCGGATCAAGTTCACATGATTTTGGTGAACTCTTCATCACCATTGTACATACTAATTCCATAGAGACAGGTTCAAATGCTGCTAACAGTTGCAGCTGATATTCTGTATCATAACTCTATGGTGATGACAATTCAATTGAAATTGTGTTGTCAAGCTTATCTCTCATGGCTTGTACTTGTCATGGAATAAATTTGCAAACAGGTCTGGAAGGTTGACTAGAGAGAAGGTAGTTGGAAGTGGTGTACATTTGTTTTTAGACATTAGCCTGTTAGTAATCTCGAGGAACTCTTTGCAGTTAGAACTTTTCATGATCTTAGTACTGTACTGATGTGAGCCTTGACTAGTCCAAAGTAACTAACTTTAGCAGTTATTAAAATATAGAAAATGAATTTTGTTGGAGAAGACAATATCAGCTTCTAAAAGTTCAATAATGAATAAAAAAATACAAGTAAAAAAAGACTTGTCAGCTCATTTGTTTCCAGTTTGCCTTTCAAGTTTGTGAAGTGAAAATGACCAAGTGGAGCTACCATTCTGAGTGGTGCACATATAAAGTAGGTCAAACTGCAAACTCTATAACCTAAATAATATCCATCAATCATGCACAAAAAAGTAATTAAAATTAATTTTAATATGTAATATCAACAAGGTCTTTTTTTAAATAATATAACCAGTAAAGAAAAACCAAACTTAATGCAGAGTGAAACCATAATTAAGACTAGATTTGTAAAACAGGTATTTATTTCTAACTGAAAATCATTCCCCCATCCCCATGATTTTAATAACTTTAAAAAAGGAAAATTCAGATGTAGACAAAAATGTTAAAATTGTGATAAATACATGTAAATAAAAATGATAAATACATGTAAATAAACACATGACTACCAAATTTCATAATTCTAAATTAATACATTTTGTCATAATCACTCTAACAGGGATTTACTATTAAAAAAACTTTAGTCCAATCATTAAAAATGTGCAAAAAAATTTTTTAATGATCTAATAATTTATGAATAAGCTTACTAAATTTGAACTGACAACCTAATTGTTGACTTTATTGTGATAACAAGAATTTTTACAAACAAAAGTCAGTTCTGGCAAGATAAAAAATATTGCAAAATTGCTGAAATGGTCTTGATGAATATGGATATGTACAGACTGTGGCAAAAAACAATATGCCCTATTTGGTAGTTACAGTGGGAGCATCAAAATGGATCTGTGGAATGCATGACAATGTGAAGAATGCCATCAAGTATGTTATTGGAACTTTAAAAAAAATTTAAAAAAATACTTTACATCAAAATCTTGAGACTTGCTGCCTTTAGAAAAGTGATGCCTCTGATTTATCTCAATATCTTCTATTATTATAACTTTTTAGCTATACTGGTCACAAACCATAAGCTTATGTGATAACCTATTGTCTGTCATCTGTCAATCTGACCATAAGCTTATGTGATAACCTATTGTCTGTCATCTGCCAATCTGACCATTAGCACAAACCATAAGCTTATTTGATAACCTATTGTCTGTCATCTGTCAATCTGACCATAAGCTTATGTGATAACCTATTGTCTGTCATCTGTTAATCTGACCATAAGCTTATGTGATAACCTATTGTCTGTCATCTGTCAATCTGACCATAAGCTTATGTGATAACCTATTGTCTGTCATCTGTCAATCTGACCATAAGCTTATGTAATAACCTATTGTCTGTCATCTGTCAATCTGACCATAAGCTTATGTGATAACCTATTGTCTGTCATCTGTCAATCTGACCATTAGCACAAAGTTCTTAATGATACTACTTAAGGAGCACCATGCAACATTACACACACATGTATCTCATGGTCCTAAATAAAAATCGTGCTCTTCAGGCATCCAATAGCCACCACAGTAGATGTTTTGAAAATCTTCTTATTGCCACGTTTAAATGGTCCTATCAATATAAGGTTTTCTTTCGATGCTTTGTTGGTTCCAAAGAAAAATGATGCTGATCTGATGTCTAATATACTGATGTCATGTTGAAAATCTTGTTAATGCACTTATTCCTGAGTGGAAAGTCTTATTAACATAGAGTTTTCACCCAAAGACTTTTCATGATATGTAGTTAGGTCTAAATGATGTGTGCAACATTATTTTCTCAGCTTCAGTAAGAAATTACATCAAAGGGAAGACAATAAAGGGTGTACAGTTAAGTAACCCATATGAATTTAGCCACTCTAATTGATTTTAACCTTCTGGTTGTATCTGTTCTGGTCTGTTTCTTTCCATTCTGGTGATTATATCCACTCAATCAGTATGGTTCGAAAAACATTTGGCAAATTTAAAGATTGAAAAATCTTTTGGCCAATTATGATTATACACTGTACTTCTGCCTGAGAGATGTGAATAATTTCATTTCTTGGTTTTTTTTATTGTGGTTGTTTCTTAAGTTCAAATGCATCATTGAAAACACTGATGCATTTTCATACTATTGTTACAAATATTTATTACTGATGCACATCTCAAGATATCAGTGAATATAGCTTGAATAAGTTATAACAGTTCTGGTTGGAACAATGGACATTGCTAGAGAAACTATAAGTGAGCTAAAATGTAAACTTTTTGGCAGCATGTGATGCAGTATTCCTCAAGACTTCTCCATCTCACATGTTTACCATGAAAAATCCATTTGTATCAATTGATGATGACTTTTAGGTAACTGTCAGAAAGGCATAATTGACAATATTCAAAGGTCTACAAAAATTACTAGAGTCAAAGTTCATAAATTCATAACAGTTGTAGCAAAAATGATGGACTAGTACCTTTGCTGCTCTTGCCACTGTGTGACAGTTGATTAGTTGGATGATTTACTTTGGTTTGGTCTTTTTAGGGGGGTGTGTTGTTTAACAGTATATTAGGTGGAGGAAGAACCCCAAAAGACTACCAACCCAAATTGATTGATCTGTGACAAAAACTCACTCAGTGAGATGTGCAAGTGATTTGTAAAAGCAAGCATCTTAGTACACTTGGGTTTCTGTTGACTTGATGTTTATCTCCAACAACTTAAGTCATTTAGACACAAGATCTCAGGTTTCAGTAGATCATTATGGCCTTTTCACCATTTTCAGATGAAGAGAATCTATATATGGCAGCCAATTTTACTGCTGAAGAAAATGCAAGTACTTTTGAGACACCAAATACCACTGGCAACATTCTCATTTACACATTTGAGGCAAGTAATCACATGATCAGTATCTTGTACTACTCTGCCTTGAAAGCCTCTCAGATCTGTATCACAAGACATGCATCTTATACCATGTGTATAAGTCTTGTATGAAAGACTAGAAGTGGGAGATAGAACCTGTAACAACTGGATTAAATATGCAAAATGTTCCTGCTAGAGCAGCAGTGATGATGCTGCTGTTGACAATACAGTTAACTGCATTAATATTGATTTTACAAGTATGCTGGGAAAAAATGATTCCTTGACTTACATTCATTTTTATAAAATATAATTTATAATATAAAAATGTTTGACTTGCTATATTTCTTTTATTTTTTAAACTTTATATTAGTCTTGCAACATAAAAAAAGATGTTGATAACTGAAATATATGTTCTTACAAGAAATGATATAGTGTAAAGGTAGGCAGAAATAAAGCAACATCACTTTCACAGTCATTAATGATTTTTTTTCCTGACAAATCATGAGTTATAAGTTTACCAAAACATTTATTGAATAAAACTAGTAACAAGGGAATCAAAGCATGACAACACATTTAAAGCAATAAAAGATTTAACTATTATTCTAATCAAAAGCAGAATGCCTGAGAACAAAGAAAAATAGCAAAACATAGTGTATTAGAATAGAAATCACTAATATAAAATATGTATTCATGGACATTTACTTAGTAGTTATGAAGCGACTGATCAATGACATCTACAAATAATAAGCTACCAAGAAAATTTTTGATTTCACAGTATCAGAGACATACATGGCTGACAGACAAACAAACAAAAGGACAAAAGATTGATTATAATGAATGAATACAAATAAAAACATACAGTAGATTATATGATTTATAAGAATTCAGCAGATTACATACTGCCAGCTGTCATTTAAATCCCTTCTGTCCCTAACCCAATATTAAAATCGCTTCTTCCACCCATTAACCTATAGCCAGAAATTATGAAAAAAATATGTTTATGTAGGGGGCAGTGTTTTTTTTTATTAAAACCTATCTGACTGTGGATCATAATTTTTTAAAACTGCTTTTGTTGTGGGTTGGTTGATTTTGAAAGTGCCTTTCCCCTGGGGGGTATGTGTTTTACTGGAACAGCCCTTATCACAAAAATAAGAGGGGGAGTATAAATAAAAGAGGGGGAAGAGGAAACAGCCATAGTTCAATATTCACCTAATACTTCAATATCCATCTCTCTTTCTTCCATCTTCCCACTTTAAGATCCCTATTGAAATAAAAATCTTGTATAGATGTTGTCTCTAGTTGAATAAACATGAATCTTAATTGTTTCTGCGCTTCATCTGTTCCTTACCTGTGTATAAATATTATTTTGTGCTGAGACCCACCCTCCTTTCAAAGTCTGCTGTCTTAAGGGGCATATTCATAATTAGTTTAGCCAGCTTGAACAAGATGGGAAATTATTCTTTATGGTTGTTATGTACAATTTTCCATAGTTCATTGGTATTATCTTTTGGATACATCTGCTTCACAACAAAATGTTTCACCAACATTAACTTTGTTCAATCTGTTTTCTTAAATTAGTATACATTGCTGCCTATTATGCCAGATGTCTTATCTGCTCATTAATGCTATTTTAGGGTTTCAAGTCCGTCAGTAAAATAGTGTCCTTTTTGAGACAGAGATGTTATGATTAAATAAATATCTTTACCTTATAGTTTCATTGTATATTCTTATTTATTCAATTTATCTTAAATCTTATAGATCATTAGTTTAGTTTTGTAGTACAAGAACCCAGAGGGCTAAATGTTTGAGAAAAGAAATTAAAGTTGCAGTCAACTTTTAAATTCTCTGTATTAATTATGGCTGGTATTTTGCCTTTTCTACATTAAATTTTAAAATGCTGTTCAAAGATCTGCCTGCTGTTTTGTTTTTTTTTTGATCCAACATGTACATCAGACAAATATTCAACATCATTTTTGGATTTAAGACTTTCCTAGCTTCAATGATCTGAATTAGTTCAGAATTTTAAAATCAGGGTTATCCTCACTATCATCATTCAGTAATTGCACAACTAAGTTATCTGAAGATCAAACACATTGTGAATCAGCTATTTTGGTGTTCTAGAGAGCCGGTGTTTTACACATGCATTTGTAAAACTTCCTTGTTGCAAGGTTCAAACTGCAATAGAATCTTTGTTCCAGAATCAACAAGCCAATAAAATTTTGTTTAATAACCACTGATGTCAGTCTCAAGAACTCAGATGTGTAAACAGTTGCCAAACAGAAAATATACAGTTGTCACAACAAATGCTATGATACTTCTACTGGCAATGTAACCTATGTTACGACAAGCTCTTTAAGGGTTAATGGTTAAAATAAAATGTATTCTGCACAGAATAAATATTTATATGTGTGACTTTAAACTAATTTGCAATAATTCTTATGCAGCACTGTTTTCCAAGTACATAAAAGTGTACAAATTTTGCATGATTCACATATTTGCAAGGCATGGCAGCCTCTCTGAAAATGTTATCCAATCCAGCCTAATCATGGAATCAAATCTGGTACTCATGCATTTGAGTCCATCATTCTAACTACTGATATTTTATAAAGTACTCTTATAAAATATATTATCAAATTATTTTCAACTTAAAAAAAGGGATAGTCCAATGCCCAGAACCCTGTAATTTTAGATCAAGCCCATCATGTATTTTAAGTGAGGTGCCTGTCAGGCTTATCCAAAAAAAATTAATTTGCCTGAGGAAACTTTGATCGCACTGGTGAAATGAGTAAATGTATTCAAGATGTTGAAAAAACTGCCATAACTCAGTGCAATCTAAATCAGATAACCACTGTCCTACGTGATGAGATTGAGATCTTATTTTAATTAAATTGAAACACAGCGTGTCATGCTAAAAATACAATTTTGACCTCCCAAGCATCCCCTGACATGGTTGTGTTTTGAGAAAACACAATTTTCAGTAATTGAAAAAAAAAACCCAAAGAAAAACATGACTTTCGGTATATGTCTGTTACATCTTGCATGTATTAATGGTAAATAGTCATGATTGGAATATGTTGCATGCATAAACAGTAAACAGTCATGATTGGAGCTGATGTCAAACTATTTCTTGAGCAGTTGAAATAGCAGCAATTAAAGGCAAAGAGGTCAGATATAAACCCCCATTTCACATATTACTTAAATGGCTGACAATAGCTAGTGAGTTGTTTTTGAAGGCTGCAGTGGGTGAGCCCATTGTGCTATTTTGCACATGTAGGATCAGGAAGTGGAACAACCCATTATAAGTAAATCAGAGGTGCTAGGTGTTTGTACAAGAAAAAAAGTTATTACATATTATTCCCTTGAATGAGAATGTTTAAACCATTTGTTTTATATTTTTGACAAGCGTGTGAACAGTGGCAACATTTTTTTAAAGTCAGATTTTACTGCATATATAAAATCTAAAGCATGATAACTTCACTTGTCAGAATAGTTTTAAAGTGTAATTCATTTTTAAAGTCAATTAATGAAGCAATTAGCTATCTGCAACACCCAACAAAATAAATTTCAGAATTCTTGGCTGACTCACTTAGAGAATCTAGCAGAAGTTTAAACACCAAGAGCATCTAGCCTCATGTGAGTGTAGTGATGAACACTAATGACAATTGCATTACCTTCAAACCCCTTTGACCCCCTGTTGAATTTAAATTCAAATTGTAATTATTGGAATGTTGTGTGACAATATTAAAAAAGGGGAAATATTGGACATATGGAATTTCAGTCAGGGCTTTTAAGTTTAATTAAGTTGCCAGCCTAGGGCCTTTGTCTAAGAAATATTTTCTTTGAGCACTGAACATTGACCTAAAAGAATATTTTCTATGCTCTTAAAATAAGTAACAGAAAAGAGTGAAAAGCAACAAGCTTTATAAAAAAAACAAATATTTTATTTTCCTAGAATACAGAAGTAAAAATACCCTTCTCCATGGTATTGAAAATTCATTAACAAAATAATTCCAGAATCACAGACACAAGTCCTAATAATTTCAAGTTCTGAATAAACTTTAGTAGAAATCCAAATTAAGTCAAATGTTGAAGGTATTGATGTGCCTGTAGCAGCCTGTATTGTGTTGTTGTACCAAAAGTCTTTTTGTTGAAACAATGTAATATAATTCCAGGTCTGATTTCACAATAAATAACAGTGAATATCTCTGTCCAAGAATAATATTTTTTAATGAGCACTCTGTATTTCCTGTGAAAATTTACTTGAACTGAACAATCTGAAGAAACCAATTCCAGCCTAATGAACTACTGGAAAGAACAATAATACAAATTCTGGTAGATCTTAAGCACGAATGAATAATCTTTCCAAGATTATATAGTCCTCTACTTGAGCTCAGGTCACAATTAACATTTTCTAAAACAAAAACAGTACCTGTCAGATGGAAAATAACTTTCTACAAAGTGTATAATGTTTACAAAATAAAATATTAGTTACTATTATCATATATAACCTGGATAATGTCAGGCAGGTTTGGTGACCTTTAATCCCATGTCATCGGGACTATCTGTCGAGGGATTAAGTGTCAGACATTAACTGTCTCGGGATTAACTGTTGTGGGATTAAATGTCTGTACACTGTCAGGCACACCAACCCAGACCTAAACCTAAAGAAATATATTTACTTCTATTAATAAAAATCCTAATATTAAACCCTTTACATTTTGAGAATATTTTAGCTATGCTTTAATTGCTTACGGAATAAAATTTTTTAAAAAATCAATAATTCAGGTTATGTAGACAAAAAAGTTGATTTTGGACAAGGTTAAGCCCAACATACAGTGTTACATGACAATATGATGAAATAAAAATGCAAATTAAATTTACATAATTTGTATAATATCTAATTCCTATGTGTCAAAATGCAGAGCATTTTATACACACAAATTTACTAGTAATGCAAACTGTGAATCGACTAGTTACTGTGGTGCACCAATTTTCATGGATTTTATAGTTGCTACAAATGATTTTAAACTATGATCCTTCTGTAATAGAACTCCTCTCCAATTCCATAATATTTCAAATCATAATATACTACAAATTGTTAGCATAGAATATTTTGTATTTCCTATCACAAATAATTACAACTTGGCTGGGAAGCTGAAATGCTGTTGTTGCTCATATTTCTTGTACATAGTGACTACAGCAGCACCCCCAATACCAAAGTTGTGCTGTAATGCCACCTTGGCTCCATCCACCTGCCTCTTGCTGGCCTCACCACGAAGTTGGGTCACCAGCTCACTACACTGAGCTAAGCCTAAAAAAAGGTTAGGAGAATGGATGAAGATGATACAAATGTAACCTTAAACAGTGAATGATTGGTTGTGAAGAAAACACAAGCAAACTCTACATATTACGTTTATTATGAATTTATGATAAAGTCTGGAATTGCATTTGTAATGAAGTGGTTAAAAAATAAATATCATGTATACCTCAGTTGAATAATAATAATAATAATAATAATAATAATAATAATAATAATAATAATAATAATAATAATAATAATAATTATTATTATTATTATTATTATTATTATTATTATTATTATTATTATTATTATTATTATTATTATTATAACAATAATTATTATTATTATAATAACAGTGACTTTTAAACTATCTTTTCAATCTGTTACATTTGTTGGTTTTCCAGCACAATAGACTATCATAGATAATTGAGACAATTTCATAACAAATGATTCATTAAAATTATCCACAGGAAACCAAACTAAACAAACTGCCGAGTTCTACAAACTGCCGAGTTCTACAGCATGCCCCTTTTGAGTGTTACTCAAATATACTTTACAATTTTGTTGTACCTAACCTGAAAATATATATGATCTATTTGTGATGACAATTACTTTTATAAAATAGTTATACCTACTAACATTTTTGGCTGGATAAAAACAATAATTACTTTGGAATTTGAAACTGTGTTTATGCATAATTTTAGCTAATGTTATCAATGGGCTATATATGTACTGATCCAGCTAAATTATGTATCTAGAAGCTAAAGAATGACCCTAGCTTGACTGATAGAAAGTTGGACTCAGTAAACCATTTTTATCAAGTTTTATACACATCCAAGCCAGCCTGGGTCAGCTGCCTCAGTGTGGCTTTTGAAAAGGCATAATATAGTCAAATGATGGTTGAAAGCGCCATTATAAACCAAAAGGCAAAAAAAACAAACCCAAAACAAACTAAAAAGCCATGTGCATCATCTCATCTGTTACCTGATATCTTTTGTCTCTTTGATCTTTCATGTCCCGTGTTGTCTTGATGACAATGTCATGTCAACAGGAGATACTCTCACTGACATAACAAATACACACTTATACTAGGAACAAAAGCATATAATTGACTGATCACTGAAAAGATATTGCTGTTTTTGTTTTGTGTTTAATGCCATTAGCAGCACAAGATAGGCTATACATAACTGGTGGAAGAAGAAATCAGGAAAACTTTGTTAAGAACCACCCAGCCAATACGAAGCTCCTGTCAAGCTTTGTTACATACCCACATTTGCCAAGCTAAGACTCAATCAAACCCAGAGATGAGTGGGCAGTGATCAGCAGAAGCAAATACTTTAGATCACTCTGCCACCTGGGACCTCAATGGTATAGAAATTGCCTTTAATATGTAACACAATTGAAATGAAAGACCATTTTATCCCCATGCATGACTATTATGTAACAAATCTGAATTAAGCTTGTAAAAGGCTAATTCTCTTGATGATATACCTAATGGGGGACTTGTATTGCACAATGGTAACACAATTGTTTCATATATCTACTGCCTTGAGTTTGATTCTTGGTTTCAACAGCACAAATGTTTGTGGTTGCCTATCAAATGTTGACTCTTCTTCCAATTTATCAATTTCATCTGCATCAAAGACCAACCCTGACCAACATCAGAGTATTAGATATGTAAATTGCACATAAAATAAAGTTTAATATTATAACTCTAATAAGAGTAATTGATATGTAAATTGCACATAAAATAAAGTTTAATATTATAACTCTAATAAGAGTATTTGATATGTAAATTGCACATAAAATAAAGTTTAGTATTGTAACTCTAATAAGAGTATTTGATATATAAATTGCACATAAAATAAAGTTTAATATTATAACATACCTGTTGCCCCTATAGGATGCCCTTTGGATTCCAGTCCCCCAGACGGATTGACAACCCATCTGTTGCCAAGATAGCACAGCTCCCCACCAGCCTTGTTCTTTTGCCATTGACTGGCACGGATGAGCTCAACCCCCTTCCCTTCCTCAGCAAGCTGAAGAGCTTCATACATAAACAGTTCATTGCAGGAAAAACAGTCATGGACCTCTAATACATCTACGTCTTGAGCCATCAGACCACTGTCAGCATAACATTTGCTTGCTGCCTCTTTGGCCATATGGTAGCCTAGAGAAACAAAAAATGATTTTGTCAGAGCTATGTCCTAAAAGAAAGAATTTCCAAATGACTAAATGGCATGAAAATATTGTGAGCTGCAATATATGAAAAGTAATCTACACGTTATATGAATCTTATATATCAGTATCATACACGTTTGATTAAACTTTTGTTCTGATATTAAAATGTCCAAATGGGATTATGGGGCAGACTTGATAAATTAATTATTTTAATGATAATAATACATTGGTATTTGACCTTATCTTAAAAGTATGATATACACTGCAATATTTGTACACCTGCCTTGAAGATTCTATAAACAGTATAATGTAACCTCTAACAGGGAAAGAGAACATGAAATAATTTAAGATGTATGCTGATGATTATGACTTTATATTCATGCATAACGAAAACAGCAAGTTTTATTAGCAAACTCTTAGATACCTACAACTGGCATGAATATTATACAAAGTCAGTATCCAACTATAATAATGAATCCTAATTTAAAAAACCATTTTAAAAAAATGTATTAAATTTTAATCAAATGTAATTTTAAAACTATTTAACAACTTCAAAACTTCAATAAAAGGACCAAATGCATAAATATACTGGAGGTAGTTTTTAAAAGTTGGGCTATAAGATGGAGAGGAGTGGAGACTAATGCTATTCTATGCAGGACTGACATCAATACTGTTCCTGATATAATGATTGTTTGACAAGAGTTCACATGTTCCAAGGTTCACATAAACTAAAGACAGGTATTAATCAGTATAAATTAAAATTCTATCTATTGCATGATAAACTTGATTGATGAAACCACAGAACAGTGTAGTGAAAGGATATTGAAACAATAGTACATTTGGATCATTTGGATGCCTCTCTCATTATAGCTTTACCACATGATATCATGATATCATTTGTGATATGCGTTGTTATTAGTTGCAGTTCTTGTTGTGGGGTTTGATGCAATTTTTCAGCACATGATAGGCTATATATGGCAGCCGGTATTAATGGTGGAGGAAAAACATGGGAAAATCCTGGAAAGAACCACCAACCCACAAGAAGCTACTGGCAGGATTTCTCACATATCCACATTGGCTGAATCCAAAACTTGAACCCACGCAGAGGTGAGATGGCAATTATCAGTAACGGAGAATGCTTTAGACCATTCAGGGGCCCCCCATTGTTATTAGAGAGATGGCAATTATCAGTAACGGAGAATGCTTTAGACCATTCAGGGGCCCCCCATTGTTATTAGAGTTGTTATTAAAGTGTTATAAGAATTATGATACAGATATATTAACTTAACTAATATATTCATGAAAAGCAATCAGATTTAGTTTGTGATAAAATATGTATATTCATCCCTGGCCATAATTTTAAGGTTAGTATGTACTCTAATTGCTTTGTCAATAAATCCATAATTAAATATCTTGGGATCTCAACCTGCTTGTTACAACAATGATTGCTTTCGTATCTAATATTTTTCATTATATTTTTTAGAGGAGTAAGGTTTACTGTACAATAAGAAATTTATAAACAATAAATGCAAATTAAGTTAAGATACTATGAATTTATTTAGTTTTGGGGTTAAAGATTTCAGTTTCCCTCCAAACCATCATCTGGTTTTTTGACAATTACAATTAGTTCTTGTAACAAAAGAACTAAAATATACAAGCATCTGATTGCAACAAGCCCAAACATACAAGTTGAATATGTTTCTTAAAAGATGTTTGGTTAAAAACAAATAATATAACACAGATTAGATCATTATTCCAATTAGAATGAGCAATAACAATTTTTGGAGTTTATTAGAAACAACTTCCAATGAATAAGTAAAGTTTCAATGACATACAGACCTGAAAGATTCAGGAAGCTGTTGCCAAAGGAAGAGGGCATGTCTGTCACCATGTGCTGAGCAATTATTTCCACCGCTCGACTCTGCAAATTATGTCTCTTCATAAAGTCCTCACTGCATACAATGGCAGCGGCACTACCATCAGCTGTGGGGGCAGACATCCAGAATGTGATTGGAGAACATAACATCAACTTACTTTTTATCTGGTCCCGCTGAACCTCTCGAGAAATTGAAGCATTTAAATTGTTAACACTCTGTTTGTGATTTTTATATGCAATTTCAACAAAATCTTCAGTTTTTGCATTTGGGTATTTTTCAAGGTATTCTCTTGCTGCATAAGCAAATAGCTTAATGACATCAGAAGTCATGTTGTTCATGTATGGCTGAATGATCTCTGGGTCTGCTCCAATGTTTACCATATGATCCATGTGACGCTTGACTGGCGATATTCTGTCAGTGTACCTCTCAGATAACCCTCGCTCCATCTTCTCAAAACCTGCAAAAGACATGATTTTTCAGTCTAAATTCATTACAGAATGCAGATTATTGTAAAGAAAAAGAACTTTAGAGGGTGCATATATCCAATTATTTGCATCTTATTATAATTACAGATGCCGACAACCTTCAAAATTTAAATGCTAGCCAACTACGACTCGAAATTGATTGATTTCAATAGGTATTTTATGGGACAACAACACAAGTAGATTATGTAATTGGAGTGGAGGAGCACATCATGATAGCTAACTCAGGCTGATACATTGGTAGGATATGAACCTGCACTCTTTTGGTCATCAGTCTTGCACACTAACCAATAAGCCAATATGATTTTTCCTGCTCTATTAGTTACCACTTAAAACATGCAAGGGAGCACAATGCACACCCTCTCAAAATTAAAATCTGCTTAAAAATTTTGACATTATTTTTGGATGGGTAAAACAATATGCAGTTCATTGTCTACTTAAAAAAATTATAAGTGCACTATGTTATCCTTTGATTTTCCGTAAATAGCTATCTCAAAAATACATGTATATAATACAGAAAGCACTATATCAACTTAATGAATAATTGTTTTTCTAAACTCCAGAAACATTTAAAAAATATGCAGCACTGATGCAAATTTCATTATGTTATATCAGCCCACTAAGCTGAAATATATACCATTGAATACCAATAATACAAAGTATCTGCCACAGTTCAGGTGTCCACCTTGAAACTATTATTGATTAATTGAACCTGCTACTTAAATGTATATTATAATTGACTGTCATATGGACAGTGATATCTTTATAACCAATATTCATCAAACAAATAAAGTTTGAAATTTTTTCCCTTACCCAGAGCCATGACACACTCCTCCATTCCACTCTGAATCAGTCGTCTTGTCAGCATCAGAGCGCTGGAACCTGATGAGCAGTTGTTATTAACATTATACACAGGTACACCTGTTAGGCCGAGCTCATACACTGCCCGCTGGCCACTGGTTGGCTCTCCATAACAGTAACTGGCCACAACAGCTTGGATCTTCTCATAAGAGAGGCCTGCATCTCTTAGGGCAGCCTGGCCTTTATGTGGAGATCAATATGAGAACAATGAACTATTCATAATGCTTATTTCTTTGTAGCTGCTACCTTCTCTAATTAAAAGGACATATAATAGCTGATATCCCATCGATAACCTCCTACTTATTACATTCAATGTTGTCTATATATTCTTTCTATTTAAAGTTATGTTACAATATTGTGAACTCTAAATTTATAAAAATATCTTAATAAAAAAATAATCATATATAACAACCCAATGTTACCAGCTCCCTCACTCCATTATTATAGATGCAAACAATGATTTTGGAACAGCTATATTGCAATCTCAGTGCTTACCATACTATGTATTCTTCACTTACTAAAATTTTAGTAATAAATTTTAGAAATATTTTTAAACTAGGAAAAGTAGTCTTGAAGAGAAAGTGGAGGAGGAGTATTATTTAGTCATGGAGGAGGAGGAGGAGTATAGAGAAGTCAAGGCAGAGGAGGAGGAGGAGGAATTTGAAGAAAGTTGGGAGGAAGAAGAGAAGGAACTGTGATCTAGGAGAGAAGAATACATAGATGGGTAGAATACAAAGACAGGTGGAAATCTATCTCACACTAATCAAGTGATGCAATAGGCTATTAAAGGGTTGAGGGGAAGGAGTGTACTTGGGAAATTTGAATCATTTGATTATTAATTGTTATTAAATTGCTATTCATAGAATTTACCCTTTTTTGTATATTTAACCATTTAACCATTGGCATTGCTGATGGCTCAGAGCTGTATATCTATCTTTCACTAATTTAACTTCCAACCAAATCAAGCTTGGGTGGGACTTCTACAATAGTTTAATTATAATATTGGAAGCACCCCATATTAATCCCACACAACCCAATCCTCACAGTGGGGGCATCCTCCACACTAAGGCTAAAAATTACCAAAATATGCAAGTATTTGTTCAAACATATTTTTTCACAATATACTATACCGGAATTCAAAGTTAAAAGTGAATTCAGTACTTAAATGTTACTTACTGAGTGAATAATTAGCTGCTATAAACTTTTATGATGTTGATTCATACCAATGAATTTTTTTTTGTAGACCACATACAAGTATTATGAGAATAAGTCCAGATTTCCTTTAAATCTTGACATACCTGCCTCTCGAGCCATGTCTGGGTAGTCCCATGCCTGGGTCTGGGGTTTATGGAATTTTGTTTGACCAACTCCCACAACAAAGACTCTTCTGGCAGAAGTCATCTTTTTCTAGATGCTATTGCGATATAAAAATAAGGCAATAAAATAGAATTAAATTTTACATATACTCATGCATCTATAAAGCCAAATATCTTAGAGTCCCAATGGAGTTAATAAAACAGACTCTCGCCATAATTCTTGAAACCAATTCTTTATTAATCACGATGACATGGATGTAAAAAACAGTTAAGAATCGTACCCACAAATCATTCTCATCATAATAAACTGATACATCATGCATATTTTGTTTTTTTAAAAAAAAATATTTATAATGATTTGTTCCATGATGTCTACTCATGTGGGCTTGAGAATGCAGAATAAGCCAAATGTGCTCTCCTGTATGTCATGTAATGAAGGAGTTAGGGACCAAGGAAGCTAAATGGTAAGCATGCAAGAATCATAATTAAAAGGGTGCGGTTTGGCTACGATTGCATGTTCTTAAATAAGGCAATTTATTATTTTCTGAGCACTAACCAAACTATCAATTATCTCTTTTATGGAATTGGTGGGTTTTCATAAAACTTTGTGCAAGCCTTTTCCTCAGCGGAAGAGAAAGACCAACACGTTGTTAACCAGCTTTATTTTCTGACATAACTGGTGCACAGGGGCTCGTATCGTTGCTGACAATTTACCGGTCATACAGATACTATAGTCTATATTGTATAGTATCTGTATGACCGGTAAATTGTCAGCAACGATACGAGCCCCTGTGAACTGGTGGCGTTTCAGAAAGAAAACAAAAAAGCATAAAACTTGTTGGTCTGTATCCATAGAATATGCAATAAACAAACACACTGACAAACCAAGAGAAAATATTGACTTCTGCATGTAATATACATAAACTTGCGAAGAAAGGAGATGGACACTGGTGACAAACGTTTCGAACATTAGTTAACAAACTGTCATTTTTTATCAGAGGGCGACAGCCGCGAACGTGACAGATTTTGACCTCTTTTTATCCGAGGGGGGGGGTGTTTCTTGGGTTAGATGAATGTTGAAACGAAATATTTAAATAATGAATCTCTTTTATCTGTTAAAAGTTTTATCGAAACATTTGTAATTATGTAATTCTTATATTATATTTCTTTAAAAGCATATATTTGAGTACTCTCTAGACATATAATAATATTATTAGATTAAATAAAGTTGATTTCGTTAATCATATTTTATATAATACCATTAAATAGTGACAACCTTATTTTTATCCTTACTACTCCACCCGTTGGAACAGAAATCGGTTGCGCCGGTCTGAGGATTGATTTGAACAAAATATGGCAGCAAATACAGGGTACATGACTGTTCCGCCTTTAAATACAAGTTTTTGCATGAAATAAATATATTGATGCAATGTAACAGTTTTGCGAAAGCTGCAAGAAAATTTATTTGCTATGTCAGCCGTAGTCCTACCATGTAACTTGTGAGACGCCCGTCCCGATAATTGTGTATTTTCGGCGGCGACGCGTTGTAGGACTATGTTAGCTGTACCCCAATGACAAGAAATGCATAAACACATAACAATATAACTCTATCGCCAATGAGTAAATAATACCAGTGTGTAATGAAAATAATTTTGATAAACATACATAATATAATAATTATTGACATGCAGAAAAGTACAATAAAGTATTAAATAGTGAAATCAGTTCACACGGATTCAGCTGCAGATTTAAACTACATTTGATTTCATAACTACAGTCATCGGAACAAGATAAGTAAAACAATGAAAATTACAAATTATTATTAATATATAATTTGAAAAAGTGTAAAATACAATATAAATATAATTTTAATATTAAAAAGATTTACTTTATTACATTTGAAGAAAACGACACACCCATGGTCCTTTCAGTGAATGCTGGTGAACCAAACCAAATTAAGAAATGAGTCAGACCAGGCGAAATATTATTATAAGAACAAGAATGGAACTCATTACTGATTTATTTTATAGTTCAAATCTGACATGTCATGTATTTATTAAGTACTGTTGCAGTAATGGGTGACAATTTTTAGAATTTCTTTACACATACCATTAAATGGCAATTTTTCTCTTTATTTGAATTCTCATATTCCTTATTATTTTAGTCTTACATGAGATTATGGGTTCTACTGCTTGCTGTATTTGAAATTTTCTGTATTTTTACTGCATTGTGCCACCTATCATTTACTTATATACATTACTCATGGCAAGTTAGTAGTTCTGCATCACCAGTTTGATTTCAGGAAAATCTTGGGATTTCTGATGAGTACACTATTTTTAATTATGCCTTGTTTCATTAGCTACTTTTATGCGAAGAAACTATATATATCTTTCCAAGTATATAGCTAACAAAAAATTCATATGAGAAATGTAAAGGATTTATTTACATTTTAGCGTTATATTTGTCAGTAAATACATTTTTAACATAATAGAATTTTCATGTTCAGATATTAAATTCCATCTATTTAATTATATGTCATAATAACCAACAATCTCAACAACTTGTAATAGCAATGATCACAAAGAATTTACTATTAAGATTTAATAATAGTATTAAAACCCCAAAAACAAACAAATTGAAATAAATAGAATCATCATGAGATATGAATGATGTTCTAAAACTGTAAGTTTTATGAAAGCCCAACAAATACTCTATGCTATATCTTTGGCTATATATATATGCTATATCATTCTTTAATACTGAAATATTCTAAATATTTATATTACAGAAATAAATGTATATTTTTAAATATGATTACAATAAATTAATTTTGTTTAGAAAATGATAACATTCCCTATCACTTTTGGAGTAGCTGATACAGTATATATTACGTTTGCATGCAAACCCAATGTTGGTTGGAAGAAATCTGACGTATTAACAACACCCCAATTTATAACCTTCAGTTGCATTAAACCATGTAATTCTCTTTTTAAAAAAGTGCATAATGCTAACAGGTATGTTTCAAATACACGTAGTTTTGGATACATGTCACTATGCTTGCATTTTAATTTTTATCGAAAGTGCACAATCTGCTTGTCGTTATGGTGCTTGCTGCTTTTAGTGCCTGATGTGTGAGGGACTAGGATTTTTCCCTTTAAATGATATTTTTTTATTTTATGAATCATTTATCAACTGTCATTATGGATGTACGATTTTATTTATGTGAACATATTTTTTTTGTTTCAATAGAAGACTGGCAGTTATATTTACCCACAAAACAGCAGGATTTTTTTAAAAGCTGTTTTGAAAGCCATACACACACAGATGTCTTCTAGGATTTTAAAACTAGGAGTCCAGGACTCCAAATTTGACTATAAAAAAAATCCCACCAGTAGAAGTTGCAGTCCCCACTAAGCCAGGCATCACATACTTTCTTACACTTGGCTACTGTTGGATCAAAACTATCATTTCTAGCAACTTTAGCACAGTAATAATCTCGTTGAATCTTCATTTTTTTTAAAATCCCAAAATAGTTGTCTAAATTTGCAAACAGCATTTTGTCCAAATCTCTTGATTTTAAGTTCGCAGGCAATATTTATAAAGCAACAATCGGAAATGAAATCAATAACTAAGATAATGCTGGGCTTCGCAAGTGTCGCAAATTGCGATTTTGTTTTCTTTATTGGTGACAAAATATACCATTTGGCGATATTTTTGGCGACAACATTTTTGGCTGATAAAAATGGTATATACAGTCTTGGGTTTGGAGTGGAGAAATTCAAAGACACCATGATAGGAAGCTGCAAACTTGGATATAAAAATGCACTGGAATCTATTGTTACATAAACCCTTATTTTATATTGACAAACCACCTAACAGTGCATTGCTATATCATAATCTGCTTATGTTGATATCTTTGATATCTGACCTTGATAATGTATGCTGTAATATAATCAAAATAGCCATGCAACTGACTAACTATAATCCACCAACTCTGAGGCCTGGAACATAAAATGACTACAGTTGACCACAGGGGTTTGTTACAAAGAAAATTTTGAGTCAACCTGTAACAGTATAACACACACATGCATACACACACACACACACACAAACCCATATATATATATATATATATATATATATATATATATATATATATATATATATATATATATATATATATATATATATATATATTGTTACAGGTTAGACTCAAAATTTTCTTTGTACAAACTCCAGTGCAGTCAACCACATAATGGCAATTTGAAAAAAAAAAATAGTTTTGCTACAATTTGAATGAAAATTGATTACCTCTGAAGCACCAATATATACTAAGAAAATTTCTAAAAAATTGTCTCAGTGTTCTACAATTATTTAATGTTGCCACAGCAATAACAATTGGGTATTTGTTTAGTCCTTCAAAGGGAGCCTATAATGGTGATTTCAATAACACATGCAGCTTCATCAAAGCATTCTGATGACCTTTGGTCAAAGAAGTCAACAACAAACTAAAATAAAAGCATTGCTTCAATTTTGATAGTGATTATAACATATTTATTCTGCTGCAAAACTTTCCTGTTTGCAACAAAAACGTATGTACAGAGGACTCCTGTGTGGGTGATTATCTGCATCCCAAATCAGAAATTTATGTCCAAATATGTGTTTTTGTTAAATTAAACATTTATACGAGTCATATATCAAAGCTATGATATACATAACATTATATATTTTATTTTTATTACGTACAAATAGACATGCTTGCATTTCAAATTCAGTTAAGATTGACTACAAGTAATTGGAACCCGAGGGAATGGAATGAATCAATGAGCTGTGCACAACCCTTTCCAGTGTTTCCTCCACTAAATGTAGTTTTTTACACTTAGAGAGTAACTGCAATCACCTTTGCAAATTATTATTTGTTTCTTTTATTTTCTGAATTCTGTTTTCATTCATATTGATTAAATAGATAAAAGACAGTTATGGTTTAAACATAAAAGATGGTTTAAATGAAGAAAGTAGAGCGCTACAAACACAACATAATTACTTGAACAGTGAATGTGCAGCATATACAAGCAAGTTGGAAATATAAGCTAAGTGAAACGAGGAACCAGCAACAATTTATTCAACCATTTCAATGTATCACATCTGATATAAGTCATTATTATGATTTAATTAATATTTCTACCAAACATAGCTATTTATATCCTCTCCTTTCCCGTTAATGTGCAAATATATTTTGCCATTATTTACAGATCCATACATCGTCGTTAGACACAGACACGCTCGTTTTTTTCACGGATTTTCTGGTGTCTTTCTATTATGGTCGATTAATAAACACCAGTAGATTGTATTGTGTTTGGTATTGCTTTCATAAGAGCAATGTAGCTTAAAACCTTGTTGACATGTTTTTGAGGACAGGAACTGAGAAAATTCTTTGGGGTGGCTTTCTTTGCAACAGTGTGACTTTCATTGCAACCATATGGAAAACCCATGTTTAAACTTTTATTTAAAGCATTTGTGCCAATTTCACTCAAACCTGAAAGCCATGGTAACACAGTTGGGTTGCAGGTTCAATGCTTATCTAGGCTAACTGACTGCCATGTTGTATTTTTAAGAAAGTCATTTAGCTGCTTTCAGTGTGTGATACAGCCAGTGTGTTAAAAGTAATGTTAAATTAATTGAATAAACCTTTTAGGAGTGTTTCTTAGGTCACACATTATCAAAATGTTGCTTATGATTGGCTTGCCTAGTAACATTTTCTTCCATTGCAACCATATGGAACACCTGTTTTGACTTCATCTCACGATTTGTTGAGGCAGTTTTGACCATTTTAAGTACATGCTCTATCAAAATTATGTTTGGGTTGCGTTTCATGCAGCTATATGGCTTTCATAACAATGGTATGGCAAACCATTTTCAAGTTTTATGATTGACTGAGGCAATTTCTATCATACTTAAGAGTCATGGTATCTCAGTTGGTAGGCTGTTGGACTTATAATCCAAGAGTCACAGATGTGATACCTTCCCAGGTTAACTTAGATTGACCATCTTAGTTTGTTCTTAGGGGAAAGGCACTTGCCTCCAATTTCCTTGGCAAGATATAGATGTGTTAAAAATGGGTTAAAACTAACCAGTTAATCAATTAAAATCAGGCATGAATGTTTCTTAGAACAGTAATCTGTCAGATTTGTGTCCAACATGACTTTCCGAACAGTTTTGTAAATATTTTATTGTGAAATTCTTGAGGCCTGTTGGTTGGTAATTTCCAGTGTCAACCATAGCCTGTTAGTTACACAGAGGACTGTAAGACATGAAGTAGGTGTTATTAATGGTACTTTTATTCCAAGTAGATCAGGTTTTCCATGCTTTACATAGCAGCTGTGGACAAGTTGAAAAGTGATGGACATGAAGAAAAATATATTTTAATTTTGTACAGTGTTAAAATTGTAGGCTTTATTGAAATTTTGCATTGTTTTCCCCAAGTGTTCACATTTGTATGTCCAGCTGCTTGTTCACATTTATATGTCCAGATGCTTGTTCACATTTGTATGTTCAGCTGCTTGTTCTCATTTGTATGTCAAGCTGCTTGTTCACATTTGTATGTCCAGCTGCTTGTTCACATTTATATGTCCAGATGCTTGTTCACATTTGTATGTCCAGCTGCCTGTTCACATTTGTATGTCCAGCTGCTTGTTCACATTTGTTATGTCCAGCTGCTTGTTCACATTTGTATGTCCAGCTGCTTGCTGCAGAGCCAGCTTGATTTAGTCTTTATTCATTCATTTGTCCATCATGAGAAGCATCTTATCATGATTATACAAAACACATTGGACAAATGAAATGTAACAGGCATATTTATTTGTAAAATGTAGATTACATGATTAGATTTTCAGATCATTATACAGTTTTACCATGTTTAACTAAAAATTTGGGAACTTTTTGAGCCTTTACACTTTTATGATGGCCTTGCTAGCACAATGAAGCCAAACCTAATTAGGGAATTTAAAATATGCAAAAATATTTAGAACTTTTTGTTTATTTAGTGTTTTTGATCTGCATTGGGAATATAGATGTTTACAAATACAAATCCAATTTGTAAATAGGATGAATAAAACTTCTTGCAATTCAATATATATTAATTGAAGTGTTCCAAGTGCATGGACAGTGTGAGTGGAAGGAACATACAGAATAATTAATGCTTTTAAAATTACTCATATATTGCATGTAATATTCTCTGTTTTTAGAAGATTGGCTGGAAAGACTATTTTTGTAACGGGGGCTAGTCGAGGTATTGGGAAGGCCATAGCCCTGAAAGCAGCCAGAGATGGGGCAAACATTGTTATAGCAGCCAAAACAGCTGAGCCACACCCAAAGCTCCCAGGGACCATTTACACTGCAGCCAAAGAGAGTGAGTTTTTGTTACAGTTAATTTAAAACCACTTTGCAAAAGACTGTAACTATGCAGATGAGTCTTTTTTGGAGGGGGTCAGTTTCTGAATTTTTTTTAATGCAGTAAAAAAAATTCAATTCTTTCATCTGCATTTTTTAATTACAAAAAATAAGGTTTTAGGTGGTTCCAGATTTTTCATTAAGTCATACTTATGCCTGTAAATTTCTCTGTATAAAATGTGATCCATGCTACAAGGACACATAAATTCCAATTAAAACTAGAAATGCAAAACAAGTAATCTTAAAAAGAAATATTTATTCTTTTTGCAAGTGGTAAAATGTTCCTTTATTTTACTGTATTTCACTTTTCCCACATATTGTATTAATAGCTGTCGAAACAAGTATGCTCCAATTATTGGCATGATTAAATAACATGAATAATTGTGAAAATCTCTCTTCATGTAGCAAAATGTTTGTGGCCATGGTCAGGGATTCTTTCATCATTGAAACCACAAGCTATCAAAATATTTTTATAACTATCTATTTGTATACATTTGTAAACTTGTCAGAGAACTGAGAAACTGAATTAGTTGGTCTTAACTAATCCTTCTATGATTATCCCTTTAAACCTTTAAGCCCCTCCCTAAAATGTGTAAATGTCCGGAAACCTCATGAATTTCAACGCTGGTATACTGATGTACTGTACAAAGTCAGACATATTTAACATGTAAAGCAGTGACTATCCCAGGTATTGCTTTACTGGAGAGGAAGTGAACCATTTATGGACAGATTTAGGACAAAATAGCTTGCTATGAACATTTTCCCCAAAAAGGTTAAACACTGACCTTGGAAAAAAATTGGTAACTGCTCATACAAATTATGGAAAAAAATTTAATCTAAAATTCTAACATAAATGTGTTCATGCACTCAAAATCCCCCTCTGGTGCATACAATATGTAATTGTGCATTCTTGATATTATTATGATGAAGAGTATGAATATACATGTCTGTTATTTAAAGTTTAGTATCATATAATGACCTAATTGATTACAAAAATCATATATATTTGAAAGAATTAAATGCTTAAAATTGTTGTCATACATAGTTTCTATTTTGCAATATATTTTTTGGATTATTCATTCACTCCTTTTTTCTTTAATTGGCTTAATATTTTTTTTTAAAGCTGGATATTTTCTTCTTCTTTTTTTTATTTTACCCATAATAGGTTGACCATTGGGTTGGGGAACCATTCCAAGGTCACCATACAATCAAATATTTCTTGATTCCAGATAAACTAGGGATAGTAAATATAATGTATATTAAAAGAAAAAGAAAAAAAAACAACACACACACATACATGCATATGGCACACAATCTCTTTAGATAGCATACTCAGTGTAACTAGACAAATACATGTAGGTAACACAGGATTTTCAAAATAGTGTTTTGTTCCTGTTTACCATCCAATCAGATACAAATTACCTATTCATCTGTTGAGGTCCATTTTTTAAGAAATTGGTCCTCTTTTTTGTTTACCTTAGCAGCATATTTTTCAACGTTCTTATACATTACAACTCTCTGCTTAAAAGCATAAATGGAAGGATTTTTCATATTGAATCTGCAAGTGTCAATGTAATATTTTGCCAAAATAAGCAAGAATTTACATCAACTGTCCATTTGATCAGTTCCTAAAAGTGTTTCTTTTTTGGACAAATGTACAATATTTGGGCAAGAAGGTGCATAGCATTCAATAAAACTGTACCAGAACTGTGAAGTAATATTGCAATCATAGAAGAGATGTTCAATACTTTCATCCTCTCTCTTACAAAACGTACATTTGTTGTCATCCAATATGTTATTTTTTAAAAATTATTAGTAGCGATTCTGTGGATTAATTTAAAGTTGAAAGAGATCAACTTGATAACCTTGGTACAAAATTTGGCCCGGCTGTAAATCTCAGACCACTCCTGAATACTTATATTTGTATTTAATACTTACATCCATGATTCTTGCTTAGCAGTATGTTGCCTTTTAGCCCTTTTTAAAAGATCTTTGTAAACAAAATTGAGTGAATTATGTTTTTGCAGATCCATTATTTTATCCTCCTACTTATCAAAATTATTATGTGCTAAATGGTTTTTTATGGCATCTTTCCATGCTTTTGGAATTTTTGATATTAAGGAGAAGTATTTCAAGAAGTCACCACTTCTAGTTGCCAGGATTGTCTACTAGATCATTCATAATTTCAAAATCTGCTTCTGTCCAGGATTTGTATTGATAGAAGATTCTAGGGGGATAAAATTAAAAATTCTCATGGATAAGAACTCAATTGCACTTTGCAGTTCCTCTTTCCAAATACTGCCAAAATTATTTCTCTCCAAAAACAGTTTTTAATGAGCTGACTAAATTCTTTTAATTTCCTTCTCCCTAAGTTCCAAATATCCTTTTTCATTTCTAAATATAGTTGTATTGACTAAGTTCTGCTAAGCCCCATTTTCATTTTCCAGCAATCTTTTTACCCATCTTAATATACCTAATAAATGAGAATATATGTATAATATTGAGTCCTCCCTCGTTCTCTGGAGCTACTAATATATCGTGTTTAATTCTTTCTACTTTTCCACCCCATACAAATTTAAATAATGTACGATTTAGTTCTGCTTCATTTTTGGCCGATGGATTTGGAAGTGCTGAGAAAAGATGTATAAATATTGGCAGAACAAGGGTTTTTACAACAGTTACCTTACCAACAACTGACAGATGACTTTGATTCCAGCTTGCCAATATTTGTTTTGCCTTTGTTAGTTTCTTCATATAATTATTTTCTACCATTTGTTGTAAATCTGGTGAAAAATCTAAGCCAAGGAGTGTAAAGTTAGAGGAGAACCAAATTAGGCATGTATTGGGAGGTATTCTTTCATTAGAAAATTTCTTTTTTCTGATCCAAATTGCTTTTGATTTTGTTATGTTACATTTAAGTCCAGATATTAAAAAAAAAAACCTTGCAAGATATTCATAGCTGCTTTAAGAGAAAGTTGAGATCCATCAAGAAGAATAAAAGCGTCATCGGCATACTGACACAATTTATATTCATTAACACCAAAGATCAGTCTCCGTACATCCACATTTTGCTTTAAAGTTATAGCTAAAATCTCAACCATGTGGGGATATCCTTGACGATATCCTCTCTCTAGTCTAAAAAGAGATGACATATGCCCATTATTTATAAAACAACTTTTAGAGTCATTACAAAACAGCCTAAACCACTTATAAATAGAATCACCAAAGTTGAAAGATTGTAAAGCTTCTTCTGCAAAGGTCCATTCAATTGAGTCAAAGTCTTTTTCAAAGTCTATTAGTAATAATAAACCATATCTATTTTCATTTTCAAGTTGATTCATGATATCGTATAGTAGTCTGGTATTTTCTCCAATAAATATACCCTTCATAAATCCTTTTTGGGTATCACTGATTACTGAATGAAGAACCTTTTTGATCCTGGCTGCAATGGCTCCCAAAGCAATCTTATAGTTAATATTTAAAAGTGATATAGGTCTCTAATTTTTGAAAAATCTTCTATCTTTTTCTTCCTTTGGTAGATATGTTATGATTTTAGTCTGAAAATCTGAAAGTTTTCCTACAGTGTACATGTATCCATAATTTATTGATCTGCAAAGGAATCCCCCAAGAGACTTCCAGAAAAATTTATAGAATTCTACAGTGAATCCATCTGAGCCAAGACTTTTTCCGTTTCCTATCCGTTTTAGAGACAAACTGCATTCATTAAATGTAAGCACACCCTCACACGAATCTCTTTCCTCTTGACTGAGTTTAATATTGTGATTAAAAAATCTATTTTGGTTAGATAATCTATTTTGAGTTTCTTGAGTCTCCTTGCCATCAAGCTGAACAATTCTACTTTTATACAATTCCGTATGAAACTGTTTTGGGGCTTTTAAAATATCTTTTTAATCAGATAATTTTGTCCCATCATCTAAAATAATTTCCTTTATTGTCTTATTGACGTAATTTATTTTTTCAAGATTTATAAAGTACTTTGTGCTCTTTTTCTCCAAATTCATACCATCTGGCTTTAGATCTAAGATAACGCCCTCTATGTACTTTTTCCTAGATTCCTCTAATGCTGCTTTTTTTCCTCTAACTTTTCTAGAGCTGACCCAAACCAAAATTGCAAGCTTATTTTTAAGCTTGCTGCAAGCTTGCTTTGTAAGCTTGGGGCAAGCTTAGATTTGAAACCGAAGCTAGCTTGCGCAAGCTTGCTAATTGCACAGTTCCCCATAAATTTCTATTATTTCCTGTTGAAGTTTCGTTAATTTTTAACATTTCTCTTTCATTTTCTTAATAGAGAAACATATAGTTTCAGATCTTTTTTTCATTTTCAATATTTCAAAGAATATTTGATCATTACAGGAAAGAGAAACATGGAGGGAGTCATCTTTATTTCCTCCTAGATAATATTCATTTACAGTGTCAGCTATACACTTTTTGACTAAATCAGTATACTCAAATGTTCTTCAATAGTTGGGCATTAAATTTCCAATATCCTTTTCCCATTTGAACATGTTGAGAAAGTCACACTCAGAGCTATAGCTGAATGATCAGACTTATATCCAGGTAAAATACATGCATCAACTGTAATCATATGAATGTCTTCAGATATGAGAAAGTATTCTTATCTACTTTGTTTTAAGGGAGATTTTTGCCTCTAGGTATAAATCCTAAAGTCTTGATTCAAATTTCGCCAGGGGTCAATTAGTTCAATTCATTTTTTAGGTCGTGTTATCACTGCTCTAGACTGTTAGTGTTTGTCATATTAAATATTATAAGTATCCAAGTTTAAGTCCTGAACAGTATTCCAGTCTCTACACATTATAATTGATGAGTTCTCAAGAAATAAAATCAAAAGAAGCTAGGATTATCATCATTATAACCATACAAATTCACCAAGGTTATTCTGTTGCCATTAATTGTAATATCTAAAATAATAAATCTTCCTTGACTTTCACACCTTTCTCTATGAATTACAAATTCAAATGTATTTCTAAAAAATGTTGCAACCCCAGCACTATTACTAGAGCAGTAGCTAAAAAGACATTTGTATCTTCATTCAGCTGCCCAATATATTTCATCATTCTTTGTACTACAAGTTTCTTGCAAACATACTATTGATACATTCTTTTGTTTTACCCAGTGGAAAATGTCCTTTTGTCTAAAGACTTAACCTTGCAGGCTTATAATACTCAGAGATATAATTTTTACGTTATTATCCATGAGAATGGCAGAAATTTTACGTATACATATTCTTGTACAGGAATGTATGAAGTAATTATTATCATCTTGAATTATATGCATGGCTTTCACACCCACACTAACACACATACACACACAGTATACAAATATCTATAATAAAAACAAGCATGTTGTTGCAATACAAGCTGTAGATTTGGCTGCAGTTAACATTGACACCTTGAATGATAGACAAGTAAAACAGCTCCATTTATGATAACTCTTAATTACCTTTGACAAATTTCCAATAGGCACAGATTAAGAGTAGAAATTACAAAATGAATGAGAGAAGGGAAGGGGTGAAGGGAGGTGAAGAAAGTATGAAGGAAGAGCATACATGAATATAGTGAGTGACTGAATGACGAGTAAGAATGGGAGGGCATAAGTATCGAACGTGGATGAGTAGTATTGAATATGATGAATAAACAACTCAGTAAGTAGATTTGAATATGGGTGAAATATGATTTATGAATTAGTGGATGAATTGATTAAGGAGAGATTTTATATATTTGATGAATGAGTAATATATATCTATTAACTAATGACAAAACTGATGAAGGAGAGAAATAACTTATAAAAAAAAAAAACTAGAGCAGAAAGGAGAGTATCCAAAAGAAAGGTTTACATACCTATTTGACTAATTTCATGATTTCATAGAGTTGCATATTGCACTTATACTCTAATTGTCTCATCAATATCATCATAAATGTCAAATTTTATCCTTTTTCCTGATTTGATTTTGCCATACACAAGTCTGTTAAAGTACCATGCACTATCAATCTCCTGATGCCTGGATAATTTATTGATAAGTTCAGTATTCATCTTCGTCACATCCTCTACCAGTCTAATTCCTTTGCTCTGTTCAAAGTCTTTCCGCTTTTTGATAATTGGAAGTTTACAATTCAAACTCCAGAATTTGACAATCACTGGCCATGACTGTCCCTGTCGGCCTGAGATTCTATGCATAGCCACTATGTCCCTGTTATCCAAATTAATCTTTGTGACTTCTTCACCACTTTCGGAATTTTATCTCTCTGACTTTCATTCTCCTCCTTATCCAGCCCTAAAACGTTAACATTCAGCTTCCTTGAAAATTGTTCCATTTGGTTTGAGGCTGCACTTACTTGTTTTGATTTCCTACCATACTCTTTCATGTCACTCTTCATTTTATCATTGTCCTTTTTTGATTCTTGTAATTTTTCTTGCAATAGGTGGTTTTTGAATTCCAGTGAATCTATCCTATCCATCAACTTGATTCACTCAAACTTGTGTCCATGATTCCATTAGGGACCAACTCTGTAATCTGGTTATCATTTGTTGCTTGTCTTGGTCTTTCTTTCCACTCATGCTTGTAGCTAATCTTGTTTGGACCAATTTTTTTCTCACTACTCATTTGTGACACTGATTATTACTCACCATGTGCCAAATAATTCTTAAAATGAAGGCAAAAGATAGACAAGTAATAACACTGAAATAAGTAAATGAGTCAAACAAACCAGGTAGGAAAAGGCTCAAAACTGCACCCACTAAGCTCCCTTCTCTAGTCCATCACATATGAATTTGAGTGGAAAAAACACTTTTTTCAAAATTGAGTGTGATCCACCAATAATGTTATATACCCTGCATTCCTTGAATATTCAGATATCATCCCAACAAATATGAAACATTTCACTGTAAAACAAGCCACTTATAACTGCCAAAATCTACAGAGCAACTTTTACTACCTTCTACCTTTAGCTGCCATTACTGAGTTCCTCCCAATAGGCTGCATATTGCTCATGTATTGAAATAGAAATGCAGTTTTTCTTTCATTATATATGCATTTACAAACATTTTGTGACAATGCATGTCAAATTCTAACTGCATATTATCAAAACTACTTATACATTCTCATGAAGGCTTAATGATAACTATCATCATGGAATTTTCTGTTCATCAACACTTTTTTGTAAACACTTTAAGGGTTTCTTTTTATGATCATATTTTGATCAAACTTGGTATATAAGCTTATATCATTAGGACCTCAGATTCATTTTGTAAGCAACATTCACATATATTAATGAAGTGATCTGTCATCTGAGTTTGTTACCATTTTAATGGCTTCATTTTGGCAACAGAATAGAATTGGTGTACTGTTATTGGCTGATTTGATTAAGATCTTGCTGGATAACTTAAGTGATGAGTGCCATCATTGCCTATATTGATCTTGGATCAGAGAGGCTGGCCTTTTAACCACTCTAGAGGTCATAGTTTTAATCAGATTTGATCAGACTCGATATGTAACCTAATATCATTTATCTCATATGTAAGATTGATAATTAATGAGATCTGTTAATGAGTTGATCTTGTGTCTGATTGACTTAACTTGTTTTGACTTGAGATTTTATATTTAAGATCAGAGTTTGTGTATAAGCTTACACCATGATGAGCAGCATCCACACATATTAATGAGGTTTTCTTTCCACTTGCCAAGCTTGCTACTGCTCTGGAAGCTGTATTTTTAAACATAATTTAGTCAAACTGATTACATAGGCTTGTATAAGAAATATATTGGATGAATTTGATGACGAACGAGATCCACACTTATAAATATGGCACATTTGCATCTGATTAGTTCAACTTGCTTCAATGTTTAAGGCCAGACTTTTTAATTTTGATCATATTTTGATTAAAGTTTGAATATAAGCTCATGGAGATTGATTACTGTATTATTATTTGTAAAAACTGTATGTATTATTGAGGCATTCAAGCATCCAGTTGTCTGAGTTTGTTAACAATCCAGATTCTTCATTTCTAACCATATTTTGATCAATTTTGGTTATATGCTTTTATACAAATAATTTTGGATAAATGTGATTATGAGAGTATCTGCCTTATAAATGATTTTGTCACTTGATTAGCAGAACTCGTTAGCATTCTAGAGGCTATATATTTCATATTTTGATTAAAAAGTGATGACTGTATGTATATATATATATATATATATATATATATATATATATATATATATATATATATATATATATATATATATGTGTGTGTGTGTGTGTGTGTGTGTGTGCATATGTTTGTGTGTGTGTCTTTTTCATCAAAATCTTAAACTAGTCAGATCATGAGTGACATCTGTGCATATTACTCACTTTGTACATGAGCCAGATGAGCAATTAGCCTGGTTTGGATCTCTTATGCCTTCTCTTGTTGAGATGATATCTGGGTGTTAAATCATGTTAGAAGGTGAAAATCATTGAATGAAGATGCATTTTAGGTTTCATTCTAAAATCTAATTGTTAGGTTTTGTATTGAATTATTACATTTAACCAGACTGGAAAGTAATATATTAGTGTCCTAGGCAGAACAAGAAATGCCACAGTAATTGTCAGTTTTATGTTCATTCCAATCAAAACTGGGCCACATTCCTTTTAGCAGTATGTTGTGCACAACCATACCCATCTTTATGGATAGTGATAGATACATGCATACAGTAAATGGGTTATGTATATAAATACATAGGATCATCTTGGTAAGCATGGGACAGCACTAGGTGGTACCATAAATGATTATTGTGTCAAGCTGTGCTGGAGTTCATTACAAAGTAAAGAAGAACATATAATTTGTTAGTAAATTTTAGTGGGACCAGTACAGTGCATTGATCTGTGGAGATCACTGAAGCAGGAATGAATGTCTCTACTCTAAACATTTACCTTCTTGCTTCAGATAAAACTAATTAGGGCTTCCTCATGTTTTGCCAAATGCAATTGTAAAATTAGTGCACAAATTATATAGATCTGTTTTGTTTCAGAATGATGATACAAGAAAGAAATATGTGCTATCTTTACTCACTTATTAGTCAAGTAATATTGCAAGCAACCAGAATCCAGATCTGCTGTAGCATTATATGCCTGCAGATCAGGGTCTCTGTTCTACTGGTTACTCCTAGCAAACTGTACAGATCCAGATCTTCTTTTGCATAATATTGGACTTATAAGCAAGGATATACATAATATCCATTCATTCTTTGTGTTATCCCTTACATTCTTCTTAAATTTTATGTTTATTTTTTCTTCCTTACTTACTTGTTTCTAATTACTTTATTTCTATATAATTATGTTCAGCAGATTTTCTGTGCACTTGGCATTGCTTATTTAGTGATGTTAAAGTTTCTTTTTCAGTGTATAATGGATCAAAAGTAAAGATCACTGTTTGTTGTCATTAAGCTTTCTTTTTCAATTACCAGTAGTAAACAAGTCAATTTTAATTAGTATGCAAGTCTTTTTTAATCTTGTATTGAGCACTTCATGTACACATCTATTTTCTTACTTGTAGAAAGATGTGCTTCTGAAGTTAATTATTTTTTTACACAGTTGAAGAGGCTGGTGGCAAGTGCCTGCCTTGTATTGTGGACATCCGTTTTGAGGATCAAGTTGAGGCAGCTGTCCAGTCAGCCATCCAGAAGTTTGGAGGAATTGACATTCTTGTTAACAATGCCAGTGCTATCAGCTTGACTGGGACACTTCAAACTCCAGTGAAGAAATATGACTTGATGATGGGAATAAATGGAAGAGGGACTTACTTATGGTATGTGGAGTTACTGTTTCTGTTTGATTTTATTTATTTACTTTAATTGTATATCAAGTTCTGACAACTTACATAATCATGATGAATCAGGTGTTTATGTGATGTAGTCTTGATGACTCAAATTGTTATGTATTATGGTCTTGATGACTGATGATTTTGTAGTCTTGATGACTCAAATGCTTATATATTGTGTTCTTAATGACTGAGATGCTGGTCTTAATGACTTAGATATTTATGTAATGGAGTCTTGATGACCCAAATACTTGTATAATGTGGTCTTGATGACTGATGTTTATGTACTCTGTCAACTTACGTATCTATACAGTATGGTCTTTGAATTGGTAGAAACCTGAGAACTTTAATAAAATGACCAAATATGGAAGATTTGTTCACAAAACTTTGATTGGTTCAGAACCAGGCTTTGAACTATGGACCACAAAGATGCAAATGACACAGGTCACTATACCAACAAAGATGCAAAATGAGAATGATGTGACAAGACTACCATATATACTTGCTTATAAGTCAAGTACAATTGCAGACTGAACAGACCTAGATCTTCTGGTATAAAGTGTTGGCAGATCTCGGTCTGTGCACTTTTTTGGGAGTAATCAGTAGAACAAACAAATTGGACCCTGATCTGCAGGCACTTACTCTATGGCAGATAAGGATCTTTGTTGTTTGCAGTTTGACTTAATTTATTGGCAAGTATATTTGGCATATGAGTTATGTTACAGTATATATTTATTGCCCTTGTTGTTAGGCTAATTGACAGATAGTTCAGCCATTTGTTAGTATATCTGAGAGGGCTGCCTGAGGGTAATATTCCACATGTTATGGGTGGACACTTTGCCATATATCTTAAACAGTATGGTAATAATTGTTCTCTTGTATAGAAGAAAAGTTGAAATAGAAAAAAATAGCAAAATTCAATTTACCATATATACTCACTTATCAGTTGAGTCTCACTTCAAACAACAAGGATGTCAATTTTGCTATTTTTCAAGGGCTGTTAAATTTTGTGGATCTCAAAGATGATGCACTCCATGTATGTAATGCCCAAGCAAGGAACAGTGATTCTTTTGTGTGGAAACAATATCACCTCATATCATGAATATAAGTATCATGGAAAATGTCATTGTTCACAATTAGCCATTGAAAGAAAACAGACACATACAAATAGATGAATTACAACTGATGGTCTTTTGATGCATTTCTTCAGACTTTCATTTTCAGATTTACAGATTTTGTACAGAAATAGATTTTTAAAATCAAAATGATCTTTTGCCCAAAATTAGACTGTACAACCTGTATTGTCTCTTGCAGAAAAAGAAGCAATTAATAATAAACTGACTGTTGATCATTGCAGCTCTAGAGTTTGTCTCCCCCACCTGATGAAGAGTAAAAACCCTCATATACTGAACATCAGTCCTCCCCTTAACATGAATAGCAGGTGGTTCAAAGGGCATGTGGGTAAGTTAGTTGGTTCATTTGAGATCTGAAGGTGTTTTAAATATGGCCTCTCAGGCTCACTTCATTTCAGCTCCAAAATATCTTAATTAGCTTGTATTGAAATAATTATGATTAATTTATTTACATTATCATTTTGGATTAAATAGTTCAGAACATATTGAACAAAGGCAATTTGAAAAATAATAAAATAATATTTTCTTAGCCATTACATTTTGCCCATTTCATGTCTGAAACTAACTAAAGAGCAAGTGCTTGATGACCTGTGTGCATGGTTGCTAATATATAGTTTCAGTAATTATCATATTAATGTTATTGCTTGTTATTGGATCTTTCCTTGAAAGCATATTCTATGTTCTGTGATTTGAAATTATTATTACCTAGAATACATATTCATATTTATAAAATATTCAAGAATTGTAAATTATCATGATTATATTTTAGATAATTAGCACCCCTATAAATGCTGGAAAACAATGTCCAGCTGATGATGATGCCTACTTTATTCAGTAATTGTAAGCCATATATACATTTCTTGGAAAACCCATAAATGACCATCAATGTGAAAGTATTTCTTGATGATAATAAGAATGAGGGAGATTTAGTTGCTTTTGTTTGTATTTTCAGCATACACAATGGCTAAGTATGGGATGTCCATGTGTGTTCTGGGTATGTCAGAGGAGTTTAAGTCAGAAGGGGTTGCTGTAAATGCCTTGTGGCCAAGAACAGGTGGGGATAAATGGAGATTATGATTCTCTGAAATTATTCCACTTTTCATCTTGTATATTTTAGTTTTCATTGCTGAATATTTTTTATTAATGATTTCATAAGGGCATTGAATATAAGCATTTATTATGCAGGTTTCCCAGAAAAAAAGGTGTTTATTTAAAATTTTGTCCACATGACTGAAGAAGGTTCATGTAACCTTTAGCCAAGACATAACTCATTTAATGTTATGTTTGGTCTCCCAGCATACTATTCATTATATTGTTGTAATTATCTTTGATCATCTGGTGTTCTATTTATTAAGAATGTTATTATCTTTGGTCACCTGGCATGCTGTTTATTTTGTATTTTACTCTCTGTGATCACCCAACATATTAATGTTTCTTTTACTTATTATCATTCAGTCACCTGAATGTTATTATTTGTAGTCACTTGGCATACTATGTATAATAAATATTATTATTTGTAGTCATTATGTAGACTATTTATTATAAATATTATTTGTAGCCACCTGGCATGTGGTATACTATTTATTATAAATGTTATTTATTTGTGGTCATGTGGTAGACTATTTATTATAAATGTTATTATTTGTAGCCACCTGGCATGTGGTAATTATTATAAATGTTATTATTTGTGGTCATGTGGTAGACTATTTATTATAAATGTTATTTTTTGTAGCCACCTGGCATGTGGTATACTATTTATTATAAATGTTATTATTTAAGGTCACCTGACAAAGTATTTATAATGTCATTATTTATGTTCACTTGGCATACTATTATAAATGTCATTAGTTTTGGTCTTTTGGCATACTATTTCTATATATATATTTTGATCTTTTGTCACCTGTCATATCATTTACTATATATGTTTGTTATTTTTTGCAGTCACTGAGAGTATTTGTGAAAATGATGTTACCATTTGACTAACATCATGCTATTTTCTGTGTTATTACTATTTTGTTAGCTGTAGTCATCCATTATACTATTTACTATGTTATTAGCTGTAGTCATCCATTATACTATTTACTATGTTATTAGCTGTAGTCATCCATTATACTATTTACTATGTTATTAGCTGTAGTCATCCATTATGCTATTTACTATGTTATTATCAGCAGTCATTCAGCATACCATTTGCTATATATATGATTGTCTTTGGTCACCTGACATGATATGTGCTATGTATCTTACTTTCTGTGTCAATGCTCTGGTGGCTTAAGTGGTAAGAGTGTTTGCCTTGGATGCAGGAAGTCATGGGTTTAATTCCCAGCTAAGTCATACCAAAGAATTATAAAAATGTTGCTTTCAGCTGCCTTGCTTGGCTCTCAGCATAATGTGGTTAGTGTTATGACAGGTTGGCTTGGTTTCAGGATAAGGTGACTAGGTGGGACATATCACCTTGGAGTGATCTAACTAAAAAATTTTGTTAAAGCTATGTTAAAAATCCAAATCACAAACACACACATTGTCTCTGCATACCAAGTATTGGTTTTCTCAGCCCACTGTACATACTATTTATCATACATGCTGTCATTTTGTCTGTTCACACCACATACTTTAGCTTTCATCACTATGCAATGGAAAACCCACAGCAGATATAATCTCTGGAAAAGTGAGTTGCCTCCCCATACAATAGTGAATAACTTAATATTATAGCAACCATAAAATCCACAGAAATTAGTACCCTATGGTTGCAATTGAATTTATAGTATTCAGTACAGCATATAGATTTTGTCAGTTAATTGGTTTAGGAACAATCAAGATTGACATGTGTGAATACCCCTCTTGGCATGTGTGGATATTCCTATTGGCATGTGTGGATATCCCTCTATTAAGTCCTCAATTATTGCTATATGACAGACAGGTAAATCAAAACCTGCAGAATATTACTAAGGCCTTTGTTATCTTCTGTTGTGAAAGCAATCCTCAGTTTTTTAGTGATGTTGATAATCAGTCTTTTGTAAGTTCAATCTAACATTGGGCATTTGTTTTCAGTAATCTTTCATTATTTTTATTATCTTTCAAACTGAGCAGTGCTAAACAATTTCCATTCTGTCTGTTTCATTCAATACAAAGTATTACAGACATAACTGTTATAGAGGCATACTTTTCAGCAAGCACCTGTCATGAATTGCTATTTTTTCATCAACCACTTGTCATGAATTGGTCATTTTTCATTAACAACCTATCACGAATTGCCATTTTTAACATTCACTATTAAAAGTAAAATATGTATTAATTTAAGAAGTCACCTATTTTTAAAGGTGACTTTTCTCTGATGCTGTGGTATCACTGAATATAGATTTCAGCTCACTTTGGCCTTAATACAGTGTTTGAAAAATCCTAACATAGTCGTTTTGTCTGGAATACAGCTTATTTATGAAATGGCAAGAAAAGGACCTGATGTTTGCTTTAGGCAGTTGTACAAATGATTTTCCTACCCTTCACTTTTAAATTTGTAAATATCCCCCCCACACACACAGATGCATGCACACAGACACAAATAAACCCTCAGATTTAACACTAGTTAATATTCTTTTTGCATTACAGACTTAGTAATGAATAATTTTTGTTGTTTAAATCTCTTTTAACAGCCATTTTAACAGCAGCCATGGAGATGATTGGAGGTGGAGGGTCTATAAGCAGTCAGTGTCGAAAGCCTGAGATCATGGCAGATGCTGCATATATTTTGCTTTGTAAAAATAGTCGATCTTACACAGGCAACTTTGCCATAGATGATGAGGTGCTGAGAGAGGCTGGTGTGACAAATTTGGACCAGTATTCTTGTGTTCCTGGTGAGGAACAAACATACAAATAAATATTGACATTACAAATTAGAGACAATTTTGTAAAAATGAATAGATGCACAGGGTCTATCCTAGCATGCAAATGCATTATTTACACTAATTTCTTATACACTGCAGGAAATAAAAAAATAAATAGGCAAAAGTTGCACATCATATTTGCAAGTTTTTTTTATTTCATTGAATACCCTCTATATTTAATCCTTTTTGTTCACATGCATGAGGAATTTCCCCACAAAATTTTCATTTCTAGAACAAAAACTGGAAACTTTAATAGAGAGAGAAGGTATAAGTTATACATGATTCATAAGATACTATCAGCGATATTGTGCATAAGAAATCAGATGAAATGCAGATATCAGCTAATCAGGAAAATTCTTTAATGGAAGTTGTGAGCTCACAGTAGCCAGTCATATTTTTATAATAGAGAGAAGGGACTATTCTTTTATTAGTTGTAGCAAACAGCTGAGATTGACAGTCAACCTTTGTTCTGTTGTTTTTATTTCAATTAAATGGCATGATTAAATAAATTTTTCTTTGTATTTTTTCTGTTGTGAAGAGCTGAGTAATTTTGACAGTATCCTGTATCAATGTGCAATGTAGTTATGAGTAGTTCAAAACAAAACAAAACTATGATAGTGGTAGATAGTACTACCAGTTGTAACTGCTAAAATGAAAATCTCATTGCATCTACAGTTGCTAAAAAAATAACTTGCTATCATTTAAACCCCTCATTTTCAACTAAATTGCCTAAATGTCCATGAAAATACGGATATGATAGGTACTTTCCTTGTTCAGAAAAATCCTGTTTATAAAAATTACTTTTATTGGTCATAACCAAATCCTGTTTATAACGAAAACTTTCATTGGTCATAGGAAAATCGTGTTTGTAACAAACACTTTTAATGGTCATAGGAAAATCAGGTTTATAAGAAACACTTTTAATGATCATAGCAAAATCCTGTTTGTAAAAAAACACATTTCATTGTCATAGCAAAATCCTATTTATTACAAACACAAGGTTAACAATTCCTTTGTGGTTTGTGATAAAGAGCTTTAATTTTATTTGTGTTTGATTGAGTGTTCATGTTAATATTAAGCTTTCATTCCTAATTATTTTCCGGTAGGGTCAACCCTCCTGCCAGACTTTTTCCTGGATGAGTCTCAGAGTCCAGAGGCACTTAAACAACAAATGGAGCAGCATGGTTCCAAACCTGCCTTTGGTAATGAGTCAGCTGCTGATGGGCCTGCCAAAACTTTCCAGGAGATTGAAAAATTGCTGGGAGAAGAGATGATCAAGTCCATTGGGGGAGTTTTTCAGTTTAACCTAACAGGTAAAAGTCTTATGTGTGTCTGTTTGGAAGGAAGGGAAGTTGGCACTGTCTATAACTTTGTTTCTGTTTCATTTTGCTTAAAGCATGTCTAAATAGTAATTAATCATCACTATTGCAAGATAGTGTGACAAGAGCATAAGTAAATGCTGGAACAGAGATTAATACTGTCATTATTGTAATCAAGTAAGTGATCACAATTTGTGCATGTTGACCAATTAATTCCTTTGTTTCATTTAGTATCCCTAGGTAAGTTGGTTAAGTTACAGTGACATAACACAAGTTAAACAAGTACTCTGTCATTAATTACCTGGCTTTGTGACCAATGGAAAAAGTTTTACATTGTAAAGTATAAAATATGAAGTTAAAATCTGTTTAATTATTGTGAAATGCTTTTTAGTGTTAAAGAATACGGGGAAAAGATACTGACACAATATGTACTTTAGATGAGACAAATTGCACATACTGCACACCTGCACACTTGCCAAGACTTTTACAGACCTCAAAAGAAAATTCCACATGACTGTTTTTCCTTTCATGCAAGATACTATACTTTTACTATAATTGTATTATTTTGTTCCATTTAAAAATGTGTTTGTCTTTGTCTAATCATTACTCCATAAGGATGATTGGAAAAATGACTTTTTACACTCTTCTTTATTAATCAGTGTGCACCCAGTTTTTTCAGTTAGTATGCACCCTATTTTTAGTGTGCACCCTACCTTATCAGGTAGTGTATACCCTGCTTTATCAATGTGCACAATGCTTTATCAATGTACACCATGCTTTATAAATGTGCACACTGCTTTATCAGTCAGTGTACACCATCTTTTAGCAGTCAATGTGCACCCTGATTTTTCAGTCTAGGTGTGCCAGTTCTTATCAGTCAGTGTGCATAGTGCTTAATTTGCAAGTGTGCACCCTGCCTTATCAGCGTGCACAAGCAAGGTAGACTGATTATGGTATCAAATGGTCACATGCCAAATTCCAGAACACATTGAGTTTTGTTATTGTTATTATAAGTAAACTGTTTTGATTGTGATTTATTGAGTGTATATTTTAAGACATTCACAAGCCTTCATTAACCTATTGGCATAGTTTATCATATAATCAAATTTACAAATAGTTTTTTTTTTCATTTATTGCATAAAATATTAAAAGGTAGAGAGAATAAAATATGAACAGGAGACTGACAAATGTGGCAGTAAGGTTACAATCATAGTACTTTTGCTAATTTGCTGTTTTTACAGGGCAGTTATTTTCAGTTGAAACACCTGATGTTTGTGTAAGTTATTTATTTATGTACATGTTTGTGGAATACATGTATTAATTTTTGTTTGCTCCAGGCTAAACTAAATGTTTGGAATTTACCATTGTATTCAGTGTTTATACTTCATGAAAGGTTTAGACTGATGTCACAATGACTGAAATAGTTACAGTATAACCTATAACCAGTAAAATTTCTGACATGGAAAACTATTTTGGACCAATAATTTTAAATGCCTTGTATCTGTAATTTCCAATATTGCTGTGCAGTTTTTTTGAAGTTATAAGTTATTATATTTGACTATAAATTATGTATGAAAACTTGTAAGGTATTCAAGGATCTGGTCTATTTTATGAAATTATTTACTAAGATTGCTTTTCTATTTCATGAATGTTTCTTGTAGAATCAGTTTTTATTTCTTTGGTTTTTTTGGTTGTTTTATTGTGATGTTGTTGGATTTCTGAAATGTTAGTTTATAAACTGCTCCTTCCATCATATCACCAAACGATTAGCTTTTCTTATTTCAGACATTTAGTTTATGTTGCTTTCATGCTTTCAGATTGTGTTGCAAGGTAAAGTTTTGGTTGTCTTGGTTTTGCATGACTGAGATTTTGTTATGACATGCAAGCAATGTTTGTCACTTTTCGTAGTCTTTATGCTACAAGTGGGTTTACTCTGTCCTTGGTATAATGAATATATATATATATATATATATATATATATATATATATATATATATATATATATATATATATATATATATATATACACGATTCTCCATGGTAGGATCTAGTTGATTTCAATGCAGTCATTTAATTTCAGGCAAATGAACATAAATGAAAAAATGTGAATACCAAAACTATTCTTAATGGGTAATTTTGTACAAAAAGATTTGTGTTATGTTTAATTGTTAAGAATATAATACATGTAATGCAAAATCTATGTAGTCAAACATTAAGATATGGGTCATGATAATGAAAGGTCAACAGTACTCTGATGTCTTGATAGTTCTTGTGACTTTGTCCTAATTAGAGTAACTATTGAAGCATTTCTGCATAAAACTAGTACTAGTAGTATAATGGGGATGACCATCAAGTATTTAAGGATTTTAAAATACTTGTGTCTTTACAATTTTAGAATACTTCTGTCTTTACAATTTTAGAATGCTTGTGTCTTTACAATTTTAGAATGCTTGTGTCTTTACTGGCCCTACTCACCAATAAACTCAGTCTTCAATAGGTAAACAACTATTAACATGTATATAAAAAAAACTTTAAGCCATCATTTTGTTCTTTTAGGTAATGATGCTGGCACATGGTATATAGACCTCAAGAATGGCAGTGGTTCTCTTGGTCAGGGCGAAGCTTCAGAGCCTGCTCAGTGCATCATGACAATGGACAGTGAGGATTTCACCAAGATGTTCACAGGAAAGCTTAAACCTACAACTGCCTTCATGCTAGGAAAACTAAAGATCAAAGGTGACATGGGACTGGCTATGAAACTTGAAAAACTGATGTCGAAAATGAAGTCCAAGCTATAGACATTAGTCAATAATACAAGTCAGGAAAGTGACACAAGTTAACTTCACTTGTAAACAATTATTACAGTTATATGAGTGTTATATTTTGGGTCATGGTGTCTATTTCACCTTTATTGAAAATAAGTATAAAACAGTTAATGTTGTTGCTATCTTAATAGCCTCCACCATATGTACTCATAAAGTCAAACTGCAAACAACAAAGATCCTGATATGTCATAGCATAGTGCATCTGCAGATTAGGGTCTACGTTGTTTTGTTCTACTGATTATTCCTAACAAACTGCACAGACCGAGATATGCTTGTACATTATACAACAGCAGATCTGTGTCTGTGCAGTTTGAAGTTGGATTTGTCTTATAAGTGAGTATAGATGGTAATTACATCAGTTATGTACAATTTTATAACACAAAGCCTTACTAGTGATTTCATGCAGTTTGCATTCATATATAAGGATGGATTTCAAAATACTTTTATATTGATTGAATGTGAATTTTATATTAAGAAATGCACCTAATATTGTTGATCATTTATGAGAATATTACCTCAAGAATGGAATATCTAGTTATCCATAGCTGTTCTACTTTGTGTTTGAAGGAATAGTGGTTTTACTGAATTAGTTAAAACTTGTTGTTTTTAATTATTTGTACTTACATGGTCCAGTAATAGTTTTAAAAATATTCATCATGAAGTATGCAAGATATTGTCGACATTTGCACTTATTGTTTGATCAACAAATTTTAAAATCAAATGCTAACATGTATTTTGCGGGTAATAATGTATAAATAAATTTAATATATCTCACACATTTTCCCCTTCTTGAAAAAAAAAATATAACAATTGATGACTTTAAGCAGCAGAGAGGCTGAACAGACAAATTTGCCTGAGACCTTATTTTTGAAAATTAAGGGTTCCTATGAAGGCTGAGAAAAAACTTTTTTGCCTTAATAATGAAAACTTCTTTAATTGACCAGATTCTTACTCGATTTATTCACGATGTGGTCACTACAAGTATGTCCTTCAGCCTCTCTGCTGCTATGAATTAAACAGCCAATATAAATATTATCAATAATGAGTATTGGAGAACCACACTCATCTAAATTAGCTTGAGAGCGACTAGATGCAATTAAAAAATATCTACCTGTTCGTGATTCTGTTAAGCAACAACTACAATCGTGTCAGGAATCTCGATTTGAATTTGAGGAGGATACAAAACAGTTATTTAAACCTATCACTGAAACCACTAAAGGTATTCAACCTGTGTTAGAGAAAACCGCTAACGCAACTGAAAAAATAGCAAAAAGAACTAAGAAAACAAAAAGAATTCTTGAAAAACTTCCAGCCGAAATAGCTGCTGTGATGCCAGTCCCGGAAATATCTGATGATAATAATTCATCAGAAATCATTAATGAAGCAGCTGATATTTGCAAACGATTATTTAGTGGCGGTATTATGGACATTGATGTGTATCGATCCCTCATTAATGAAATCGCCAATGACTACCACAGTGACTAAGTCAGTGATTAGATACAATTAGTGATAAAGTCAGTTAATAATAACAATAATCGTGCATGGTACTCAACGTGGACCTACCATGGTCAGGGTAATAAACTCTTGATTACCGGTATACAAAGCAACCTAAGGAGATGGACTAGGTGATATTGTTCAGGGTCTGTTTAGAAGAATAGCCCCAAAAGCAATACCGATTGCAAAGCAGCTAGGAATGAAAGCTATTGATGTTCGTGAAAAAGGTATAGACGCTGTTGGTAACCTTGCTAGCAAAGCATTCTCAGCGATCATAGACAGACTAATGCGATTAATACGCAGACCACAACCTGTCTGACCTCAACCAGTGAAATTACCTAGCACTGAAGTGATGCCCTCAAGTGTAAGTAAAATAATAAATCAAGCCGCTAATCAAAAACTAGCAAAGTTAGTTGATGTTCCAATGTTGGAAAAGGAAAAAATATAACCGCTAGTCTGATAGCAGGAAGTGGTCTTCGTGTTAAACGAGGATGATAATAATAATGATGTTCAAGCGTATAAGTGACCCCGCGTTTGACATGGACGCACCAGTTCTCAAAGATGAGTCTATGCGTGATTTTCAGTATTATTCTTATGATGCTCGAATGCCAGATCTGCGTGGACGAATCGAATTACAGGTTCAGGATACAAGTAGATGTAATAACCGAAGAAATCACTAATAATGTTGATATCAATAAAAAATTATGCAGCTATAAGCAGTGTGACCAAAAAATAATCATGAGTTTGGTATAGATGTGGATATTATTATGATGTTAAAACAACGACAAAATAATCATTGCGCAAATTGCAACGCAATGATGTGGCAGTATTCGAGCAATAACCCAAGACAATTTACCGTTGATAGAATTAATAGTAGTCTTGGTCACACGCGTGAAAATGTGATGTTGACCTGTTTGGAGTGTAATCGACGTCGAGGAGCTGCAAGTTTATAAAAGTGTAATCAGTAATTGCGTATCCTCAGGAATTATTTGTAATTCGTGTACAAATCCACATTGAGGAGCAGTTGAATCTAATCTGTAGATTGCAGGTCTACCTGTGGACCTTACCATGCTGGATATTTTGTGTGTGGTCACACTCCAAATAGGATCAGTTGCCCTCTTTCTGCCTCCTTCGAGTTCGCCAGGTTCATATAAATATCTAACCATAACATTGCCTAGTAATGGTTGAGAAATAGATTGATGTTTTATCGGTATATATTTTTTTGTGATCGAATCAGATGGTTTTATAGGAATTGCACGAGTAACTTCCTTATTCAGCGCAGCTATCACACTCGGTAACCTCACAACCCATTCATGAGATCTTGTATCTGCCTGAACTTTGTTCAGGGATATTTCCTTTGCATACTGATACCCAAATAACCGAATAACCGTTCAGCAAGTGTTCGATTAAATCATTAAACGGTTACCAAGATCGACCAAAACCTGGAGAGTATCCAGTAAATAAGATTGATCAAGTGTGTCACACTCATGATGTATTGTATAAAAATCCTGATTTGCAACAATGGCATCTTGCAGATATAAAGTTGATTCACGCGTTAAATTCTATACCTAATAAATCTCTCAGAGAATATCTCGCTAGCTTTATGATAAAATCTGCTATGAAAGGTAAAATAATGATAGGAGCTGGTAAATATTTAACTGATTATTATAATGGAATCTATTTATTATTCTCCAAGAAGGTATTGGTGAGGTAAGGCAGCGATTAACAAACTTGCCGCTTCAGCAAAAATTTCGCGTGATGTTGCTGCAGCGTGGTTAGCACAACAGGCAATATGGCAAATGTTTCTAAATCCACCTAAAAAAATTCAATACGCACATTTCGATGTCAACATTCCTAAGAAGTTCATCAAGCGGATATCTTGTTTTTACCACACGATACCATTAAAGCAGGTAGACGTCAACACATACAGATACGCTTTAATCGTCGTTGACGTTGGGGGCAGATATAAAGAAGCGTAGCCGCTATCAACAAAGACAGCATCTGAAGTTGCATCTCTTTAAGCTAATGTATTGTAGAAGAGTATTATTGATGCCTCTGCAAGGGTTACCAGTTGACAGGGTGGTGTATGTATTGACCCCAGTCACATTTTTATTCACAAGCTGCATCAGAGTTTTATAGACATGTGGATATATCAGAGTTATGTAGGTGTATATGATGTGTGGATAGACTGGTCTAAAATTTTAGAATTGCTCTTTGATTGAAAGTTAGTCAGATAGTGTGAGCTTTGGATGAATTTAACATACATAAAGTTTCAGGCAGTATCTATCTGCTAATGAGACGTAAATTTTATTTATTTAGAAGAAAATTTGAAATTTCCCTAAAGCAATCCTGTTAACCCTAACATGACCCCTTCTCAGTTAGGCAGTCAGTACTTTCCATAAGTTGGAGCAAATTTTCAATAAAATATCATAAACTGCTATTGTCAACATGGAAAAGAAGTATTTAAAAAGAGAAGTGTGGTCCAATTCAGCAAAGGCAAGATTATGATCAGCTAAATGTACATAGAGTACACTTAGACCTTAATGACCTCCATTTCAGTTTCATTAACTACAGTCCCAGACCAAGTGGCTTATAGTGTAGTATTGCTCCTTAAGCACAGGATTGTACATTTCCAACAATTTTTTTGTTTGATGTCCTCTAACTTTTGATCCACTGTGTCCCTATCATGTAACTTTTTGGCAGGAAAATATTTTAAAAAATAATCCTTCAACTTTGCTTTGGTGGATGTCCATCCATGCCTGTGTTTGTGCTGATGTTGCTAAAGGTGAAAAAAAACCTATGATGACAAATAATATCCATGTTAAAACAATGGCAATGAAACATTCAAGATTTGTGGTAGTCAATCTATTTGCAATGTAAACTCTTAAACAGCTGCTATATTTTCGAGGTTAAGTCACACCTTTACCAACAAAAATTTGATTTATTTTGAGGTCAAACTAATGACAAAGAAACTAAATCTGTGAAAATGCAAAGCTTTTTAAATTTGTGATTTATTAGTTTGAATAGAAAAGTAATTCCCAAACTAATAAGTATTTATTATAATAAATGCTGATGCATAACTAATGAACACTAAAATTAAATGAGAACAAGATCTGGAATGGAAAATTCTATGGTTTAGCTCCTTTCAGGTAAGCCAGATATTCAAACATGTATATGTTTTCATTAGTTATTCAATCACATGAAAAAACACTTATTGCAGTAATATGTGTCCAAGGAGAATTTGATATTTCAATATAAATGATTAAGTTAAGGTGACAAACTGTCAAAACAAATAGCAATATCAAATTTTCTTTAACGCTTCTTATAAATTATGTACTATTTTTTCCTATATCTCATCAAAATGTTGTTTTTTTCCACCAAAGTTGGAGGTTGGGAGACATATTGGCCCATGCTCTTGGGATCCCAGGTGTAACTCTATCGACCCTTTGTTAGATTTCTCAACTCAGCATAATCTTTGTATCTTTTAATTTGAGCAACATGAAAATCAAAACAACATGATGTCCAATAATAATTGTAGCCATTCCAGCTTTTTATTACAAGCATAACCAAGAATCTGGAGATTCCTTTCAAAGGTGCTGATTCTCCTTTTTGCCTTCAGCATGTTTTCATTTGTTAGATGACATTTCTAGATAATGCTATAACATAAAAGCAAAATCTTGATCATGAGCAGATTAAAGCATCAGAGGCACACTTGTAAAGTTAGTCTGGTTCTCTAGCCAACTCCAATGAACCCATTTTGAAATCCAAGTTCCAGACCAAACCTGCACTAGCCAATATCCGTGTTTGAATGCAATGATTGTATTTTCATATGTTTTGCTATTATTACACAAGTCCATAGCTTAATTGTCATTTCTGTAAGGCTTGAGTCAAATCTTAGATAGGTCTTTAAAAGTATGCAGTAAAAATATGTATATTTTAAAATCTTAAGTGTTAAATATGTCTGACTCTGTATTCATGTATTTTTTCCAATGAATTTTTAATGATTGCATTTCCCAAATATGTACCTGTTTGTGATGAAATTTTATTTTTTTGAATTAAAAGTCAATATCAATAACGAGGTTTCTGTTTAAACATATTTCTAAATCTTCCATGCCTGATAATACCATATTCACTGTCTTTAAAAAAATGTAATGCATCAATTACAGATAACTGGATTTAAATGAATGACCCTCCCAAACGTTGATGCAATCTTTTCCTTTGTCTTGTTTAAATTATTATTGCATTGTACATGATGTTTTAAGATGAATATTTAAAAATAGTTCAGTTCTGCTGAAATGTGAACTCTTCCAATGTAAGAAAAAGAAAACACCTGGCTAAGATACTGAGGAATATATCTTAATTCCAGCTGAGAAACATCATCCTCATGGTGAACTTAGTGTGGAGTAATATTGGAGAGCAGTTGGCAGCCATAAAACACAGCCAAAACAAAATTTTTAACTTATTTGCATGCTGAGCATGGTTGTTTTGTCATTGCCACATTCTAATGCTGATATAGAAAGGTCATTCACCATTCTTTGTAAAATACAAAGTGGTTCAAGGTAAATCTGCATCAGAAAACTATTGTGCCTGTTAATTGTAAAACTTAATAGTCACAGTGAATGTCATCAATACATATTATGGAAAAATGTACATATTTTGGTTTCAATCCCCATAGAACATGTAAAATTAATATTGATAGAAAATATGCTTGTTTAGAAACTAATGTACTGGTCAAAATTTGTAAATTTGTTGTTCTGGTTCTGTCACATGTATGTGTTACCAATTTTGTTAATGCACAATCACTTAGGTTCTTGTTAGTCTATAGTTACCCAGCTTTGTGGATGACTTATACGTGGGATAAGGATTATAAATGTCTGGGTTGAAGGTATAAGTCACAGTGACTTATAAAGAGACTTGGATTCTACACAGTGAGATTAGTTCTGCATCACAGATATGGACCAAAGTGTGTGAAAGTCTTGAACTTGGGTTGAGGAAGAAGTCAATCGATTTTAGGATCAAAGGTCAAAGTAACTGTGACTAAAAGAAAAAAAATGTGATTTTTACACTGTAACATTAATTCTGCATCACAGACATTTGGATGGTTTTAAAATGGGGTAAGGAGGAAAATTTGCTTTATTATTTATTTTACAAATTCCAGGTATTGTTGTGGATTACAGGAAAATATCTTGCAGCCCACAGGCATCATTTTTAGACCCCTTTTCCTAGAGTATGATCCTTGATTAGACATTGTATATGACTTGCATGTAAAGTAATAAAGGAATCTCTAGATTCTGCAGCTAAAGGTCAGCAGTCAGTCATGATAGGTCTAACAAGAAAATAATGGTTTCTGCATGATTTAGAGAAGCATAGCTTTCAGACTAATACACTGTTTGGACACCAAGATATATGCTATGGCATAAGATTGAAGCAGTTTTCCAATTAGTTTATGAAACTTATTCATTTTCAAACAAACATTACCAATAGGGTCAGATGGTGAAACTGAGAGACTTCCATTATGTTTAGTTTTGCATAAAACATTTGTTGTAGATTTATTTCTAGCACTGTAACAAAACTAGCTTGGTAATTCCATACCTTTTTTTATCACTTTTGATGCATTTACGATGATCATTTCTTCAGCTTCTTGCTGTTTGTGTATTTTGTGAATGAAAATGATTTGAGCAATCTCTAAATAGCACACCTGCTTCAATGAAACTTAAAAGTTGCAAGTGCTTCACAGAAATAAATTAACTCGCTCTTTAATTGAAGATAAACTTGCCAGGGTAGGCCTAATAGATGTAGTGTTTGTTTGTTCTGCAGGAGATGGAGGCTGGGGAGCAATGGAGTATGATATTGAGAAAACTTCATGGATGCTTCTCTTTCATTGTAGATAACTTGTTTAATTATAGTAATTCCTTTCTTATACTAAGCAACCACCTATATATTGAAAAGTCACATATGTTGTTATTAACTGTTATTGAGCAGTAATACCTCAAAGCTGAAAACTCTTGTGACCAGATTTAAGTTTTATTTTGAGAAGAGTTTGGTTTACTGAAGGTTTTGAAAATGTGAAATTTATATCTTTTTATAAGTGCTGAGAGAAAGAGAAAATGTAATTAGAAGCGAACATCAGTATGTGTTTTTAATTGTGCAAAAATTTTAGGAAAGCTGTTTCAGTTTTTCATTTAATGATAACTTAGCAACAGATATTCCTTCTGAAAACCACTCCTGGTCACATGAATAAATACAGCTGTTCCACATAGAAAAACAGTCCTTGTTACAAGGATTGTCAAGATACCTTTATAAGTCCATTAGAATGATGAATGATAAACCTTAATGTTTAAATACACCATACAGTTTATAATGTTCCACTGCCAAATTACTTATTCCCCTAGTTCTTTAGCATTGGCTTTGGTGCCAATTCATACTCTTTGATCAGACTAATTTTATCCTGTAAGGATAGTTCAATCCCACAAGAAGGTGGAAGCATCCTGATGTATCAAATGCAATCAACTAGTACGCAGTTTTACTGTCCTGAATTTTTTGAAAGTGTTTGGATCCAAATCAATTTACCACACTCAAAGCCTATCCTGTCCAGTTTAAGTATAGATAACCAAACAAAAAACAAATGATTGGATTGACAAGTTCAAAACTGAAGTGGTGAGAGCAAACCAAGGAAAATATTGAAATATTTATTGCTGGAAATGTGAACATAGACGTTCTGAAATCACAACCTCGAAAATGGAAAGATGTGTATGAACTATGCAATTTTGAACAGGTTATATCCTAGGCAACATGTATTACTACGGACTCTGAAACCCTTATTAATCTCATTTATACAAATAGGTCTGAAAATGGCACCAATATATGCCATTAGTGACCACCATCCAATGTGTGTCACTAGCCATGCTCGCAGTGGTAAAAAAACAAAACACCCATAAACATTTGGAAATTGGATAAAGAGACTTCAAAAGATTTAATGAAGAAGAATTCCTAAATGACCTATGACAAGAATCATTTGACAGTTTAGAAAATATTAACAATTGTAATGTTGCTGTGAAAAACAAAATCTTGAATATTCACACACTACTAAAAATAAAGTGACTAAAACAGCAAATGAAACCGAAATGGTTTTTAACTGATGTTATTAATGCTTTACATGTTATACAAATTTAATAAGCTCAAAATGGGGAAAACTACAAGAAATGGAGGAATGCAGTTACAGATATGATTGGAATAGCCAAAAAGACATACTACAAACAAGCCATTGAGGAAAATCAAAATTCAAGTAATGTATGGAAATATTGAGGGAAAAAAACACTAAATTTCAAAAAGTTGCGTGTTCCTCCAAATAACATTAAAATATAATGGTCATACAGTGACTTTTATGCAGAATAATGTAGATTTCTTGAGCAAGTATTTTCATAGTGTCAAAATAAAAACAGAAAACTTTATTTCTACTGATGTAAATGAGAACCAAAGTGAGAAATTACAAAATATAGCAACAGGATTGGATCTTATTGGACCCGGAATTCTTAAATTGTCTGCACCTATGGTAGCTAAGACAATTACTTGTATAATCAACATTAGTTTTGCAACAAATGACTATCCTAACCTGCTTAAAATTACGAAACTGACACATTTTTAAGAAATGTGTGGGACAACCAGAAAATTTTTACAGACCAATATCATACTATACTACCCATTCTTTCTAAAGTAATATAAAAATCTTTAGCAAATTCTGTAAATTTAAAAAGAAATATGATTGTACATAAGGAACAATCAGGATTTCAAAATTAAATCTCTGCCAAACAGCTGTAACTAACAGTTGAATGAAATAAGGAATGGAAACCTAACTAGAATTGTTTTTTTCAGACTTTAAAAAGACTTTTTTTATTAATCATTTCATTGTACTATCAGTTTGAAATGCTAAACATTTCATGACAGCACTTACCAGTTGTTATCTTTATATCATCAAGAGACAACAAAGCAGATTTGCATTGGAAGAACAAAATCACAACCAGAACATATGAAAGCCCATGTTCCTCAAGGATCACTTCTCAGACTTCTCTTATTTCATGTTTTCATAAATGTTCCACCATTATTACAAATGTATAAGGTTATTATAACCCTGTACTTGAAGTGTGTGTATGTTAAGGAATCAATTCTGTATAAATCTTTTTATTTCATTAAATTCTATTAATAATATGATTATATTAATATCAGTCTAGTATGTGTTTACTTGAGTTGTACATGTGACTCATGTGAGCATGTGCTGTATATGATGGCAAATTCATTACAAGTAAACATTCAGGAATAGCTATGAAAATGATTGGTTGATACTTGGTCAGGCCTTCCTAATGTCCAGATGTATTGCAAAATCGCACGTGTCTTTCTTTCATGTGCAGTTTAAACAACATTTTAGCTTTGTTTATATGTTGAGGTATTTTGTAAGAGAGTCATTCACAGAGTCGGAGTTTATTGTAACATCTTAGAGTTACACAATTAATATTACCTTAAAAAAGGTATTTTTGTGCTAGAAGAAGTCTGTTCATATGTCTATGTATGTCTTGTTAGTGGAGCTAATTCTGCTTCGTTTTTCTGAATAATTGTTTTCTTGGAGAACAACATTACTGGTTTGGATAAAGACATTTTCCGAAAATATTCTAAACTGGAATGAACAATACAAATTGTGCTTTACTGTGTAAATTCTGGATTTTTCTGTTAGCTTTCATCTGATGTCATCATCCATCATTTGGACTGGAAATGAACTTCAGACTGTGTTTATTTAGAACTTTTTACAGGACTTATGTTTATCTTTAGAACAAACAAATTGGATCATTTCCGTAAATTGTAAGTCTTGTTTTACATATTTTCTAGGAAAATAAATTATTTTTTCATGTTTTCTAGGAAAATAAATTATTTTTGTTAAAATTTACAAAGCTTGTTGTCTTTAATCTTTCTTTGTGTTACCTTGAACAAGCTGATACATAACAAAGTGTTGACCTTTTTGATGTGTTTGCCGATGATTATTCACTTACTTCATATGGATCCTCTATAATACGCTATAAAACTTGTGCAATGATTTAAACAAAAATCAAAATTGGTGTCGCAAAAATGATATGGTGTAAAGACAACTTTATGAGGACCCATTCTGTCTGTCTGGACAGAATGTATGACAGTATTTCTCGTATCCAGAATGTGGTGGATTTGAGAATGATTTCCTCTGAAGCAGTTCAATGGAGACAGGTCCAGAATTGCAGGTAGGAAGGAGTCTGTAAGCTATGCAATAACCAATGTGTTATCCATAGCAGCATTGATGCATTGATGTCGTTTGTTGTTGATGTACCCTTAAGAGCTAAATTGTTGATATAAAAAGTATTGTATCAATATTGATAAACTTTCAAAAGTACAAAATTGAGCAGCACGAGTTTTACTTGAAAAGTCATTTGATACATTTGCAAGTAAACCTCTTTTCCATGAATTAAAATGGCTGGATTTTTCTAGAAAAACTGATTAATTAAAAAGCATTTTAGTGTACTAGTCTCTTCAAGTAAATGCTCCACAGTCAAGAATTATTTATAACTAACTCATTTGAATATTGATCAAGAGCTAATAATCCTGGGAATCTTTGACTTCCCAAGTCAAAATATCTCTGCATTGCAATATTCAAGTGCTTTCATATGTAATAGTATTCTTCATACAGGGAAAAAACTGATAATCTAAGGTTATTTAGCAAAAAGTGCTTTTCTTTCAGATTTAGCAGCATATGATTATTGTCATAATAAACAGACACTTTGGGTTGTAAATAATGTATATCAGTTGTCCACATCTCGAGAGAGAGTAGCATCATACTGTAGATGGTAAATCTATAAAATATACTCGCATATAAGTTGAAGCAAACTGCAAGATCCTGATCTGCCGTAGCATAATGCACTTTGACACCTGGGTCTGTTTTTGTTCTACTGATTAATCCTAACAAACTGCACATATCCAGATTTGCGGTCTCACAATGCAATGGCAGAACTGGGTCTGTGCATTTTGCAGTTGGACTCTCCTTTTAAGTGAGTATATGTGGTATTATTACAATACCTAGCTGGTTGTTGTGAGATCCTGAAGGCAAACGACAGTCATTGCTATGTGAGATCCTGAAGGCAAACGACAGTCATTGCTATGTGAGATCCTGAAGGCAAACGACAGTCATTGCTATGTAACTACATGTATATATTGATTTTTCTCCTTTGATAATCGATTAAGTTAATCTGACTTTTAGAATACTGATTTGTCAGTCTCCATCAACAAAGCATCGTAATCGATGGTACATGCCTGGTTCATAATGCTGATGTATTTAATTAAAGCATAAAAAAAACAAAAAACATTAAATCACCTTGAATAGTGTCAATCACAATTAGATAAGCAGAAGATAAACATCAAATTTCTTAAATTGCTTATCGAGAAGAGTTTTGTTATTTATAGTTTACCTTTACCTCTATGTTATGGTGCAAAAACTTTGGATCAACCTATTGTTGGCCCTAATCAGTGTTGTATCAAGTATTGTTTTGTTTTAGCAAACTTCAGTATTTACAAACTATCAACAAATGTGTGACAGGAATTTAGCATTTCCAGTTTTAAGAGTTCCGATAGTGCAAAAATGAAATTTAGGATTGAAATTTTTTGGTTTCCAGTGTTTAGGGTGTTTGATTTTTACCGTGAAATAATGGAGAAATTCTAGACTCCCTCCCAAATGTTGATCTTGAAGAGTTTACAAAGGATTGGGTTTTGAGAGGTTTCAATGTAGCTACAAGAAGAGAGTATTTTCAGTATTCTTCCATCAGCTCTCTATTGTTTTGACACTAGTTAGACTTATGTAGATGTGTGTGAGAAATGTGATAAAAGTGTTATCTCATTTCTGCATATTTGTAGTTATAGTTTTCCCCATTTTACTCTACTTAGGGTAACTAACTCAAAAGTATATAATTTATCTTTCATTCTAAACCGGTGAGTCATCACTTTCTATATGCCACTAGTATATCAATTGATGGATCTAAAAGCGTTGTCCATGTTTGTCAGTCCCATCATATCATATTCTACTGTGAATTTCATTTTCCTCATTTTCTTCAGATTTGGACTGCTCAGGTTGAAACCAAATTTGGTTTAAGCCTTTACGTTAAGAAGGTGTATGTAAGATTCACTTTTCACCATTATTTCGAGAAAACATAATTGGAGTCATTACCCCAGTTTGACATAGAACTTTGCCTTTTAATTGCAGTCTATTGGTGCAGGAACCCTTTTGTACTTGAGCTAGGAAAGGTAGAGGGTATATAGGGTTAACATTGTCCATCCACACATCTCTGAATCTTTCTGTCCCCCTCATACAAAAAACAAAAAAAAACTATACTATTTTACCTATTTACATCTAACTTGCATTTTTGGATGAACTGTGACTGACTTAAAGGGGTCATTAAAATTTGGTTAAAATTTTGGTTGTCTAAGCCCTAATTCCAATACATATGCCATACACTGATTGCCACCAAACTTAAATTCTAAGCATCATGAAATAAATTTGTCCACAGAAACCAAACTAGATCAGTCTGACCAACTTTTAAGGATTTATACAAAATAATGAAAAATTCTTGTTATATTCCAGTGTCAATTCCTTTTCACTTATTGATGCTTTACTTATACTTAGATTATACATCTTAAGATGGATATGTGTTGCAGACACTTTGCAGAATTTATTCAAAACTGCCTAACTAGTGTCTTCTTCCTACCTGTCTCCTTCCTACCTGTACAGGCTTTATCTTTTAGGTCAAAGACCACTGGACCAAAGTGATTGGGCTGCATATGCTACCCATCAAGCCTTCATTTCTCCTTTCTCAGGTAGCAGTTTGTCATTGCAGTGATGTCTTATGTGCTTGATACACCCTTAAGGAAGTAGATTGTTGATATCAAAGGTAACTTTTCCCCGAGACCATAGGATTTACAGGACTACACCATGGTCTCTAGGTGAGCACCCTAGTTTGAATCTGAGACATTAGTGTATAGCAGTGGTTCCCAACCTTTTCTAGTAGTGATCCTAAAAATTTTGGTTTTTTAGCCTCATGACCCCATTTCCACATTTTGATACATTTTGCCACCCTCACAAAAATCCAGGCAACCCTCTCAGACTCTCTAGAATGTTCTTCGCGACCTTGATTTGGGTTGTGAATTGGGGGTTAGGAGCCTATGTACTTAGTTGGGATGGCCTGGCAGAAGAGGGTGTGACTCAATAGGACAAAATGTCTACGTACTTTAACATTGATTTTACCATTTGCACCTCTCGATGCATCTAAATAATGACCTTCCAAAGGAATAAGGATGTATCAGAGACGTTTTAAGAAGTTTTGGGTGCCTTATGTACAAACTCTGATCTTAAAAGTAACCAGAATTGCACCTCAATCTCTCAACCTCAGATATAGAGTATTGCATTGCATTTCCATGTGCATGTGTGTCATTTTGTTAAATTTATTAATATAGTACTAAACTGCCAACACAACCAGCACCAAAATTTTGTTTTTTGGTTGCTGCTGGGCCCACTGCTGCACAGGGCACTAGGCACATGCCTCGTATGCCTATGCCTGACTAGGGATGACTGCCTTCCTCCTTAGCAAAGGAGAAGGGTCCATTAACTTCATCCCCTGTCCAGCAACATTCTATTGAGAAAGTCTGGGAGAAAGGAGTTGTAAACAGGATATGGATGTTCTGCTTGTGACCTTGCTTAAGGTGGGATATATTTAGACCTTTTGGGATGGGACTTTTTTGTCAGTTCATTGATGTTACTGACCTTTGAAGTTTTGCAAATGAGACCTCCAACATGTGACTATCATGGCAGTGAAGACTGGTTAAGAATGACTCTATATGAAGCTAAGAAATGATTGTATGTTATTTTGCTTGTCATGAATGAAATATCTCTCTCAGTGAGAGATTGATATGCTAGTCTGAATAAACAACATTGACAATGTAGTTTCAAAATACCTGACAAATCACTTTTATGAGAGGGACTGAGATCAAAGTCTTTAGAAGGAACAGGAGCTGCCAAAGGTAAAAGATTATTGGCCAGAACCTCAGGTTGGCAAATAATTGTGACTGAATCAGTTACCATCAAACTGTAAACAACTCTTTTCTACTGACAAGGCATGACTATCCCATTTCTTCTCTTGACTTGGATAAATAAGGTCTCCTTGATTTAAAAATAGGTTCAATAGAATGAAAAAAATATTGCACTTCCACTGATTGGGAAAAGCAGGGATCATTAGGGAGAGATGGTGACATCTCCATCATTAATTTCTGAGGATTCTACATCATGGAAGATGACAACTTCCTTCAATACATCAGTGATCTCACTCTTGTGGAGGCAGTTAATTTCTGTACCCCAGAGAGAGCCATAGACCCATCCCATAAGGGAAGTGACAACTTCCCTTAATTCCCTTCTGAGAATGGAGGGGGTCTTCCAGCAACAAAGGGATAGAAGCAGGTGCCATCTTCCTGGCCATATAGACAACGGCACTTTCTGCATGACCCATACCTCGTCACGTCAATGGCAACAAAAAGGACAAGTGTCCATGTATAAATACAGGGCATGCTAAGATAAGATCAAAAATGGGGTGAGTAAACCTTGCCATAGTTGATTTAGATTTTGCTTACTGGTCAGAATTAGGTTCTTCTAGACTGATCTACTTGTCTTCTTTTACAAAAGACCATGCATCTGCGATTAATCACTGTGAATTCTGAAATGGGTCTGAAACTTGCAATTAGGAGGTTCCCAACCGAAAATCCCATCATGTCCCGCAAAAATCTTAGCGTTATATTGATTGCCACTCTGCTTCAGTATCAATAATTTTTTAATGGCTCATAAGTGTGATACATGTTGAACAAAACATTAATGGTTTTATCCAATAAATGCGGATTCTAAGTGCCTTTAATTCTAAAATAGTCAAAATTTCTTGGATAAAGGTTCCAAAAATTCAAACTTGGTTATCACCAGTGTAAAGACATTATTGTTGGTGGACATGCCAATTAATGGGGTTTTTTTTTCTACCTTGGCAGAAGAAGTGTGGTACATTGTGTTTTTCACCAATGCTATTAAAATTGTATATGAGTCTTTTATATGTACCAAGTGTATGTGGTCTAATTAGTCAGAGTTACGCTTGATTAAAATATTTCAGGATTGAATCTCTCTGGCATATTTTTTTTTCTTATCAATGGATGAACCAATCAAGGTTCGGTTGGGTTGTACACAAAATATGAAAGTTGAATCTAACGATGAACTATAAGTGTAAAGTACACTACAAGTTATGCATAATGCTTTGAGAAGTAGTCTTGTTTGAAACAACCCCTGGACTTTCTATGACTTTGTTTGACGTTCTATAAGTTTATTAAAATTCAAACCACTAGTTGCCATTGACCCAATCATGTCTATTGAATGAAAAAGATTGTGTGTATCAGATTAAGATTTAAGCGTGTCTTTAATTCTCAAAGAAATAGAATCTGCAAGTACAACTTGAGTGTGAACATATTAAAGAATTACATAGTGTATATATAATGTCATTGGAAACTCCACCATTAAAAATATATAGCATTTTGAAATCATGCACGTTCTTAATGTAGGAATAAATCTACATCGGCAATTGTGCTGATATTTAACTCTAATGAATTATATCGATTTGTGAGGGAAAAAAAACAAACCAAAAATGCTTAATACTTTTCACAAACATGTTCGGAGCATCTTGAAAAATTAATCGAGTTAGGGATCTTGTTAAAGCGAGTACAACGAACATTGTGAAGAATAAATCAAGCAAATAGACCTCATGAAAAGTAATTTTATGATATGCAAGAAACTCTGAGGAAGTAATGAGAAAGTATGTATATTCAATGATAACAAGACTATATAGTAGTGAGAACTGTATATTGAAATCACTTTGAAACTATGACATTCAATTAAAGTCTCATACTGTAGTAGATGGAACCAATTACTATTTAACTTAACTTCATTTTTTAACAATGCAGGGCGAAAATTGTTGTAAATGTATCTGAATACTTGTACATATGATATATATATATATATATATATATATATATATATATATATACATATATATATATATATATATATATATATATATATATATATATATATATATATATATATATATGTGTGTGTGTGTGTGTGTGTGTGTGTGTGTGTGTGTGTTCTTTTATGTTTAATTTAGATGTAAGGACTATGCAGTCTGATATAAATAATTCTTATCTATTGTGTCTGATGTTAGCTGAGCCACCTGTGAAGGAATACCTAGTGAAGACAGGAAAACAGCGAAATGCCCAGCACAGAATGACGATTTTACGATCACTGTCAAGGGCAAAACCGTTATCAAAACACCTTCAGCGTACAATATATGGAAAGACGTATCTACGACAATGTTTTCATTTTGCGGTGATTAAGAATGAGAGGAAATGATATGGTTAGTAGTTCTTACATTGCAATGACACATAAACCAGAAAGGCAAATCACAGAGATGGAATGGTAAATTAGGGTGAAGGCTAAAGATAAGTACTGCAACAAATTTTAAATTCTTGGAAGCCAGCGTTTAATGGATGGTCATTTACAAGTTTACACAATGAACTATTATAGTAGCAAGTGTGTTGTGATCTGGCCAAACACCAACTAAAAGATGTTTTACTTGTGCAGGAAAAGCTATATCATGCTAATCTGCAGAGGCAGGCGCCTGGCGGAAAAAGATTGCTTATCTGACGCTAACCAGTCTTTAAACATGCGTCCGACGTAATTTACAATATGGCGAATGTATGGTCGGATACTATCCAGTGCATTATAATCTAAAAAAGTTCCTCATGATGCAGTACACACAATGAATCATATTGATATGAATAGGATTTCATATTAAAGAATACAATCCTCGTCAATATATAAAGTCTGATGGCATTGTGACGCAATATTCTTAGTCACTGCAAAATGAAATCATTGTCGTATATAAGTCTTTCCATGTATTGTACGCTGAAGGTATTTTGATAACTGTTTTGCCAACACTCAGTTTTGTCATCACCATAGAATCTACACAGTATGAGGTGGAAATTGCACGAATCTCTCTGAGAACGTTTCTTGTTTGTCCCGAAGGTAGCACTAAATTTCCGAATGCAAACGAATGCTGCATGCGTGACCTGGCGATATCAGTTACAATATCGTGCCAGATCAGGTTAAGCAGTCCATGGTGGACATGTACTTAAAAGCAGGTGTAGGAATGCAGACAGTTGACTCGTATTATAGAAACACTGTTGTGATACTCTCCCTCAAGATTCGATCAGTTAGCTGAAAGAGGGTCAATGACGCGTCTTTGGAGAACATGTAGCCTTTTCTCAAACTCATATTAAGTAATTAAAACTGTAGCGTTTTCAAATACAACATAAACTTGTCACTTTGAGTCAGGGTCAACTCAGAAATAGCGACATTGAAAATACAAACAGGAATTCATTTGAAACTTTCCGCGGCTAGCTTTTCTGGGAATGCCCCAACACTGATCTGACACCAACAGAGGTAAAACAGTTAGAAGCAGCCAAACATCAACGTTGTGAAATGAAACACGAGTATAGAATATTTCCGTTTCTCATGACCATTCCAGTACTGTTGTCAGACACAGCTCTCGCAGTTGCAAAAGCAACTTTGCTATGGGCCGTCTTAAACGCATCTGGAATGGATCTTTCAAAGGCTATTGATGGTAGAAGTCCATTAGGCTGCAAAAAAGTAAAAAGTCTTTGACTACTTGGATGGACTTGTGGACAAGTTCTTCGAATTCCCAGTCTTCCACGGGGCTCTCAATCGGAAGAGGTCTTTGGAACTGTTAACCTGGATTCATCAACAGCATATGGAACTCATTAGGTCACAGTTGTAGTAATACCTCGACATCTAATGTATTTTGACTCGTATTGGTTTTATTTAGTGCTGCTGTTGCAAAACCAAACAGGCACAATGTGTGGACATCTTGTCATTGAAGCACAACATGAACTTGTAGGAATACTGACACCACTGGCGGTTATTGACTTTGTGTTGTCACTTAGAAAGCAAAACTTAATGCTAGTTGACATTTGCAGACGCGTTAGTTCAGGGACCTGATAGGGTGGCTCCAATATGGATTTTACCAGGTTTGCAACCAAAGCGGATTTGACTGAGTTGACAAACCCATTATTTTTTGTTGTTGTTGGTGTCGACTCAAACAAGCTTGTAATTTTTCTACTGGAAAACGTTCAGCCTGTATATCAACGACATTGTTTTTGAGGCTGCTAGGTGCCATAACGAAAACGAGGAAATGGGAGACTCCAGTGTGTCAGTTGCCTTTATTAGAGATTTTGATACTGTTTATACCAAGATCAAACTGTGTGGATGTAAATACCTCATGGGTGCTATCAGCCCTACTTTCTCTAATAAGCATATTAAATTCATAGGTCATTTCAAATGAATATTGACCAGAGAAAGGAGGGGAAAATGATATGTGGCATAACAAATGGTCGACTTATTTTCAGTGTCGTTAGTGAAGACTTTGCAGGACCTAAATCTCACGTCATAGATGTGCAGGAGCCTGGATCATACATGTTCATCTAATTTGACTTCAAGATAGGTGTAGTTTCACTACAATGCAAAATGTGAAATCTTGAGCTCTCAAGAGACACTCAAGAACTGCACGAATTCCAAGGGAAAGAAGGATTTAATTCTGATGGAAGCTGACCAAGGTATCTGACAGATTCGAGACCTCTGATTACTAATTGGAACAGGGAATAATCTCCTCAGACTGATAAGCCCATATCAAGACCACAACAGCAGGTATTGAGATATTGTATTATTGCTTATATTAGCCAATGATATCACATTTTGTATTATAATGTAATATGATTCAACTGAAAAAAGAAAATTGCATCTGACAACATTAATTAACGAGCTCTGAATTAATAATACTCAACGAATAGGATACATCTCATTGATGTTATATTTAGTTGTTTACTTTAATTATTAAATTATTTTCCTAGGTATCAGCAGTAATTTTGTGAAATGAAAATACGATCTGTTTCAGACTGCATGCTCACGGGTATGAACATGTACAGCAGCTTTATGATTATTATTGTTTGAATGTTACATGTTTTACAGCTGTTATTATACTAACTCCTCATTGATATTTTACATATGTATATACCTGAAAGTCTTTCTAATGCTTTTTTACCCTGTTCTGTCCATTATTAGGGGTATATACAATTTTTGTTATGTTTTTTGCAATGCATACAGTCCTTAATCAACCAGTTTAATTATTTTCTCAATTTTGAATTATTATACACGTTCACTGTGTGCAAAAGAAAACTTGGTAAAAGAGATTGTGGTCAAGAATTAGGACACTGTACAAAGTCCACCTCATTATTGTCATTTTAGAAGCCTGACGGCTTACTAACAGGTGATGTATGGCTGAAAATACAGGGTAAAGCAAATTCTTTGTTTCTTTTGCTATTATAAGATACTTTTGTTTCAAGCTCTTTGATCATCTAGGAAAAGGAAGCAAAGAAAGCCTGAAATTTGTTATGCATACACAGTGGTCCCCCTTTTATTAGGCAGCCCCCAGCCCCCACTGTGAATAAAAGAGGGTCATAATCGAGGGATAGTCACTGGTGGTGGTGGGCAGATCAGATGTTATCTGAAATACAAGTTACAGATAAAGTTGGACAAAACATCAATAACTACTCAATTTAAAAAATAAATACTCAAATGTGATAATTAGTATTTAATTATATCTCTGTGTATTTCTAACTTAGATTTAATTGTACTTTAGCTGTTTCCATACAAATGTATTCCATCATGTTCTTAGAAGGGTTCATTTTTTTTTTGTTGTTGCTGAAATGGGGTTACAATTTTAGTGTACAATTACCATTAGAAGCTGACAATTTCTTTGAATTTTCCAAGTTAGGGGTTTGAGTTTACAGAGTTCATTCAAATTAAAGCTGGAAAAAAATTGGACTATAAACAGGACTGAGGTTTCAGGGGAGCTTTTACTTAATGAGGTTTCAATATTTGCAGATTTTCCAGCACATCTACTATGAATGACATATTTGTTCTATCTGGTCATACCAGTATACATGATTCTGAGATCTATGTGTACTATAAAGACAGTTGTGGAGTACATTTTTTCTGTCTGGTCACCCCTATATACATTATTCTGAGATGTACATGGACTATCATTGAGATAGTACTTTTTCTATCTGGTCACCCTTGTATACATTATTATAACATCTATAACTGAAAGAGTACTTTCTATTGTGTCACACTTGTATACATGATTATGAGAGCTATAAATCACAGAGTACTCTTTATTCTTTGTTAGTTTAGTTTGAACTTTATTCTTTAATATGTAAATTTAAATTTGTTAAAAATGTACATATATATTTACTAAGATCTATCTCAAACAACATGTTAATATTTACCTAAACTAAATTAAACTATGAAATTTAATACTACCTTATATAAAGTTGTTGGTCAGTGGTTCTTTCTGGGGTTTTTCCTTCATTATTTATACTGACCACCATGTATAGCCTATCTTGTGCTGAAAAATGTCATTAAACCCTATAACAACAACAACTGCATGTATTAGTTTTTACAACATTGTTATCATGTACTCGTCCTTGAAGCCTTATACATATTTTATTGTAGCTATAGATCAATTGTTGCTTTTAACAAAATTTGTTGTCAAAAGACACTTTATCTTAAAAAAATTATTCATTTTGTATATATATATATATATATATATATATATATATATATATATATATATATATATATATATATATATATATATATACACACACACACACATACATACACATGAAACCTACATACATACATACATACATACATACATACATACATACATACATACATACATACATACATACATACATACATACATACATACATACATACATACATACATACATACATACATATGAAACCTAGGTGTTACTCTGGAATTGTACCCACATATACAAGGCTGTATATTTTGAGCTGAGATGCATCAGCTCCATTCACAAATATCTTTCAGTTGATGCCACTAAAACACTTGTGTACCTTGGTACATTCAGGGACCCCAAGTGGCTATCACAGATCACTGCCATCTCACCTCTGTCTGGTGGGTTCAGTCTAGAATTCAGTGAATGTGGATATGTGAGAAAGCTTGCCAGTAGCTTCTCATGGGTCAGTGGTTCTTTCTGGTGATTTCCAGTTTCTTCCATGAATAGCCTATTGTGTGCTGAAAAATTAAGCCCAACAACAACAACAACAACCTTGGTACATTAAAAAATGGACTATTAAAACTCAATTCTATCTGGTTTGTCTCAATATCTACTCCAGAAACTTCAAAAAATTCAAAACACAGCTTTTTGGATCATCCTTACACTATCATGCTCTGTATCACTGGCTATCCATTCCATCCAGAATTAAAACACAAAATTTGTTTTCTGTGCTAAGTTTCACTGAGGGGCTCCAGTCCAACATACCTATCCAATCTCATCCATGTGTACACAACAACAAGATAATTAAGCTCCTCTTTTGAAACTTGTATTCTTATTACATGTATTCCACTTTGAAAATGAAAAAAATATGAACAATGTTCTTTTGCATCCCAGAGCCCAGCAATGTGGACAGAGCCCAGCAATGTGGAATGAATTGCCCACTGAACTTAGACACAAAGACACAATGATCTCATTCAAAAGCACTTTTAAAACTCACCTATTTCAACTGCAAAAGACTTAAAGAACTAATAATGTTTCCTTACATTAAATATTTACAGAATGTTTTGTTTTCTGATTTTGTGGTGTTTATTTTATATTTGTAATCATATCATTATATGTTTTTTTAAGTGTTGTTAAATGTTGTAAAGGGCTCTGAGCTTCAAGTGATTAGGTGCTATAAAAATTCCTCCTTATATATATATATATATATATATATATATATATATATATATATATATGGAAGATTGCTCAGTTGACCAAATGACCTTCTGTAAATAAAGTCATTATTATTATTATTATTATTATTATTTATTATTATTATTATTATTATTATTATTATTATTATTATTATTATTATTATTATTATTATTATTATTATTATGTCTGGTCACCTCTACCTACATGATTTGGAGATCTGCATGTACTATAAATAACATAATACTTTTTTCTAGGTGGTCACTCTGCATACCTGATTCAGAGATCTACCTGTACTATAAATGACCTATTTTTCTATCTGGTCACACCTGTATACATGATTCTGAGATCTACATGGTTATAAATGAAAGTTGTTTAGTACTTTTTCTATCTTTACTCCCCTATATATTATGATTTTGAGATTGCCATGTGCTCTAAATGAAAGAATAATTTATTATGTTGGGACACCCTTGTACAAGATTCTAATATCTATGACAGAGTATAGTATTAATTCTGGTCACCCTTGTATGCATCATTCTGAGATCTACATGCACTATAAATGACAGAGTACTGTATTCATTCTGGTCACCCCTGTATACATCATTCAGAGATCTACATGCACTATAAATGACAGCATATTGTATTCATTCTGGTCACCCCTGTATACTTCATTCTGAGATCTACATGCACTATAAATGACAGCATACTGTATTCATTCTGGTCACCCCTATATACTTCATTCTGATATCTACATGCACTATAAATGACAGCATACTGTATTCATTCTGGTCACCCCAGTATACTTCATTCTGAGATCTACATATATGAATAGCAGGATACTAGTCTGAAATGATAAAAATATTCTTACAAAATAATCTTGTACCATCTCAGTCTCACTCCCCGAATTAATTCTCATAGAATAATACATTTTTGACAATGTCCTGGTGGTATTTTGAAACAATAGATCATACCTGGATCATGTAAGGGTTTTCATAATAAATTGCATGTTGGAGTAAATCTGTAGATGGAGTGAAACAATTGGTCATGATTAGATGAAAAAATTAGTCATGAATAAATGGAGTTAAACATTTGGTTATGATTAGATAGAGTGAAACAACTAATCATTATTAGATGGAGTGAAACAACTTGTCATGATTAGATGAAAAAATTAGTCATGAATAAATGGAGTTAAACAATTGGTCATGATTAGATGGAGTGAAACAATTAGTCATGATTAAATGGAGTGAAACAATTGGTCATGATTAAATGGAGTGAAACAATTGGTCATGATTAGATGGAGTGAAACAACTGGTCATGATTAGATGGAGTGAAACAATTAGTCATGATTAGATTGAGTGAAACAATTGGTCATGATTAGATTGAGTGAAACAACCAATCATGATTAAATGGAGTGAAACAACTGGCCATGATTAGATGGAGTGAAACAACTGATCATAATTAGAAGGATGTGAAACAATTAGTCATGATTAGATGGAGTGAAACAACTGGTCATGATTAGATGGGGTGAAACAATTGGTCATGATTATATGGAGTGAAACAACTGGTCATGATTACATGGGGTGAAACAATTAGTCATGATTAAATGGAGTGAAACAATTAGTCATGATTAGATGGAGTGAAACAATTAGTCATGATTAGATGGAGTGAAACAATTAGTCATGATTAGATGGAGTGAAACAACTGGTCATGATTAAATGGAGTGAAACAACTGGTCATGATTAAATGGAGTGAAACAATTGGTTATGATTAGATGGAGTGAAACAATTAGTCACCATGATGGGTTGAAACAATTGGTCATGATTAAATGGAGTGAAACAACTGGTCATGATTAAATGGAGTGAAACAATTGGTTATGATTAGATGGAGTGAAACAATTAGTCACCATTAGATGGAATGAAATAATTAGTCATGATTAGATGGAATGAAACAATTAGCCATGATTAAAGGAGTGAAACAATTAGTCATGATTAAATGGAATGAAACAATTAGTCATGATGAAATGGAGTGAAACAATTAGTCATGATTAAATGCAGTGAAACAATTAGTCATGATGAAATGGAGTGTAACAATTAGTCATGATTAAATGGAGTGAAACAATTAGCCATGACGAAATGGAGTGAAAGAATTAATCATGATTAGATGGAGTGAAACAATTAGTCATGATTAAATGGAGTGAAACAATTAGCCATGATGAAATGGAGTGAAACAATTAGTCATGATTAAATGGAGTGTAACAATTAGTCATGATTAAATGGAGTGAAACAATTAGCCATGATGAAATGGAGTGAAACAATTAATCATGATTAGATGGAGTGAAACAATTAGTCATGATTAAATGGAGTGAAACAATTAGCCATGATGAAATGGAGTGAAACAATTAGTCATGATTAAATGAAGTGAAACAATTAGTCATGATTAAATGGAGTGAAACAATTAGTCATGATTAAATGGAATGAAACAATTAGTCATGATGAAATGGAGTGAAACAATTAGTCATGATTAGATGCAGTGAAACAATTAGTCATGATGAAATGGAGTGTAACAATTAGTCATGATTAAATGGAGTGAAACAATTAGCCATGATGAAATGGAGTGAAACAATTAATCATGATTAGATGGAGTGAAACAATTAGCCATGATTAAATGGAGTGAAACAATTAGTCATGATTAAATGGAGTGTAACAATTAGTCATGATTAAATGGAGTGAAACAATTAGCCATGATGAAATGGAGTGAAACAATTAATCATGATTAGATGGAGTGAAACAATTAGTCATGATTAAATGGAGTGAAACAATTAGTCATGATTAAATGGAGTGTAACAATTAGTCATGATGAAATGGAGTGAAACAATTAGTCATGATTAAATGGAGTGTAACAATTAGTCATGATTAAATGGAGTGAAACAATTAGCCATGATGAAATGGAGTGAAAGAATTAATCATGATTAGATGGAGTGTAACAATTAGTCATGATTAAATGGAGTGAAACAATTAGCCATGATGAAATGGAGTGAAACAATTAGTCATGATTAAATGGAGTGTAACAATTAGTCATGATTAAATGGAGTGAAACAATTAGCCATGATGAAATGGAGTGAAACAATTAATCATGATTAGATGGAGTGAAACAATTAGTCATGATTAAATGGAGTGAAACAATTAGCCATGATGAAATGGAGTGAAACAATTAGTCATGATTAAATGGAGTGTAACAATTAGTCATGATTAAATGGAGTGAAACAATTAGCCATGATGAAATGGAGTGAAAGAATTAAGCATGATTAGATGGAGTGTAACAATTAGTCATGATTAAATGGAGTGAAACAATTAGCCATGATGAAATGGAGTGAAACAATTAGTCATGATTAAATGGAGTGTAACAATTAGTCATGATTAGATGAAATGAAACAATTAGCCATGATTAAATGGAGTGAAACAATTAGTCATGATTAGATTAAATGAAACAATTAGTCATGATTAGATGAAATGAAACAATTAGCCATAATAAGGTGTATATTCTGCATATCAAACAACTTGTTAAAGAGAACCAAAAATAATTTGTTTGCATTTTGCAGCAAAACAAATGGATAATCTTGAAAAACCATCAGATTTCACAGAATTTTCTTTAGTATCACATAATATTTGTCTGAATCTCTTGGTCAGGTGTTCTGGATGTATCACATATTTGAACAATTGACAAATGACATGGACTTATAAAATGTCATATCAATGGTATATGTGATACAAAATCTCATATCAATGGTATCATGTGATACAAAATGTCATATCTATTGTATCATGTGATACAAGATTGGTAACATGTGATACAAAATGCCACATTAATTGTATGACTTGATACAAAAGTTTATATCAGTGGTATCATCTGATACAAAATGTCACATTGATTTGACATAAAAGTTTATCAGTTGTATCATGTGATGCAAAATAGTTTATATCAGTGGTATCATGTGATGCAAAATATCACATTGTTTGACTTGGCATAAAGGTTTACATCAGTGGTATCATGTGATGCAAAATATCACATTGTTTGACTTGGCATAAAAGTTTATTTCAATGGTATCATGTGATGCAAAATATCACATTGTTTGACTTGGCATAAAAGTTTATATCAGTGGTATCATGTGATGCAAAATATCACATTGTTTGACTTGGCATAAAAGTTTATATCAGTGGTATCATGTGATACAAAATATCACATTGTTTGATTTGGCATAAAAGTTTATATCAGTGGTATCATGTGATGCAAAATATCACATTGTTTGACTTGGCATAAAAGTTTAAATCAGTGGTATCATGTGATACAAAATATCACATTGTTTGACTTGGCATAAAAGTTTATATCAGTGGTATCATATGATACAAAATGTCACAATGTTTGACTTGGCATAAAAGTTTATATTAGTGGTATCATGTGATACAAAATATCACATTGTTTGATTTGGCATAAAAGTTTATATCAGTGGTATCATGTGATGCAAAATATCACATTGTTTGACTTGGCATAAAAGTTTATATCAGTGGTATCATGTGATGCAAAATATCACATTGTTTGACTTGGCATAAAAGTTTATATCAGTGGTATCATGTGATGCAAAATATCACATTGTTTGACTTGGCATAAAAGTTTATATCAGTGGTATCATGTGATACAAAATGTCACATTGTTTGACTTGGCATAAAAGTTTATATTAGTGGTATCATGTGAAACAAAATGTCACATTAATTGTATGACTCGACACAAAAGTTTATATTAGTGGTATCATGTGAAACAAAATGTACATTAATTATATGACTTGACACACAAAAGTTTATATTAGTGGTATCATGTGAAACAAAATGTACATTAATTATATGACTTGACACACAAAAGTTTATATTAGTGGTATCATGTAATACAAAATGTCACATTAATTGTTTGACTTGGCATAAAAGTTTATATCAGTGGTATCATGTGATACAAAATGTCATATTAATACAATAATTTGATGCAAAATGTCACAAAATTATATCATGTGACAAAATGTCATCAGTGGTATCATATATCAGAATCATGTGATACAAATGCCATGTCAGAGTAGAGTAATGTTCATGGTTAGAAAGAACATGAAAATTTCTTGTATATAATTATACAACATATCACTACAATTTTATGTTATTGAAGTATAAGAAGAGTAAAGACATAATACAGTCAAATGATGAGTGAAAGTCTTATTTAGAGATTAACACACTTTAAAAAAAAACACTTCTATAAAAAATAATTGATCATATGAAAACAAAAAAATTAAATAATAGCACAATACAGATATGAATTATTATCAGATAAGTTTTTGCACACATGCTCGCTCAATTTAAAAGGCAGAGATCTTTAAAGCATTATGCTAAATATCCCCCCAAGTCTAATACTTTTTTTTTAATGATTTACAGTATTCTTTCCATAAATGCAAAGCCAAAGGAAACTTTCAAATACTTTAGCAGTGTCATATATGCTGCAGATCACTTTAGGAATTAGTGCCATTTCCATTCATTAATAATTTCATACATTCATATATTTGCTCACTTCTCATACTAATTTTTTACATTCAAGAAACTTAAGAGGCAAGACACTTTTCATTACTGGGGCCAGTCGAGGTATTGGGAAAGCCATTGCCTTAAAAGCAGCCAAAGATGGGGCCAACATTGTCATAGCTGCCAAAACAGCTGAGCCACACCCTAAGCTCCCAGGGACCATTTACACTGCTGCCAAAGAGAGTAAGTAGGTTACTTGATGCTGTAATATGATCTTTCTATTCTAAAAATTGCTCCTCACCCAAAAACATGCCCCATGGGTGAAAGGTGCTAATGTTGCCCACTTTTCTGTAAATACACATTTCATAGTACTGGTACTATAGAAACACATTGACAATGACATTTTTTAAACCTGCTTGATATATAATATAATATAATATAATATAATATAATATAATATAATATAATATAATATAATATAATATAATATAATATAATATAATATAATATAATATAATATAATATAATATAATATAATATAATATAATAATATAGTAATAAATGTACTGATTAACAGTTCAGAGATAGAAAATATTGTGGATTTTTTCTAAGTTCATGTGAAGTATTTTTAATTGTATTTCAGTCTTGTTATTCACATAATCTTTTTTTTTAATTTATACAATTGTATGCTTTGTTAATAACTATACAATTGTATGCTTTGCTAATTACTTTACAATTGTATGAATTTTTAATCACTTCACATCTGTATGCTGCTGTCATTAATTACTTTTCAATTGTATGCTTTGTTAATTACTTTACAACTGTATGCTTTGTTAAATTCTATATAATTGTATGAATTATTAATTACTATAAAATTGTATGCTGGTTTATTACTATGATTGCATGCTGCTAATAACACCACACTTCTGTGCAGTATTAATTACAATACAATGATATGGCATGTTAATTACTATGCAATTGTATGCTTATTAATTACTATGCAATTGTATGCTATTAATTACTCCAAAATTATGCTGCATTAATTAAAATACAATGTGTTAATTACTATACAATTGTATGCTGTATGAATATATACTGTATATGCAGTATACATTGTATGTTTTATTATTACTATATAATTATATGCTGTTTTAATTAATATACATTTGTATGCTTTGTTAATTATTATGCAATTGTATGATGTAGTAATTACTATATTATATTTTGTATTAATTTCTATACATTTGTAGGTTTTGTTAATTACTATACAACCATATTCTTTGTTAATTACTATATAAATGCATGCTATGTTAATTACTCTACAATTGTATACTATATCAATCACTATACACTATGCTCTGCTAATTACTAGTTTTGTTAAAAGGAATTTAGAACTAGTGTTGCACTGTTTTATGAAAACTTGTGTACACATTTTTAATTGGTTTATTTGCAACATTTTTAGATATCATAAATCAGTCTTGTGAAAAATTGCATACAGATGGAACTGATGGAACTTAAAAGTGTGTTGCCCTCAGTAATTACATTTCATCTTTATGATGGGATGGGTTCAGTCATAAAGTTATCATTTCTGAAGAATGAACAACAGATCTGAAAGGATTATACTATGATTTTGATGATTGTTGAATGAATTTATAAAAATTGTTTGCAAACTTGCATCCACCTTGAAATATGTGTTCATGACAAGATATGATAAATCCATGATTACATTATTAATTCCCACTTATTTCAAGTTTACCTAAACAGTAAAATCTTTTAACATTTTAATCTTGGTCATCTAAGTAAAATTCTGGTCATGTGGTATCGAGTTTGGTTCATCATCAGTGGTTGTCTTACTTGTAGCATATTTCACATGTCTGGATCAAAATAACATGCTACCTTAATACATGCATAAGACTGATCATAACTATTCTCTCTGTTCTTGCAGTTTATGCATCTATTTCTATTCTATTTCATTTCTTTCCCAGATGTGATCATAATTTATGTTTGCAGTGCAAATAGTATACACAGCAATAACATGCTTTAATAACACTTTTGTAACCCATGCTTGTGAAAAGATAATCATTTGCACTCACAGTGCATGTATTTTAAAATAATGAATTTTATTTGCGAGATACCGTCATATAGTTAACCTAGATACAATACAATCTTAGTTTGCATCTTGTAACATCATGTGTGAATAGCAGATGCCTTCAAGAAATCAGATGATATTTTCATCTCTTTTGTGATTTTGTTATTTGATATACGCGAGAAACACTACAGTAAGGACACATACACAGAACGGCATCAACTACATACATGGAGTTTGTGGGTATATTTTTTCTTTAATAAATTTCACATGATGAAAAAAAGAAGAAATAAATGACAACAATGCAAGGTTAGTTTCTTTCATTTTATTTTCAAATAAGTGTATGTTTATCATTTTTTTTGTACCTTGCAAGGGAAAGGGGGTGCACAAATTTTACACAAAATTCCTTCCTTTATTGTATGGAATAATGAAGCACATATGATTGACATTGATTAGAAATGACAAGCTTTTAATTTACGAAGTGGGAGGGCCAGGGGAAGAGCCTCTGAAAAATTCAATGTGTAGAAAATGGACAGACAGTACATAAACACAAGGGGAGATAACACAGTAATAAACACAAGGGGAGATAATTACAAGTAAAGGGATTCCATGAAATAAGTAGGGACTTGCAACAAACCATATTTTGTACATTTAAATACTCTTCTTTGGACAATTATTAATATTTGATTTAATGGAGTGAGTGGAATAAGACAAGGTTATCCATGAGGGAAACGTGTCAGGAAAATAAAAAAAGACATGCAGCTCCTCTCAAAATCAGCCTCTTATATTTCAAATTTAAAATAAGAAATGACACATAACAAAGCACTAATATAAAACATTAGGCTTTTTTTTACTTCACTATCAGTGTACCATTTCTTATACAAAATTCTAAATGTTAAAATGTAATAATAATTCCTTTTCTCCAGATTATGAATATCAATATTTTAATAGGAAAACTAAAGGACAATTTGGTCTATTTTGCCGTCCTTACATATACACCTATAGCATACACACAATATAGCACTAGTCAGAGAGCAAACACAGGACATAGGGACATTTGGAAAACGGCACTGAATATGAAAAGATGAAGTTTCCTAATCATCTAAATGAAATCAGAAAGGGAAACCCATCTTTTAGAAAAACACTAGGGACATAAAAATACCCCAATTAAAATCAGGTTTTACAATTCCTTTTATAAATTAAATACACTGGCAACACCTCAAATGGAGGAAATACGAAAACATAAAAATTGATTTTTTTGGCGGGGAAAAGGGGACTCATCTGTCTGACCCCCCCAATAAAAATTAATCTATGTGCACAAACAGTAAGACAACTTGAAAAATAAAAACAAAAAATAAAATTAACAGGTAAGAGCTTCATAATGTAGCAACATTGACAAAATGCTGAACATTTCTCTCTCTCTTTCGTTGTTGTTCTGGGGCTTAATGTCATTTTTCAGCACATGATAGGTTATACATGGCAACCAGTATTAATGATGGAAGAAGAAACCAGGAAATCCAGGGAAAGAACCACCAACCCGTAAGAAGCTACTGGCAAGCTTTCTCTCTCTTGTGTGTATTATATGCAGCAGTGTTACAAGGTGAAGCCTAAAATTTAATATATTTGTTATAATATCTCATGTACACTACCATTAGAAAAATTTATACATATTCTGTAGAATATTATCCATTAAGTTTTATTGTTTAATAAATGATTATTGATAATTTGACTGGAAGACTTAAATTGAGAATGTTGTTGTACAGATGCATACATTTTTTAGCATAAAAGTGTATATAAATATTTTAATTAGAATGAGCAAGATATGTCTGCTTGTGTTTTCTCTCATATATATGTACATTGCAAGATATAGTACATAGACATTTATGTTGGGAAATTAAACACTTGAATTGCTAGGTTGAATAGAAGAGATAAATGTATGTCATATGTGTTTGGCATGTGGAAACTACAGATTGTTTACGGAGATTGCCAAATAATTTTTTCATTTACAGAAGTGAATTTTTAAGTCTAAGCATTTTTATTGTGTGAATATATAACAAATGCATTTTGTTTATGGGTAAATTGGAAGAATTAGGTACAATAAAAACACATTGGTTCAGTGGAAGATTTAGGCACAATATAAACACAATGATAAATTGGAAGAGATCCAATCTGCATGAAATTTACATATCAGTAGTACAATGTACTTGTTTATTTTTTCCATAGTAAGCAAGCAGGCATATAAAACATCCATTTTTTTTATTAAACTTCAACGGATTAAAATTTTTACTTAAGAATTATGTTTCTCAAAATTGTAAGTGCTACAAAACATTGATATAAAGTGTTTTTCATAAATGTTTACTCATTTGCTTTTATTGTAATAATTTTCATTTAATGAAAAATGAGTATGAATTTTATCAAATACTGTACATGTTTTCTTCTGTGCTGAGAATGTCATGTTGTGAGTATAATAATGGTAAATTAATGCCCTTAAGATTCACCTTTCTTTTAATAAAACCCATCTTTCACAGTTAGTTTTTATAGTCTTATATATGGCCCAGTACTGTAGCAAATTTGCTACACTTGGCTGCATGCAAGGCACACTTTTACAGTACTTCTCCTATGATTCAAGATTCTTGATCCAAGTTCTTTGATTGGTAATCCATGCCCATAATACAATAATATAAACAAGAAAACAAAATCTAACAATTGAAGTGCACATAATAAAAAAAATAATAAAAATAATGACTTTATTTATAGAAATTATTTTTTGGTGAACTGACCAAACCTCTATTATGCCTTCTACAATTTGATATATATATATATATATATATATATATATATATATATATATATATATATATATATATATATATATATATATAATAATAATAATGAGAGCTTTATATAGCGCCTAATCTTTTGAAGCTCTAAGTGCTTTACAACATTTGACAATGCTTAAAAATATATATATATATATATATTTATATATATATATATATATGAACATATATAATCACATATATATACAGATATATATGCACATATATATGCACATATATATATATATATATATATATATATATATATATATATATATATATGCATGCGTGTGTGTGTGTCATTAGACAAGAAATGCTATTAAAACTAGATCATTAATCTACAACTACAATGAAATATACACAAGGCTTTAATGATGAGTAAATACAGGATTCCTATAAAGAGTAGTACCGAACACATGTAAGATATTATAGGTGAGTACATGATATTATAGGTGAGTACATGATAAGAATGCTTTAAAAAACAGTAGTACTGAATTAAACAAAATCATACCAAGGATCATTTCCAATGATCTTGATAAAGCTTTCCGAAGGCTTGGCATGTGTCAGCTGACTTTATATAAGGTGGTATGGAATTCCAAAGTTTGGCTCTTGAAATAGCAAACTTCTTATAAAACTCAGCATAAGGTATCTATAAATTGTTGTTTGAGATGGACTTTAGTTCATGCATATAATCAGGAGTCAAGCCTTGTAAGAATTTATAGACTAGTAAACCCTTTTGAAACTGGGTTTTCTGCCCAAATGGAAGCCACTTTAGGGTTTTAAAAGATTTGTTGATGGTGTATCTAATTTAGCATAAAGATTAAATCTAGCTGCTCTTTTTTAAATTTCAGTAATCTCCCCTGATTTTCTGTACCACTATTACCACATACAGAACAACAATATTCTATGGGTGGCATGATATATGCACTGTATCAGGGGTCAAATTTAAGACTTCAGTTTTAGGAAGAATTGACTTCTCCTTTTGGAGACAACCGAGGGTAATGAGAGTTAAACAGAAAGATGTGTGTGCATATGTTTTTAATTGAATTATGACAATTTAATAAAGTGCTACATCCCTGTTACAATGTCTGCCATTATTTTCCCATGGCAGTTCTAGTCCCCATCATGCAGTATTGTAATTCTGGAAACGATGGTGCTCTTTTGGTTAAAATAAATAAAGATTTTCCCATTTTATAGGAAGAAGTTGCCCCACCCAAAGCTATGATAATGAGGACATACATTTAACTACATTAAGAAAAGCGCATCCTTAAGAAATATTCTAAATAGGTAACATGAAATGGTACTGAAGTAAAAGGAAAGCTAAAATCTTTAACACTGCAGTTAATTTAGGGTGTTGATGGGCATATAGATATGGTCCACAAAAGCCAAAGTGATTTCTTTGGTTATCAATACTTAGAGGATAGTTAACCATCATGTTATAATCTAGATTGAGCAAATATTAAAATGAAATTAATGAATGGAATATATGGAGATCTGAGCAGAAATAGAACAACCTGTACAGAATACAAAATAAAACATTTCAATGAACTGGATAAATCAAAATAAATTGCACAGGATACACTTCCATAAAAGAAAAGAAAAGAATTAACTCAAGAGTTCTTAAAGGCACTTTGCACTCTGTTTATATCAATATAGCAAAGTTTTAACTTATAACAAATACTTCAGCAAGTACAAATGCTATTTCTGCAACATATTTTAACACTGCCATTTTGATAATCAAAACTCAATCATCATCATCACTGTACAGTTATGTCTGATATAGTTACCAAATGGTACCTCATTAATAATCTATCAAGTTTTAACCAGACAGACATAAGTACTAGCATCCTTTAGCATGCTGTGGACTTAATCCAGTACAAAATCACATACATCAGTTTAAAATTGCTATATTTTACGTTGACATCTGCAACATTCACTGTTACACAGTGATATGCTCTATGGATGTCAGATGTGACATTTGTGATAAAGATAGGGGAGTAGCTTATTAGTGATGACTATGTCGATCTTCAGCTGTGACAGGCATGACACAATAGGGGAATAACTTATTAGTGATCACTATGTCGATCTTCAGCTGTGACACAATAGGGGAATAACTTATTAGTGATCACTATGTTGATCTTCAGCTGTGACAGGCATGACACAATAGGGGAATAACTTATTAGTGATCACTATGTCGATCTTCAGCTGTGACACAATAGGGGAATAATTTATTAGTGATCACTATGTCGATCTTCAGCTGTTATAGGCATGACACAATAGGGGAATAACTTATTAGTGAAACTTTAGAGATGGCAGACTTGACAAAGATTGGGGATTCTATTATTAGTAATTAGTACACCTAGCTTCAACTGTGACAGGCTTGACAAAAATAGGGTAACATTAGTGATTATTTCATCAAGCTTCAGCTATGACTAACTTCACAAAAATAGGAATAAATCTTTTTAGCGATCAAAAAATTGACTTCGAGTCATGGCAGCTCTGACACAAATAGCATAATACCTTAGCAAAATCAGGTTTAGCATGGAAGAATTATTGTATATTTACAATGAACATGTATATTTGGTTACAACTCCAAACACCCATTTATGATTAAGCATAACTTTATTAAGTGTGTTTCTACAAACGTATTAAACATACTTTTGAAAATTGTGAAATGAACCAATTTTTCTAAAAACAAATAAAAATAAATCTGATTTTAATGCATTTTGTTTCCTCTAAAAAGATCTATAGCCCATTATATGTGTGTACTGTACTTAATAGTAGAGCAGTTTGAAATTGCTTTTTAACTCCTTTTAATGGAATAATGACAGATAAGTAATACAATTAAACCCATCTTAAAGGGAGATAACTCTATTTGCCATTGATCACTCAAGATCACTCAATCAGAAGTCAATGCATGATATAAAATGCTGACCAATGCACATGGTCATCCAAAGAGTGATCTCTGAATGTTGTCTTTACTGTATTTTCTGAGCACATTTTTTTTTAAAATGCAATTTTCCAGTTGAAGATGCTGGTGGAAAGTGTCTGCCCTGTATTGTGGACATTCGCTTTGAAGATCAGGTCAAGGCTTCAGTGGAATTAGCAGTCAAGAGGTTTGGAGGAATTGACATCCTTGTTAATAATGCCAGTGCTATTAGTTTGACGGGGACACTTCAAACATCCATGAAGAAATACGACTTGATGATGGGGATCAATGTAAGAGGTACTTATCTTTGGTAAGCATCTTGTCAACAACTCAATTTCAAGAAAATGCATCTCATCATTTGTACCATCTCTTAGTTCAGATGAATCTAAGAAATCTAGTTCATTATAAACAAAAAATTCCGGGCATGCATGTCAAGCTCATGATTGAAGCATTGTTGTAAAATGTGTGACCTTCATCTCGATTTCAAAAGGATGAGCAAACATCACAGAATGAAATGTCTCAGAATCACTCTAAGTATTAAAACAAAATCCATCCAGGGTCCTGGGAAACATAAGTAAATGAAAAAGTTTTATTCCAAACTTGAATTCAAATTTTCTGGCTGTGACTTTGTCCCAAAGGTCAAAGGGGTGAATGAATGTGTTGCAGAATTGTATTAGCTTTATAAGTGAATTTAAATTATGAACAAAATCTAAACAAAAATAGAAAAAATTACAAAATCTAAACCAAAACTTATACAAATTTTCTTACTGTGACCTTGATCACATGAATTACTGGGTGAGCAAACATTTTGGAGAATGAATTGTCTTAGTTTCATAATGATTCACCCCAAGTACGAATACATTCCATCCAGGGGTTTACAAAATATAAGCAAATCTGGACCAAAATTTGAGACCTGATTTCTATGACTGTGACCTCGATTCAAAGGTCAAATGGGTAAGAAAGTCCGTTGCAGAATGAATTAACTTAGCTTCATAATGAATCATGCCAACTATGACAAGAATCTTCAAAAGAAATTTGGAAATATGTGCAGGTGGAAAAACTTAAGAAAAGACTTTATAAAACAGCTGCCAAAATTTACCTTAGCAGGCACTTCAAAAAGGAAACTTTACAGATATAAATGGGGGTTTGGCCAAAATTACTAAAAATATTATGATGTAAAATGACAGCCATAAATCTCATGCAGGGAATCCATGGAATAAAACTACAAAGAAAATATGCTTGAAATCAAGTTATATTTTGGTACAGTTAATGGGCCAAAACTTCACTAATTAATATTGGATCCTTACAATCTTTATCTTGTTGTCTTAAAGGAAGTAGATAGCTGAAAGTTAACACCAATATTCTATTACTATAAAGCTACACACCAAATTTGGTTGAAATGTAACATCTCTGGGTGAAGTTATTCAGCTGTGACAACCAATGTTCAGGAGGATAGGAAAACCACAATCCTAACTCTTAATTCACGGTACAGAAAGCTGGAGTTTTAACTCATCCGAGTTCTTATTATTATTCAGCTGTGTACCAAATTCAAAATTAATTGGGGTACAGTTACACTGTGGAAAAGGATTAGTTACACCTTGGAAATGGGTTACAGTTACACTTTGGAAAAGGGGTAGTTTCACTTTGGAAATAGGGCACAGTTACACTTTGGAAGAGGGGTAGTTTCACTTTGGAAATAGGGTACAGTTACACTTTGGAAAAGGGATAGTTTCACTTTGGAAATAGGGTACAGTTACACTTTGGAAATGGGGTACAGTTACACTTTGGAAATAGGGCCTCGGGTGACTGAGTGGTCTAAACCACTCACTTTTACTTATCGTTTGCCATCTCACCTGTCTGCATTGGTTAGAGTCTCAGGCTAAGCAAATTTGTGAATGTAAGAAAACTTGTCAGTAACTTCCTATGGGTCAGTGGTTCTTACCAGGGTTTTCCTCTGTTCTTCCTCCAGCAGTTATACTGGCTGCCATGCAAGGCCTACTGAAAACGCCATTAAACCCACAACAAAAACAACCAGACTTTGGAAACTAAAGTTTAGGAGGATGGATAATCAGGAGTTATAAAACTTCTGAACAATAATGTGGAATACTTGAAATCAGCTCATCCAGGGGCTCATCATTATAAAGCTACATACCAAATTTGTTTAAAATCCAGCTCATCCAGGGGCTCATCATTATAAAGCTACATACCAAATTTGTTTAAAATCCAGCTCATTCAGGGACTCATCATTATAAAGCTACATACCAAATTTGTTTAAAATCCAATGCAGGTACATGACATGAATGTCAGACATCACTGACCAGAATCCATGTTTAGAATGCAGTGTTGGTGCATGTCTCTAACAGGTGCTTACTGTTAATGAGCTCCAGTTCATATCTGTATTAAGATGTTTTAAATAAATGAATTAAAGTAAAAAACTGCACAATTTTATTAGAGTAATTTTGTACAAATGAAAATACATTTGCATCAGTAAAGAGAGCCAAGTTTATTAGAAACATATTAATCTTTGCAAATTATTTTGATTTGTAAAAAATAAATCCATCTTATCTAACTTCATGAAACACTTTTGTCAAATTCTTAAGTGATGATGGTGACAGAAACAGTTGCAGCTTCATTAATGTTAAGATTCTATATTAAATCTTTGTCTTAAGGTTTTTTTTTTCACATCAGATATAGTGGGTTTCATCATTGGATAATGCATTCTGCTGAACCATTGTACATGGTCACTATTCAATCCATTGTCTGAATGCATTTTGTTTGTCAGAGCATTATACAATTCAGGTTTGTGGACTAAAGTGTCAAATACAAGTTGTGAATTTCAGTTTTTTCAGATACTGCCCTGATCCTCAGTTACTGAAACCAGATATTGACTTCACCCATGTCCTTGTATATTGATACCACCCTAATCCTCAATATATATATATATATATATATATATATATATATATATATATATATATATATATATATATATATATATACTACAGTCTTCAAATATTGATACCCTACCATAAAGCAGCAGGTGATACCTAGGATTCATCTTTCTGTCCTCCTTTTCTCTGCTGTAAATTATTTCAATATACCTAAACCTAAGTGGGTCGAAAGAATGTATGATGCACAACAAAACCGAGTCACTGATTATTGTAGGGATTATTAAACATGCATTTAAAATGTATATGGGCTTTATTTTAAATATCTCTGCTTCTATATCACATTCACACATTATAGATTTATTCAATATTTCAGTAAATTAAAGCTTATTCCTACCAATAAAGCAGGGATATTGTATTTTGCCTTCTTACAAGTCATGTGAAAATCATGTTTGTAGCAACATACTGTCACATGTCAGCTAAGTTCTTATCTAAAATCAATTCTATTTTCCAGCTCAAGGATTTGTATACCATATCTTAGGAAAAGTCAAAATCCACACATACTGACCATCAGCCCACCACTTAATCTGAAGCCAAAGTGGTTCCAGGGGCATGTTGGTAAGCTATGTTCATAATTGTCTGAAGTGGAAAACTGTTCTCTTCAGTTGCTGTTTAGTGTGATGATAATTAATTTACAATTGATATACTCCCTTATAAGACAGGCCCAACTCCAAACAACATTGATCTTGATTTGCCATTGCATAATGCACTTGCAGATCAGGGTCTATGTTGCTTGTTCTGCTTATTACTCCTTCACACTGTGCATAGATCCAGATCTGCTGGTGCATTATGTGATGGACTTATAAGAGGGTATATATGGTAACTAACAAGAACATGAAGGGAAGAGGTAAAATGTTATGTCCACTTCTGTTATACATCAGCTGTCAACTTTTTTTTTTACTAGCAAACATTGTAATCTTTCCCAAATTAGGAAAGCAAACTGGTATTTACATAACTGATGGGCACACAAGCAATCTTGTAGGTGAAAATTAGGACCTTTCCAATTAGAAAGAAGTGTGCACAAAGAAAAATTTCTAAAGCAATAATGCCTTACACATTCATCCAATTTAGGCATTTTAGTAGTTTATATATCTTGGAAAAGGAGGTAAGTTGCAAAGTGAAAACCATGCATATTTCTTACATTTATATCTGTGTAAATAAAAAATAATTCTAAATTCTGTACATGCTTGTTTTTAGACTAATTGTTGGCATATTTAGCTCAGTGATCATACATATTTAGTCTCTAAAGTACTCATGGTACTAATTCACTTCCCATAGTAAACCTAAACAAACTATTAAACAGTCAGTAACTTTAAATTTATGGGTACTCATAATCAAATCTATATTTATCAGTGTAAATGAAACCTTGATGTCAGTTTTTATGTAGAGACAATAATATGAGCCGCTGCCTTTTCTGGACTTACATGTGTTTGAAACATGTGCTTTTAATTCCGTAGCAAAGAATCTGGTGCTAATTTCAGTATTGAGTGTTCCAAACTCAAGACTGTTAAAGGACTGAAATTTTTCAATTATTTTCAGTTACAACTAGCTTAAGCTCTCAAAAAATTCTTTTTCCAAAAATATAACATACATTTTTAACAGTCATGGTCAGCCACACCCATACTGTTTTATGTTCACCCATTTCCAGATTGGTTCCTATTTATTATACATTTAGTACAGTGTGTCATAAAGCCCATAATCCCCACTTTAAAAAAATCCAATCAGTGAATTTCACTCTTATTCATACAGAAAATAATAAATATATAAATATAATAAATATTGCCTGTTGTATGGTAATTTACATGAAAACAAGCAATTAAATTATATTTTTTTCAACTTGCAGCCTATACGGTGGCAAAGTATGGAATGTCAATGTGTGTACTGGGCATGTCCAGGGAATTTGATTCTCAGGGAATAGCAGTTAATGCTCTTTGGCCAAACACAAGCAAGTATTATTTTCCAGGACTGTATTTACTTGTACATTAAAACACATACCACTAATTCTGTGACATCATTTAATTGAACATGTGTTCTAAATAATCTTAAAAAAACCCCATATAAAGTGGGTCAAAGTGATGTAGTGTTAGTACATAAAAATGTATGTCAAAATATTCATATAGTATGTACTAGGTAAACAGTTTAATAAATAAATCCAGATGTTTCACTGATGTTTAGTAAACCATAGCAAGTAGGTCACAGTGACACAGTCTTGTCCAACCCTGTTTATGGCAAGATGGTGCAAATTCTGTTTCAAAAGGTGGGCATGTATTTTAAGTCTTGGTTAAATAGATCCATGGTGCTCCATATCTTCATCCAAAAATGAACCTTCACTCCAAAGTTTTGTGTGTATACTGGACTATGTGATTCAAGCTAAAGGCAGGGAGAATGTAAATACATGGTCAGACACAATGACGAATGAAGGGAATCTTATGTACCATCTGCTTTTAAAAGAAAATTTTATTTCTTAAAGAATATAGTGAATAGCCAAGATTCATCAACGCTAATATTTTACTGATACATGCAGCTACTGCTAACTGCAAACAAAGCCTTATTAGTTATCTGTAAGACACACAAAGCCTTATTAGTTATCTGTAACACACACAAAGCCTTATTAGTTATCTGTAACACACACATAGCCTTATTAGTTATCTGTAACACACACAAAGCCTTATTAATTATCTGTAACACACACAAAGCCTTATTAATTATCTTTAACTCAAACAAAGCCTTATTAGTTATCTGTAACTCAAACAAGTCATCTCGGATGACATATCCCTCTAGTCACCCAGTTGTGTAAAGACTCCTCATGAAAATACCCCAATACTCTTGGTTCATGTACTAAACAGTTGTCATGGTAACAAAAGATACTGAATGCTGAAAATTCCAAGTATGAAAAGGTGCCTCCATGCAACTTGCTGATGTGAATTTATTGGTGTGGGAGTCATAATTCATAAATGCAACTAGACTGAGTCATTCACCACGGTGCAATCTACTAAATATATATATATATATATATATATATATATATATATATATATATATATATATATATATATATATATATATAGATATATATATATATATATATGAAATTCATATTTATAAAGTATACAAGGAAGTGTCAGTTATCACAGGTTTTGCTCCAGAATTAAAAGTGTAAATGGTGGTTGGACGGTGACTAGACAAAAACATAATAAATATTTAAACTGAAGAAATGAAATAGTAAAATACATGTACATCACTAGCCCGATATGCATACCAAATCTCATACATAATAAAAATGTACTTTTTCAAATTTTTTTCTTCTAAACAGCTATTCTTACTGCAGCTGTGACCAATTTTGCATCCAACAGAAATGTAGAGATGATCTGTAGGAAGCCAGACATCATGGCTGATGCTGCATATGTCTTACTGTGTAAGAACAGCAAGTCTTACACTGGGAATTTTGCAATAGATGAGCATGTACTAAGGGAAGCTGGAGTCAAAGACATGGAGCAGTACTCCTGTGTGCCAGGTATGATAATGGACGAAGTCTGAACTTGTGCAGCTTTGACAAATCTGTCAAATGATCTTTTCCAGATTCTATAAAGTAAATTCCAGTTATGTTATTTTATTATAGAATCTTGATTCTGAATGTATTTGTATATTGTTATACATTTGTGATTACTACTGACCATTTCATGTACAGTTTATGCTCAGGTGTCTTTGGAGATTAGAGTGATCTACCCTGTTCCAAAATGGCTTACAAATGAGTATTAAAGTTTGCTTTGCTTAATTTTTCATCTGAAAGAGGGGAACTTGTAATTAAATCAATACTGTCAGGAATAATAATTGTTAATAGAAGATGTGACCCCGATGGCAAGTAATATTTAAGAATTATTATTTGTATGACTCCTCATTCTTGATGAATTTATTACTCAATATATATTTTGTGTGTGTGTATGTGTTGGTTGGGAAGGGAATACAACTAATTTTGTATATCTAATATGTACCTGTTATTACTGCATTGCTATCCTTTTTTCAGGATGCTAGATCCCAATGCATGCTTAATATTCCCCTCCTCCAATTACTAATTGGAGGCCCATAATACAAACAACATAATCCCAGTCTAATTCCTTGGTCATATCCAAGTTGTACATTATCGTTTCACTTGGGCAGAGATTAAAGGATATCACAGTTGGGTGGTAAGAGAGAATATTGCCATAAAAGTAGGCAAGTATTACATAATTAAGATGTAAGTTTTGTTTTGTTTCTGGGGAATTAAAACTAATTTCAAGTTGCTATTGCATAATTTACAGTTCTGAATGTAAATTATCATTGTCCATAAACTCCAGCCTCCCATTCAATGGAACATTCTAGAATATTCAGACCTACTTGAACGCAGACCCAGTCCGTTTCCCACAATGTAAACAGAGGCATGGTAGACATCATTCTTCTACAGACACAAACTACATGTATATCACTAGCACACAAGCTATGACTGAGAATGGTGATCTCAATAGGGAACTAAGCTAATGAAACAAGCTAGTTTTTTGCTAAATATCCTATTTGGCAAAATAAAGCAAATGACTCCTAGTTGCTGTTAAAGTTTGCTTCATTTCATAAACACTAAAGAGAACAAAGAAAATCTTAAAGGGTAAAGTTCTCATCAGAAGCTTAACCCAAAGTCATTTGTTAAAGACCACAAGAGATTGTCTGGGCATTAGTGAGTGAGACGCATTTCAACAGGTCAAAATTGCTGACAAGGTGTAAAATATGAAAACCTGAATCAATGACCAAGATTACTGAAAAGAATTTGAACAGGCTGGATAGGGCTGTCCATAAGTTCTTCATCATAGAAATCAAGCTTTACCTTTGAAAATATAAGGAGAATCAAATATATGGCATGACCAATGTGTTATCTTTAGTGACAATAACACAGCAATGTCTCATTTAATTTTGACACCTCTGCTAACCCCCCTCCCCAACGTTGCTATATTGTTAATGAAGAGGGAAGCTGCTTCTTGAAACCTCTGGCCCTGCAGAACTGCTCCCTCAAGCTTTATATAAGTCCACCCTTTCCAACCCACAGATCTGATGTGTTTTGTGTTCAGGAAGGAGTAAAGCTATCCTTTTTCCACCAACACGGGGGATTCAGACAGCTGCGAGATCTTTGTTAAGTCTCGATATTTTTAGAAGAACTAGTGTGTCCACTAATGAAGCCTTTAGGGAACTAAGTCTAGTGCCATGTTCAGAGTCCCCAGAAGAGAAAAATAGAGAAAAGCTGACAATGAAATTTTCTTATCCAGTCTTGCCAAGAGAGAAAATAGTTATGATTCTGTTGGTGGGATTGGGGTTGGAGGCATCAGTGGTTCCACGTCAGGTGAGGTAATTGATTTCCAGGGAAACAAAATTCTTGATCATGCTAAGATCAGACTTCTCCTGAGTAGGGACTTGGCTTAATTATGTTAGTCTCTCAACAGAGACCATCTCTCAAGTGGCAATGTCTGAAAAGTTGTCAAGGTACTAGTGAATGGAAAACCTTAAGGGCCTTAAATATGTAGCTACACCCATCACTCTGGTGAATGCTCATCACTCTGGTGAATGCTCTGAGAGTGAAAACAAGGCACAAGGGAAGAACATGAAATTGAAATATTAACAGTCCCTGACAAAACTTTCTTTATAAGAGTAGCAACTTTGGCCACAATAAAGTGTGGTACGTTTCCCAATAGACCTTCTTTAGGCCTATATTTACCAACACATTGCAACACAATAGTCTGAAAAACACAGTAACATTATGAACTAGAACCAAAAAATGGGGAACATAGTACTTACTCAAATACCAGTTACAAACACGAGAGAAAAATCTGTTAATCAGGGTAAAAAACCCTTGAAAACTGAAAGAGGTCACCAATACAGAAATTTAGCACAACAGCAGACAAAAATAACTAAAACCACACCAAAAAAAGATGTTTGGCCAAAAACGAATCTGTAAAAATGAAAATTGTAAAGCATGGACACACATTTATCCACACAATAGTAGAAGAAAAACATGCAGGATATTCTGTATACTGTATATGACTAAATCATACATGTCAGGTCAGGTCTGGACATATCAGAGATTTCCAAGATTTAATCAGTAGTTTTGACCTTAAAAGTGGGAGAAGTTTGACAGACCTGATTATTAGCAGGGTCATATATTATTACTACAGGGCAAAGTTACATGTTTTAATAATACATTACATGCTCACCATCTCATCAAATTAGTCCAACCCATTTCCATTGATACTTCTCTTACATGTATCACAAGCAGTTTAAGGTTTTCTTTGAAGATCATTGCTGGATTATAGAGTCCACTGAAAAGTTTAATTTTTTTCTCTGCCTGTTAGGTGGATTGAAATCTCTTACTGACCGAGATTTTTGTTGTCAATTATTGTCATCTCTATCACTTCATAATGACTATTAACCATGAAAACGATTAGCACTTATTAGTACCTAAATCATCCCAGGCCTTATGGATTACATTGGTAACGAGTGATATGTACTTTTTTTTGGTTTACATTCATGTTAAGAAAAAATTTAAGTCAGGTCAGTGTTGTTCACATCAATGTAGTGTCAAACATGTTTTGCCTAAAATCTGTAGTTGCATTTTGCAGGTGACAACTCAAGATAATTTATGTAATACATTAAGATTATTATCATAGTTAAGATCATGATTTCATAGTAACAATACAAAAATTCACTGTAAGAGTAGTTTTTATCCATTTGCTTTATGGGATTTATGAGTCAAGAAACATGTTGACTAGATCTGAAAAACAATTAGACTAACAAGTTATTCTCCACCTTTTTTTTCTAACATTACTGGTTGTGTAAAAAGGCGGAGGATAACTTATTGATCTAATAATGTTCTGCTACCAGAAATGGGAGATTATGTTTGGCTACAAATTTGGCAAATATTGTTTTGGTATTTGTAACTTTATCCACATGTGATGATTTCGCAAACATGGGATTTCAGTGATGGCATATTTGTTGTTGCAGTTATGTTTGTACAAGATGGGGTTTCTGCATGACGCATTATGTCCTTTGTGGCACTGCAACATACTTTAAAATATGCTTTACAGGAAGAGCAGAATGTTTAACCACCAAAGTAAAATGGGCCCTGTTTTATGCCACATAAACCTAAATTAAACCATAATCCATTAACATCTTTAATCCTGTCCAAATTACTTCTGATCATACATAGTACCAAAGCAGAACATACCTGGCAGAGATGATCAAATTAATGTTTATTGTTTTATGCTGATTGAGGTCTTAATCCTTTCAAGATTATTTCTCACACAATGTTTAATCCACCTGGACAAGCAATAAAGCCAGCAGATGATGTTGACCTGAAATTAGCAACTACATTGTCTTGCCCTGCTGAACTAATAACTGTCACTACCTTTCTCCCTCATCTCCAGAATGCCTTGATAAGTATGGCTGAGTTTACCAAGCTTGTATCCCAGTCGCCAAGCTTGAATGGCAGTAGTTGTCTAGGCTTTTTTCCCCACATGACGAGTTGTCGGCACAAACCATTGGTTGATTTCAAGCCATTACCAAATAATCAGGCAGTTGAACCAATAAAATTTTAGCATACATAGACCAAACACTGCTGAATCAAGGGAAACAAATTTGACTTCGATAGTAGCAGAATTAGTGAAAATGTTTAGATCCGAAAATAATGCAAATTGATGAGAATCAGCCACTTGGAGCAAACTTTTACTTGACAGACACTGATTGAGAATTTTCATTGGATGAGATTGATAGCGACATTAAAATAGCCATTGATTATAACAGTGGGAGTGATGAGAATGAGTTAAGTTTGTTAAGTGTTATTAGCTTTTAAATTTTCAGTGAGAATTCTATGGAAGAAAGGTAATTCAAGAGCAAGGAAACTATATGCATCTTTGAACATTAGTCACAGGAGGTTAAGTTTACAAGAGATGACAAGTGGAATTTCTGTATACATAAAATATAATATTTCACGTGTTAATTTTTGGTTGTGAATTCTTAATGATTTTAATGGGTCATGGCAAGAGAAGGAAATTAAAGTACATGATTTTTTTTTCTCACCTTAATTTCTGCATGTAGCATGAAATTTATACCATTATGTACAGAATTTTATTTAGAACTGATCTGCTAAATTTCAGCCTAATTAAACAAATATAAATAAAATAACATTTACAGTGCAAGTAAACCCTCTGGAAAAATATGCAAGTGCTGTCAGCAAGTCTCAGAAATATAGGCAGTGGTAAGACTAACACTGGTCTAAGTGATCTCTGCAAGTATGCTGTAGGGGATTGCATAGTTATTTGGCTCAGGGGTTAATGAGTTAAGCTAGTTTACAGTTCTTCCAATAATGTGTTGGGTTCTTCTGAATCGTACTCACACGACATGAACTATGTGTACATCTGGTGGGAGGTCCAAGTGCAGCTAAAATCAGGTTAAACCTGATGTGGAACTGAGATTCCAGTGCCAACCCCTGCTCCGAAAGTATCAATGGAATTGGCATTGTCTGAGTTGGATGGGAGTTCCACAAGCAGATTCCTGAGGGGAAGGAGGAGTCCTTTAATGAATAGACTCTAGAGATGGAAACGAGAAATCTGTTTGAATGTCCTCTAGCTTAAGCTCCTGTCGGATGGAAATATAGTGTCAGCTAGCTGGTGTATAATCTGGTACATCACAACAGCTTTTGCTTATTGTCATTGGACTTCAAGCTTTTCCCATCCCAAGTGGTGAAGACACAGTTGATACATCAATATCACCAACAGTAAACACAACTGTGTCACCCCTGTACTGCTTCAGGTTTGGGAATGTTTCATTTGGTAGATGGATCCCAAATGGCTGATGCATACTGCATCTGTGGACATACTAAGGATTTGTAGCACATTGATTTTACTTGTTCCAATAAATTAATGTGGACAGGTTTCTATAAAGTAAGGTTATAGTGTTGTTGACCTGTGTAAGAGTGTAAGTGTAGCTGTTCATTGATAAAGACAAGGTGCTATGGATGGCACCTTCCAAACGATTGGCTTTGGATGTCATTGTCAGACCATGGAATGAAACCAGAATGAATACATGCCTGGGACGATGTCTATTGTTGGTAATTTGGATGACCTACCATTTGTTAGTATTGAAAGCCATTTGCCAGTCATTGTCCCATTGTTGTTAGCAGTCTAAATATGCTTGAAACGGTGGTCCTGCATCCCGGCACAAGTTGATTACACTGTACAGCAGGTTGTCGTCGACAAAATGTCTAACTTTGGAATCTGCTCAAAAAGGCAAATAATTCACACTGAGAACAGCAGAGGACCCATGACTGTTCCTTAGGGAATGCCTTAAGTGAAGGGGATGATGAATATGACAGGTTTTCAAGCACAACCTATTGATTTCTTGTTGCCTATCACAAGAATTATAACTGTTTATACACTATACTGGAACCCAAACATGAAAAAAAAAAAAAATAAAAAAATTCACAAATAATTTTGCAAACATTAGATTTTAGTGCATGATGGTAGGGATGGGGAAACACCTAAACTCAGGAGGAAAAACCCTCCCATGCAAGAGGTTCACGTGTCCTAAAGAATCAGACTATAGTAGGAAAAAGGGAACATTGGACTGGGTACTTGTATCTTTGAGAAAAAGGTAACAGCCTAGTTGTAGGTTTTTTTAATACAGGTTATTAAACTTCTTTTTCAGGTGGTAACCCCCAACTGACACTCTTTGTGGAGCCTGAGGATCTGGAGGGGTCAAAGCTATAATGTGTGCGTCTATCTCAAATTGCAATTCATAGTGTAATTGCTGTATTAGAGAAACGAGCTGGCAGACTAACCACTAGAACCAAACAGGATTTCATCAACCTCAGAACTTTTATCATCATTTATCACATAACAATAATCTTTATTCGCATCATGACATCATAATAAGCGACTTAAGTGCTGCTTCTGTCACTCACTTGGCACACTGCAAATTTCCAAAATTCTTTAAATGGGTACATGTTATACAGTAACCACAGTGGTGCTGTTAAATTAGAAACAAAACATAAATTTCTTAATATTTACCATAACAGTTTCTTTGCTAACATGAAGGTCGCTGGCATACATGCCAACCCCTGGCAATGAAAAAGTGTAATCCACATATAACATAATAAACTTCAATAGGCATACATACAAAATTATTTATTTGCCCCTCTGGTTTTTAACATCAACTACTAAGTTTTTATATTTTGAGCTTTAAAAAGCAGTAAACAACCTGATATGTACAATGATGGAGACATTTTTCAAAGTATAGAATGCAACTGAAAACCCTGACGGTTCTGCCCACTTATGTTTATTCAAAACATTATCAAACAACTTGAAAATGTTTTATTCAGTGGAATCTGCTGTTAATTCTGGTAATGAATGAAGAGCAATCTGACCTTGCCCATTTTCATTATCAAAGTCTCTTACACAGACTAGGTACAATATTTTATCATCAAAATCACTGCTCCTGTCTGTTGCAATAATGAAGGGCCCAATTTTCATGGCTTCTGCAATTTTAAGCGATGTACCTTCTGCTAAACACCTAACAATATTGGATGATTTTTTTCTTGCACATGCATATTTTGGTGTCAGGAAGCATCTGTTTGAACAAAGGACCAAAGTTGTATTCTACCACTAGGGGCAGTCAGTGTTCTATTAAGAACTCTGTAAAAATCGCCCATGCATTTATAAAATTAGTTCTGTTTTAAAAAGAAGTTACCTTAGTATTGGAATTAGAAAGACAAACAATGATTAAAAATTAGAAATCCTGTCTGTTCTCTCCTAAAAAAGACAGCTGCTATAAACAGAAACCAAGGTCAAAAGTTTTAAAGTACAAACCAGAATGTTTCTTGGAAATAGGGCAGCTGCTATAAATAGAACAACACTATGGAAAGTCACCACTAGTCTACAGACAAGTGTACTTTTATGTCATAGTTACTAAGAAGCAGTCTTTTCTAGAATACTTTCTGTGTGATTAGTGAGATATTAATAAAAATGAGAAAACAAATTTTTGGGGGTGTTATAATGAAAAAAGCACAATCCAAATAAGTTTACACGTAAGGCGTACTTTAGTGAAAAAAGTGTATGCACTGGTAATATACACAACATACTCTTTCTTAAAAACTTAAAAATTGGAAGAGATTGCACTGAACTTTTCTTTAGGTCAGAGTCAACCACTTTGAAGCACTTCAACACTATAGCTGTGATAGATACTGTATTAGTAAACACAGGAATATACCAGGGCTGTATACTCTTCTTAAATGATAAGAGCAGTTCCTCCTGCATCTCTGACAACCACTTTCATTCACATGGTTATCAACCTTATAACCATTTACATTTGTACTCTAATGGCATATACAACTTTTACACTACATTTCACAAATCAGGATTTTGTTGTATAATGACAACCTATACAAAATATCTCCAAAATTTTTTATCGTGTTGAATTTACCTATTTTATAATAATGTGATAAAAATTATTTTTAAAAATAATGGCATCCTTACTATGTAGAACTCAACTCATCCAAGATCCTAACAAATATAAACTGGTTTACCAAGTTTAATAGAAAATGGATGACCGTCTTCAGATATTGAATGGACAGGCTCAGCCAATCGGAAGCAGGATCTCTTTGAGTATTTGTTTGACTGACACTCAATTTCTTTCAAATAGCCTTATCTAATGATCTCTTTTTGTTAGGTTCCTTTTTATTTGTGTTGCCAAATTTGAGAGATCTTAAGGACATGAAGGAAAAATGTTCAAAATGGGGGTCAAAATCAGTAGATAAAATGATGCATTTAAAGCAGTTTTTTTTAAGCCAAGTACAATTATGAACTGGACCTTACTGTATGTGATGTACAAATATTTAAAAGAAAAAAATCCAATGACAAAACAACATAAATGAAAAAATTTAATGTCGAATGAGTCAACTAATAAGTAACATTGTGCCCTGTTTTACAATGTAAATTCTTTTGTGCATGTGTTTAATAAGAACAATGGTGTTTATAATCTGCTCAAGTTAGATTTCCTGAATGTATTGTTAAATGCTGAGTAGACATTCTCGACATTTTATAACACTTTAACACCATTCAACACATCTTTTCCTGGTTTTCCTCCTCAACGAAAATTGGCAATAAGCAGTTTATTTATGAGTGAATGGCCTACACTGCAAGGAGAATAATTTGTACAGAATAATCCACTGTGTGTTGCAGTCCAGAAAATCTGAATCACCAATGTTCATGAGGCTGCAACTTCTGCTGGATTGGCTTCCTCCATGGGAACATCCTGTGGCTGGAAGGTTAAGAATATATTAATCAGAGCATGTACAATCTGCATAACTGTGTTAATGAAGTTAATATGCTTTTTAATTCATCAAGTATATTTTAATGGTTTTTTAAATTATTTTTTTAAAAAATTTTTCTTCTCCATGACAGTATTTTATGTATAATTGTGTTATGGACTTTACCAAAATCAAGTGCATTTATTATCTGTCCAGTAGCATTAAATTTTGTAAACAATATATAACTAATATTTTCTCTAAAAGTTTTGGTTCAATACTAGGATCATTATCAATTGGGGAAAACCTAGTGATTTTATTAACAGATTTTGCAAATTAGAATTTTCTAGAATGAAATGTGGACCTATATCTTGGCTCTACTTTTGTCTTAGTTTATATATAATCTTGTTTATTTGAAAAAATTTTCTTGTGATAACATCAGAAGCAGAATAAATTTATATTCAGGGTTCCTGCAGACTTAACAAAAACAAATTCCATGATTTTTCCAAAACTTTTCCAGGGTCATTTCATAAAACTCAAGAACCGCATTGTCTTGCATTGTCAAGTAAATGAACATAAAGAATGACATCTTTCAATCTAAAATAAGAAGTTAACAATATTTTTAATATGTACATTTTAAATTTACCTGGGCTAGTACATTTTGACTTTATATAGTAATTCATGTCATAATCCAATGATCAATGTAATTTGTATTCAAAAGAAACAAGGAAATAATTCTATGTAGTCTTTGTATGTGTTCCTATTTACAATATTAACAAAACACATTACTTTCCAGTTGCTTTCTTTTATTTAGTGAACTAAACCGGAAATCACGTGATACTTCCATTAGGTGAACTTACTCTTATATGAATTAAAACCATTTATAGATTGTAATTTTATCATTTTATTGAATAGGTTCTCGGTGCTCTATGAAATTTGAAGTAATCAATTTCTTTAACTCCATTGTCACAAATTCCATGACTTTTCCAAAACTTTGCATGGTTATGACAAATTACAAAACTTTTCAAGGCCCTTAAAATTTATTTTTTAAATTCCAAAACTTTTCCAGGATTCCATGACCCACAGGAACCCTGTATATTGTAGTACTTAGTTTTTGATTTAGGTAGAATTATTTATTCAAATTATTATTCTCTGGAAATACAAACAGCTTAATAATATACTTGGACAGAGACATTAACTTGGAATTATAGTTTATTCAGACAAGGCCATCTTACATTACATTTTTGTTTTTTGTTCATCAAAAGGCTGTTAACACATCACAACACTTCTGGCCAACAGTACTTTAGTGCACTCAAGATATTTACACCTTCTCCATTGGACCTTAATTAGAATACCACAAGAATTTAATTAGAACATTATTCACTAGGACTGGTGATAGAGCTTTGGGGTCTATTTAGGATTTAATTCACAATACTGTTAGTTCTTTTTTAAATATTGACTTTTATATTAAAAAAAATTTGTTGAATTTTACAAACCTGTTTGTCTTTGCTCTTTTCTATTTAATTAACCCTTTCATCACAGCAAACCGCATATGCGGTCCAGGGGAAGTAAGTCCATCAACACTATGGACCGAGTTTTCGGTCTGGGGCAGTGTTCTTTGTTAACGTTATAGTACCCGACTAAATATCTTTCGGGGTACCTCTAATAACTTCCATCTGGTAATGTAGATGTTATATTTGGATTATCTCGTGAGTTTAGTTTGTATACAACTAGAAATAACAAACAAAGTAGGATCTTTTAGCGTGTTTTCCGAATGCTGAAATTTGTATCCAAAATGGCGGCGTTTGAAGGATTTTTTTTAGAGGAGAGTTTTCGGAGGATTTAAATAATTTTGACCTGATAAATTTGTTTGACAATGAGAGAAGATGTATGGAGAGACAATGGAATGCACTTGTGGGTGACAGTGATGACGATGAAGATGACTTTGAAGGTTTTGAAACAGAGGAATTGTACGCACCACGTGGGTTTTTTTTTTTTTGGACGAAGCCCGAAAACCAAAGAGATTTGTTTCAGTTTTCTGACAGAGTTGGGCACACCCGAGAGTTATATGGCTCCAGGAAGCTTCGGATTATTTTCAAATATTCTATTCAGATGAAGTTTTTGGAAAAATTGTCCGTTTAATGAACTTCAATGCGACGATCAAACGTGGCAGATACAATAATAGGTGTGTGGACAGATCTCACCTTGGAGATCATTTTGGTTCATTTTATAGAATTTTATATATTATGGACACCATGAAAGAAAGACTTGTGTTGCTACTGTGATTATTCACTAGTACATCTAGGGTCAATTGAACAAGTTTTGAGAACATTCGAAGTTTTCTAAGAGGTAATAAAATAATTGTATTTTACCTGTTGTTACCTGTTTGTACCTGCATTTTAACAGTTGTAATAGATATGCACATTTTATTGAATTAGTCATAAAATTTTATTTTTAACCTTGATTTTGACACCTAATCTAGCCAGATATCTTTAACATTGGCAAAGTTATGTTGTTTCAAAGTCCACAAGTCATTTTGCTTTACAACTCCAAAGTTACTTAGTGTTGAGGACTCTATGCCTACAAAGTCACTTAGTGATGAAAGGGTTAAGACAATAGAGTCATAATACAAGTATGATTTAGAAAAAACATCAGTTTCAGTTAGTAAAATAAAATTTAAAAAAAAATATCTTGAAGCATCATGACTGCTATTTTATGTCTGGATAAACCAGACCAGCTGCTTCTATGCAGCAGAATAAATTATTAACAGGTATATTTATGATATACACCTATCCATCAATAACTCAAAAGGAAACAAAATCAAACTGCAGAAATAAGTGCAGGCACAATTGACAAAGAAACATCTGAAAAATGATGTAAATACCATCCTAGTTAGACAAGACAACATTGTGTGTGTGAACAAGTCTCAATAAATGATTTTTTAAAAAAAAAATGTTCTTTTTTGCTTTTCTGTATAAATTACTTTTATTTTCAGGATAATCAACCTTAAAAAGTTAGTTAAAATATTACCCTAATAAGTTTTAATACAGATCTGTATCTTTGAAAATGTAGATGTTTAAGTTACTGCTAACTCGCGACGAGAATTTCATATTTTTTCAAAAGGTAGGTACATTTATTTTAAGAACCACACCTCCAAAATAATGTAAAAATTCCCATTTTTAAAAAAAAAAACACAAGATACTGCTTGCAACTGGATTCAACTTACAACTGGAAATTCTATCAAAAGCATATTGCATTTGCCATTGTCAGCAGAACATCTAAATGGATGAGAAGTTATTAATTTATACAGTATTTTAAAAAATGTGCATCTGAGGACACCTAACAATTACCTGATCTTTTTCTAATGCAGGATCAATTCCATTTTCCTTGGTTGTGGCATCTCCTGATCCATCCTCCTGTCTGGTCTTCTTCAGTTCCTTCATCTCCCCAGCCTCCTCCTCCTCCTCCTCTTCAGGTTTTCTCTGAGAATCAGATTATATTATCCAATAAAATTCAATAATGTATTATACTGTTCAAAGATCATTACAGCCCTGGTATGTAAAGAATGACAAGTTGGTCCTCACCATGACTAAGAAGCATTAGGTCAGAGTGATCCACTTCTAAAAAGGGTTATTTATAAATATCTACAGGTGATGATCAATTTACGGCATAAAGGAGTTCCTGAGTTTATGGCACTAATCGTAACAATGATCTCTTGGTCAGCAATGAGATGCGCATGTGTGCACCTATGCAGGCTCCACGCGAGTCACAGCACATGGCAATAGTGATGGCATAACAACAACCGATCATGCAAACTGAATGTATCTATCAATTAAAAATTATAATAAAATGAAAGCACATAAATGAATGGGCATACAGTGTCACTGTATTGAATGCATGTTCAAATGTATAAGAGAAGAAGCAATTCTGAGAATTTAATTATTTTTTATATAAAAACTGTTTAAGAGTCATCTTGAGATTTCTGAAGCCTTGTCAAGAAACAAAAAGTCAATAACGGATGAATGGTTGGAAAGAAAAAGGTCAAAACGTTATAAATGCTGAAAATGAAGAGCACTGAAAAAGTGTAAGGCACATGTAGACAACAAATGTGTGTACCAAGTTTCAGAGAGATATTGGCATTCTGCATACTCAATAGATAAAAGTGTGGGGTTTAAATCTATTTTTCAGCACACCATAGGCTGCCAGTATATTTGGTGGTGAAAGAAAGCAACAAGACCCACTGACTCACAGGTAGCTTTTTCACATACCCACCTGGCTGAGACAAGACTTGAACACAGACAGACAAGGTTAGTTGTGAATGATTGGCCACATCAGGACATTCAAAAGAGTGCATGATGGATGGATTAACAAATGAATACAAATATTGAAATTGAAGAATGGTGAATAGCAAAATGCACCTTTATCACTGGTCTAACACCAAATTTCACCAACAGATCTTGAAACAGTTTTGGAATTGCGCCCTTGAGAATAAATTGGCGATAATGGATAGATGAACAGATAAAAGTGAACCACACATTTAAAAATATGTACCTAGTTTCATAGTGATATCTTGATGTGATTGATATTTATGCTTAAAAGATAAAAGCTTACAAATTGATGGATTAATGACATACACAAAGCTAAAATATTAACTATGTCACAGTATTACACCTATGGGGTTGGTGGGCAGAAAGGATAAAGGAGTGCTTTTTGTATGCTGAACTTATCAGAACCTGCTAATGTATGAAATATTGTGCAGTGTGAAATTTTAAGATAATGAGAATCTATTAGACTAAACATATGTTGTTTACTTACCTTTCTTTTAATTAAATGGCTGATATCTGTTACTTTTACATCACTCTGCAAAATAAAAATGTACAATATAAGCACAGGGCTGGAAAACTGAGCAGCCATGTTAAGTAATGTTAAAAAAAAATGCAAACATTGTAAAGCATTCAGAATTGTATGCATTTTGATAACACAAATTTAAACATCCACTAAGGGCTGTTCCATTTAAATTTACATGGTAACCAGGAAAGACAGTTTTTAAAAAGTACATGTCAGGGAACTTTGAATTCAAGAAGTTCATATGAAAATAACAAGAAAATACTAAATTGCATCTATGTACGAGTATCCCACATTAAAAGTGACTTCTCTGGGTATAGTGTTTTACTATAACAGTCCTAAGCAATAATAAAAATACAAAAAAATGCAGAAGTTATTGCCAGATATTGTTTGTTCAAGGAAAAAAAATAGATCAATAACCTGCATCTATCTAGAGCACACGCACAAAAGTCCTAGGAAAGAACTGGTGCTCTATTGGACAAAAATAAATTCCAAGAACTCAAGATAAGATCATTTGTTCCTTCATTTTCATTCATGACCAACTTGACACCATTGTGATTCTGCTAATGAAAAATCAAAGTCAGTGTTAGAGTAACAAAATCAAGGTTTCCAAGCTGGCTGTCATAGTGGATGTCAAATCAGCACCGTATCCATTTAAAACTAACCAGACATTGAAAGAAGTTGTCAATGAAATCCCCACACCAAGATGACTTTCTGTTTAAGTATAAAAAGATTTTCAAAACTGCAGCTATGGTGATTATTCTCGGAACTATTTCCACTCACTAAAAACAAGACATCATAAGTCTTCTGGTGCAAGTACAATAGTAGTTTGACCAAATATCTGGGGATGTAGCAACTTTATATGCAACCCTTCTGGTGGTCACATTGGCAGCATTTAATGAACAATCAACTATATAGAAAATTTCATGACATGATCTTCTATTCAGAGTATGGAAAAGATTTTTTAAAGATAACCGTTTTTATGGCCATCTTGGACATCATATCAGCACCATTTTCATTTAGGACCAACTAGATTTCACATGTTGATAAAACCATCCATTCTGGAGAAGTAGCACCAAGATTTTCAATATGGCCACTGACAGCTAAATTAAACATCAGACTGGCACCATTTCATTTAGAACCAACTAGGCATCATAAGAATTTTTTCTGGTGAAAACCTGATGTCAATGAGGTTTTTTTTTCTTCAGAAGTAGCAACATTTTTTAAGATAAATAATATTTTCAATAGAGGGCTATCATGGCAAAACATATTGGACATCAGACCCGCACAATTAGACATCAAAAGTAGTCTTGTATCAATGTTGATATAATGCATCAATTCGAGGAATAGTGACATGATTTTCAATATGGTTGCTGTAGCAGCTGTATTGGATATCCCAGTGGCACCATTTTCATGTGGACCAACCAGATCATGGGATCAATGCGCATGTTAAGTTTCAAGGAAGTCTCCCTAGTAGATTAGGATTAGTGACGACAAACTTGTACTAATGGATGGGAGAAACATGAAAAATTGTTGTTTAAGCTCTTCTGGTCTAAAACCAGTCAATGTAAAACTTGCAAACTAAATGTTGTCCAACATTAAAAATAACTTTTTCTTGATGGCATAGAATGCTGAAAATTGCCCAAGTTCTGATCAATATAACAGCATAAACATTGTTGGGTGTTGATTACTTTGAAGGATTTATCATGGACAGTTACTTTCCAATATGGCCCTTTTTTATGGATGATGCGAGCATTATTCGAGGCTGATTAATCTCTTGGAATTAGTTTGAAATAACTTCAGACAGGGCAGTATATGATTAATGTGTTTTGAAATAAAAATGAAAGTCATACCTTTGTTGAAGAGGTTTCCATTGTTTGACCCAGAGAGACACTACTTGATGTCTGAAAACAAATATGGTGTAATGTATAAAATGTTTAAAAATTAAAGCAAGCCAGGGATTAAAGATCCAATATAGCAGACCTCAATGAAAGATAATAAACTATTTAGGAAATGTATTAAGCAACAGCTAATTTTAATTATGAGGGTTACAACAATACAAGCACAATATTCTGAAAAATGGAAAATGATTATGTACTTGCATTTAAATAAAATACATTTTTAAAAAATGTCGACTACTGATACACCAAGAGGAAATTTAACCATAGGCACATTGATAAATTAACACACATAGTGTGTATGGTTCCAGAGTTATATTTGTGATATCCTTATATATGACAATGTCACTTACATCCAGAGTTCTGCAGAAAGCATCATCCTACATGTGTACTATCAAGTACAAATAGCAAACATAGCTTTCCACAGTTGAGATTACAATAAAAGGGTTTTGTGGAAAGCATCATAAAACATGTATTATCAAGTACAACTGTACATTGCTTTCCACATTACAACACTACAATATTGCAAAATGGATAATCTTACATGTAAAACGAGATGTCTTGATAGACTGATGACCATTCTAGACAGGTGTTCTCATAACAGGTTTGTAAAAAAAAAAAAAGGACCAGTTTCCAAGGTCAAACTTCAGCAGTGTTTAAGGATAATCAATCACCATCACTGTAGATATATTCTATTTTTTATTCATAGTTCTTATTAAAATATTGCATGCATTCATCCGAAAACAAAATTATATAATGACAAAAATGTACATCCATCATTAAACTTGAGTCAGATTTATGTTTGAACATTGTTTCTCATTTTCTCAAGCTCCTTTACAATACCCTGAATTTGTTTTACCAATTTTTAAACAGCTATTTTGTTAGTGGTCTCCTCTTTTTCACTCCTCCAAATTATATTAATTCTTTCCTCCAGTGTTTGAATTTTTCTCTTTTTAGTTCTACCATTGTTATTAATATGCTAGGTTCCACCACTCAGAAAAGTCCATCCAGTTTTGTGCTTCGATATTGTATTGTATGCTATGTACCATGAATCAATACAAAAGTACTGGTGTTACACTTTTAATACAAACACAAAAAGAACTAGGTAGAAAAAGATTCAAACTAAACATACCACATAAAATGGGTGTTTTGACCCATAGAATCTACCATTGTTATTAATATGCTAGGTGCCACCACTCAGAAAAGTCCATCCAGTTTTGTGCTTCGATATTGTATTGTATGCTATGTACCATGAATCAATACAACAGTACTGGTGTTACACCTTTAATACAAACACAAAGGAAGAACTAGGTAGAAAAAGATTCAAACTAAACATACCACATAAAATGCGTGTTTTGACCCATAGAAAAACAATAAAACACACCCAAAAAAACCAGCAGAAAGTACAGAAGTGAAATTTGTTGAGCATCTTGTCCTGTATGTATTGCATTATGGTCAAAGTAAAAAGAAGATATTCCATATAATGGCTATGACTAAGGAATCCGACTGGAATGAGGTCTTTTAATCTTGCTCACGCGGGGATATTCAGCTTGGGAGTCTTGTGTCCCCGAAAAGGACAGCAATACAATAGAAGCAGCTATGCACTACTGCCATTAACATAGTCATCAGAAAGGACTGATACCTTTTGTCCAAAAGATTTTTTTTTAGCAATTCAAGATATGGCCATTTCTTCTCTTAATTGCTGAGTGCTGTAAACATGTCTAATATTCTTGAGCAACAAAATTTTAAAATAAAGTATTGTAGCAGCCATATTGGATGCAAGATCATCACCCTTTTCATTCAGGACAAACCAATCCAAATGAGACTCTTTGGTGAATTATGGACAATATACTGATTGTAACAGACATTTTGAAGTCAGATCCGCAGCTTTTTATCAGAGATTAACTAAAGATCATAAAGTCTTCTGGTAAAAAAAAAAATGTTGACAGACTTTTTCAACATGGCTGTTGTGGGAGTCAAACAGGAAACTAAATTGGCATCATTCTGTCAGTACCAACCTGATATCATAAGAAGTCTTCTCATGAAAACCCAATCTTAATATGACTTCCCATTGACAAGTAGTGGTAAGATTTTCAAGATGGTCATTGTGGTGGACAGCTTGGATATCAGATCAGCACAATTCTTTTCTATGACCAACCAGATGCCTTTAAGTTTTCCAGTGAAAATCACAAAAATGTGGGAGTAGAAAAAAATAGGGGAAGGGAGGAGAGAGGAGGAAATAGCCATAGTTTCATAATTACATAACACTTCATTATCTTTCTTCCTGCTCCACTGTTAGAGTTCTACCAACATCAAAATCTTTTATATATGACACCTCTACTTGTATAAGCATCATTCTGTGGATTATTTCTGAGTCTAATCTGTGCCTTACCTGTAGATTAATATTGTTCTGTGCTGAGATTCACCCTCTCAGTCTGATGTAAGAATGGAAATATACATAAACAGCTTGCACTAGTTGGGGAAACTGTTCATGGTCATTGGTATAACAATTTTCTCACATGTCATAGGCATTATCTTTTGGATATACTTCTCTACAAAATAAGATTTTTCACAAACAAACTCTGCCAAGTTTCACTTTCTTAAATTGGTGCTTTAAGAGCTATTATGTCAGATTTCTTATCTGACAAAAAATACTATACTGGGATTTTAAGTCCTTCAATGTCAGGGTATGACATTTTGATAAAAAAAATAATAAAAATCATCTTTTATTTCATTTTAGATTCTCATTTGTCTATCTTAAACCACATACAATTTGTAGCACAAGATTCGACACAACTAAATTGTTTGAAAAAGGAAATTAAAACTACCCCCCTTTTAACGGTCTGCATTTCAACTAGGCATTGTCTTCAATCTTTTCAAAGTTTATTTTAGAAATACCACTGAAAAAGTGGTTGCCTTGCATGCAGTCCGTCTTTCTCCATCCAGTATGTAAATTTGATTTGTATTCAATAACAAAAATCATTTCTGGATTCAAAGCTTCCCTGCTCCAATAATCTGATATGAATTATCAAATTTGAATATCACTGTCATTGTCACTCTCAGCCAGTATTTGACAAATGAAATTGTCATCTGAAAATGAATGGAGTCAGCCATTTTGGTGTTCTACGAAGCCTATATTTTAAACATGCAATAGTAAGATTTTAAGGCTAGGTTCAAACTACTACATGATTATTGCTTAAGAGGCCAACTTGCCAATCAAACTTGGTTTAAACAACAGAAATTGTTATGCCTAAAATATCAGATGTTTAAACAGTTGGCCTACCTGAAATAGACTTGTACTGCTAATGGTGGAACAATATACATTGCAGCAAGCACTTTAAGGATTAAAATAATAAAGTGTATACATTTTTATATGTGCAACTTTAATAAACTAATTTGTGGGAGTTCTCACACATTAATTTTCTCCAAGTACATGAATTCATAAAATTTTGCAGGATTCCTGCTTTTGCACATCAGACATCTACGAAACCCCATGCTGATATGGTTTCACATTCTTGGGGGCATAGTTATAATGTGAGTGGCTTATATGTGGCCATACTGGCTGTAGGATGGTCATAAATCAAAATAAAAATAAATAGAAAACCCCATGTTCATATGACCATTCCAATGAAGTGGCAACAATGGGATTATCAAGACGACAGACCTTAACAGATGTCCAAGCAGACCAGTTTTCATTCATTACTAACCATGCTGATAGGCAAGAGTTGTGATGGCAAGATTTTCAAGCTGGCTGATATACTCCATTTCCAAAAACCACCAATTTCATTCTGGACTAACTAGACATTAATATGAATGTATCTGTCAAGTCCATGGTTATCTTCCAAGAAGTTTAAGATGAGAAGCAACAAATTTTTGAACAGACAGAGCAAAAAAGAAACTAAACGATGAACAACAGGCCACCCCAGATCTGTTTTTTGCTCAGTAAAGCTAAAAACTATTTTCAAATGTGTAAGCACAATAGACTCCTTTAGATGTTACCTAAAAGTGGAAAAACATTCATACTCACAAATCCAATAACTTCTTTGGCTGCAGCTTTAAGTTCATCAACCTGTCTCCTCTCTTCCTCTGTATCTTCGATTTTTGTACTTATATCTGGTAATATATCCTTTAGATCGTTGACCTCTTGTATGGCTTGAGTTACTGGGTCATCAAAATCGACTGGCTCTGGAATTATACAAGTATATTTGTAATATTTGAATGGAAACTTAATAGAGGGGGGAGAGCATTCAATTGTTTACTTGGTTGGACATAATGGGTACAAACACTATGGTTGTAAACGTTATCATGAATTGTTTCCCTTGTTACCATGCTCGTTTCTTTTTTGTTGAAGAAAATAGCTCTCAGGTTAAATAATTTGAATATTTACTGAAACAAAAAAAAAGATAAAATTCAGGAATGATGAGCAATTTGTTCTTATAAATATAACACAGCATCCCCAAATGAAAAGTCTCTAGTTAAATAGTTCTTCAAAAGAACCGACACTTTACTGTCTAAAAAGATTTCATGAAAAGACTTTCTTTTTTTAACCTGCAGAATGCTGAAATTATCTCTGGTATTCTTCAATGACATTTTAAAATTTGCCATGTGTCAGTTATATTGGTTGTAAGATCAGAAGCATTTTCAAAGGAACAAACTAAACTATTAGAAGTTTGGTGAAAAACCCCAAATTGCTTTGACCATCATAAAACCCCCCAGAAAAAACCCATTTACAATGTGTACCCAATGGAGATCAGATGTGCACAATTTCTATTGAAGACCAACCAAATGCCATTTCAATTCTTTTCATGATAACTCCCATGTTGAAATGACTTCATGATGGGTGTTGTGATGGCATATTCAATGACGATATGGCACAGTTAGGACAAACCATATATCATAATAAGTCCTAGTGAGTCCCCATGCTGATGTAATCATCCGTTCAGGCAGAGTAGATACAAGACTTTTAAGGTGGATGCTGTGGTGGCATATTGGATGTCCTAGAGGCACCCTTTTCATTTACAGCCAACCAGACTTTGCAGGAAGTATTCCGGTTTTAAAAAAACCATAGGTCAATATGACTTTCTGTTCAGGAGAACTTTCAATTAAAAGATTTTCTGAATGGCTACTGTTGTGCCCTTATTTTCAGTCAGATCATTTTCAGTCAAGACCAACTAGACATCTGGTGAAAATCCCTTTCTGATATCACAATCCATTCAATAACAATTTTAAAGATAGCCATTATGTTCAAGATACTAGCAGTTTGAATAGAACCATTTTCACAGAGGACAAACTATATGTAAAAGTATTCAAGTGATAATTTCATGTTATTTTAACAATATTTAGAAGCAGAAAGAACATGTTAAGACCATATTGGACATCATGGGCAACCATTTCCATTTAGGAGCAGCCAAACATGATAAGTCCTTTGATAAAAACCTCATATTGATATGACTGTCCAATCAGCAACAGTCTGAACATTGATTTTCAAGATGGTTGTTACTGTGGCCATATTGCATGTCAAATTGCAACATTTATTCTTTTAAGACCAACTAGACTTCATAAAAGATATTTCAGCGAAAATGCCATGTTCATATGACCATCCTTTTAGGTGATGTTGTAAAAACACAATTTTTAAGTTGACTGCTTTGGTACACATAATGGTTGTCAGAGCAGCATCATTTTCATTGAAGACGAATTTGACCTATGGATGAATGTGTGTATATAGATTCAAGATAATACTACAAGTAGTTGAGCAGAAGTATCAATAATAAAATTATACTAACAGACCGACCTATTACAAACAGGCCATACCATAAGCTACTATGGTCTATTAGATAAAAGTGTAACTGCATTCACAAAATTATGTTCCACATTTGCACAAGTTGAGCATCAATACTTTCCAAGTGTGCAAGCTGGTATAATTTTTATGCAATCTGCACACTTATGCACTCTGGCAGCATCTTACCAATACAGATACTTATGATTAATTGTATCAACTTTTCATAATGTATAATGGTCAATGGGTCATCCCAAAAACTCTAATCTATGACCAGTAGAAATAAAAAGGGGATAAAGAATTACCTTTTCCTTTCTCTGAGGACTTCTCTTCAATAAATTTTGTAAGCTTTGCTGAAAGATAATAAGAATGGTCATTGTCATCTGGAATCATGGTTAGCCACTGGAAAATGTCTTTGAACAATATGTAAGAAAACAGTGTTATAAAAACAAGATTCGAAACACTACTGACTGCTTAAACTATAAGGTACAAAACATAACAAATTTAGAGTAAAATGTTTATTTGATAGCACTTAATTGATCACAATACTTTGAAGGTACAACCACTACCATGCAAATTGAGCTCTTGCATGCTAAAAATACCCATATCCTGCATAACTTGTGTGCTGGCCAAGGCAGAAGTCACAATGTAGTGTTCTCTCGGAGACATGGTGACAATTCCCCTCCAGAATATATCATAACTGGGTAAGTATTGGGAAAAGTTTTTAGAAAGCTGGTTTCTTTAAATAAATTAGTCATAATAAATATTAGGAAAATAGTTGAGGGAGCAAGTTGCATCCCTAACCAAAGAAACTGCTCAATTTATGCACTTCCAACAAATCAAGCAGCTTGAGGCTAGGATTAGCATGTCATTCATGGTTATATTTCCCACTTCAATGGTCAGTACTGTGTTATATGACCCCCCCCACATTTACATGTGCTACTTTATTTTGTTTATTTGATACATGTCCATCTACTAGAAAATGCAGTCACACATGTATTTGAGCCACAATTGTGCGCATATTTTCCAAAATAACCGATATATTAGTAATCCTGCAATCCATTTGAACCTTTTTCTAGCCTAATCAGTGATCAATAAAATCTACCTTACAAATGCATGCAAGTTTTATTAATATAAATTAAATATTAAAAAAAAAAGGAATTGTAATTCTGACAAACATTTCAGTATCGAGGATAAAAATACTGGTACATGTACGAGTGCTAATCTTGGAGCACAAAGGATGAGAGGCTCCATATGGTGTGAGTGTTACAAGCGCCCCTAGGAAGAGAAGAAATAAAAAGCAAGTTGCAATATACTAGTCATTAATATGTTGGTAATTTTTGTGAAATAAATGAGATCTATTTGTTGTGGTTCTTTTTGTTTCCCGCCAAGCCGATTGTAGCTTCAAAATAAGTAAACTGCCGACTCGAAACAATCGTCTGCTCAAAAGATTGTTTTGATGCATGTTGGAGATTTCTGGGTGTCTAGGTGATAATTTGTAAGATTTATTTGACAATTGTGTTCGGAAATAAAGGGCTGCCATCTGAATTTCGTTAAAAGAGGATGTACAGAACATGTTGAAACCAGAATCAATATTTATAGTCTACAAAGAGGTTTATTACCAGTAGAACAACTACATTTAACCCTGAGGTACGTAATGCCTCAGAAATAAGGAGTCTCTTCTGATGCATATAGCCAATGAATTTACTAATCCATAATGACTCTGATGCATTGTTTAATGATATAAAGCAGGGATCATGGTTTCTAATCAAAGCCATAACTCTTAGATTGTGTCCGAAAACATATAAATTGTAGAAAAAAATTATACTGGAGCAAAGTCTGAAAAATTAAAAAGCATTTAAATATTATATTTGCCCCTAAAACAGTGTCTGAAAACATCCAATAAATACATGCATGGCTGGGTTTTCTGGTAGATGGACATGCATCAAATAAACAAAATAGGCAAGTAATGCCTGTTTTTCATTCATTATCCTTTCCGTGGTGTTAGACAAAATACTTTTACTTCACGGAAGCACATTGTCATGTGAGCTATATAACTAATTTCGTTACGGAGGGGGGTTTCTTCTATTTGTTTTCAGACACCTAATTTAAGCATTTAATATGTATTTGAACAAAAAGAAAATTATTTTTTGCCATCTGAAAACATTCAGTAAATACGGTATAAGTAGTATATAGTCATTTTAAAAATGCGTTTAAGAGTAACCAGGACCCAACCTAAATTTTTCTCCACATACACACACACACACATATATTAATTAAAATAAGCTAAAATGTATGCTACCAGACCAACTGTACGAATCAGCTACAGTTCTACTAATATAGTGGCTAGCAGTACCTGTCATTATCACCACTAGCACTTAATGGGAAAATTTTAAATATTTGAAAATTGGGGAATTCATTATTTTTTATATGCAGTGTGAATCTGAATCGCTGTAGAAAGTCATGAAATTCACACCAAAATTGTGCGGGTTGGCAGCTACGCAAAAGTGATGATACTGAGCTGAAAAAAAGGGTAGAGAATCTAATTCTGGAGGTGTATCTCCTGACTATTGACTTCAGTTTGGGAGAAGTTGTGCAACAACCATGGTAATCACACTTCCCATATTAGCCACTGCACGCAAGGAATATGTCAGGTTTAATTTGGTTCTTTTTGGGCTTAGAGGACAGTCCACTGTATCCAGGATTACAGGTGCATAGGGAAATGTCACCCATTTTTCCTGATTTAGCAGGAGTGATCTCCCTCTCCTCATTAACCCATTTCACTTCAGAAACCACTTCACAGCCCCCACAGGGGCCTTCCGATGACTCTGGAAGCAGTGTCTGTACATCACATTCATGGTCTGAATTTCACTCCATCCAATATACCATTGTACAGGAAATTAGGGAAGCACAATATAGTATCATCAGGATAGAGAACTTACATATTTATAATGAAAAACAAAATTACTTCCCAAAGGTGAGAAACTACGAAATCGTTTAGCTGATGAAAGGACACAAAGTGCAAGTCTTTGGAAGGCGTCAATAACAGTATGCTGACCTAGCATAAATGAAGTAGTAACTGATTATACACAGGATTTATCATCAATCCCTATTGGAATAACATATATCAGACTTCCAACTTGGCAAACAAAAGTTTTATTGCTACAACAAACCAACACATGTGAAGAATAAGAATTCACGTCATGATCAGGTTATGTACCATGTCTATTCCTGTTCAATTCTAGTCCAACTGCAATTCACATGCACCAAGATTTGCAGTCACATAATGTGAGAGCAGATCTGGAACTATGCCGTTGCACCCAAATTATTTTCAAGTATAAACTGCATGTTAACAACCCCCCCCCAAACAAGCAGCAGTGTCAAAGTATATCAAATAACTATAAAGGCTACAAGTCAATAAAATATTAAAAATGGTTTCCCCCAGATAATAAGGGTCATGCTGTAGCTGTGTTTCTCCTATGAATGTCATTTTGCTTGTGACACAAACATTATGCAAAATAATATACCAAAGATAAAGCATCTGATGCAGAAATTGTGGGACATCCAAAATTTGAACCAAGAATCTAAGCATTACTAATGCTGGAGAATACATTTATCTCATTTCAATTCCTAGATGAAAGAAATTGACACAGTATAAGCTACCATGCAAAATAAATTACAAACACACCTAACTAATCTGATAATGAAAACCCTGAGTCAATGTGAACATCAATTCTGGACTAGTAGTGACAAGTTCTGTATTGTGGTCATCATAGTGGCCATATTGAGGTCAGATTTACTACACTTTCATTCAGGACCAGACACCATAAAAAGTCTTCCAGTAAAAACCACACATTAACAAGACTTTCCATTAATTAGAAGTAGCCACAAGAAAATTTTCAGGAGAATCTACAAGACATCATAAAGAAGTACTCCGCCAAAATAGCAATATTGATATGACTTTTACATAGGAGCCAAATTTCAAAACGGATGTTAGATCTTTATGTTTCAACCCCATGTTGATGTGACTTTCGGTTCAGAATTAGTAACAAGATTTTCAAAATGGTTGTTGTGGTAGCAGTACTGGACAAAAGATCAACACCATTTTCATTCTTTACCAACAACACAAGAACCTTTCCATAAAAATCCTATGCTGACATGACAATCCATTCAAGAGAAGAAGTGATAAGACTTTCTGTTCAGGAGGAGTAGAGTAGTATGATTTTCAAACTGGCTGCCATGGTGGCCATTCTGGATGTCAGATCAGCATCATTTTCATTTACAACCAACTGGACATAACATTACCAAAACCCCCATGTTAATATAACTATTCAAGAGTGGCGACAAGATGTTCACTTTAATTACCATACTGGATGTCAAAGCTGCAGCACTTCCTTTTAGGATCTACTAGATCCTGGACTGAATGCGTCATAAAGCTTTTCAGGAAACTTTTAAGTGGTTCAGGAGTATCGATAACAAACTTATGTTAATGATCAACCTTGACCTTGGAATAAATTAATTGTGTCTAGCTCAATGATAAATCTGTAAAGTATTTTAGTAGTAGCAATAATGATATTTTGCCAATACACAGACATGTGAACATGATATAAGCCCTTTTGATGCATGCCTGCAGAACTAAAACCACATTATCAGCTGCAATAAATCTATTCATAATCTTACTTACCGATTTTATCTTCAATTGTTTTGATTGCTGTTTTGTAACTTTCGATGGCTTGATCGTACTGTTTATTAAAACCAAAAGCTAAACCTAGCTGGTAGTATCTAGGAAATGTCAAGGTCAATATTAATGTATTACTCTCACTGTAACATTAATATATGGCCTAAACATATTTGTGTATTCTATATAGAAAGTTTTCCCTTTGCATGTAGAATGAAAAGCCATTGTTCACTGTATATCCTAAAGTTACAGCTGGGATCAATCTTCATGCAAATGTTCGATAAAAACAAAACTTGACACATACTGCATCTCCTCCATCCAATGTGACTGAAATGAAGTAAATGTACAAGTTGATCACGTTGTGACATGGTTACACGACAGGTGTATCACTATATACACTTACAGATCTTGAAATTTTTATCAAAAATCCATTTTGTTTGCATTTCATTCATACCTGCAATTCAATTATCGCTTCACTTTATTGTTCATTCATTCTCTGAAACGCAGTCTGATTTCGCATTTATCACTACTATTGATAATTCATATCATTTTCATTCATTTGAAACAAAACGGAAATGCATCTAAATAAGGAGCATTTTCCATTTTTAGAGTTCTAAAGGGAACAAACTATCTTTTGCATCTTGCATTGTTGAAAGCAAACTTTAACTGATAATGGATAAAATGCACATGACTGCAATGAATAGATGACAAAATTTTATCCAGAAATGTTATTAATGTAAAAATATACTTGTTGAGTAAATATCAGCAAATTTTTGTTGGAATAAATTTTGTATGGTTACATTCATCAGTGATCATGTCAATACTTCAATGGTGGATGTTATAACTAACAAACAATGTCATGGCTTGTAAAAGAGTCGAAAATTAATAATCTTAAAAATATAATCTTGGATTACCAAGTGAAAGGGCTTTTTACATTCGAAATTCTGAAATAAAGAATGGAATTTCAGCTACTGAATTAATTAATGGCACGTTTTCATTCTAAACTGAACATCTAAATGTAACATCTTGTAATTTTAAAAACTTTAATGGTTTATGTTGGAGACTTAAAAAAAGTAATTTTCTCTCTTCCAAACTTTAATTAGATTGAAAAAAAATGGTAAAATGAAAAATGGCAGCATTGGGGCTCTAAGAAGACACAAAATGACACCTTTAATAATAGCTGACACCATGAAAAGCAGAGTCCATAAATAGAACTTACAAATTATGGGGACAAATTCAGCATACATTTAAAGACCTTTGAAACTGGTAATGTAGGAGATTTAATAAAGGAATAAAGGAAATGAATTGCAAATATGAAGGTGCATTCAGTTAAGGTTTGTGTGGCTTTCAAGAAATTGTCAAATTTTGCAATCAGAGGTCCTTGAATAGACCTTGGAAAAGATGATACACATCTCTAAATTTATGTCAATCAATCTGAAAGGATACGTCTCTGCTAAGGCACGGTCTTCAGGTTCCATGTATTCCTTCTGTATTTTTAGGCATTGGTTAAAATCTTCAACTGCTTGCTGGTATTGCTCTAGATGAAAGAAAATGGCAAATATTTACCTTAAAATATCAAAACAGATATGAAGATTAACCAAATCATTTACATTCAAGTCACTTGGAGTTTTTTCCTTATTAAAGATAATCTGGATAATAATTTGCAGCCAAAACCAAGACCAGAGGTCTAGTAGTTACATTATCAACAACACCTTTCTAATGCCGTTGTAAAAAATTAAAACATTTTAAACAAAAGTCACATACATTTGTTCAAACCTGAAAAGATATAAAATTCTCAACATATTTTTTCTGAGAACAATTACCAGAAACCTGTTGCTGTTGCAGCATTTTGTACAGAGCCAGAGTTGTTAAGCATTGAGCACACATTAACATGGTAGTCGTGTAATAACAAGAAAACCGTCACTGACATGTGCTCTATGTTTCCTGAATCTTAGGGCTATTTCATTTAAACATACATAGATTCCATGGAAGGCACTTTTTCAAAATATATGCCAGGGTATACAGATTACCCAAAAAATTCATATGAAACACAAAATTCTAAATTACATCTATCAGTGACTATTCTACACTAAAAGTGCCTTCTCTTAGTCCCATGCATATTTTACTGAACAGCCCTTACATAGGTATTTGTAAATATATAGAGAATTTTGTACTCTTTCATTCCTTTTATTACAAAGTACAAGATTTTGATTTAATATTTTAAAATTTTTTTTCTACAAAATTTGAAAAGTTATTGTTAATGTCATGTGACTACTGGACCTATGATGTCATGAATTTGTCATGATGATTTATGTACTTGTGTGACTTGCAGTAAGAGTTATAAAGACCATATATGTACATTTACCCATCTTAAATTCAATATAAATTGTTTTAAAATTTATTGTTAATTTTGTTTATCTTAAAGTCTATTCAATTTTGATCATGAAAAGATCTGCCCCTTAAATGTCATCTTAAAACTTTCAGACAAAAATTATTGATCGCTACAGACTTTTACAAATGGTGGCCTGGCACTAAAATTTGGTCATGAAAAGAGCAGTCTAGTTTTCAAAATATAGGGTAGAATGAATTTGTTCATCAACATGCAGTTTTCACAGCGTATGACATTCAATCTGGATTGACTATAACTGTAGGTTGACTGCTCAAAAATTGATTTTGTTGCATGTACTTCTCAGTGAGTATAAATAATGACCTTCCAAAACAGGAAAATGTTTGTATGAGGATCCAAAGATCCAAATAAAGTGAATAATTGTCATTTAAAGGTATGTAGAAACAATTTTACACAATGACACCCATTACTAAAATAATCATTGGAACGCATACATGACCTGTACGACATTTACTACAGCAATGCAAATTGTGAACACTAGCTCACATTTCATCAATGTGGTAGCTTCATCTGTCAGAAGATGAGGGATATAATCAATTTGTTTAAGTGCATTTAGACCAAAATGAGTTTGGCATTTTTTAAAACTGCGATTTGGAGAAGAAAAAAAAATCAGCAGATTGGGATTTTAATATTTTATTAATAAAAATCAAAGTAAATCAGGATAAGTGGCAGATCTGCACGAGCAAAACATTTTTCTTCTAAAACACACAGTTATTCAAAGTTAACTCGAAAATACATTTTCAAAAAGCACTGAAGAATTATATATCAAGAAATATTTTTATAGTAAGTACCAGTACCATATTTCCTTCAAAACAGAAGTAATCTTTTTCATTCAAAATACATGCTATAAACTTTGCAATATTCAACCAAAACACAAGTTGCATACAGCCACTGATGTATTACATATACATCACCAAAACTGCACATTAACAATAATACCTTACCAATGTGACTAATGACACTGGAAAAAATACTTGTCATGCCATTCAAAGACAAATGTGTTGATCTGATTATTACATTATATCATCATTATAGTGGATCCAGCTTACCAGTTTCCAGACTGACTTCACCTAGTTTCAAATGGGCTTCTGCAGCTTTAATTTTGGATTCTTTGGTTTCATCTCTGAAAAAGAAAAGCAGACTTTTAAAAAAAGCATAAATTTTTTTGAAAGGCAATTATTAAATTCAATGCAAAACAGGCTTTGCATTTTAATAATTATTTTGGATAAGAAACTGAGAACATAAGAATGTTAAGAGTAAATAAACATAATAAATTCTCTCAAAACACCATTATATATTAGTAATGCATATTTATAATAAGTAGCTTTGTGTACAACCCAGTACCCACCTATTTATAATATATACAAGTATACAAAATTAAAGTCCAAAAAAGATCGTAAGTTTTCTTAATAATTGCTTATGTCTGTAGAAACAGTGAATGGCAAATCAGCATTCCATCAGCTAATTTAAATGTAGTATTGGCCGCTATTTCTTTAACAATAGCAGTTCCTTTTTGATCTACTGCAGTGAAATTGTTTAGCAATGTCAGTCATTAAACAATTTTACAAGCATCTGAAAATCTATCAAGTGTCCACATTAGGCATATTGAGTTCATTAACAATATCTACTAACATAACTTCAGCTCTAATTACATCAGACTTAGGTATAAACCATTAAGTCACACTAGATCCAGCCTATTATAAAAAAAAAAATTCAACAATTTTCTTAAAGCATTTACTTATTTTCAAAATCAGAATGCTTTTTTCCTAAAACATGTCTGCATGTATCGAACATTCCTCCAGACGTTATTGAAAATTAACAATTAGAGATGTTGCAGAAAGTGCTTGTTTCTGCATTTTCTCCTGGCATGAATAAGTCATAACCATCAGCATATTCTGTACAAAAAACAGTTCTTTTGAGGCAAGTTTTGAATTACTTTCTTCAATATCAAATTACTTTTTAGAAGCCATGAATTTTTTCTCTAGAATTAAGAAACAATTCATTGTAATCAGAATATAAAAGAAACTGAATGTAGACTTTTGTATAACAACCGCTTCAGATCACACGCATTTGCAATGGCAATTTTACATCATCGCACATGCACAGATTTGATGATTTCCTGTTCTGTTCCATGATTATGTATTTTTTGACATTCAGATTTTTTATCCCCACTTTTGCATATTTTTAACACTAAATATGCATTTGAGGGATGCAAAGACAAATTTGGGCATTTTGCAGAACTAATATGAAAAATGAGGGATGGTAGGCATGTCTAATCATAAATTGTTCTTTTAAAATTTAACGCTATTTTCTTTAACCAAAACCTATTCAATACAGAGTACTGAATGCTCTGCACTTTAACTGTCACCAAAAAACTACAGATGGAAATTATCTATTGCTATGGACTGTTACAATAGTGGCCATGTCCTAAACTTGTCAAAATAAGAGAATGTCCAGTGGAATCATCACAATAGAGGGTAGTACAAGTTTAATAATCCATGTGGATTTCATTTTTGACATTACAGCGTGAGACATTCAATCCTGATTGTACTGGATCACACCTTTAAGTTCATTTCGTCCAAAAATGTCGACATATTTTGACATTGATTTCGCATCTAAATAATGAGCTTCCAAAGGAATATAGATGTATACAAATCCAAATGAAGTGAATACTTGCCACTTAAAGATCTGTAGAATTCTAAAAAATGAGACCCATTACTCAAATAGTCTGTGTTGAATGCCTACATGACCCATACGACTTGTACTACAGTCACTGCAAAGTAATTTTGCTGTCAAGAAAAAAATGACCCCAAAAAAACCAAAACACCACCATTGTCAATGCATGAGGTAAATAATCACTGTTGAAGTCAATAATAATTCAGTGCACCACACTACTTTGCATAAAACCTAAATGAAATCGCACCCCTATCAACAGTTATTGATGTTGCAAAACCTGCAGATGAAGTTGAAACCGGCTTTTCTGATGCAGACAACAGAAACGATAATTAGATTTTATGACCATATGAATACTAACATCGAAAAGGAGGGCTCATGTTTTTCATAAGTTCCAAGCATTTCTTTCCTCTGGCTATCTACTAAAGAGCTGCAATGCTCATTCCACACACCATGCAAAGCACTGTGATGCAAGGTTGAATCTTTATTCAGCCACTTAATAAAGACTTTGTCTTGTAACAAACTATTCTTGAATGTGCATTTTCTTATGATTGCTCATTCAAAAAAACTCAAAAATGAACTTCTTGCTTAGTGGAAAATTGAAAACTCAGTGTGCATCTGTTAAGAAACGTCACATGAAAGCGGTGCTATGCATGATATCCGATTAATTCCTGTGGATCCGCACAATGAAGGAATGGCGAGCATATCATGGAAAATCAAACTACTTCCATCCACATCCAGATGCAATGAAACTCATTGACTTGAAAGTAAAATTACTATCATTTTATTTGTATGCATTTTCCATGACCAAAGTTAAAAATCCATGACGTTCAAATGAGGTTTTTCAATTCTCAACGATCTTTAATGACTGTGCTTCTACCCTAATCTAGTTGCAATCTATTAACAAAATTTGATAAATGTAGATGGAGGATAACTCAAGAACCAAAGATCTCACTTTGAGTCTTTGAAGTATTCTTTGAATATATATCCACAAACCAGGTTTAATAAAAATCCAATTATACTTCTTTTGCGTTGTCATCCTCACAGGATTCTATGGGGTACCATTTTCACGTGGGACAAAATGTTTGCCTACAGTAGGTTAGGAGTAGTGATAACATTTGTCAGCGGGACAAACTCTTCTAGTCTTTAATTTGCTGGCCTATAAAACAAAAAGTTTTTGACTAGAAAATCTTAACTTTGTCTAATAATCTGAACTGACTTGTAGAAGGATTATGTCATATGAATCATTCATTCATATGTCACATGATTACAGAACAAAATTCTCCAATATGTAAGAAGAATAATGTGCAAGAAATACTTAATATTGGGAAAGAGTATCAAAAATATAGGACCCCAAATTAAGAATTTTAAACAATTACATTATTAATGTACATCAGCAGCATGCCCTAGTAATATACATTTAAATTTGATTATGATCAAATACAAAAAATGCCCCATTGAGAGAGAGACAGAGGGAGAAAGAGAGGAGGAGGGAAGGAGTTTTATTTTGATTTTTGACGTAGCTTTAAGTTTTGCAGTCATATAGCTACAATGTCTGCAGAGTGAAAGTTTATAGCGATGTCTTGCATTGGGGCATCATGTAGCAGATATGTAACATCATGTCCATCCAGTCATATTATCCTGACACCAGACTGACCAGTCCTAACACTAACCTCCTGATCTTACTTGTCTACAGTGCAGTACTATAATTCATTATCAATTAATAGCACTGAGAAAGCATTCCTTTCAGTTTAAGCAACCACTTCTACTGTCAAAGAATCATATGACTTTGTAGTAGTATTTGCATTCAGATTAAATATACTACAGCTGAAGAAAGGCTTTCCAAGATGACACCAGTTTGGGATCACGATTCACCAAACCAGATCAGATTAGCGAGGCTATAAAAAGAGAAATGAGGATAACCATAAAGTACTATGAATATGGTACCATATTATGAAAGGAAATACTGGTTACTCATGTAAATTTCTTAACCAGTCACATCTTTTGAACTTGCTGATAGAACTGCCTGCAAGTTAAAGTATGAGCAAAGATAAAAGATAGGTTAAATCCACACAGCATCGGGAATTGAATCCTATCTGTAACTCGATCAATTTTCAGGTCAGCATGCATCATTATATGTAGATAAAAGAACATAATACATTTAAAATATTGTGTGAGGAATAAATTAGGTACTTTTAGTTCCATCTAATAAACTTTACCTGAAAGTTTTCCAAGTTACAGATAGGATAAAATAAAATTCACGATGCTGTTTGAAACAAATGTAAAAAAAACGAGGCAGTTATTGATCTGGCCTCATTTTATACTCGGCATTAACTTGCATATAGTTAAATTATATTATAGAAAATTTGCAAAATCTGCTCATTTGACTTATACTTTGCATAGGCTGGCATATATGGTTGGAGAGACAGAAACTAATTAGTCAGGACTATAACTTACTTGAGATAAATAACTTTTGCTAACTCTAACATCTCCCAGGCTAGCTGTAGATTTGAGATATCATCTGGGCTTTCCTGTTAATAGAATTATTAATTAATATTAGCCATACTAATTTAAATTTAAAAAAAAAACAAACAAACCAAACCTCACAGTGTATGACCTACAATTAAAGCACATATCCGGTTTGAGATATTGTAAATAAACACTAAAGTAAACTTAGATATGATGGGAGAATTTTATGAAATGTAACATGGATGCAACACTGCATGTATCCTCAATGAAAATGGTTATTGAATATAGTTATTCGGCAGAGTGACCCAAGATGATTATACTAAAGTATTGTACTTGTAACTTTGATACAGAATGTCTCAAGACACTTCACAGATGCATATCTTCAGAGAATTAATGATCAAATACTGGATATATATAAATCAGAACTTTGAAAATTACCATTTTACCTGAACCAATTAACTTTTAAAAGCATCCACAAAGAGATATGATGATTATGTTTATTATTTTTTTTAAAACAATTGCTTGATTTGCAAAGCTTGAAGAACAAGATGAAACATGCATATCACATGTTACACCTTTCTCCTCAAGCGTTCTCTTCTTTCCATTTTGACATCCCCAGGAGTCATAGGTTCTCAGTTGGTAATCCAAGGTTCAATACCTGCACAGGCCAACCAGAGTCAGCTGCCTTGCAGTATCCTTGGAAAAGTCACTTGGCTCATTTCTTTAGCACGATATAGAAAATGACATGTAAAAAAAAAAAAGTGCAGTAAAAAATCAAATGAAATACATCCCCAATCCAGCCACAAAACATTTTCCCCATATACATATATCACCAACCTCTCCCTCTTTAGTTTCCTTCTCATCCTGGGATGTCTCTCCCTCATCCAGTGTTTCCTCCTCTTCCTCTTCCTCCCCTTCCTCTTCTTCAGTGACATTCTCTTTCTCTGTGGATTCTGACTCTTCATTGGACTCTGCATAAAAAATAGTTTGTTACACCAATTTTGGAGCTTGTAAAGTGTAGGTATTGAATTCTTGTTGTTCAGAAAACCAGAGAAAAGTATTCTGCAAAATATACTGTCACACTGGTGTTACAAGAAATGATGAATTCACCTCTACTGGACTGAAACTTTAAAAGTCTGGTTTCAGAGAAATCACCCATGAACACAAGTTTGATCTTGCCCATTCTAAGAAAGATTCCTACCAAGAATGATCAAACTGTTTCTCAATTTCTGAAGAACTACCAGGTCAAAACATGGGATATGTAGAAGAAAACAAAAGGGTTAAGTGTGTGTGTGTGTGTGTGTGTGTGTGTGTGTGTGTGTGTGTTAGGGGAGGTAACAGACTCACAAAATATCCATACCAGTTTATTACAATCCTGAATCTTTATTAAAGGCGTCACATTAGATTTATTAATTCTGCAATAAACATTTCATATTTTATAATAAAAATCAATTTTTTTTTACAGTCTAACTATAACACGACTTTCTAAAATTGTCATTGTCAAATAAATGTACATTGGGTGTGCATGTGTGTTTTAAAACTAATTTTAATTATACTATTAATGTATTGCTATATTTTTCCTTGGACAATATTCTCTCTTTCAACTAACAGGATTAATTTTTAGTATAGTATATACTGTAAGTGGTGATTATCTGACCTAGGACTCACCATTTACAGTAATTTCCAATATTAACCACATCTGTCTAAGCATACAACAGATGCTATAATTGCCATTTACAGCAATTTCCAATAATATTAACCACAGCTGTCTAAGCATACAACAGGTGCTATAATTGCCATTTACAGTAATTTCCAATATTAACCACATCTGTCTAAGCATACAACAGATGCTATAATTGCCATTTACAGCAATTTCCAATAATATTAACCACAGCAGTCTAAGCATACAACAGATGCTATAATTGCCATTTACAGCAATTTCCAATATTAGCCACATCTGTCTAAGCATACAACAGATGCTATAATTGCCATTTACAGTAATTTCCAATAATATTAACCACAGCTGTCTAAGCATACAACAGATGCTATAATTGCCATTTACAGTAATTTCCAATATTAACCACAGCTGTCTAAGCATACAACAGATGCTATAACTGCCATTTCTCAGAAAATAAATCCTCTGATCAATCTGATACAGCTTTTGCTTCATGTCTGTTTAAGTTTGCTAGTAAGCAGCTACCATGTGCCAACACCAAGCCGTGTCAGCAAATTAAAACTTATTGATAGGCATTGTATTCTTACTCTGTACCCATAAATATCCAATTATCTAATGTGGGTGGGAGGCATTACAGGAAACGGACCATGCAGGCTCGAACAAATTTGTTGTCTTAGTAAATAAACTCTAGGTCCTGGAAATTTCATGAAAACCAAGCTGTTCTAGAAAGAGAGTCTTGAATTAAAATTAAAATGCTTTAATGCTCGGCAGAAATTGTATATACAATGGTACTTGAAGTACATTTCATTCAAGGTGAGGAGTGATGTCAGTTATATTTTATACCTGGTGGGTGAAAATACCTTCTGACTCCCACATACAATCATTTTTTGAAAGCCCTCATTACAATTGGGAAAAGTTCAGAGTGCTGAGGTAACACCGAAAAGAGCTCATATTGAAATACCTCCTGTTCAAAATAAAACCAGAAGCATTTTCTTTGTGAAGATTTGGGCATGAACCAATGTTTTTTTAAACAAATTGCTAGAGTCAGCCGAGTCAGGGTGTCTTATGGAGTTTGTGATCAAGGCAGTAGTATCCATTTTGAAACATTATTCCTAAAGAAATCTGTTCAAAACAAAAAGGTCAACTAAGGGATGAAACTTTTGGAATTCAAGGTGATCATCACGAGAAAACAGGCCTCAAGTTCTAAGGCATCCAAGGTTTTAACTTGTTAACATAACCAGGCTCCAGCCAATATCCCTAGAGTCCAAGGTGGACAGGCAAATGAACTCAAAGCTGGAGGCTGAAACCAGCAGTACATTCCTTAAAAAGCATAAGAGAAAAATTGTCGAAAAGTGGGAAAAAGAAATTATCAGGGACTCTTTAGATAAACTGATAAGAAAAAATAAAAAAGCACAAGTTTACCATGTTTCATTCATGTGTCTAAAACAGCTTTTATCTTTAAAATATTGGCCAATGACCTTGCTCTTGAGGATAAGCTCTCAGACATGGATTGCAATGCATCTTCTGGTAACAATACACTAGTAAACAAATTTCATCTGATCATTTTAAATAGCAGTTAAATTTGAAAGCAAACATGAAAATATGAAACTAGTTATTTACCTATGACCTTGACATTGAAGATGGAACTGCCAATGAGGTGCACATCTTCAAATGATATATAAATTACACCAAGTTTCATCCCTTTGCCTCAAATGGCTCTAAAAGCGAAAGGAAGTTTTAAAAAGAAAATTGAAGGATGTGTTCCAATGCAAACTGCTTATGAAAATACAAACCAATACATGGAACTGCCAACCCTAACAAAATTTAGTAAGCAGACAGAACTTTTCCAAAAAACCAATTTAAAAGTAAGATTTAAAAAATAATCAAGTACTGCTATTGCCAACTTGGAACCGTGCATTTAAAAAGTTCAGACCAAATTATAAAGTGAAGGCAAATATTAAGTGCAGCAAATGCATTTGCACAGTACACTATGATCTCAATTACCTCCAGTACAATTCCAGAATTTGTAAATACAAATCACATTTCATTCAAAAGCTTCTCGCTCCAACAAATAATCTTGAGGGCTCATTTTCTATTTCATGTGGCGACAGCAATTTTCATTTGTACCATAAATCAAATCCACGCAAAAATTGCTGTCATATCTCTATGATCTCTGCAACATTACAATTTCTAGTGACTCACTGGGTAATCATGCCTATGACCAGTAACATCATGTCCCATCCAGTCACATTTTCCAGACACCTGGCCAACCAGTCCTAACATTAACCTCTTAATGCTGAGTGCAAAGTGGCATGATACTGAGCAAAACTGAAACTATTATGAAGAGACTTGCTGTAAAGCGCTATGGTAATTTAGTGAAAGGAACAAAAATGTAAACCAAAACCAGTGGTGTACAAGATAATTCTTGGTCCCATGGCTAACCCAGGGCAGAACACTGCAGCTGGAGAGAGTGAGATATGGATGTTATACTGTAATCCAAAACACAAGCTTAAATCAAAAACTTCAACTGAAATGTGTCCCAATTTCATTTCTTTATCACGTGGCTACACCATGGGGCTGGAGAATAGCAAATGTAGTCTTGAGAGATGGGCTCTAAGTGACAATATTACATCTAATTGTCAAGCGAGTTTGATAAAAGGTTACAGAAATTTAAGTGATGAAAAAATATAAAAATTGTTTCCCCCAATATAATTTTTGGCCCCATGACCCAGACCTGCTAACCCAAGCAAGACCTCAGTAATGCAGTTGGGAGTTTTTCTGTAGTTCTGAGTAAGCTGTAACAAAATATCATGTACTGCTATTGTCAGCTTGTAAAGGAAAGTCCTGAGGCATGATCCAAGATTAAGGCAGTGAATTAAAACATTAAATTCAATTAAAAAGAAATTGCCTAAGTACACTTACACCTTAATTACCTCCAGCTGAGTTTCAGAAATTGCAGTTCTATAGCCAAGGATCTGAAAGGATTCATGGCACCCCCCTAAATTTGACATTCATTTGATTCTTTTCATTTTGTTGCTTCTAATTTCAAGTTGGTAATGGCAATCTTACCAAGACTAACATGACAATGTCCAATAAGGACAAATGTTGCCTTCCCTGTCCTTTTCCCATGAATTTGAATAAGTAGAACCTCTCTTGAAAAGTCACCTCTTTTACCACAAATTATGCTCTCAATACAAGTGGTCTCTCATTGCAGTGATCTTTCAAGACAGGTTTTACTGTACAGCTGACTTGCATGACATCCTGAAAACAGTTAACCCCTGACTTTTGTGTTTTAGTTGTATTCCCAACAGTGATCCAAAACTCTTTTTGGTTTTGCTTCAATTTTCAGTAAAATATGGATACACAGAAGGCTTGCCAGTAGCTTTTTGTGGGTTGGTGGTTCTTCCCAGGTTGTTCTTTACTCAATTATACTGGTTGCCATTTGCAGATGAAAAATGGCATTAAACCCCATAACTATAATAACATTCATAATGGCCATTTACAAATACTAAATTTTGTTTTAGACAATTTTTTTTTTCTTGACTGCAAGTATTAAATGAAAAATTCATATAAAATCATGTTAATGTTAAATACTTCCATGGTGAGTGTTTACAAGTTTACAAGTTTTAAGAGGCTTGTTGTCTCTTTCACCTGTAAAGTGCTCATTCAGTACCTTTCTTAGAAAATGCTATAAGCACCTGTTTCATCATGCAGGCATTTTGCACAAACAATACGGGCAGTTTAAAGAAACAAAAGAACTTCAGTAAAAGGTTGGGCTGGTTCCCTCTCCACCTCTACTGAACCTACTATGAAACCAGGATCTAGATCAGAAAAGCCATTTACCAGACTTGATTTTCCCTACCTTTTAATATTATTCCAAAAAATACTTATTTAAGAGACATCTCAATACAACCTGCAGTTAAGTGTGAATCTTGGCTTATATGTATGACCCCACCAGAGAGCCTGTCAGTATTTTATCTAAAGGAAAGAAATGAAAATAGAAATTTTAAATCTGGCTTTGGCTAAGGAAGTTCATTCGCAATGTAAATCAGACTTGGATCAATAATTGTAGCCGAATTTTTTGGGGTTGATATTTCCATTACTACTTTTCACACTCCAATAATTTATATACTTCAAAATTTTACTGTACAGAATCATTATCTGGGAGTTGATCTGCACTGTGGATCAGCAATTTTCTTTTTTTTAAAGGTATCCTGAATTTTAAACAAGCATTTGTAAAAACTTCCATGATGGAAGGTTCAAATTTTGAAAAAATGCTTGTTCCACGTCCCAAAGTGCCAATCAAATTTAGTTCAAAGTCAATTCAAGGTAGTCTGAAGAAGATGCCTACATGATAAAAAGGTATGTTATACAAGAACCAAGACCTTTACTTACTGGCATTGTGTCATGACAAGTATTTCAAGGGTTAAATACAAATTGTATACTGTATGGAGTCCTTATATGCACAACTGATTTGCAGGGTTTTCACATGTCATTACAACACAACTTTTGCATGATTTGCCTACTTATGCAGTTTCAGTTACATCCTAGTGCTGAATCTTGGGACTGGACTAAGGAGAATTTCATATTATAAAGTATGAAGTGAGGGTTACTGAAATACTAGGACAATAGAAGTGCATCAGCTAAAGGGTACATTAAGAATGAAATGCTGGGGGAAAAGCCCCCACCCCAGGTTACCAACACTTACACAACCCAAACATTATATGCCACCATCTTTGGGGGCATAAAAAATATGCCAGTTCTGCATACACATGAATCTAGTTTTTATTATCACCAACCAGCATGTCAACCAATCAGAGATTTTAGCACATTTGCCATGAAAATCACTTTAAAACATTGTTATAGACTTGTTTAGCACAGATCTCATTAGATGTCAAAAAACTGTCTTGCTGAACAAGATTCCTTTAACACCAATTAATGCTTTCCATTGAATATGGAAGGGCATACAACAAAAGAATTTTTTCTGAGGTTGTTTGTAAATGGGACCACAACCCTGTGTGTGTGTGGATGGAAGGTTAAAGACAATGACAAAATTTCAAAAAATTATGTGAAGTAAAATGCAAACATTTGGAACTGCAGGACAAATATCCCTTTAAAAACAAACTTGCAAGTTGTAAAAACACAAGACCAAGAAAAACATAACATTGTAAAAAAAATAGTTGTTACATTTCCTTCCATTGGTTAAAATTCAAAACAGAACAACAGCATGCACAACTTGTGTCAAAAAAATCTTTTGTTAATAAATTCAACACGTGCTGAAATAATCCAAAATTAGGTATCATGCAAGGTCCTGATTGGGCCAACAAGTGACAGTAACTGGAGCATGCCATGAACTTAAAAAAGTGGCAATGAATGTCACCTTTTTTTCTCTCCTCTTCATTTGCATTTGTGTCCGTTTGTTCACCTCCATCATCAACCTGTTCCTCTTCCTCATCTGAATTTATCTGTTCCTGTTCCTCCTCTGCAATTTTTAAAACATCCTTGTCCTCAGCATCACTGAGGTCTGACTTTATCATATTTGTTTCCTCCTTTATCTCTTCTTTTTCATCTTCTGTTGCATCCATGTCCTCAACCTGTTCCTTCTCGTGTGACTTTTTCTCACTCTCCTTTTCACCTTCTTCTATGTCTTCACTATCTTTCTTTTCATCATTCTCCTCTAGAGGCATGGAATCCTCTTTCTCACCATCTTGTTGAGCAGCACTCTTATCTATTTCGATGTCAACAGTTTCTTCATCTTGTTTCTCAACTGTACTATTCTTGTCAACATCTTGATTGTTCTCGTCTTCCTTTTCACCCTCCCCCATTTCAGCCTCATTTTGTTCTTCATACTCTTTCACTTTTCTGTCTGGCACTGTGGCAGGTTTGATGTCATCAAAATCCATTGCTATTTCTACATTCTCTACAGAAGCTGGCTTGACATCTTTCTTCACATCTTCCCAACGGTCAGCCATAGCTTCATAAATCTCGTCCCTCAACCTTTCCCTCTCATCGACTGAGACAATAAGTAATATTAATAATTTTGAAATATCACAATTTTTTATCTTTGAAAAATCCATTTTCTACTTAGAAATTTTATGTATTAAAAAAACCCCAAACAACTTAAGTATGAACTGCCTCATTGCATGATGACATTACAGACATAAACCTGTAGTGAGGTTACCCAAATGTTTATTGATGTAACTAAGAAACTATTCAACTTGATGCCAAAAAAGTACATTGTTCGCTTATTGTGTGGTAAATAGTATAATCATACTTTTATTTAAAGCTTTTTTGATGAACATTTTCTGAACAGTAGTTATGCAACTGGGCCTGTATAGTTAAAGGTAAACTTTCTTAAAGCTGTTCAAGAGACTTTTACCTCTACAAGACCACACGTCCAGCTCTCCTGCAGATTCAGTTACCATGATAGGATAACTTTTACATGCAGCTCTTGGACTGCAGTTGAATGCCTCTTTCAAGCAAGTATCTACAGCATGACGTTAAATCGTCCTATGGCAGATCAGGATCCATGTTTGCAGATGATTGTAATATATATTGTAAATAAATTTTGCTGTGGGAAAAGTTCATCACTGACAATCAAGTCTGGTTAGTTTCAAAATCAGCAGAGTGCATATGGCAAGAATATTCTTAAAATGAAATTTCACTTTATAATTCATCTGTTGTACATGCTTTATTTCAAAACATTTGACAATTTGTTCTGCATTACTTGTAGATCTGTAATTTAACAGTGAGATAGTATACCACTCGATCAATTCCATTTTGATATGCACCAACTGGGTTGTATTCATAAAAAACATATAAACAAATGGTCACAAATCTGCATTACAAATTAAAATTTCATTGCTTTTCTATACCTAGGACAAAAACAGTGTCAACTTTACCAAGAAACATACATCAACGACACCAGCCTTTGATTTTTATTCCTATCAGATATCTTGCTGTAAAGCCGTAGGGTGCAAACAATTCTCAATTTGTAAGTTTACTTTGTATGCTACAGGCCAAGTTATCTCTAATATCTGTTGCCAATTTTGTTGTTTTGGGCCATTTTTGTTGTTCATGCTGTTATTTATGCTGATTATCTTGAGTATCCTCATTATGTATCTTGAATACAATAACACCTTTTATAAAACATAAAACAAGAAATACTGGTAGGTCTATATTGACAGGCACAACCATTACCCAACAGCATTCTCAGATTGGTAAATAAACTTTACTGCTTTCACATGAATATGAAGCTGGTGGTGTATGTGTGGAGCAAAACTAATTTTAATAATGCAATATTTACAAGGTACTATTGTACCGATACCATTTTTCAAAATCTGTGTCCTTGGTTCAAGCTTGATATTCCTTCCTCCAGTTAGCAATTGGAAAAACCAAGAGCATAGTCTGACTCCAGTCATATCTAAGTTGCCAGTCTGACTCCAGTAATATCCAAGTTGCAGAATAACTTTATCATTGTCCTGGACCAAAACTAAACAACAGACTGGGGTAGAAGAGAATCTTGCAATAGCAACAGAAGTGTTACATAATTATAATTTGTTTTGCTCCACAAAAAGAACATTTTAATAGCAGCAATATGCATTCATCAATTTGTCAGACCTGTAGCATTTTCTACTGCCAACTGGAAGATGGATCAACAAATTGCTGGGCCAGCACAACTGGACAAAACCATATATACATTCACTTCCATGCGCCATTAAACCAAGCTAAAATTATAAGTGGAGTGCAAACATCAAAAGGCAGCTTTCATTACATCCTCCAAACATGGAAAATTCCAAGAGGTCTAAGTTCTGATTTTCATGAAAGGATCTGTGAGAAACAGACAAGCTCTTTTATTGGTTTGTGCCTGCCAAACTATCACAAATATTTTTTAATGAGACAATGATGCCTATGAAGCTTTCTTTTCCCTTTTCATTCAACTAGACACAAACCATAATCTCTTAACTTTTGAAAGAAGCCTGTCACAGGTATGATCATCAAACCCATGATGTCAATGCCTAGTCTGAATCAGTTACTGCTGAAATGTAAACAATTTTCTTCCACTAATTAAGCATGAATTTCACATAAATTTCAAATGCAAAGGAAAGGAAAGAGACTTTAAAAAAAAAAGATTCTTAAATATAGTTTACTCTAAGGGTGTTTAGATAGCAAGCAAGGAGCACAACCTTGACACTAATTAGTGAGATGGGTCTCTGAGCCAATTACCAACTCCTGGCGAGGAAAAAGCGCAATCCAAGTGGAGAATAGGAGAAATCTGAGCAAAAAAAGAGTAATCCACATATAACATAATAAAATTCAATATGTACAAAACACATGCATATTTTCCACAATTTTGGTGTCAGGAAGCGTCCATTTGAACAAAGGACCAAAGCTGTATTATACCACTAGTGGTAGTCAGTATTCTATTAAGAGTTCAGTAAATAACGCCCCTGCATTTATAAAATGTGTTACCACAATTTAGTTCTGCTGTCAAAAAAAGTTACCTTAGTATTGGAGTTAGCAAAACGAGCTAATTCACTGCGTCTTTGTTTTACACTTTGACCAATTTAAACTCCTTTCTACACAGCCTGCAATTGGCGTGAAGCTACCCTAGAATGACACTGTATTGTTATTCATGTATTCATCTCAAGAGTCGTTTTTTTCAGTTTTTTCTACTTTTTAATCCATCTGTGAAATCATTTGAGAAACATTTTTGCTGGAACATATGCACTGACTAGAATAAATAGGACAAGTGTACTATTTTATGCATAGTTACTCAAAAGCCATCTTTTCTAGAATATGTTTTGAGCGATTAATGGAATGTTAATAAAAATGAGAAAACATTTTTTGGGGAGGGGGATATATATCAAAAGAGCATAATCCAAGTACATTTATGCGTAATGCATAATACAGTGAAAAAACAAGCGTAATGGTTGGCATGTATGCTGTATCAATCAGCTATAGTTCTACTAATATTGCTACCAGCAATGCTGGACTGTTTCAGCAAGTGCCGATATCATTGACTAGCACTTAACGGGAAATCTGTCATTTTATTAAAGATTTAAAATAACTGAGAATTGGAAAATTCGAGATTTTTAAAAACTGGTGTGTATGAATCACTGAAAAAGTCCTGAAATTCATTACAAAATCGTGAGGGTTGGCAGCTATGTAATTAATATATTTACATAGTGACATCTGTACGTGGATGGTAAGTAAAAGTCCTCTTTTCACTCAAGTGTTAAATCCTTCAGAACAATCACATTTTCTGTAATGATCTGTCATCAGACCAAAACATCCATGTTTCTATCGTCTACTGAACTTTTCTTTAAATTTTTGATGCATGCATGAAGGCAGCATCACTTAACTACCACAAAATAAAAAGAAAAAAAAAAGGAAATAGCTCTCACTTGCCAATTCAATAGGCAGGGAGAAACAGTAACTACAACTGAGCTTTCAACAGCCAATTCATTTAAAACAAAGTGTACCAGAAATTTCAGAAAACAACCTTGAAGCACTGATTGTTATGAAAACGCACTCAGCAAATGGGAAAAAAAATATACAATAACGCATGCACCATTCAAAGAAAGCAGACTACAATCTTCAATAAATACAAATAACCTTTCTGCAAAAGAAGTAAATACCGAATTTTTTAAATAAAAGCATTGGAATTTGATTGTTTCATTTTTCCAATGTGACTGAATACATTTAGTGTGCTGTGAAATTTGCCTTTTTACCAAAAAAGCATATGCTTACCAGCTCTACCGATGGCAGCTTAAAACACACATTTTTACCAACATGGGACATAATTGAATAGTAAATGTGCTTCATTATTCGTTATGTGATTGATCTTATTTTCCCCACTGAATTCATACATGACCCGTGACAAAATTATTGAATATTTTAAATTCTCTGTGCACATTTTGATGGAATTACTTGTATTGTGTATTCAATGTATGTGGCGTAATTCGCAGGAAGTTGTGTTGATACTTTATTAATTACCATACATCAAACATGTATATAAAAACAGTATACACATATATGTATCAATGTGTGGTTCTCTGAATAAAGTAAAATATTATATATGCCATTGCTATTTTCACTTCAGGTGTATTTCTCATTAATTTAATATTGATTTAAATTGACAACTGTGCCGCATTTATTACCTACACATCATTTTCTTCATGACTTAGATTTTTCTCAATTCATACTTGATTTGTTGTCAAGTAGAAACTGCATAAGTTGTAAATAAACTCTGCAATGGCTGTAATATTTTAGGATTAGAGAGCTGCCCAACTTTGATCCAGCTGGTTTAAACTGAACTGCAGACTAAGAATCAGCATTTTATTTATGACTTAGATTTTTCTCAATTCATACTTGATTTGTTGTCAAGTAGAAACTGCATAAGTTGTAAATAAACTCTGCAATGGCTGTAATATTTTAGGATTAGAGAGCTGCCCAACTTTGATCCAGCTGGTTTAAACTGAACTGCTGACTAAGAATGTTTGCTTATTGCAAGCTGCTGATCAGAGCTGTTTGTCTGAATTACCTGAATAGACTAATAAAACAATGTTTCTGATTGCACTGGTTTTAAAATTAGGGTAGGCAGGTCAATTTATTTTAAACCATGGGGTAAAAAGGCTAAGGTAAGCAGTGAGAAACAGGGATGGTTGGCCAACTGGAAACAAAGTCAACATATGTTATCTATGATGAAAGCTTAATTGGAAACAAAGTCAACATATGTTATCTATGATGAAAGCTTAATTGGAAAATTATCACTATTCTGCCAATGAATAATATATACATATATGAAGATGGAGGAGAAAAGAAAATCCTTATATGCACAAAAATGAATTCAAATACAAACATGTCCTACATATACCATTTTTTACCAACACAATTGTTTAAAGACTATAATCAAATATTGACAAGTTTTTCATTACTGAATAAAGTTGTAAATAATAATCTCATTTTAAAATTTTGGTAGCAAGTAAGACTTAACACTGTTTACCAAATTTATGCCAAGTTAAGCATCCATTTCACAATGATAAAATATAAACGATTCAACTTTTGTGCCTTATGTTCTACACAAGAATAGATCCACATACATTAGAAATATATAATATACAAGTGAAACAAGGACACAGTTCTGACCATTTCTTAAAACATGGTGCTCACAAAAGCCAGTTCACTTTGCACTTCCCCAATGTATGCCAATTCCTTCACAAAGTCCTTTTGTATACAGGTGAAGCTGGATTTATGCCAATTCAATTCACACTTCCATATGAACACAGTTTATTCTGTAAAAATAACATTTAACTTGAACCAGTGTGATTTTTAAGCCATCCATGGAGCTGAAACTCATGCAGCACACATGTGCATTTATATTACTTTCTATTTATACCTCAGGAACATGTATATGGCATAAATTGAGCATCAGCTGGCTTGCAGACTGCAGCTAGGTGTGCTTAATGATGCATCACTTACATTGAAATAAAATCTAAATACAAGTTCTGTAGCCATACAATAAAACATGTTGACTATTGCTATTACAAATTAAATTTAGAATGAAAAAAAACCAACATGCCCAAATTGGCTTGCAATTGCATACCTTAATGACAGCAGAGCAAGAACAACCATTTACTAGCCAATGGCATAGCATAATCCAACAAGAGCATCATGAATGGACATTATTATGCCTTATTTTCTTTGTAGGCACTGGTGGGACATGGTTGAGACAATGGGTCTCAATGGCCAGCTCAAACACAGCCAAAGAAAGAGTTATGTTCTAATTAATATTCCTAACATAACATATTGAGAATAGGTTTTTCATAAGTTTTGCCATGGAAGCCAGCTTAGACACAACTTTGATAAAACATGCTAAGAAATATTTTACTAAAAAGTCTAATAAAAAATTATTACTATTTTAGTTGTTATGCAGCACTGATGAGCAACATTCTTACCAAACTGGCAAGCAGCAAATGTGGACTGTTGATGAACAATTCACAATAAAGGCATGGCCCTTAACAAAGAGCAGCCTCAGTCAAGTGAGCTAAAAGGTAATAACTGTAGCATGAAATGGTCAACGTGTCCTTATGTTACATGTCATCAGTACCCTCAATAATATATAAACCTACTGAATTTCATGACAACAATGTCAGAAAAATGAATGTAAATGCAAGCAATTCCTGACAAATAACAATGATAATTATATCAGAAATGTGATATATCAATGGTGCAACAAAAGCCATTTCAAAACCTTATCATGACATCCTTTTTATATATATCCAAACAGAAGTACCTGGTAAACTGTCACCCTTCTCAAACTGATCATCACTGCTCTTGTTTTCCTCATCCTCATCTGTGTCTGGTACTAAAACACAAAGAATTATTAAAATTCAAGGATCAGCAAATCTTGTTTTTTTCTCAACTGGCTACTGTGTTTATTTAATAAAGTTAATAATAACAATATACAGAATAAATGTTATTTACCCAGTGACATACATTGTGAATGAGGAAAGTGAAACTAATTTTAAATGTCTTGTCACTAATATGAAGCTTTACATTTCTGCAAAGGAAATACCTCATCTGTGCAAGATACACTCTTTGTTCTAAAATCTTAAGTGCGACATGAATCAATACAGGTCATCATCCCATGAGCTTATCAGGACCTTTGGATAATGGACAAAAAAACTCAGGATACAAGTATTACATAATTAGTTTTACTCCCCCAAAACAAGTTAATATCAGGCATAACTTACCAGTCATTATTATGCTTATTTTATCAGTAGGGAGGGTGGGTTATGCACTAAAAAATATAATGCTGAAAAATAATTATATACTAGTAGTCTGGGTTGCTGATTGTTTAGCGACTACTGTAAGACACTATTTTCACTGGATTTCAAATTTGATGTTTTGAATAAAAAGTACATATTCATATCTACCTAATTTTGTGAATTTGTTTGCAAAAAATAACATGTATATGTCTATAAACATGTATATAGACATTAATTTCTAGGCGGTTACTACGTTGTTCATTACTAGCATCTGGCATTAATTTATATATCATAAAGATGTACTTTTCCACACATCAGTTAAAACAGTTAATATAATCATGAAGACCTTAAAGAACACTATCAAAGCAAAAAATTCTCAATAATTAGGAATTAGTGGCCTGAACAATACTAATGACTGTAAACCTTTTTTGTTCAAAACCATCTTGCCAAAAATACTGTGGGAAACACTTATTGCTGGATGACCTTAACCTTGTGGTCCAAACTGGATCTTTAAAAGTTCTGTTGATTGCCTGTGTTTCTAATGTGTATATTGGGACAGCTGGTGCTAAAGAAATTTTTACAAAATATGCAAAGCAAACTGCAAAGATATGGGCCGTAAAATAGTATAATGGACACTGATATCAGGAACAAAAAAAAAGTTGATGTCTCTCCTCTTACACAAAAGTGAATGCAAACTCAAAACCAAAACATCAAGAATCTGCTTTGGACTAAATGGACAATATCTAAAATATATCTCTCTTCCTTCAGGCTGCAAACACTGTACTGGAGGTTGAGATGTACCATGCCAAGAGGTAATTGATGTGATACAGAGAAAGAGCTGAGATGCAAGAAATGTATCAAATATACCGAATATACACAAGCCCTCAGTAGTGAGGGTATCTGCAAGGACAATAAGAGTGCAGAGAAATTAATTTTGCTTAAGACTATATATAAAATCATTGGGTTTCTTTCAATTTTAAATTAGTACCAACTGAAACTGTAAAAAAAAACCTTTATAAAAATTTTCAAAATTAATTTTACAAGTAAAATATTAAAGCTCATTGCGGGCACTGATCATTTGTTTTGTATAATGAAGCTTAAGAGTTTAAACACAAATCAAAGAGTGTTTTCTAAACTATACATTTACCATAAAAAACAAACCACAGAATGCAAATCATGTTCACTATGTAAATTCTCATGTTTTAAAAATTTCACTTATTTCCTGTGACAAATCATAGTTGTCATGCATGTAGTTTTAAGGTATTCTCTTAATTTCAAATCCTGAAGTGCATCTTTCTGAGCTTGTAATTCAATGTGTCCATCCAAGCCAAGTCTAAAATAATGATTTTGAGTGTGATAGATCATTCCTTATACACCAAATGCAAAAGATCTGTTATTTCATTCATTTCCAGCCTTGATAATTTTCTTTCCAGTTTAAATCAAATGGTATTTTTTCTTCGTGTTGGATGGACCGTTTCTGTACCACCATCTTTAAACAAATCACTGGCATCATCTGATGTGATTAGTATGAAAATTCAAGTTTACTGTCACTATGCCATTTACAGAAAAATTTGCAAACTGACTTATTTTAAGTGGAACTGTTAGAACAAGTTTTACCACTGAACACATTTTGAAATTAAAATGATAATGATGAAAAAAAAACATTTACAAGATTATCTCTATGATGAACATAATATTTATTAAAGATTTTATAAAATATGCTTTGTGTTTGTTTTAAAATAAAACAAAAATAAAAATGAATTGAAATTTAATTATAAAAAAACCCCAATTTTCCTGCAAGTTCCAACCAGTTCTCAACCACTAGGAAAGCCTAATGAAAAACTCTTTGCAAAAATGCATTTGTTATTGGGTTGCGGTTGAGATGTTTTTAACTTTTACAAATTTTTAGTTTTATTATCCTGGTTGTCTTCAGGTTTTTTTTTTCTTCAGGTTTCTAAGAACAAAATGAAATTTTACATTTTCTAGGCATGATTCTAACATTGCATATTGTTCTACCAAGCTAGTCTCTGCATAAAATCTTAGTAACCAATCAAGCATTAAGCATGTGAGATGCAAGTATAAGGATTCACAAATACACAAAGACAACAACCCAATGAGCTACAACTGAGATTTTCTAAATACATAAAACAAACATCCTTGATGCAACCCTGTGACAGTATCAGAATTAAGCAGTGACGAAATGCCATACCACCCTGCAAAGCATTTCCCAGGACTCCAGTTTCCATGCGAGCCAAGTCCAAAAGTGCTTGTCCATAATAGAAGTATGCTTCGGCACATTCTTTGGCAGTCTCTCCATAAGCATTAGCCCTACAAAACACAATAACGAAAATACAAATGTCACTGGTCAAGAAATATTTCAGACAGACTGAGGGTAAGTGTGATGAAAAAAATCACTTGCATGATAGGGCCATCTTGCTTTTAGTATTATTCAGACACAACTGCAGAACTAGTGTCACAAAATGAATTGATGACATTCTGGGTAAAAATAAGATTTGCAATCAAAATAGCTTCTGTGATGCATATATTGTTTGCTATTGGATTTTTAACATAGCTGTTAACAATTTTAGTCGAATCACTATGATGTCTGCAGCATGGCAGCTTATAGTGAGGTCAAGCTCTGAGGCATCATGCCGCACCCAGGCAATTTATCCCGACGCCAGGCGAAGCAGTCCTACCACTTTTTATGCTGAGCGCAGACATGTCTACCCCCCCCAAAATGTTTTTGAGGGATGCCACCATCTGTTAGCTGTTAATACCATTTTTATAAGTATTTGATACGACTCAGCCTAGCTTTGAACTAGCTACATCAAGTATCTGAGGCGGACTTAGGCCACCACAGCAGTCTGTGCATATATTTTTAGATTGGCACCATTTATGTCCAAGCCGACATTTTAAGTCATATGGTGAAAATCCCTTATGTCAATATGACCAGCCTTTGGGGGACTTAGCAACAACAAGATTTTCAAGCCACCATCCCTTTCATTATAGTCAAAACCCAGATAAAAATCTTTTGCGACAATTTTCAGCCTGGAAGTAAAAAATTTCTCCAAGTTTGATCTGATGCTCAGAGCTCTCGGAAATGTTTGATCACATGTATTTTGACACAAATTTTTGTATAAGGGACGTAGAAAAACATTCACGCAGCAGTCTGTACATACATGATAGCTGGGTGGCAAATTCAAATCCAAGTTGGTTATTTTAGCTCTGCTGATATTTACAGAAATTGATGCAGATTGTAATGAGATTCAGGAGTGCTAAAGATGCGAGAACAATTCGGATGGAACTGGAGCCAAGAGTAAGAAAGTGCACGATGCCAGGTTAATGTTTGAATAAGACCATCTATTGACAAAATTCAGTCAGTCCCACTCAGATGGACAAACAAGAGCAATATGTCAGTGATGTAAAGAATCTGGACAATTAAACTCATTGACAACCACTGGTTTTTCTCATCTGGACATTTAACCACTTCAGATATGCTCAATATGCTTCTGGGATGGTACTGCAACTTTTGCTGGTGGGAATCATAATTTTCCCCAAATTGGAGTCCTGGTCTCCTAGTTTTAAAATCCTAGCGATATCTTGGGATGCCTAAAATTATCATACATCAACCATACTTATGCCATATACTCTGTATATCATGGGCTGCTAAGATATCAGTAGTTGTAAATTTTACACCCAAAATAACAATTTTACAAAAGATAGCTATTGATATTTGCTTTGTCAACAGTTACATAGAAATATCAAGTGAAGTTATGGACTTTTACGACACATTTGACTGTCAAACCTTAGTGCACAATTAATTAACCTGAAATAAACTTTTTTAAAACAGATACTTCAACATCAATTAAACAAATCAAAATTACTTTCGAAACATCTATAATTATCATCCAAAATGTTGAACATTTTTGCCAGCTTACAGTAACTTGCAGGCTTCTTGAAACTGATTCACAGCTGTCGGGATTTCACCACAGACCACGTTCCTCCTCCCATTAGCAATCATGTTCATTGCTGTCACTGTTGCTTCCATTCTAAAAATCAAAAAATTAAACATGAAACAAAATAAAATTTCAGCCAATAATACAATGTTTAACTTGTGTTCTGAGGTTACCCACTGTTAATTGAAGGTATGTACAGGCTAGATATAGACTATTACATGTATAAAGAAATAGTTGATTTAGTAGACTTGTGGATTTCAAACCCTCTACTAGGTTCTAAGGCAGAATTTTTTCAAATATGCATGCAAGTTTTTTTTTTAATGGAAAGTGAATTTACCATAATATGGCTACAATGGTCTGAATAAACGACAAGTTAATTCCTTTGTGTCTATAAACACTGTTGGCACTGGCAATTGTTAAAATCACCAATAGTAATCATAATGTTCCAAGGGCAGTAAATTTCCATCAGTACAATCTGGGATCATAACAGAAGCTATTAGCCAATGAATTTTTTCCCAGTCAGATGTGCCTGAAGTGATTCTGAGGTGATAAATGAATAGACAAGAAAAAGCATTATACAGAATTTTATTATCCAGTGGAAGATGTAGGTAGACAAACCATAAATATGCAGAACTTTTAATGGGTTTTTGTAACGAAGCAAGAAAGTGTGTAGTTCGAGAACCCCCCACTTGTCCCCGGTCTAAAAATAGATGCACTTGCTCTGTGCAAGACCAATTCTTGAATTTTCGTTTTTTTTTTAAAAAAAGGGTCCAGTTTAGTTATATATCGACGTTAGTGCTTCAGTGTGTTGTTTATGAATAGTTACATTAATGTTTTATCAGGAACAATGAAATCGGGACGAACAGTGGTTTGAAGTCCCCTGTGCATTTATTCCTAGGTACATGTATTGGGGGCTGTTTCAAAAAATGCTAGAAATCTTTTTGACTGCAATTGCTCACAAAACTTATGAAAAATAAAATAATTAAGTGGTAGTTTATTAAGCATTTTTACCAACTTGCATTTACAAGGCTCTAATCTTGTTACTTCTATTAGTGAAATTTAATTGCAATGTATAGCTTCATATGTGATTTTTAATACAGTCAAATTAAACTGCATTTACTTCAATTCAAAAACACATACTAGTATGAACAGAATGGGTATGAATATAATTTTTTATGCATGTACAAAATATATTGATACTCACAAATAATAAATATTTTTCAACTTGAAAATAAGGCATTGCTTAAAACTGTTAAAAGCATACCAAGAAATAGAGCACATCATTAAAATATGATAATGCATCTCTCTCGGTATGTATATACAGTAGTCCCCCTCTTATATGGCCTCCCCCTCTTATATGGCCACCCCTTCTGCACCAGGAAAGTGGCCTTATAAGGCGGGATGCCTTTCCAGAGGGGACTAAATTTTTTGTGAGAAGTACATGTACGTAGTAAGAAAGCTTCATTTTTCAAAGCATTTAATATCTTCGTTTAAAAGCAACATCAAATATTGAACGGTTCTTGTGCTATAATAGTTGACTTATTTCAACTGAATATGCATTAATAGTTCTTATTCTTGGCGTAAGCGTGATATGCGAGCGGGTGTTGTCATGCACATTGCAGAACCATTTAAAAACATCATTTGAATCTTGGTTCATACGCAATTCCCTTTCCATTTGCTCCATTTTCCCACTGCTGCGAAATAACTTATTGGTTACGATGTTATTTATTTGAGTCTTTTCAACATAAAATAGTTTTATTAGAGTCTTTTCTACCTAAATTTGTTTGACCAGTCCCTTCTTCCCCGATATCTTAGACTATAATAACCGACGTTTTCTGAAATAATCATCTTCGTTTATGTGATGACATGTTATTGTTTGGTAATAAGTTATTCCGATGTTGCTAACTGTATGCACTATAATTATGCAGACAACACATGTTGAGCGGAAGAAATACTTTCTTCGTAAAGAAGCGACAAGTTGTGTTGTCAAGTGATTTTTCGGTCTTTGTCTAGTACCGTGTGATCTTGACATTACGTCCAGTTATAATCATCAATGTGGCAACTACAAGTCTGATAAAAATTTGTTTCCTGCATTTCAACAAGATGCTGTATATTTTTTAAGGCAGCGATTGTCACGTGATTCATTAGTCGGTCTGGTACCCTATTCTTTTCATATTTTTTTTTTTTACTCTTAAGTGCGAAAAACATCTTGGATCTGAACCATAGCACATTGCGGCCGTTAGGATTTATAAACTTTACAATTGTTGTGTAATAGCCACTAATTATGTAAGCTCAACATCTTGCTAAGGGAAGCCATAAAGGCAATCAAACCATTTTCCGGGCAGACTTTTGTATTGTACATCAATATTCTCCCTTCTCAGATGTTTACTACTATTAATAAGTGTAATCTTAACAATTATCATCGGATAAACCAGACATCTTATGATAACACGAAGTAAGGATATAATGATTACCTTTAGGTATGGATTAAAATTTGAGTCTTTCTTGGCTTTAGGGAATAAATGTGGCTTCTCGTGAGGTGTAAAGGATATAATATTAACGTCGGGAAGCAGAAATCGGGATTACTTAACACAATTAGAAAATAATTGTTCTACATACATATTAGAAAATAAAATGCAGCTGCTCGTGAGGGGTAAATTTTATGTTTTTGCAAAAATATGCTGGCAGTTGGTCACGTTAGCCGAGTGGCCTTTCGTGAGGGATAATTTTGAACACAAATTCGTCGGTGCCTTCAGATTCTGGCCGTAAGGAGCGGGTGGCCGCTAGTGAGGGGGGGGGGCGTTCAAGAGGGGGACTACTGTGTATATATATATATATATATATATATATATATATATATATATAGTTTATTGTTTCAGTCTCACTTCTCCCTGATTAACTCCCACTTCTCCCAGTTCTGACCAAAAGGAGAAGTCACTTCTCCCTAAAATTTAAGTCTAGCTTGACTCCTGCATTACATCACAAAGTGATTGCATAGCTGATTGAGTGTTCAATCACTTAAATAATTTCCTTTATGCCAAAAAGCTCAATTTATTTTCTCTAACATGTATAATACACCACTCCCTCGATAACTCGCACCCGGATAACTTGCAAACCCGCTTATAACACAGTGTAAGGCATGGCTCCCGATTTTTTTTCCAAGGAAAACATATTTTAAAATGTGTTTAACATGAAAAAAGTCGTGATAAGAAATTGTAAATTGGCAAATTTAACCTTGATATATAGTTCATTTTTATCGTCGAAAAAGGAGATTACCGTATTTTCCGGGGTATAAGTTGCTACTTTTTTTTTTCTTGTGATGCTGTGCTTTAGCGAAATGCATCTGCCCGTATACGGGCAAGCCAATTGCTGGAAACTTACAGTACACGTAAGTATTAGACTATAGGATTATCAAATTAAATAGTCAAATAATATTTAGTTATATATGTTAAAATTTGTTGTTATTAATAAATAAAAAAAATATTGAAATAAGGATTGCCATTGTATTGCCTTTATTATTCGGCATGTACATCTTAGAATCTATAGGTCTCTAAATTCAGTCGTAAATTTCAGCACATTTTCCCACCCAAGCTGCTAGTCAAAGTCCTTTGAACTTGCCGCCCAGCTATTGTGTCATGTTCTTTTGATGTACTCAAATAAATATAGAATGCAGAACTGGGATTCTTTTGTTATTTTAAACAATGAATTATGTCTCGGTAAAGCACTTCGTAATTTACTTTAATAGTAGTTTATAAAAACACACAACCATTTTTCGGTTGGTTTCGAAATGGCTTGTTATAAAAAAAACCAGCAGGAATATTTCCTCTGATGATTGCTCTAGTTTTAAACTCTGGATTAAGCCAAGACTGGCTTCATGGAGAGAACTTCAAAGTAATTAATAAAAAAAAAAACAAAACAAAAGAAACCTGGAAGGCTTGTAAACAGTTTCAATTGTTGGTTGAATTAGCAATGTCTTCCTTAATGTATTAAAATCACTGTAGCGTATAAAGTGCCTTTGAAGTTCGCTTGGGTTGTGGAAATGACCGATATATAAATACATACTGTTCATACAATGGAGAATTAATAAAATATAGTTTCACAATAACGTTGTATGATTTAAAATTGTTATCTTAGCGTAAGTCAATAAGTTTTGTTTTAAATTAAATTTATGTCATTTATCATGGCACCAAAAACTAGAAAAATATGATGCAGAATTTAAGTTAAATGTCGTAGCATTTGCGAAAGAAAACGGAAATCGTGCAGCAGAAAGAAAATTCAATGTAAGCGAAAAGATTTTGCATGACTGGCATAAAAAAGAGGACGAGTTAAGGTCAACAAAAAAACCCAAGAAGGGAAATCGTAGTGGCAAAGCAAGTTGGCCAGTTCTTGAGGAGAATCTACGAAAATGGATTGTGGAACAGCGTGCTGCAGGTCACGGACTTTCAACAATTCAAATACGACTCAAGGCAAAGTCAAAGGCTATTGTAATACTGACTGTCATATAACTCTTAAACAATTGTATAATATTTCTTACACAAAGTTGGAAATTACCAAGTCGCAAGCAACGGCCGGCGGTATCAAAGACGTGATTATGGTAAGTGCAGAAGAGCGACTTATGCAAGGAGCAACTTATAGGGCGGAAAATACGGTATTGTCTGTAAAGATAGAATCCATATTGTGAAATTTGCATTCTTTTAAAATGTGAAGTAATATTTCTCAAACGTGTCACAAACCACAAGAGTTATCGTGTTTTAATTTATGTCGTTTTAAATTTTTAGACCCATTAAATTCATGTTGGTAATCGTTAAACCTTGTGATTTTTTTCTTCCATTTTAGAATGTATACCATTCACCACAAAAATAACTGACGTAATACACGTGTGAAGTACATGTGCTAAGCAAACGGAAACCAGGAGGAATAATGTTTAGATGATTTCCTCAATATACTGTAAGTTATCCTGAAATTAATGTTATTCTGTGATGAAAAACTAAACAAAGCACACCAATATGAAAAGATATTTATCCAATGTTAATCTTAGCATGATTATTAATTGAGTATTCAACATGCCAAGCCACCCCACCCCCTTTTCTCTATGCGTCAATCCCATTGTTATATTTGTTGTTTGTTATAGGTCCCTCGATAACTCGCTCCCTCGCTTATATCGCGGTTGATGTTTTTGGACCCCAATGTCCACGAGTTATCGAGGGAGTGGTGTATATGTAAAAATTGAAAATGAGAAAAAGACATTTGTAGAAAAAGTAATATTTCACAAGTGATTATTGCAAGCATGTGCAAGCTTACATCAAGTACTTCAGATTTTAAAAGCTTGCCAACTTTGAAAAATTCCACTTGCAAACTTGTGCAAGCACCATTACTAGCTTTCACAGGCTCACCTATCTTGTCCTAAGCTAGCTGCAAGCTTGTCAAAAGCATGCATTATGGTGATCCCAAATCAAAGGTATACATCTGGATTTCATTAAATTAGCAAACAATTAATGTCAAACATAACATACACTTCACTGCTTAACAGGCCTATGAGTAGCGGACTGTACTGTGTAACTTTGCTACATGTGTATCAAAGACTAAAAAGCCATACACTCTATGAGAGAAAGGGTTAAAGAGATGAATCATTAGCCTATTTGATTCTGGATAAATGTGTTTCAGGATGAAGTACAATGAAACCAATGATAGGCAGTAAATTAATTGTCATTTTGGTTAAAAAGATTTATATGGATTTTTGTATTTGCTTATAATTTATATGCAAACTATTGGTCTATAATATTGCTAGAAAAAGTTATAAAGAGACAGTTAAAAGTACGACTTTAAAAGGAAAATGAACTAATAAAATTATCCTTTGAATGGACAATGCATTTTTTTGTGTTAATTGTGCGTGTCAATTTATTTACATTTGAGAGAGAGAGTATGTTGTGCAAGTTGCAAAATCCTAGTTCAGCTGAAAAAGTATGGATCAGATGAACATGTCAGAAAATTTTTGACCCCCACATTTATTATTTTACCCACAGTTCTGACACCAAGTTTTTTTGACCCTCGTTTTACACCCTTAGGGGATACATTGTTTATTAGAGAAAAAACATCAGGTAAGTAAATTCTGACAAAAAGATAACTTTACTTTGTAGAAAAGTTTCATTATTGGTTGCCAGTTGTGTGATATTTGTGAAAATTTTACTTTCGTTACACATTAAAATACACTTCACTGCACGGTTAGTAAGGCAGTAAGACAAATCATCCCTATGTGGTAGGACTAGCTTCCAAGCTAAGTAGGCAGTGGTAAATTTGTTCAAGAGCTATGTCTTACTAGCTAATAACGGCCTTACTTAGCCAGTTCCAATGTCATTGACATCAGAACGAGTAGCAAAAAAGTTTCAAAACTATCTCACACACCTGGTAGCCTATATAGACACCCATCAAGAAATTTGTGTGTAATTAATATATTTAGAGTGATTGTCTCTCTCTCTCTTGGTGGAATCAAAATATGACTTGCAAATGGATGCATTTTCATATACTGTTGACATACATTTGAATTTGTTGCAATGCAGCGGTAGTCGAGGAATGCCGAATTCTGTTCATGTGGGAGATATGTTTCTTGATTGAAATGAAATGTTATTTAAATTTCCATTATGCAATAATATATTTTTTATTCATTTCGTTAAAGAATATTTTAACATAAACAGATTTTGGCATTCCAGGCTTTAATTGATTTCCAGCCAACTGAAATGTAGGCCAACAAAACTTGAAAACAGGTCCATTTCTTTGGTGATAATTTGAATTTATTAGAGAAAAGAGATCAGGGTAAGTAAATTTTAACAAAAACATTGTAACTTTACGTTGTAGAAAAGCGTCATTATTGGTTGCCAGATGAGGGATATTCCTGAAAATTTTACTTTTGTTACACTATTAATCGACATCAAAAAAAAGCTTTACAGCGCCATTAGTCAGGCAGTAAGACCAATCACCTATCCAGAAGATAAAATAACTGGGAGATAGGGCTTACGTCGTAGGACTAGTGTTTAACGGTGCATTTTCTGAAACAGCAATGATTGATGAGAACATTAGGGGGTCAGCTATTCCAGAGCAAGGGAAGGGAAATTTGTAAAAGTAGTACAATGGTATAGTATTGTACTCATATTCTTGCAGAAAAGAGTGACAATGTATTGACAACCGGTTGGTTTTCGTCTCATCCCAAAAAAATTTACAGGAAACAAGCACCTGCTTCCTTCAAAATGTTTCGGAATATTAAATGTCTCTAGCTCGTGTATAATACCTCTCTTTGTCCGAAGTTAAGGATGTACCTTCACACACTTCAGCAGCCATCCGTCTGTAATCTTTATAATTATTCTCCTAGCTCACTCGACGAATTTCACGAGAATATTTCGCGCCTTCCTTTTTCACAACAGATCTGATGACGTCATTCAAGGATACTCATACTTTGAGAGTGAGTATACAGTTCTCATAACGCAATATTTCAGTTAGAAATGTAACTATTTTTAATATAAAAATTTAGAAAAACATTTTTCATGCATATATTTGACACTCTAGGTTAGTTTGTTAGCATGCAACATTTTGAGCTTTTGGTTTCAAAGCTACAAGACAATTTTGGTACGTTTTCATCTTTAATTGATGACGTTCAGTCTTTTTCCCTGGCGGCCATCATACCTCGTGGATAGTTCACATGCTTCCCAACTGAATACAAAGTAAATATACAGCAACTGTTTATTTTATAAATCTGTTAAATAGTTTTATTCACGTTGTTAAATTATAAATTTACTTATTATATTCCGTTTGTGTAAATAGTGCCCTTGACTTTCAGCAAAAGCATTTCAAACTTCAACTCTTGCCATTGCTTGTTCATGTTTTTGTTTTTGACGTTTTCAGTCAACAGAGGGGCCATTTCAATGTGTATGTTCTGTTTAGAGAAGGTTGATTTAGGATAACTTTAATCAAGAGCATAAACTTAAATTACCTGCCTTTTTCAGTCAATGACTTCAATCGCATCGTTGCTTAGTATGTAACGTAAATATATACCAAAGTATTGGTACATCGCCCGTTTGTACCCCAGCCAGTTTTAACAAAATATATCAAGGATATAAATAATGCCAAAATATATTTATTTCGTTTATCAATTTATTCTTTCTAACCGATTGTAGACCGGGGCCCGAATTGCGGTTATCATCTTGGCGTTTGAAATCGAATTTGAGAGCAACATGGTCGCCATATTTGATTGGGAGAGTGTTTTTCAAGCAACAGATGTGATACAGCTCACCTTATTTAATAATCTGAGTGATTACGTTTTGGTATTGCATATCTTTGAATACATATACAATACTTCTTCAATTTTATTTATTCAGTTTGTGCAAGAAATGGTAAAACTTTGCATGCCTGTATTGGATGCAGACCAGACAGTTTTTATTGAAATGGAGGGTGATTACTCTGCTTGTTTAATTTAAGAGCTACAACCATTGCATTACAATAAATTCAAAATTATGTCAATAGAACATGAAAATGCGCATATTTGCTAGTGTCATATTTTGATTCTACTAGGATAATGACAGCACAGTAAGAATATTACTTTCACATAAATTAGTGGAAGAGTGTCAATATAGGCTGCTAAGTCTGTGAGATATTCCTGAAACTGTGGCTACTCGTTCAGCCGACATTGGAACTGGCTCTGCAAGGCTGTTATTTGGGTACTAAGACATAGAACTTTAACAAAAACATGTGCGATGTCTTACACTGTAGGACTATCTGTAGTCCTACAGTATAAAGAGATATCACATATTTTTGTTTTGGTGCTATGACTTCCTGCCTATGTAATGTCCATATTTGCATGTTCCCAATACAACTGACAGGAGAATGAGAAGTAACATTTTCGGGAACGTCTCTTACACTTCGCAGCCCATATTGACACTCTTCCACAAATTTAAATCTAATTTATTATACTTATTTAGCTGTCATTATCCTGATAGAATCAAATTCTGATAGCAAATTAATGACCTTTTGAGTTTAATTCAGCTGGTTAGAATGCATTGGAAGCTGAGTTGAAGAATGTTTCTTTCACAAAATGAATCAATAATACTAATATTGATGAAAGTGCTTAGATAATTGCATTTCATTCAAATTATTTTTTACCCATTTAACCAGTTTCAGCATTTGTGGCTTCCATCAATGGAAGTTGAAAACCTGTCCATTTGCTTGTGCGAGAATTTGAATTTACTTGAAAAATGAATTTTGCCTCAATCAACAATATTTTATTTTGTGACAAACACGTCAATATGTGGCTTCCAAATGTGAGAATTCTTGAAAATTTGTGTGCACATTCCAGTCTCATTCCACATCAGAAGGCCATTATTTAGAAAGGAAGCACCAAAACATAACAGGTACACCTTACACTTTAGAACTTACTATACCTGATGCAAACTAAATTGGGTGAGGATCATGGAATTGGTACTTTCATAGTGATGACATTAAATTTAATCCCTTTGATTTATGGCATCATTAGGAGCCAAGCTATACCTGAAGTCCCTCTCATATATACATGAGTTATCTTGGAAACGCTTAATTACACATATTTGGACAAACATTTTTATTTGGGATACATAAAATTGCCAATACAGGAGTCCTCTGTACGACATTTCCTTTGCAAAGACAAAGTTTTGTGGCAGAATAAATATGTTCTAATCACTAGGAAAAGTGAAGCATTGCTTTTATTTTAGTTGGTTGCTGACATCTTTGATCAAAGGTCTCTGGCTTGCTTTGATGAAGTTGCATGTGTCATTGAAGGCATCGCTGAATACCCTTTTATTGCTGCGGCAAAATCAAATAATTGTAGAACATTGAGACAATTTTTTAATAAAACTCCTGAGTACATGGTTGCTTCAGAGGTAATCAGTGTTCACTGAAGCAAAACTATTTTTCTGTTTGTTTTTTTTTTTAAATTGTCTGGTCGACTGTAGTCATTTCACATATCTGCCCTATGAGTTGGTCAATTGTAGCTATAGTCCTATGGCTATTTTGATTATATTACAGCATACATTACAAAGACCAGATGTACTAACAGCTGCCTCAATTGATGCTCCACATTTAGGTTATTGTTAGGACTGGTCTGCATGGTGTCAGGATAATGTGACTGGGTGGGACATCATGCTACCTGTCTGCTGCATGATGCCCCAGTGCTAGACATCACTATAAACTGCCTCACTGCAGACATAGGGATATGAAAAATTGTTAAACCTACCTTAAAAATAAAATCACACACACAAAGACCAGATGTCAGAACAAGTGGATTATGAAAACACTGTGCTTTTAGGATTGTTTGTCATCATGAAACAAGATTCCAGTGCATTTTTATATCCGAGTTTGTGGTTTCCTTTCATGTTGCGTTTGAATTTCTCCACTCCAAACCCAATACTGTATATAGTTTTCCTCGGCCAAAATTATTGCCAGATGGTATTTTTTGTCATTACTTAATAAGGAAACAAAATCGCAGTTTGTGACTTTGGCAAAGCCCAGAACAATCACTATTATTAATTTCATTTCCCATTGTAGCTGTATAAATATTGCAAACTTAATATTAACCCTTTCATCACTAAGTAACTTTGTAGGCATAGAGTCCTCAACACTAAGTAACTTTGGAGTTGTAAAGCAAAATGACGTGTGGACTTTGAAACAACATAACTTTGCCAATGTTAAAGATATCTGGCTGGATTAGGTGTCTAAATCAAGGTTAAAAATCAAATTTTATGACTAATTCAATAAAATGTGCATATCTATTACAACTGTTAATATGCAGGTACAAACAGGTAACAACAGGTAAAATACAATTATTTTATTACCTCTTAGAAAACTTAGAATGTTCTCAAAACTTGTTCAATTGACCCTAGATGTACTAGTGAATAATCACAATAGCAACACAAGTTTTTCTTTCATGGCGTCCATAATATATAAAATTCTATAAAATGAACCAAAATGATCTCCAAGGTGAGATCTGTCCAAACACCTAAGTGACCTATATTGCCTCTGCCACGTTTGATCGTCGCATTGAAGTTCGTCGCATTGAAGTTCGTTAAATGGACAATTTTTCCAAACACTTCATCTGAATAGAATATTTGAAAATAATCGGAAGCTTTCCTGGAGCCATATAACTCTCGGGTGTGCCCAACTCTGTCAGAAAATTGAAATAAATCTCTTTGGTTTTTGGGTTTCGTCCAAAAAAAACAAACCACATGGAGCGTACAATTCCTCTGGTTCAAACCTTCAAAGTCATCTTCATCGTCATCACTGTCACCCACAAGTGCATTCCATTGTCTCTCCATACATCTTCTCTCATTGTCAAACAAATTTATCAGGTCAGAATTATTTAAATCCTCCGAAAACTCTCCTCTAAAAATCCTTCAGACGCCGCCATTTTGGATACAAATTTCAGCATTCGGAAAACACGTTAAAAGTTCCTACTTTGTTCGTTATTTCTAGTTGTATACAAGCTAAACTCACGAGATAATCCAAATATAACATCTACATTACCAGATGGAAGTTATTAGAGGTACCCCGAAAGATATTTAGTCAGGTACTATAATGTTAAAAAGGAACACTGCCCTAGACCAAAAACTTGGTCCATAGTGTTGACAAAGTCAATTCCCCTGACCGCATATGCGGTCTGCGGTGATAAAAGGGTTAAGAGAGCAAAGAAAGTGCTGTTTAGACAAGTATTTTGGAGTTAAATGTTTTTTTTGTTTGTAAATTGCTGTTGTGTGGTTAACTGTAGTCATTTCATGTTTTTGCCTTCAGGTGGTCAATTGTAGTTAGTCTGTTGCAGGGCTAGTTTGATTATATTACAGCATACATTATCAAGTCCAGGTATCAGCATAATCAGATTATGACATAACATTTAACTGTTTGGATGGTTTGTCCATATAAAATAAGGATTTGTTTATGTAACTATTAATTTCTGTGCATTTTTATAGCAAAGTTTGAGGTTTCCTGTCATGGTGCCTTTGAATGAATTTCTCCACTCCAAACTCAAGACTGATTATACCTTTTTATTAGCCAAAAATGTAGCCAAAAATATGGCCAGATGATATATTTTGTAGCCAATATGTGAAACAATTTCAATTTGTTGAAGCCCAGCGCAATCACTCATTGATTTCATTTCCAGTTATTGCCATATAAATATTGCCTGCGAACTCGAAATCAAGAGACTTGGACAAAATGCTGTTTGCAAATTTAAACAAAGAGTTTTGTTATTAAACGGAAAAATGATGAAGATTTCAACGAGATTCACAACTGTGCTAAAGTTGCTATAACTGATCGGTTGGAGGTTGGATGCGACCTTAGCCAAGTGTAAGAAAGTACATGATTTCTGGCATAGTGGGGACTGCAACCTTTGCTCGTGTTACTCCTATTTTTACCAAATTAGGAGTCCTGGACTCCTAGTTTTAAAATCCTAGCAAGACCTTTGATACATACATACCTAAACATGGGTCACACTACCAGGCAACGTGGGTGACTAAGTCACATAATAAATGTAAACTTAGCCTTCTTGTTAGGACATCGAAAATGACTTTAGCCTGTGTGATTTCTTGGAATAACATTGAATGACAGTTCATTTGTTTGAAATGCTTTTTCACCTTGGCTAAGTTAGTGTTGTGTTACAGCTCAAGGCAGTGTGTAGGCTTCAAGCCATCAGATAGTTGGTGTACATATCAGTTGTGGCATGTTCACAGACATGTGTTTTGATTAACCATCAACCCTTTCCCAAGCAAGTAGGCAACTATTAATGTCCAACTTCTGCAAATTATCCTTTGATGATAAAAACATAAATATGTTTTGAAACTTAAGCTTATGTAAGTAGCAATATTGTGTTTTAAGAATAGAACCAGCGTCTTAAATATATCAACAGCTGCTTGTACATAATTTTCTTGACAAAAATCAGTTTTTAACCATAAGTGAGCCTATCATGGAGAAATAATGGTGGATATCGCTGTGTCCACAGATGCTCTATGCAAGCTTAATATTGAAAAAAGAAGCAATAATCCGAAAAGAAATTGTACTGCGTGACAAAATTAGCTCAGATTACCCCTATAAACCGTTCTGACATAGGACACTATCATACTTCTTATGGTAAAAGACATGGGTTCCTATGTCAGAATTGGTCATTGGGATAATTTTTGTCACTGTATTTTGTAGCAGTACAAGGGGAAAAACACCCAGCAAAGTAAATACTATTACCAATTCTCAACTCTATACCATGTATGCATACAAATAATACCTTCTACTTGCAATCCTATGAATGGACTTGTAAAGAAGCTATAAAGTGAATGGTTATATTAAGGAAACCCCTCTTTCTAAAAATAGATCTGCTTGCATGTCAGCTGTGCTGATTTGGTTGAAAAAATGGTTCATTCATTTACTGGCCTTAATTCTTAAGTGAGTTGTCTTTGAACAGTTATGATAAAGTTTTATGGGCAACAAAGAAATTACGATCAACAGTATATCTGAAAGACGTGCTTTTGCTGTCATTTACATGGTACAGGGTTTGTTTCAAAACAAGAAATCTTTCAACTGCCATTTTATGGTGACCATTCGAAAACTAAAAGAAAATTTCTTGATAATTGTAGTTGTTTAAACATTATTACTAACATTCAATTACAATAATGTAATCTGGTTGCTCAGTTAAAATTCAATACAATGTATTGCTTTTCTTTTTCATTCATATTGCCAAATTACATTACATATCAATATGGCAAGATTTTAAACTTACACCATACATATTTATAATATAGAAAGAACCCAGAAAGTTTCTACTTGAAAAGTATTGCCTAATACTAATGTTTAATGTAAATATTCATACTGGAAAAAAGAGGGCATAATTAAAATAAACAATTGAAAACAACATACCCACATATATATTGATATTGCATTTCTTGCTTTTCTCCAATTTCTATGTTCATATGCAGTGTTTTAGCCATGTGATGTTTGAAGGTGCTTTAGACAAAGCTAAAAAGAGCCAGAAACAGTTTCGACATCGAAAGAATATAAGGAGCTGTGTACTGTAAATAGTGTTCTATACTTGTACATAGTCATGTATTGTAAATAGTGTTATATAACTGTATATAGACATTTTGTAATGATTTAAATGATCTTAACATTAACAGTTTCCATGGGAAATTTTTCCATGCTGTGGTACATGTTCCTAATTTTTCAATAGAATTACCACAAGTTTTTATTCTCTCCCCCCCCCCGACTTTCTCTGATTAACCCTTTCATCACTACATACTGAAAAATCAGTCCAGGGGAAGTAAGTCCGCAAACACTGTGGATCGAGTTTTGCGGTCTAGGGCAGTGTTCTTCTGTAACGTTATAGTTCCCGACTAAATAACTTTCAGGGTACCTCTAATAACATCCTTCTTGTAATGTAGATGTTATATTTGGATAAACTTGTGAGTTTAGCTTGTATACAACTAGAAATATCAAAGTAGAAACTTTTAACATGTTTTCCGAATGCTGAAATTTGTATCCAAAATGGCGGAGTTTGAACAAATTTCAGAGGAGGTTATCAGATGATTTGAATAATTTCGGCCTGGTAAATTTGGATGAAAATGAGAGAAGATGTCTGGAGAGACAATGCAATGCACTTGTGGATGACAGTGATGACGATGAAGAAAACTTTGAAGGTACGCACCACGTGGTTTTGTTTGGACCAAGCTGGAAAACCAAAAAGATTTGTTTCAGTTTTCTGACAGAATTGGGCACACCCGAGTGCTAGATGGCTCTAGGAAAGCTTCAAAATATTTTCAAATATTCTATTCAGATGAAGTTTTTGGAAAAATTATCCGTTTAACAAACTTCAATGCGACGATCAAACATGGCAGAGGCAATATAGGTCACTTAGGTGTGTGGACAGATCTCACCTTGGAGATCATTTTGGTTCATTTTATAGAATTTTATATATTATGGACACCATGAAAGAAAGCCTTATATTGTTATTGTGATTATTCACTAGTACATCTAGGGTCAATTGAACACGTTTTGAGAACTTTGTAAGTTTTCTAAGAGGTAAGAAAATAATTGTATTTTACCTGTTGTGTTACCTGTTTGTACCTGCATTTTAACAGTTGTAATAGATATGCACATTTTATTGAATTAGTCATAAAATTTGTTTTTAACCTTGATTTAGACACCTAATCCAGCCAGATATCTTTAACATTGGCAAAGTTATGTTGTTTCAAAGTCCACAAGTCATTTTGCTTTACAACTCCAAAGTTACTTAGTGTTGAGGACTCTATGCCTACAAAGTTACTTAGTGATGAAAGGGTTAACAGTGGGCATCTTTACGACTGGCGATGTTGATGCCTTTGAAAACTTTTTTCCTTGTTTTCTGGTATGCTGGTTGTATCATTGTGTTTGTATGGTGCTATTGAGACATTGTAGGATTGAGCAACACAGATTTTTTTGTGAAAAATTATATATTGAAGGTCCAGACACCTAGTGCTAATGATGAAAAAAGCAGGTACTTGGACAAAAGAAATTCAGTCCACCTTGGTTTAGGTTTTAGACAAGTCTTTAGGAAAACAGTAATATGTGATTTAGGTGGTTAAACATATTTTAACATTATAGGCGGCAATTCATGGCAGTGGGTATATTTGGTAGAGAATAGCCTAAAATAAACATTTTTGACACCAGTGTTAGAAGGCTGCAGAAAAGTACTTGAGTACTTTTAAATCTTTTATTCAAATGAAGTTTTTGAAGATATTGTCAATCTAACGAGGTAAATAACTGATTGTGCTTTTTATCAGCTGTGTTTCCTGTTTGCACTATTATTTTAACAATAACAATAGATATGCAGATTTTATTGAATTAGTCCAATTTAAATTTTAACCCTTATTTTTACACCTAATCCAGCAAGATATCTTGGAAAATTGGCAAAGTTTTATTATTTCAAAAGTTATTTTTTCAACTTTTAAGTTACTTAGTTTTGAGGGATGTATGCCTTCAGAGTTGCTTAGTGATGAAAGGGTTAAGTATTAGGAATTCAAAACTCACTATGAAAGGCTCCTGACATGGTTGAATAGTAGGAACTTTCAACAAATAATAATAAAATGATCTTTTTTTTCTTCTTCAGAATCGGCAACAATGAATCCAGAAAAACTAAAGCTGCTACAGGAACAAGTTAGAATCGGTGGAAAGGTGAGTGTTGGGCTGAGCATTACAAAAAATGTAGTGTCTCCTTTTTGTCATTCTGTGGAAGCATTGAGTTTTTTTGAAAATATTTTTTTTGTTTATTATTGAACAGCTGCTTGCAGTTTGACAGGTTTTGACCACAAAAAAATATTTCTCTATGTAATAACAGACCACTGGTGGCCTAGTGGTTAGAGCATCTACCTTGGATGCAGGATGTTGTGGGTTTGAACCACAGCCAAGTCATACCAAAGATGTGTTGCCAACATCTGCCTTGCTAATTGCTCAGCATTAAGAGGTCAGTGGTTAGCCTGGTGTTAGGATAATGTCAGATGGTGGGACATGATGTTTGATGTTCGCGACATGATGCCCTAATTCTAGTCATCACTACAAACTTACATCATAGCTATAGTTATTCAAAACTCACATCATACAGAATTTGAACACGCTTGACTTTAAGCAACCTTGCATGCTGGTTAGTTTAGTGTTCTGTGAAATCGTACTAGAAATAGGAAATCTAATGAAATACTGGCACAGTTTTTAAGATGAAAACGAAGCATACTGGTATCAAATGATGCTGATCATATCAATCTTGTGTTGTTTATCAAGTCTACCAACATTTTGTTTTATTTTTGGGGTTGTGAATTAAAATCTTGTACTTTTAATCACAGCATTATTATGACTACAGTCTTAAATTAAGTAAAAGATAAGAGCGCAAACTAACATGTTTTGTGAAATTCATGAAATAATTTATTTCATAGTATGCAAAGTGAAAATTTAAACAGAATTTTATTGCAAATAATATTCCAAATAGTCCAAAAAATTCTGTTAAAAGTCTTCATGAATAAAGTTCAAATTAAATTTAGTGGTATTCAAAACAAGATCCAGCACTGAAGTCATAGATGTGTCTGCAGTCTTGAATATACTAATGTACCAGTAGGCTGAAGTGTCATGATGTCTGAATTTTAGTTGATGTTTCTGTCCAAGATTATTATTTAAAAGCACTTTTTATTTCCATTAAAAAATAATTTGAATAAATGATCTGCTTCAGATGTTATCATTTGATTGAGTAGTTTCTGAAATTAACAAGGTTATAAACCTATCCTAACCTAGGTCACAATTAGCATTTTAAAAAAAAAAAAAAACTATATTTAGTGGAACTTTCCATCATATAACATGGTTGTTTACAGGATAAAATATATTGATAAAAATTGTAATGAAGAACATGGTAAACATAATGTCCTTGACTCAAAGATAATGATCCTAATATTTAACCCACATCAGAACTAAAATATTAACTATATTTGTTTACCAAAATAAAAATTATTGGTCAAGTTAGCATTGAGCTTGTTTTTGAACAAGGTCATGTCGAAAATACTTAACATTTATGGAGGAAAAAAATTAAGAAAACATACAGATTAATTATTCGTAAAAACATATTGACTATTGGAATTTGTGGTGGTGAAGCTCATTCTAATCCAATGATGAAACTTGGAATTACCATTTGATGATTTCATGAAAAGGTTTTCATGGCTGTATTTTTCTGAGGATATAGGAATGAACTATTATAGTTAGATTAATTTTTGTATGACCTGATAATTGAAGGTCTTAGTTGTAGCTATGGATTTTCCTAACATTTCTGAGGAGCATGAAATTCAGAAAATGTTTGCATAAACAAACTAAACTGCGAATTTTCTGAACAAAAGTGAACAAGACTTTGATGTGCAAAGGTGTATGAAAACATTCACTAATGCATATTGCATTGTCATAAAGATGGTAGTGAGTAATTTTATAGCTTCAGTCTTGCAAATTTCCTATTTCATTCTTTACCATGAAAATAACCATGGAATAGCTTTTATGATTCTCTTACATGTGACCTGTTTGTTATTAATACTCTTTAACTATATAGAAGTCGTGAAAAACTGTTAATTGTTTCAGCCTAATGTCGGGTTTATTTTAAAATAAATTGTGCTCTGTTAATATTCAGTATGCACCACACAGCTACTGTCTTTGGAGTCCTCTACTTCTGAATGGATGGTCATACTGACATGGAGTTAGATTTTAATTTAAAAAATTGATGCAGCTCAACATTCCACTTAGCTTTTTCAAAAATCAGTAAACTCTGTTTATATGCATAGCCTTGGGACCAGGCCCAAGCTATGCATATAGATGGGGGTTGCATTTAAGGGGAATTCATGTATATTTACAGTGTACATGGAAAATTGAAAATCATGCAAACAAAACTAATATGCTATATAAATGTGCTTCAGTGTATTAAACATCTACATATACATTTAATCCACAATGCATGTAAATGTAAATTCAGATAGACACCATAAATTTTTATTGCTGAAATTATTGACAGTATTTCTCTTTGGTAACAAAATAGTATATGGGTGGCTATAAAATTAATTCCCAGTAAAGTAACAAGTTTACTTAAAAAGAAAAACATTAAAGTCGTTGCAAAAAGTTTGCAAGTTACTTGGTAAAAAGTCCGTAATTTATTTTTTTTAACACAATTGGATAGTCCAATCTATGGAATATCGGCAAATTATAAAATCTGTCATGCTTACAGAAACGCTTTAATAGTCTCCTATATTTAATGGCAGCAGCAAGTTTGGCAGCAGGACAGACAAATCTTTGATTGACTCCTCCACGTCCTCTGAATCTGTTCCTGGTGGATGTTTGAACAGATATCTGTACCTGTTTTTTCTTAATTATGAAGGTGTTCATCCACTGCCACATAGCGATTGAAATTCAATGTCATAGTGAGATAAAAACTTGTGTTGTCATTATTGGTAACGTCTTCAGTGGATGCGTTGTTTTTGACAAAACTTGCACATAATAGTTGGCTATGGTTGCTTCCGAAATTTGATTCTAAGCCTCTCTTTTTTGCCAATTCTGCAGCACGCCCTTTACTTTTATTGTCTATGATATCAACTTGACGCAACACTAGTGATAATTAATGCTTCTTGAAGCTAGCAATGATGCCTTGATCCATCTGTTGAATCAATGATGTGGTGTTAGGGGCTAGAAAGAATAAGCGAAGATTATTACTGTGAGCAGCACAGTTGTTACACAACATGCGAATCTTGCGTTTTCTGCTTTGCATTTGTTTATTGATTTTCTTAAGCCATTCTTGCCATATGTCCCATGTCGTCCATACATTTTTGTTTGCTTTGTATGGCACCAGTAATGTCTTACTATTCTTAAAACAATGTTGATTTTTACTTTTGCCAATCACTGGTGACTCTAGTTAACTAACTACCCATCCAAGTTAACTGCAAGCAGCAGTCACCCGATCTTTCACAACTTTAGCCCTGGATACATCAGCACTTTTAAATGAAAGTGTTCCATCAGGGATAGCTCTCCAATAAAAATTGTCAGATGGTTCATAATATTTGATCAAGTCCAGCAGTTATCCATTTTTCAGTATCAGTCATCAGTGTGTTGTTTCTCCCCATGATGCTTCTTGAACTTTATATAATTACAATCTTACCATCTCTCTAGCAACAGAGGGCCGCTGATACGCACTTGTCAACTCCTCGCTTGGGTGAACCATTGCAACAGGGCTTCCTCGACATTTGCTGCTTTTCCTGCCCTTTGACTATTTCTGTTAGGATTGCTGTTACACTGCCACTCTTCAAGAATCTATTCTTTATTATCTAACTTGATCACTTCCACACAATCTGCCAACACTAACGTCCTACATATGCACATAACCATTTTCGATTTTAATACACGTCTTAATGTTTTAGCTGATGAGCGCAGAGGTTGGCCAGGGCAGCAGTCTACAATTTTCTATGATCTTTAAGATAGCAGTCTACAGGTATACAGCCTTGATCTCCACTTTAGATGTCAGGACCATGTTTATGCAATTAAGTGGTAACAGATGTGTATAAAGTCAAATTGTTGAGATCAGAAAATTGTATGCAATATTTAACTGATATGATTAATGAAGGAAAAACGGGACCATACTTTCACTATGCACTTAAGAAATCTATGCAATTAAGCGATAAGTATTTAAGTGAAGCCAACTGTAATAGATATACTCAATTTAAGTCCATTTTTTGGCCACTCAGCTGGCAATGTTTTGCCTCAACCAGCGCAACCAGGTTTGGTTCTATATCCTGAGATGATGCTAATCTCAGTGTTGGTGCCAAATAATCATCAATGAGCTTTGACCTTAAGACTGTCTTGTTTCTTTTCATAAATGAGAAAAACTGCTCACATATGTAAGTGCTACCAAACAGACATGATTTTTGTAGCTTCAGAGAGCATCTTGGGAAATTTGACTCTAGACAGAAACTTGTAGTACTCCAATGTCCATATATTTGTCTCAAAACTGTCACTCTGAAGCTCCACACATTTTTCCATGTCCTTGGAAACTTTGTCAATGTCCACACCAAAATGTATCAAAACTGTCTCTCAGGTGCCTCAAAAATCTTTAACCCTGTTTTCAGATTGTTTGTGGAAGATACAAATGATATTAGCATATTCTTTCAAGAATGTGATTTCAACTTTTTCAAATGAATTCAATATGGAGAGGTTCCTTAGAGTAAGCTGTTTCTCCCCCAGAGTGAGCTTGAATTTGAATGATAGTTATGCATCTGTGTTATTAACTGCTTTTTACTAAGAAGTTGCAAGTTGAGGGTATTCAGGTGATCAGCTAGATTTGATTTAATCTTTCACAAATGAAATTGAGTTTTGACAACAATATCCATAACTTCTTTCATTTGTATACTTTTACCAGGGAGCTTCTTGATGCAAAATACAATGGATAGTGTAGCAAGACTATTTAATGTGGACTTGTGTAACCCAACACCAATGTTTGCAGAAGACATTGCTGGTGCATTGTCCGTATCCAAGGATACAAGTTTGCTCCATGGTAGTTCTGCTTTTTTCTATACACACTTAAAATGTGTTGTATAATGTTGTGGTACCCTTCAGTGGTACTAAGTCTAACAACTCTCTTATGTTTAAATTGACATCCACACCTCTTATAAACCCTGCACAGTGTCAGAAACATCTGTACTCTCATCATGTGACTTTTCAATAAGTTGTTGCTTCACATTACCCCCTAGCTCAGTAATTCTGTTTGCAGCAGTATTAGCAGATAAGCTTATGCCTTAAAATAAATTCTTTTTTATCAGGACATAAAATTTCACAAAAAGGCCTTCTGTTAAAGGCTTTGATGATTTAGCAATAATTTCACTTGATAGGAAACTTGTCTTTACTGCATCTCCTCTTGAATTGCTAATGTTCAAAACGCAATTTATTTGCTTGGCAAATGCTGCTTCTCAGTTTCAGCACTTATTCCTCTCATTTTTCCAGTGATAACATTATATGTCTGACTGCATTGTTACGTAATTGCGACAACTATTATGCTCTTTAGGCACAGCTATTGTTTGAAGGCAAATTAAACATTGAATTCTAATTTAACAGAATTTTAATCAATTTCTGCCAAAATCATTCATTTGTAAATTGTTTATCAGCTGTTCAATCATCATTTTAAAAAATGCTGTTTGGGAATTAAATGAAAGCTTGTTCTACTAGTCCAAACATCTTCTCATTATTGGGATTTGTGGTGGTATACCATCAAAGTTGCTGTTTGCACAATCAGAATCTTGAAGTTGAACAGTTTTGGTTTATAATTTAACATTTACATTCTTCATTCTACTGAATTAGGGCACTATGACAGAGTCACTAATTTGTGCCCTCATAATTGTTCGATCTTGAATATTCTTACAGATGGTGCCATCTCTTTGGCAGCTCATTCCAGTCCAATGATGAAACTTGGAATTACCGTTTGATGATTTCATGAAAATGTTTTCATGGCTGTATTCTTCTGAGGATATAGGAATGAACTCCAAAGTTTAAATAATTTTGGATGACCTGATCTGAAAGTTATTATTTGTAGCCAAGGCTTTTCCTTCTAGTTCTGAAGTTGGGGTCATTGGAATTGGGAAAATTTGTGTTCAACTCATCACCTTGTATATGCAATTTCGACACCTACACAATTCTTGTGGAAACGCTACTGGATGCCTGTACCAAAGTTGCATACAAGCATGTTTGGACATTTCTATACCAATCATACTCAGAGTATGTTTGATGCCTGCAGGAAACAGTTCCATTTTGAGCTGGTTTCATAGTGCTACCTTCACGGAAAACTGATTAAACACTGCAGGCATCAAGGTAAAGGACCATTCTGTCGCATGGTTTCCATTAAAATCTGGTATTTGAGGTGCCTTGGAAGGATTCTTCCACTCTTGAAGATCTCGTTCAGCACTTTAGTTGTATGATAAGAATTATAAGTATGATTGCTTAAACAAATCAGATATAGACTCTGCTGTGATGTCAATACAGGCATGGAGGATGTTGTAGGGTTTAAAGCCATTTTTCAGCACAAGATAGGCTATATATGGCAGCCAGTATTAACGGTGGAGGAAAAATCCTGGAAAACTGCGGGAAGAACCACTGACCCACGAGAAGCTACTGGCAGGCTTTCTCACTTACCCATGTTAGCTGAGTTTGGACTCAAACTCATGCAGACATAGGTGAGATGGAAGTCATATGTAACGCTCAGTGCTTTAGACCACTTTGCCACTTGGGGGCCCCACATGGAGGATGTATCAAATTGGAAAGATTTAATGATGTAGGCCACAGTGAACTGGTTTATTTTGAGCTTGAGAAATGTTGTCTTTGATTGGTCACACTGCTTCGCTGATGTGATGAGTTCTCTCAAGATTTAAAGTATATTATTCTTAAAGATGTCAGCTCATTCCAATCCATTGATGAAACTTGGAATTACCATTTGACAATTTCATGAAAATACTGTCATGGCTGTAATTTTCTGAGGATATAGGAGTGATGAACTTTGTAGTTGGAATAATTTTGGATGACCCGAGATTTGAGTTCAAGTTCTTTTTGTTGCCAGGGCTTTTCCTTCCAGTCTAAAGTTTAGGTTATTGAAATTGTACAAATTTATGCTGAACCCTTTTCTTCATGTAAGCACTTTTGCACACACCTGCCCCATTCTCATGGAAACACAAGTGGACTCCACTACCTGATTCACACATGCACATAAATACACACACACACACACACACACATATATATATATATATATATATATATATATATATATATATATATATATACATGCACACAACACATGTTGGATGCCTTTGCACTGTCCACATGGGAGTGTATGGATGTGTAGGTATGTGGATGTGTAGTCTAAATAGCATCTGTTTTGAGCTGGTTCATGCTATCTTTTGGGGAAACCTTTCAATTGACTCTTATGTAAATGACCATTATATCACATCATATGGTCTGTTTAAGACCTGGTTAGAATCTTTTTAAAAAATCTTGGTCGGATTCTCTTTCCACAAAATACTGGCCATAGATTTTGTTCAGCACACAAGTTTGGATGGTTAGAATAGCAGCTATGAAGAATTCAATAAATCCGATGACTCGGCTCTTGATGCAGATAACAGTGAATTTGGATTTTTAATGAATTGGTAATATAGCTGAAAATAAACTACTATTACATCTACGCGGTTGAGAAATGTCAGCTACTGTTGGTCACACTGCTTCACTTGATTCTCTCAAAATTTTAAAGCATATAAAAAGTCTTGAGAGAAAAAAAAGATCATATTCCATAACCCTTTCATCACTAAGTAACTTTGGAGTTGTAAAGCAAAATGACTTGTGGACTTTGAAACAACATAACTTTGTCAATGTTAAAGATATCTGGCTGGATTAGGTGTCAAAATCAAGGTTAAAAATCAAATTTTATGACTAATTCATTAAAATGTGCATATCTTTTACAACTATTAAAATGCAGGTACAAACAGATAACACAACAGGTAAAATACAAGTAATTTTTTATTACCTCTTAGAAAACTTAGGAAGTTCTCAAAATGTGTTCAATTGACCCTAGATGTACTAGTGAATAATCACAGTAGCAACACAAGTCTTTCTTTCATGGTGTCCACAATATATAAAATTCTATAAAATGAACCAAAACGATCTCCAAGGTGAGATCTGTCCACACATCTATATCGCTCTGCCGCGTGGAAGTTCGTTAAACGGACAATTTTTCCAGAAATTTCATCTGAATAGAATATTTAAAAATATTCTGAAACTTTCCTGGAGCCATCTAACTTTCGGGTGCGCCCAATTCTGTCAGAAAACTGAAATGAATCTCTTTGGTTTTCCGGCTTGGTCCAAACAAATCCATGTGGTGCGTACAATTCCTCTGGTTCAAAACCTTCAAAGTTTTCTTCATCGTCATCACTGTCACCCACAAGTGCATTGCATTGTCTCTCCAGACATCTCTCATTTTCATCCAAATTTACCAGGTCGAAATTATTCAAATCCTCCGATAACCTCCTCTGAAATTTTTTCAAACTGCACCATATTGGATAAAAATTTCAGCATTCGGAAAACATGATAAAAATTTGTACTTTATTCGATATTTCCAGTTGTATACAAGCTAGACTCATGAGATCATCCAAATATAACATCTACATTACAAGAAGGAAGTTATTAGAGGTATCCTGAAAGTTAGTCAGGTACTATAACATTAAAGAAGAACACTGTCCTAGACCGAAAACTCAGTCCATAGTGTTTGCGGACTTACTTACCCTGGACTGATTGTTCAGTCTGTAGTGATGAAAGGGTTAACTATGAAATACTAATGGTCAAAGAAAGGCATATGTTTGTCAGAAGAATTCAGAATTAAGTAAAACTGACTGCATAACTCGAAAACTTCTGGTGTGAAGGTCTGTATACCAGGTACGTTGTACCTGGGCTACCCGGGTACCCGACCATATAGAAAAACCTGGGTATTGATACGTAAACGTGGGTACCCGTAAAAAAATAAATCGCTACACTTACCAACCACTTCAAACAGGTGTACTTCAAACTGGTGTGACAGCTATGGCTATAATTAGAAACCAGATCTTTGCTTAACAGAAATAAACAATACATCAGACAGTCTGTTTGGATTAATAAAATTCATTGGTGTTGTGCAACCGGACAAATCGTTATCCCCGAGGCATTATATACCAAGGTTAAATCATTTGCTCTACAGGTAATAAACCTCTTTGTAGACGATAATTATTGAATGTGGGTGCTAAATGATCAGTACATTGCATGCTTTTTTTATTGAAATCCAGAGGGATACCTTTGATTTCCAAACAAACATGACAAAGAAATCCCACAATTTTTATTATGAACAATCATCACCTAGACACCTTGAAATCTTCGTAATGCCTCAAAGTAATCTTTGCTCATTTTCTAGTCGACTAGCTCTGCGAATTTCGAAAGTTAGCCATCATACATATACCGATATTTCTATTTTTGATACTACTTCATTTGTACCATGACTATTTTAAGAATTATAATTCCAAAATAATAACACTTATGCGACTGCGTGGTCACGTGGTATAACTGATGCATGAATGCGCGAGTAATTCAAATCTGCGGTCAAAAGCAGATGAATAAACATGGTCTGTTCTAACAAGGACTTGTACTTTAAAAATGCAAGTGTTCTAAAGCTTTAAACTCGGCTGATCACAGTGATCATTAAAAGTTGGATTATACATACCATCTGTGTAGAAAGGTCATTCTAAATAAATTTATTAATTGACAGCGTGCGGTTAGACAATTTGCAGCTATGTCGGTGTGGACGAATCAGACTGAGTAAGTACACTGTTAGCCTCTATCACCATAAAAAAATATTTAAGTAATGGAGATATCAATTAGTTGGTCTACGGTTGTAAATGTCATTCATATGCTAACGGGTACCCGTTATAATTTGCAATGGGTACCCCGGGTTGGTTTTTTTCGTGATTGTTGACAGCCCTAGCAGTCTTCACCATGCAGTGATTGTAAAGTAATCGTGTTTAATTTTTTTTCAGTATTTGTTCTTTCACATGCCAAGTATTATTATATTAGGACGGGGAGGGGCAGGAAAGGTGTTACTGATCTAGGTTGAATTCTACCACCCCATATGACTATCCTTTTAACTTTGTTAAGCAAGTTGTATATTATCGTGTGATGTGAGAACCATGTCATGGAAGTGTAGGAGCTTTCAACCTTAATTAGTAACAAAAATCCAAAATCATCATTGACATTACCCTTGTGTATTAAATGTGACTACATTATATAAACTGAAACACTATTGATTTGGGAACACAAGTTCATTAATGGCAATTGTCTGACATCTGATTTTTAATAGGGATGCGTGTAGCGTGTGAAGATGTTTTGCACTATATATTTGCAGTCATTTTTCAACCCATAATTGAAAAGCTTTGAGTTCATATCATTGCATCTATGGAACAAATAGGCTTTATATTAAAAAAATTAAAAAATTTACTTTATCCAGCTTTCTACTAATTAAACCAGTAATTATTGACCTCAGTATGCTATTGCTAAACTCTTGAATATTTTCCATTACAGTTTCACTTTTTTGATGGCTCATTCCAATCCTGTGATGAAACTAGGAATTACCGTTTGATGATTTCATGAAAATATTTTCATGGCTGTATTTTTCTGAGGATTAAGGAATGAATTCCATAGTTTAATTTTGAACTATCCAACAATTGGGAATAAAAAGATTTTCTTTCCAATTTTAAATTGGAACCAAGGAACCATGGAATTAGAAAATTTTGCCCTTAACCCTTTAACTACGACTACCGCATCTGAGCGTCGCCTGTAAATAGCTCCTGAACCCCACTGACGCATATATGCAGTGTCGATAAGCCTTGTTTAAAACCCCAGTGTCGCTTATGAGCGCGTAGTTCTGCTGTACTCAAAACCCCAGTGTCACATATATGCGAATGTAACTGCTATGTTAACTAAACGTTGATTGGTTGAAAGAACAGATATTTACTTATTTTTCATTATCATAACCAATGAGAAGACTGGTTACTGAACATTTTGATACCAGTTGGAAAGCTGAGAGGTTAAATTTAGACACGTGGGAAGGAAATTTCCGGCAATGTACAAAACATGTAGTTGAGATAAACAAAAATGGATTCCTAGTCAGATATTTGTGACTTTAAAGGGTTCAGTACAAGCAATATCGAAGAGTTTAATGGATCATTCTTAGTAAATGGATCAGATAATGATGTTAAGCCCGTTTCAACACTAGATGTATGTGATTTTGATTCAAATGACGATTTATTTTGTGCGATTCAAAACAGTTTACGCAACGGGGATTTATTGTCTGCTTGTTGTAGGAGTAAATAAAATGGAAATATATGAATAACAGACACTATACAAGGTAAGCTGCTTTTTATTTCACTGAAATCCAGCAAAAACTAATGAAATAATGAATATAAATGTAACCATGTTTTTATTGTCAGTTTCCGTAGTCAGCCATGACGATGCTTTAGTATTCAGCCTAGCAAACAGTATCAGTAGTCTCAGTAACTGATAGGTTATCACTCAGCAGTAGCGAAACTGCAGAACAGCTGTAGTAGTTAAAGGGTTAATTAAGCTAAAATATGAATTGTCAAAACAAATATCAATTAAAAGGAGACCACATACTGTATTTTGATTAGCCCATGCTCACATATATGATACACACTGCCCAATTTTTGACTTGACATGATGTGGAAAAGTATTCCTTCCACAAAGCATGCACTAGATATTGTCCATTAAGACCTTTTGCTTTTGTTCCATTTTTATCATGAAACATTGCCTTTTTTCAATAATGCAGTGGTTGCCTTTTTTCAATAATGCAGTGTGGTCTTCACATGTCATGTCATGTTTACAGTACAACAGTGTTTCTCTTGTTGATTTGATAGTCTCATTGTTGATCATGTTGAAGTTCAGGTCCTGTATTTAAACTTTTCAAGAGTAGCATAGCACCTATTGCCACATGTCAGTCACCCTATTGGTTTAACCAATCAGCTAAATCTGAGATGACACCAGGCATTGTTTACATCCAACATTTTCTTCCTAAGTATGATTGAGCAGTACTGACACAATACTGAATTGGTTGTCTAAATATTTCTAAATTTTGCAATGGTTTGTAGATTGGTTGATAATGGTGAAGTGGGGAAGCCTTTGTAAACCTATCCAGAGTGTGTAAATGGAGGAGTTTGATATATTTATTTCATGAAACCAGAGATAAACTTAACTCTGGTCACCTGTATTAGCTGTGCATGTACACTGTTGATGATAGTTGCCATGTGTTTGAGACCACAGGTTGTCTAAGGTGCTCACCTTGCCAGTCATTGCCATCTCACCTCTGCCCTTGTGGGTTTTGAATCTTTGACTGTCAATATGAATATGGTTATTTGAAAAGCTTGATTGTATCCTCCAATGGGTGGGTTTTTCCTGTGATTTTCTCAGGTTCTTCCTCCTCCACCTGTGCTGAGAATGGAATTAATAAAATTAAAGCTGCATTTGTTTGCATAAAAGTAGGTTAAAGCATATACTTTGAATAAGAAAGTACAATGACAAGAAATTAAAACAAATTTGTAAAATTTAATGTCTAGAATATGGGTGAAGAACACCCTTTTTTTCTTCTGTTGGACCCTGGAATGAATCATTGTATAGTTTGAATATTCACATTTTAATATTTGTTTCAGTGTCTGGGGTAATCTCAATCAAGTGTTTAACCTTCTGCTATTTAGTGATCATTAAATTTGATGGTGCCTTACCAACACATGCAAGGTCTATTTTGGTTGTAACACAATATAAAGATTAATATAAAAGATTAAGGAATTATGATTCTGAAGGTATTTATGACAATTATTTTGGTATTGAGCCTATAAATATATGATGGTTACTCTTAAGAGTGCCAGGTTCCATTAGTGGTTTCTGCTATTTGCATGCCTGTGAAAGGTAAATAACAGGCAAGTAGCAAAATATGAGTCAGTGTGATTAATTGTTAATAATATAATTTGTGAGATATTTTTGACAGGAATGTCTGGAAGCAAAAGGCAGCCTCCTGGATTTTGTTTAAAGAACACTGGCTGTTCTTAAAATATTGAGCATCCACATTCCCTGAGTAGAGGTTTATTAGCCCTAGAACAACTATCACTGCTTAATCTATGGTACATAATGCCTTTGGTTAATGGGTTTGTTTTCTTACAGAGTGCCAGTTAATTTACTGCATTGTTCATTGCCATAAAAACATATGTTGTAGTTTCTAATCAAGCCAAAATTTGTGTCATTTGTTTTGTTAGTGCAGTGATATCCACACAGATAATCAGTCATATTTTTGCAAATAGAATAAATCTACTGGTAGTGTTCAAAAAAGATAATTGTCCAATATAATTTGATAACCAAACCCTCATGGAAAATTTACATAATAAAGTATTAGTGGATACTCCCTCTATAAAGTTTTATTCTTTCAAGAAATTAAGGCAAAGTTTAAAATTAATAGTTCATTATATAAACAATTTTGCTATTTTGATACACATAGACAATAAAATCTATAAGTTGAAAAAGATCTCTTCCCTATAAAGTTATTTCTAATTCTCACAGACCATAAATAATTATTACTATTTTGCCTTTTTATTCTATACTTGAATGAATATGTATCATATTATACAAATATTAGATCCATGGTACATGTTTATTTTTCACTCCTAGTAATTAAATATGTTGTACAGTGTACACAGATGTTGCATGGCATACAGTTTCTGTCTGCACCATTTCTGTATGTATCCATTTTTCTACAGGGCACAGCAAGGAGAAAGAAGAAGGTTGTACATAGGACAGCCACCACAGACGATAAAAAGCTGCAGTCTTCCTTAAAGAAATTGTCTGTGAATAATATCCCTGGAATTGAAGAGGTATCTCCTTTACCATTTTCAACATTGATATTTGACTTGGATGTAGATAATAATGATTTAAAAATGTATGTTATATGCATATATTTGCAGGGCAGTGTTTAGTTTATTTGGCCACTTTTTCCTGAGACTAACTTGTGTTGTCAACATATATTTAGGAAATATTAAGACAATTACAATGCCTTTCCATACATTTGTACAGAACTCTAAATGTTTTATTGGTTTATAATGGTATCTTTCAGCCTTGCATAGATTTTGAAAAGAATATCCAGAAATGCCATCTAACAATGCCTTTCCATACATTTGTAAATAACTCTAAATGTTTTGTTGGTTTATAATGGTATCTTTCAGCCTTGCATAGATTTTGAAAAGAATACCCAGAAATGCCATCTAACAACAGGATTATATGATTCTCGAAAAAGTGTGATGCTGTTAAAATCAAAAAGGTTGAGCAGGTTACTCCATGTGGTCCTGTGTATGAATTAATGAATGTTGTATTCAAAATAATTAGTTGGTGCATCATCTTCTTTTGTACTTTTGTCCATTTTCAAATTGATATTTCTTGGGCAGACAATGTGTGTGCATGCGTGCTTGTATGATCGAGAACATATGGTTTGTGCGAAACTATCATTGGATTCTGACTAAAGTGTCACCTAGGAGGGTGTAGCATGTCAATCCTTTGGTCAGCCATAAAGGAAATTGTTTTGTTCCCAGCCTAAATTGACATCTGATTTTGGTATTTCCAAGGGTTGGATATAGTAGAAGATAAATGAAGGAAATATTTAGAGCATAAAGGGTCATTGGCAGTTGCAAGATATATTGAAATGAAGGATAAGGCAGGAGTGGTAGAAATATCTGCTGCCAATGATGACACTGTGGTAGAACATAGAAGTTTGATTCTGGCTTTATAAAAACAAAAGATGCAGAAAGCAGTTATGCCCAAATGACTTAGCACTTTGCAATTCCAATGAGTAATTTAAATAAATCTCATAAATTTAAAAAAATTAACACAATTATTTTTGGAAGGTAGGAGTGGTGAAAAGATCAGTGAAGTGATGACACAGCAGAATAACATAGATTAGAAGTTCAATTATGGCTTTTGAAAAACAAAAGAAATAGCAGGAAGTTAATGTACAAATGGCCATGCATGTGAACACAGATTTGGAACTGCTATATCATATCGTTGTTGCTTAAATTTTGGTTGATCAAGACATGTATAATTCATTTTCATGAGCAGTTATTAACCCTTACCCTCATAGAGTGTATGGCGTTTTAGCCCTTCGATATGCATGTAGCAAAGTTACACAGTCCAGTCTGCTACGCATAGGCCTGTTCTGCGATGAAATGTATGTTACGTTTAACGGCAGTTTTAACCATTTTATGTTTTTGGTGCACATCTATTTTTATGGAAAGTTTTAAGAGTAAAATACGGTCATTATAGTTGTATAATTATTTTTCACAAAATAATTTTGTATGTGCTTTAAAATCTTGAGAGAACTCGTTCACTATCAAATCAGTGAAGCTGCGTGATCAACCGTATCGGCAACTTAATATACTTGAATTTTATAAGTTCTTTGCATCTACATCACTAAATCTGCTGAATTTAATAATTTATAAAAACCAATGGCTTCCCACATCAGTATCATAGCTTTTACCAAAGTTATTGAAGCTTTCATAGTTGTGATTCTACTCAAGCAAATACTGAATGATATCAGAGACCGCCATTTTGTCAAATGGAGAATACAACTATTATGACCTGCTTATGTTAAATAGCAGATTTCGACCAGAACATAAACAGTGACCACGTGATCTGATGTAATGGTGATTCTCACCAATAATGTTGTATCTAATAGGAGGGTTTTCCCTGAAGGTGGCGCTACGAAAACCCGCTCAAAATGGCTGCTATTTACAGAGTTGCCGAAAGGTGCTTATATGGGAATCAGGTAAAGTGCCAAAAGGCGCTTGTATTAGGTATAAGGTTAACATACATTGAGGAATTTTGTCTTTAAATGCCATAATTAATCAGTAAATATACTGGGACAATTTCCCTTTTTTTGAATACATTTTTTAACAGCTAATCATTTTTCCAATGATCTGAAGCTTCTTAGGATCGTGAGCATAATGACTGATTACAAATTTGTCTACAATAACAAAAGTAGAAGAACATAGTTTGTGCAAATTCTTTATAATCCTTATAGTTTTGATTGTTTTTAAAAATGTGTTAAAATTAAATGTTTGCCTGTCTGATCTACTTACTTCTCATACTAGGTTAATATGATCAAAGAAGATGGTCAAGTTATCCATTTTAACAACCCCAAAGTACAGGCATCCTTACAAGCAAATACATTTGCCATAACAGGACATGCAGAAACAAAACGTAAGTCTTAGTTGTCTCGTTACAAAAAATCCTACTGATCATGTGATTCCTAATTTTTAAGTACCTTGCAAGCAAATAGAGATATCGTTTTTCAGGATCAGATTGTTAAAAGATAAATAAATATCAAGGGCATCTATTTATGTCTCGTCCATGGTCAGATTTGAATAGACTACCTGTTTATTGTGATTGGATATAATTCTACCGTTAAAGTCATTTCGTGCTGTCCCATTTGGTCAGATTATTGACTTGGCCAGCAAGCCCTTTGTTTTGCACTGCAGAAATGTTACTAATATTAAGTCTTGAACTAAGACATTATGGCTATATCTTTAACACTTTTCCTCAGTGTATTGCTTTTTAGCCCTTCGATACACATGTAGCAAAGTTACCCAGTGCAGTCCGCTACACATAGGCCTGTTCAGCAGTGAAGTGTATGTTACGTTTAACAGCAATTTTAACCATTTTACGTTTTTGGTACACATATTATATATGGAAAGATTTAAGAGTAAAATACAGTCGTTATAGCTATATAATTACTTTTCACAAAATAAGAGGACTTGTTCACTATCAAATCGGTGAAGCTGAATGATAAACCATAGCGGCAAATTCATATAATCAAATTTTTCAAGTTTGTCTGAATCTACATTACTAAATCAGTAGAATTTGATAATTTATAAAAACTAATGGCTTCCTGCATCAGTATCAGAGCCTTCACGTAAGTTATTGAAGCTTTCATAGTTGTGATTCTACTGGAGCAATTACTGAACGATATTAGCGACCACCATTTTCTCGAATGGAGAATACGACAAGAGTTATGACCTCCTTACGTTAAATAGCAGATTTTGACCAGAACATAATGACCACATGATCTGACATAATGGTCATTCTCGCCAATGAATGTTGTATCTAATAGGAGGGTCATCCCCCAAAGGTGGTGCTATGAAAACCCGCTCAAAATGACTGCTGTTAGCTGATTTGCCAAAAGGTGCCTATATTTGGCTGCAGTAGGTTGCCAAAAGGCGCCTGTATTAGGTAAAGGGTTAAAACAGAAGAAATGGTGTCATTTCCTTTTGCAAGGAAAATCAAGTGTAGAATAAGTCTGGTTGTGGGAGTGAGGATGAATTCTAACAAAAAATCTATGAATTGTACTCCCTGCAGATGCAAAACAACTGACAAGGGCAAAGGCACTTGTTTCTGTTAGTAAAGAAGGAAAACTTTCAACAACACCCATTCCCTTTCTTTTTTTTTTCTTCCTTTAAATTACTGAAATTAACAAATTCGTGTGGTTTTGAAGTATGCCTCCTCGCTGGTTCTGTACTAATTTGATTTATTCCATTTGCATGTTCAATCGCTCATTATATATCTAAACATAGAGACATTCCAAATTTTCCAGCCATGTACAATTTAAGTATAGTCAAAACCCACTTAACCTTGGTTGTCTCTACAACCCGCACCTGTCGAATATTTTCGCCAGCTTCTGAAAAATTCTTCTTTGGCGTGCTATTTTTTGGCCCACTTATTTTGATTTCTGTTAAGTCAATTACCTGGTTTTTTCATGCATAAGTTTCGGTCTTAAGTAACGTGGACCCGCTTAATTCTACAAGAATTATACAAGAATTGTTCAGTTACAATAGTAGTCACATTTATTTTATATTCTTTCTTTTTTTGGTACGTAATTTTAATTTATTTTCAAATTTCCTGTGAATACCAGTAAAAGGGAACCGAAGTTTGCTTAAAAAAAAACTCAAGAAAAAAATAATTGGCACATTTTAGAGAATCCAAATTTGGTTTCCAAGATTTTATTTTTTTTTCGCGATAAAAGAACCTTTGTATTTGATATCCTGTTGGTAAGTTCAAAGAATTTGTTTGCTGCTAGGTACCAGGTGTTCATTAACAACCCGGGCATCTGTTTGTCATCTGGAATCATAATTGATACAAACTTGCATTGATATCTGCAGAGTAAGTAGTATACCTAACATTAACTTGTTTTAAAAATACTCTTTGTAACCCATGTTAAAGAAAGGATTTTCATTTGCACTCACAGTGAATGTACATGTATTTTCAAAAACGTGTATTGATCTTTATTTTGCAATATACTGTCATATATTAACCTGGATATAATACAATCTTTTTTTTTTCTCTCTCGCTCTCTCATATTTGTGATTTTCTTGGATCCGTTTTTCAGTCGTGATAACATATTCAATCCCGAGTACAGCCAAACGTTTTTCAATATTCTCATCAATTATAAAAATGCGTCTTGTTATCTGACATAAGTGATGCACACAGCAGTATGAATGCATGCTCTACATGTGATATAGAGAGTTCATGTATTTTTTTCATTAATAAATTACTCATGATAAAGGAAACAATTAAAACAACACCAGGTTAGTTTCTTTCATTTTATTATCAATTAGGCATTTTGTATATTTTATTGTAACATGCAGTGGTAGGGATTCCGGTAAACTTGAGAGCAAGAGATGGGAGTAATAGTCAATGAAATCTTTAAAATTATGTGACAGGTATTTAGGAACCTGGATGCATTGGGAACCGGTTATGTCATATATTATTTTACTCCCTGACATAATCGAGATAACTGGATTTGACTATACTACACAAATCTTTTTAAAAAAACACTTGTGTAAAGTTTTGCTGTTGCTTGGTAAATACTTCATGTCTGTCACGCAGGGAAATATGCTACATTAAATTTTGATTGGTAGTTATTTTTTACCTTGAGCTGAAATGCACAATAAATGCCAATCAGAATTTCACTACCTGGCACATTGGTGATGTAGTCATCAAATTAGACCCAAGTAGTCCAGAAAGGAATTGACAGAGTAAACTTCATTTCATACCGGTTATTGTTATACCAGGAATAATGTACTTCATTATACCAGTGCAACACATTTGATATGCCTCCTTTACACTTAACATGCATTTGGGATAAGATAACTAGTATGGAGATTGGGGGGCATTGCAAACTCTATCACCTTGTGTTTTTTTGTAGGTGAGTAGGAGTTGTCAATAGAATTTTCTTTTTTTAATGAAAAAAAAGTGCCTGTACCCTGTTTCCAGTGAATTACTGATCTAAAGAATAACGAGGTAAATGACCCATTTTGTGTATAACCACTGAATATTAAAATAATTTGTATAGGATAAGCATCACTTTGTGTTGTCCCTCCACCTCTTTTATCTGATGTAATGTAAATTGTATTGCAAAGTGTTGTTTCATCTGTGTATGGATTAATTGTTTCATCCCTAGTATATGTGTCAAGATTTGACTTGTGTGCTCTATAAATACATTGACTATGTTTATATTATGTATCCTGATTCTTGCAGTGATTGTCAAATGAGATGCCAGTCATTATCATTGGCCATCAAATACACTCAAATGTTTTACTGACCCTATTGACAGGTTTTTTTTTGTCCCTATGAATGACAGCTATAATCACCCATTCTTAAATTTAACCTTTATGCAGATATTGATGATCTTTGCCTGATATAAATATAAGACATGCAGTCAGCATTATATGGATTATGGAAAATCCACATTCTGATGTTGAAAATTAAACTGTCCATGCTGTTGTTCTTCATTGACTGGATATAGTGGTCTCTGGATGCCCATGTTTCTCCTCCTAGTAGATGGATCTAACTGTTATTATCTTGATTGGAAGGTCACTGCAGTGATGTTAACTACATGTGCACTTGCTTTTTGGCTGAGTGATGGTAGATCTGCAGAATGCAGTTTTTAAGTTGTACACATTGTTTTTAAATATTTAAAGACTTTGATGCAAAAACAGATTGGCTGTATTACAAGAGATGTTGAATACATTTTTGAGAAAAGAATCCCATGAGAATATTTAGGCACTTTACAGAAGTTCCATGATAGTTATTTTAATAATGCTTAAGGGAAGGAGAAAGATTCTACCTTTAAAAAAAAAAGAGAAATTGCTTGCAAGTTTTGGCGGGTTTAAACAAGAATAAAGACAATGAAGCTGTATATAACTTGATTGCTTGGACTATTTATTATGTTATGAAAATAACACAAGAAATGCATCAATTTTTAGCTTTACTGCCATTATATGAGCTGTGGTCAAAGGCAATAATTAAGATTTTTATTTTGAACATGTTAATTACAAAATGTAAGAATATATTTTATTATATTTGATGCTTTAGAGTTTCTCATGGATATTAGAGACAACTTCAATCTTGGCAATTAACCCTTTCATTACTAAGTAACTTTGTAGGCATAGAGTCCTCGACACTAAGTAACTTTGGAGTTGTAAAGCAAAATGACTTGTGGACTTTGAAACAACATAACTTTGCCAATGTTAAAGATATCTGGCTGGATTAGGTGTCAAAATCAAGGTTAAAAATCAAATTTTATGACTATTTCAATAAAATGTGCATATCTATTACAACTTAAAATGCAGGTACAAACAGGTAACAACAGGTAAAATACAAGTAATTATTTTATTACCTCTTAGAATGTTCTCAAAACTTGTTCAATTGACCCTAGATGTACTAGTGAATAATCACAATAGCAAAACAAGTCTTTCTTTCATGGTGTCCATAATATATAAAATTCTATAAAATGAACCAAAATGATCTCCAAGGTGAGATTTGTCCCCACACCTAAGTGACCTATATCGCCTCTGCCACGTTTGATCGCCACATTGAAGTTTGTTAAACGGACAATTTTTCCAAAGACTTCATCTCATCTGCATAGAATATTTTAAAATAATCCAAAGCTTTCTTGGAGCCATATAACTCGGGTGTGCCCAACTCTGTCAGAAAACTGAAACAAATCTCTTTGGTTTTCGGGCTTTGTCCAAAAAAAAACCCACGTGGAGCATACAATTCCTCTGGTTCAAAACCTTCAAAGTCATCTTCATTGTCATCACTGTCACCCACAAGTGCATTCCACTGTCTCTCCATACGTCTTCTCTCATTGTCAAACAAATTTATCAGGTCAAAATTATTTAAATCCTCTCTCCTCTAAAATTCCTCCAAACGCCACCATTTTGGATACAAATTTCAGCATTCGGAAAACACGTTAAAAGTTCCTACTTTGTTCGTTATTTCTAGTTGTATACAAGCTAAACTCGCGAGATAATCCAAATATAACATCTACATTACCAGATGGAAGTTGTTAGAGGTACCCCGAAAGATATTTAGTCGGGTACTATAATGTTAAAAAAGAACACTGCCCTAGACCGAAAACTCAGTCCATAGTGTTGATGGATTTGCTTCCCCCTGGACCGCATATGCGGTCTGCCGTGATGAAAGAGATATGAAGAGAGGAGAAACACTTTGAATTACTATGTGTTTCTCTACAACATACCATTTGAGAAACTCCTTTAATATGTTGGGAATGTTGCTTGATTAAATTATAGGAAAAGACTAGCTCTAAAAACTTAATTGGCTTAGTGGTTTGAGCATCTTCCATGATTACGATTGGTTGGGGGTTCAAATTTCAGCTGAGTCATACAAAAGACTTTTAAAAATGGTGCTAACAGCTGCCTCTCTTGGAACTCAAAAGTAAGAGGTTAGTGTTATGACTGGTCAGCCTGGTGTAGGGATAATGCGAAGGGGGGGGGGCATTATGCTATATGTCTGCGGCATGATACCCCAGTGCTAGACATCACTAAAATCTGTCACATTGCAGACATTGTATCCGATATTACTGAAAAAATTTTTTAAGCTACATTAACAATCCAAATCACAACACACAAAAAGACAATCATTTCTTTGACTGCAGTGAGTACTATTCAGCTGCCTCAAGGGCATTTGTGTCATGCATTTTATTTTGCGACTTTGGATCAATAAAAAATTCCAACCAGTTTTTGGACCTTCATTGCCTGGAGTTTTTTTGTCCTAATGATAGGAAAACAGTCCTCTGCACTTTTATTACATTTAATGCCAAGTTACTTGAATTGTATTGGAAAATTTTCCTCATTTCATCATTTTAATGACTTCTACAATGAATAATGATATTTAATTTAATCATCTTTAAAAGGTAATCAGTATATTTGTTTTTTGTTTCTCATGAACAGAAATAGCAGAAATGTTACCTGGCATCTTGAACCAGCTAGGAGCTGAAAGTTTAAGTAGTTTAAAGAAACTAGCATCCACGGTGGCAGGAGGTACGTACAGATGAGTAATAAATGTTTGATTACACTGATTATTCAGAGGTATTATATCTGATTATTCAGAGGTATTATATCTGAACCTTTTATGGTTCATTGTGGAAATAAATTTGCTGGAATGAATAGATCAGTCTTTAAGTTTGTTGTGTATGTATATAGAGAGGAAAAAACTAGCTTAATTATAACTTTTATCATTAAAAACACACCAATGCCAGATTTTAAAAAATGCCATTAAATAAATAACACATGTACATCAACAAAGATACCACAAGACAAAAGCTTCATAATTAAATGTCATTCATAATTGGTAAATAAAAAGTCTAACAGAGGCAAAAGGTAACAAGGGCATGATAATCTTGCCTCATTCATAATCAGTACTTTACTGTCATTCCTTGCACATTCAGCCCATTTAAGGTAGAAGTGAGTTTATTATATTTTTTTCACTGGGTACCCAAGAAATTGCCATTAGCTATTGTTAAATACTTGCATTTTGACTAATAGAGCACAGCTTAATAAAATATACGACTAATGATAAGATAATTCTATCCAGATAAACAAGTATGCTTCCCACTCAAAGTCTCTCTGTCTATAACAATAATGTAGCCAATAAATTGCAGTCTTCTGTCAGCACACAGGGTCTCAAACCTCTCTGGCGGCCTCTCAGAGTGTGCCTTGGATGCTGGAGGTCGTGGGTTTGATCCCCAACCAAGTCATACCAAAGACTTAAAAAATGGTACTAACAGCTGCTTCACTTGGCTCTCAGCATTAAGAGGTTAGTCAGGGTTTCTGCAGGTCATGGAATCCTGGAAAAGTTTTGGAATTTAAAAAATAAATTTCAAGGGCCTTGAAAAGTTATGGATTTTGTTAAAACCTTGCAAAGTTTTGGAAAAGTCATGGAATTTGTGACAATGGAGTTAAAGAAATTGATTACTTCAAATTTCATAGAGCACAGAGAACCGATTAAATAAAATATTAAAATTACATTTAATATGTTTCAATTTATATAACAAGAGTAAGTTCCCCTAATGGAAGTATCACATGATTTCCAGTGTAGATCACTAAATCAAAGAAAGCAACTAGAAAGTAATGTGTTTTGTTAATATTGTAAATAGGAACACATACAAAGACTACATAGGATTGTTTCCTTTTTTCTTTTGAATAAAAATTACATTGAACATTGGATTATGACACGAATTACTACATAAAGTCAAAGTGTGCTAGCTCAGGTAAATTTAAAATGAACATTTTAAAAATATTTGTTTTTAACTTTTTTGTTATTTTAGATTGAAAGATGTCATTCTTTTTGTTCATTTGCTTGACAATGCAAGATAGCACGGTCCTTAAGTTTTATGAAAGGGCCCTGGAAAAGTTTTGGAAAAGTCATGGAATTTGTTTTTGTTAAGTCTGCAGGAACCCTGTTAGTGTTAGGACTAGTTGACATGGTGTCACGATATTGTCTGTGTGGAACATGTCTACGGCATGATACCCCAGGGCTAGACATCACTATAAACTGCCATGCTACAATGTCACAATATAACTGAAATTTTTTTTAAATCTCACACTCAACAGGGTCTCTAATATCAGCATAATGCCTTTAAAATGATATAGTGCACGTTTAATCTCTCCACATTAGTGACAGTTTTTAGATTACAACTTGTACAGCAATTAACAGACATGTAGCAAATTTATTTACAAGTTAGTAAAGCATTAAATTTTGGGAAATGCCGGGGATAGGGCTGCAATTAATTTTCTTAATTTCCTTTGTTTTCTTTAAAATACTTTGGATATAATGTGGCATTACATTGCAATCAATCAAAGAAAGACAATATTTTCCAGCTATTGTCAGATATAAGACACAGAGACACAAAAAAGATTTCAGGCCCTTTCCTCTGAGCAATATGTTGTTGGTCCTTTTATTCTTGCATTATACTGTGGTACATATCATTTTGCATTCTGAAACACTACTATATAGCACAGCACAAAAGTACCCAGTTCTGGTGACCATTGTATACATGACAGTTACATAGTAAATTTGCCAGAAAGAACTTAGAATGGCTTTTGAGACCAGGTGATTGAGATATGAAGGTGACAGGTCGACAGTGAAACCTTGTTATGTAAAATCTTTTAATGAAATAAGGGAATGTATCAGTCCTCTGTATAAGTTTGCAATTCATACTTAATGTCAGGTAGTGAATTCGAAGTACATCTGTATTGTGAGTTTAATATTCCATTAACATTTTATTTGGTTTAGTTATGGTGTGTTTATCATTACCATCCATTCAGGAGAAGCGATTGGGTCGTGAAAAAATGTTAACTGTATATTTTACCTCAATAACTTTTACTTTACAAAGGGGCACTCATTTGAAATGAATATCTGTGTATTTTCTTAGCAGGAGCTGGTGATGTGAGTAAACCTTCAACAGATGACATAGATGAAGATGATGATGGTGTACCAGGTAAAATTGTTATTGAATTTCCTGTGATTTTTAATACCTGAAATTGTTGTTATTTTAAAAGTATGAAAAATATTATGAAAACAAAATTTTATTTTGTGGAATTGTGTATGAGCAAACAAGGTCCCTAACATAGATGAGGATTCCAAAGTATCAACATAATTGTCATTATTCAATTCCTGTGCTTTTTTCATGTAATAAAAGTATGATGGCTGTGATGTAGATGATACTGGTGTACCGTTAAGTACTGTCTATGAGTTCCTTGTTTATGGGGAAGTGTAAAGTTTTTATTGTTGGTTGGTTGAATTTTTACAGTGCACCAGCACAAAGACATGATGCCCCAGTTCTTGGCAGACATCGTAGTGATATGACTGAAAAATTGTTAAAGATAAAATTAAAATTCATCATCACATCATAACTTTACACATATTGGAAAGCTTAATGTTTTGGTGTCTCCTTTGTTCATAGTTGGGGGGATTTGTTTCCGACAACAATACAGGCCAGTTGGTCATAAAAATCATGAAAATGGCTTATGTTAAGGGGGAATTTAGACCAGCAAATACACCAGTACATTGATATGCAAGATTTTCCCTCCATAATATTAGCACTATTACCGTAGTTTTTGGTGTAAAGCATACATGTCAACTTATCAAAAAGCCAAACTGAGAGACTGAATAACCAAAAGAAAGGAGATTGGGACCTAAAATCAATTTTTTCGTGGCATTTATAAAGCCTTATTTTCACTAAATATTTTTGTATCTCCCTGGTCCAATATGTATGAAATTTGCAAAGGATGCGTCGTTTCTCTCTAGGATATTCTGGTCAGCTGAGAACAAATTGCACAATAGCTAGCTAGTTGGTCTTAAATAAACAAGCAAGAAAGCCAGTGCGACTAATTAAAGTTGATTTCTTATCGATGCAGCTATTTTGTGAAAACGACAGACCCACCATCATAATTTAAAGAAACCATGTTCTACACTATTGTGTGTTATTCAAGCACCAGCAATTGAATGTAAATAAAGGATTCCCAATTTTGTTGCACTAAAGGTATCTAAATAGGCAGCCTCACGGTACCATACATGTGACAACTATTGTCCCCTCTTTGTATATCTGGCCTTGTTCCCTTATTGTTGAATCGTAAGGTATTTAGTATTGTTTACTATAAAACATGTATTCTGAGTTAGGTTTTTGAGAACACATTTTCTTTTAATATAACTATGATAATTATTTTTGATGTATACTGTATAAAAAATGCAAGGGGGTTCATTGGTGGGAATGGCATTAAAGTATATGGGGAGAATTTATAGTGATCATTCTTGGGATTGATAATAATTGTTGACAGTTTTATTCTTGTGGTTTACATTTTGTTTAGGTTTATTATTTATTTTTGTATTATTGTAGAGGTTAAAAAAAAAATCATAAATTTACCTGAAATGAACTTAACATTCTATTTAGTGAAGAAGCAAATTCTACCTAGTAATTATTTCAGCACAACAGTATTCACAGTTGATGCAACAGAACACGGCTTCCATGGATTACATACAATATATATCTTTTATGTAGGACTTTTATTTTTTAAGGGAAATGAAATTCGTAGACATGTAATAATCGGGAGTTATCTCCAAAAATCGGGAGGTATGTGAGGAGCGACCATAAAAATAGGGAGGTTTTTTTTTTCTTCCTGGTGTGAGTTGTCAGGTATGGTGTAATGTCACATCAAAGCAAACTATGTCTCGGCTTTTACAGTATTAGCATAATTTTCGAAGCACTATTTCTGAAACTTCATTATTGAAATTTGGAGATATCATTTAAGGTTAGTGCAGTGGTGCCCATGATTTGACTCCAGGGGATGTACTTCATTAATCGGATGTTGAAACCTACAATATACATGCGGTCAAGCCATTATATACATTCAGTAACATAATTGCGAGAATTGAATGAGACCTTATTGTTGTTCGTTGTGTTGTCATACTGGGATCACATTTTAAGGAGTTATGTACTTGGTTTCAAGGCAACTGCTGCAGTGATATAAAATGTGCCATACAATTATGCATAAACAGACATTGAGTCAAAAGGGATACGTAGTGTTGCAGTAACTCGTGATTGCTCAATTCTTGTCATCGTTTGATCAAATTATACACAAATCTAAATTAGGCAAAATTATTAAGAAAACAGGAAATTGTTTCAAACAAGTCTATACCATTTTTTTTAAATAATCATTTATGCCAACCCCAAGTTAAGTATAATTTGCTAATTAAGTGTAATTTGCTAATATAAATTTGCCTAAATAAATGCATTTAGGACTTGTGATGTCTTGGAGTTGAGGGTCAGTTTATACCAGTTCAGTTTGGGGGTATATCATGAAGATCTCAGATAAGCAATATCCGTGCATACAAATGAAGTGATCTTGCATCTGAGTGACAGCTTGTTCCAACTCTGGATTCCATTTCTGAATTGATTTTCATCAAAATTTAAATACAAACTTGTATCATCAGTTTTGATTATGATTGATCTTGAATTAGAATGGTTGAACTTATTGCCAACTCGGAAAGGGATATAGTTTGATACTATTTTCATCAAACTTGGAATATAGGATTGTATCTTCAAGATTTTTTTTTTTACATAAAGAGCAAACTTCATGAATAATAATGAAGTGATCCTAGAGTTTGCTGCTACTCTAGGAGCCATATTTTGGATCTGAGTGAACCCAAACTTTGAGTATAGGCTTGTATGATCAAAATCTTCAGGTGTCAATAATAAGCGAGATCAGTGTATATTTTTGAGGGTTATCGTGCATGTGACTGGCTAATCTTGTTACCATTCTATTTTGGATCTGAGTTTGATTAAACTTAGCATATAGGTATACATGTTGAAATCATCAAGATCTTGAATGACTTCAGTCATATATATTAATTACGCCTTTAAAAAAATATTTAAGATGGAATAAAAAGAATAGAATCAAGATGAAATCAAGTTTGCCTTTCACTTAGCTAATTTACATTTTCATTCCTGTTTCCTTTTTCAGATCTGGTTGAGAATTTTGATGAAGCATCAAAAGGGGAAGGAGTGTAAACAAATCTCTTTTTTTTTTTTTGTATGGCTATATCACATCCTTTGAAATCATCATTCGTCCTGCATATGACCCTAATTCTTGCATTGGCTCGAGAGCATGAAATAAACTTCATTATGCATATTTCTAAATTGTTTGTATTGGTTGTTAACCTGATGTGATGGAATGCAGGAGGATTCCTTAGTGTTAAATTATGTACAAAAGAATGCTGTGGAAACATTAACTCTTTGTAATGAACATATGCCCTTCAGGTGACATATTCCTTGCTTTCCAAATGTCAATAAACTATTTTGCACATCATGTCTTCAAAAATATGTATCTGTTGAATCACATTAAAGCCTGTACTAGAAACTGTGTCTTGTGCCATTCTTTTACAGCATAGATGACAAGATTTATTACATATTTATGCTTTGTCACAAATGTGGAAGAATCAAGTGTTGGCATATTCATTCATCCATTTGTCCCAACAACATGTATAGATCTTGGCTGAATTTTGTTTTCGGGTTTTTCTGGAATCTTTGCCAGAGTCGTGCAACTTTGTGGATGGATTTTGATGCCTAAAAATTAGGTCACATCCTCTTAGTGGTTGTCATGGACACAAAATAACCCAGCCATATTTGTCCAGTCTCCCATGCATGTTACATTTTTTTTCTACTCCTCTTCCCTGTGAGTACATACACATGCTTAGTATCACCACCCATCTCCACTTTGTAATTTTAGAGACATGGTTGCCATATCTGTATGGGCGAGTCTGTTTTCAAGCAACAGATATGGTCGTTCACCATCTTTGATAATCTCTATAATTCTTTAAATTTTGCAGTTGACTCTTTTTCAACAGATGTGTTCAAAAGTTCTACTTTTTCATTTGTTCAATGTTGTTTTGGGGGGGATTAGAAATATTAAAACTAGTCATTACAAATATTGGATGCACATGACAGTTTTGACTGCATTGGACTGTTCAGGAAAGGACATTCAGCAGTCTGTATGCTCGTTTACATTGAAATGCCAAGTTAAGAGTTTTGGACCTCTTGATGATGATTAGGCTAGAAATTGATCAATGGAATGAAAGTTTTATGTATTATATCCTTGATGCATTTAGTTATAAACTTAGTGACGGGGTACAAAAAGGGAAAAGTGTGCAGATACTATGTGGGGGTGGGTGGGTAAGGCACATGGGTTTTATCATGATAGCTATAATGTAGTTTATGTACATTCATACCACTTGGGTTCTCCTCATTATGCAAACATCAATCTCCTCATATTACAAAATGGATGGCATCTTTTTTGATGCTTCAGCGATTAACAAGTTTTGCATTTGGGTCAGTTTTTTACAGAGAACTATTAACTTTGTACATCTCTTTAGATGGAAACTACAGGACCAAAAGTAGGTCGTAATTTATTTTAGTGACCAGACGAGTTTATCCTCAGGATAGTTTCTGGGGAATTGTTAGCTGCCATATATAGCCTATCTTGTACTGAAAAATGGCTACTCAAAAAAAGAACAACAATTGTATAAAATTCCTAAATCATTTGTTTGAGGAGTCATTCTCACCAATTGCATCTGAATTATTTTCTTAGATGCTGAATTTTTAAATCCTACTACCTTTAATTTTTAAAATCTATAAAAAATATATTTATTTGTTGCTCTTCTGGTCATAGACAAGAAGAGCTTATGGGATGGTATGTAGTCCATCATCACTACTACTATAAAAATAATCAGAGGTTATGGTGTAAACTCGCATTCATCAAATGGTCTTGTTGGTCCTACATGAAAATGTTGCCACTCAAACATTCTATATGGCCAATACAGCATCTGTAGTAAACTCTTGTTATTGCCATTTCTGCTGAATGACTTTTCAAGAGTTTTAGTTGGACCTCAATGAAATGGCACCCATATGGATACATGAGAAAGCTTGCCAGTAGCTTCCCATAGGTAGTTGGGTCTTCCCAAACTTCCCACGTTCCTCCACGCTATGTATTATTTTTTGCTGAAAAATGGCATTAAGCTACTAAGAACAAAAACAATGACTACTTCTAAGTTGATCATTGCATTGACATTGGCTTCTCACTAAAATGCTATAAAAGTATGTCATGAATGAAATTGTGCTGATTCACCTCCAACATGGCAACCATCTTGTCACCACCTCCTCAGTGTCACAGGCTTTCACTTTTGCAGTATATATAATTTGTCCCAAATCTAAATGGTGCATATCTGACCACCTACATATCTGCAATATTGTGAACCTCATCTTCCATGGTCACTGGTTGCATTTTTTATGCTATATTGAGCGTATGAACAGGGCTACTTTGATGTAATTTTTACAAAGGAATTTTGACCAATTAATTTGTTGGTTTGTTTTCAATAAATTTGGTGATAGTCACATTGGCATTGATTTCAAGGTAAAATGTCTTAACACTGGGGTATGGGTTAGTTGTACTGGCTGCTGAGATAGACAGTGCAAACATATATGCATTGTTATTGCTACTCAAAAGAATTATTGAAATGGGATTTTCTAGATGGACATATTTTTAAATAGCTTCTATGACTGCTGTCATGAAAATAGAGCTGCTCCTCCTGAACGTCATATGGGTATGGGATTTTAACCAAACACCTTCTAATGTCTAATCTGACTTGAATGTAAATGGTGCCAAAATGGTCATCTTAAGATCATGTTATCACTACTGCTTATGAATTGATGGTCGTACTAGCATTCAATTTTCACTAAAAGACTTTCAAGGTCTGGTTTGTCCTAAAAGGAAATTGTGCCAAACTGACCGGCTTCAAAATCTTAATGTAGTCTACTAAAAATGCATACTGTAGTTTTGTTCTGAATGAAAATATTGCTGATCATGCATCCAATATGGCCACCACAGCAGCTAATTTGAACATCGTCACTCAAAAATACACTGGATCATTCTGCACTTTGCCATTATGTTTTAAAAAAACAACTGTTTTATCCTGTATTTCTGAAAATTCTTTTCCGACACTGAAACAGCTCCTTCAAGACATATAGTACTAATAAATTGTATGGAAAAATGTCTACCAGCCTTTAAAATGGGTAAACATACAATATAGTAAATATGGGTTTGGCTGGCCAGGATTAGTTAATATAAGTTGTTTTAGGTAAAAAGCATATTTTGAGAGCTTATCCTAGTTGAAAATGAATAAAAAAGAGATTGTTTTTTTTTGGGAATGAAGTTTCAGTTCTTGAACAGTTTAGAACACTCGTTACTAAAATTAGCACATGACATTTTGGTATGGAATTGAAAACAGGTGGTTCATGCAGGTCCAGAAAACGCCTCTGCTCATTCTTTTCTCTACACAGAAGCTGATATTCAGGTTTAATCATTTCTGATAAATATATGTATAATCATAAGCACTCAGAATTTTTAAGCTATTGAGTTTTTAATATGGTGTTACATAGGTTTACTAAGAGAACGGAATTAGTATTAGTACCGTGAGTCCTTTAAGGAGCTAATGTTATCTGCTGTAATGGATAGGAAGATAAACGGAATAGCTTGTTGACCATCATCTCCATGTCCAATGGAAAAAAAAGTTATTGTTGCTACTTCAAAACTACCATGTCACTGTGTCGTTTCTCCAGTAGATGTAATTTAGTATCTTTTTGGTCATGAATGAAGTTTATTGTTGCTACTAGAAACTAACATGCCACTGTGTGGTTTCAGAAGAAGACGTAATATAGTGTCTTTTTGGTCCTAAATGAAAAACTGCAGATTTGACATCTGGTATGAGAGTGACCACCCAGAAAATCACTACTCCTGAATGGATGGTCATATTGACGTTTTTTGTTGTTTTTTTTAAAACCATAATATGATACGTAGTTGCTCCTAAATGAAAATGTTGCTGATGCTGGATAAGTGATTATTCTTTTTGGCCAGTAAAGCATCACTTCTTCCATGGACTCTGTTAAAGAGTATTGTTTCATAGACCCACCACAGTGTGGAACATATGTTGTAATTGTGTCAATCTGTTACATGTTTTGTATCCACACTGTAAAGTGGTGGATAGCTTGCAATTGATCAGGAATGACCCTATCAATATCAGGGTCAAAAGTTCAAAGGTTAAGGTTAATGTCTGAAAAAAAAGTTATGCATAGTGTCGACTATCTGCTTTTATTTTGTGGATGATTTCTACTTCGGGGTAAGGAAGAACCATACTGGATTTAGATCTAAGGTCATGGTCACTGACACAAAGGAAAAATGTTTCTGCAAAATAAATTGTGTATAATTTCGCCAAGCTTTATGGATCGCTTGCACTTTGGGTATGGAAGAAACATCAATACTGGAGTAAAATGGACAAATGCCAAGGTAACTGGCTGAAAGGAGAATATTTTTTCACAATAACTTTAGTTTTTCATCACAGATATAGATCAAACTTTGGTTGGAGTAAGGAAGCATCATGTTGATCTTCTGGTCAAATTGTCAAGGTCACTTAAAGAAAAATGGTTTCTACCCATAATTATCCAAAATTACAGACTGAAATATATGACAAGTATATAATGTGCTAATATTCATCTTTGCTTGGCAAGATTTAGATGTGATAACCCTATCTACACTTGTATATGGAACAGATATTTCTGTACTCCGGGTCTGTGAATTTCATTGCATCATATAAAAATTAAGTTTTTCATATTTGAACACTGTTCCTACATGGTCTAGGTAAGGGAGCACATAATTTTAATGGAATAATAAATAAGCAATTTTCCAATCAGTGTGTTTGCACAAATACATTGCACTCAAATACACCCATAATGGCTTTCCTCTGGTACATAGTTGTACTTTCTATGTTAATCTTACAAAATATCCTCTTTAGGTCATTGTCTCCAACATTTTCAGCCAATGTACAATGCACCAAGCCATTAGTTGGCATTACATTCTAAAGGGGCAACTCACTAAATCCAATAGATATCGCTAGGGCATGGTACCAATATTCTATTCCGCCAAGATGTTGGTAGGGTTATCATATCGGAACTTTGGCTTGTTCTAAAAAAAGGTTAATTATGGATTAAAGCAAACTTTGGGTATAAGTTGACAGCACCCATGAGGAGTTTAATGATCCATGGTGTAAGAGTTTGGGTCAAAGGTCATGGCAGATTTCATTTTGCTGCAGTTATGTGAACATGTTAACTCTAAAATAAAAATATTTTTTTTTAGCAAATCTTATTCATTGTGAGCCTTAAGTATATCTGAGATGACTACATTATCTGCAGTTAAAAGTGAAAAGGAGTGGAGAAGCATTTTTTATAAATTAGAAACTACACTGAGTTTAAGTAGGTCAGGCTAGGAAACTGACAAAAGCTCCTGGAGAAATCTAATTTAAGACTTGAATAAATTTCTTTGAATGAACTTAATACCAGTGGGTTTCCTCAGGGGCATTAACTGTGCATTGGTGATGCAATGCATTCACTAGTCTGTTACCCACCCACCCACCCACAAAATTTCTACCATGTCAACTTGAATTTACAAATGTCAGTCTCATAAAGACTGAATTAGACATTCAAGTGTATCCTTTTGATAATTTACAAGTTGTCTCGGCATGACAAATGATACTGTGGGTTCGAGTCTCAGGCTCGGCTAACGTGGGTACGTGAGAAAGCCTGCCATTAGCTTCTCGTGGGTCTGTGGTTTTTTTCCAAGGTTCTTCCTCCAAAATTAATACTGGCCGCCATGTTTAGCCTATCTCGTGTTGAAAATGGCGTTTAACCCTACAACAACATAAACAAATGATACTTTATCAAGACGATAGTTAAAAAGAGCTGAAATGAGAAACAATGTCAAATAATTATTAGAAATATAGTTTATTTTGCAAACAATTTATTGTTTATTCTTACCTATGGACGGTAATGAAATAACAAAAGAACTCTCATAACAGTTGACAGTTTGGGTGCAAAGTTGAATCTCTTGAGCGTATTGCTCAGTAATTTAAGTTGATGAAATTTGTAATTATAGAGAGAATGAAATGCTTTGAACAGAGGGAACCTTTGAAAAGATATCTGTCTATACGAACACACGGATAGCTTGGAAATTTTTCTTTTGCTACCTAATAAAAAGGTGTACACTTGTACAACACAAGTGATGACACTTCCCGATTCAGATGTATCCAATGACCCTTACCAGTAAATGGATAAGATACCCCATACTGTTGTATGAATTATTTGAAGAATTTAAGAATGTCTGTATGAAGCGCTACAAACGTTTCAATACATTAGTAATGTGTCCATTATGCAAGTTTAAAGCTACCGGGAGTTAGACATAAAATACTAACCGACTTCGATGTGCAATGAATGGTGGAAGTTGTGGAGTATAACCTTGAGACCACATAGACGTGGAAAAGATTAATTATACTAGGCTGAAAGTTGTGCTTTTCAGAGTGGTGTGGGATTTAGATAAAACAAAGCAAAAATCAGCTATCGAATACTTTAAAAAAAATTGCTCGTATGGTTTTCTTGTTCGTCCATTCAGATGTACAAACGGAAATCAAGGGGACAAAAATGTAGCAAAATACGTGGTAATAGTAATACTGGTTGCATACAAATCCATACAATTTAAGACTACAATTTTGCTCATAAGAAACTTATACGAAATGAAAATGTTTTATTTCCATTATGAACAAAATTGCTTATGGATTATAAGATACAAAACCAAATTAATAAAACGAAGTATGCTACAAAACCAGTTGAATTAATACGCTGAAATCAAAAGTGAAGAATGCTATACAATACAGAAACGTGATGCTTTACATGCAGTTTGTCACGTTGCTTGAGAAAATTTTCTAACAATTCCTGCCTTATGTTTACCAATGTTTTCTGAAAGAATTCGTAATTCAAAGTACTAAGGGTAATGTCAATCCATGTGATATAATACGACTTTAGACCAATTCTGAAACAAAGAAAATACCTGATCATGACTTAGCCACAGTAAAGTTAGCAGTTAATTAGGCTTAGAGACCGGAAAACCCGACATTATATCAAATCGGTGCTACTACCCTAGGCAGTTCTCAAAGAGGCCACCGGTATCTAATCAGATGGAATGTGATGTGATTATGATTTTTAACTTAGCTTTAACAATTTTTCAGTCATATCGCTACAATATTTTAAAATAATAAAATTCAATGCTTTCTTGGCCATCTCAAACCTTCAAGAATTTTATCAAGAATAGGAAAATATTGACCTATTTCTTTCTTTTAAAGGGGTGGGTTTCTTTTATTTCAATTGATCTCCCCCCTCTCTCTCTATGCCCTCTCTTCTTTTTCTCTCCAAATCTGGATTTTTGTCTCCTCTGGCTCTCTCTCTCTCTATCTGCCTTTTCCTTTTCTTTCCCCGTATATGAAGTTGCATTTCTCTTTCTTCTTTTTCTCTCTGCATTTCCCTTTCTTCTTTCTGCACTTGAACTTTAATCATTACCTTCTGAAGCTTAAGTTTTCATAACTCTATTTTCCATCTTTATTTTGAACTACAATTCTTTAATTTCCTACCAAACCCGAAACTGACTTACTAATCAAACCCAATGCATTTGTATCAAAAAAGATCCTTTCCACCAAATATTGGTTGAAAATATTTAATTCTGACGTTTCCATCAAACAAATAATTTTACTGTTGTTGAACTCTTTACTTCTATCAAACTGCATATTTTCTTTTTCTTTCTTTTTCACTTATAGAAAAATATTGTTACGCACTGACTAGTTTAAAGCAACATTTAGAAAAGAGCAAAGACAACAAGATTTGTAAATTTTAACAAAAATAATTTATTTCCCTAGAAAACATGGTGAAAAGGTAAAATCAAAACATTTGTCCTAAAATTGTGAAAAACATACCTCCAGTGAATAAACAGTTCTAATTAAAGTAGACTAAATCTCAATCCAGTTCCTAGATGGCGGATGATATCAGACGAAGCTTTTACACAAGTGTCCAGAATTTTCAATATGAATCACAATTTGTACTGTCCTGTTCCAATTTAGAATTAATTTCAGTAAATGTTTTTGTCCAAAGCCAGTTGTGTAGTTCTTCAGGGAAAATAATTATTATTTAGAATGTAGACGAAGTACAACTATCCTCAATAACTATCCTCAATAACAAAACACGTTATTCTTCATACGTAGGAATGAACAACTCTTTCCAGAATAAAAGAATACCTTCTTCTCAAGACATCTAAAAAAGATGTTAAAATATGACTCTCGACTAGTTAGCAAGTACCTGAGCATTTAAAGCAAACAAACACTTCATTTCATGTACATGCATGAAGAAATCTTGGAGATTTGGAAATATCGCCAAGGTAATATAGAATGTCAACAAGTATTATTAGTAATGACCATGGACTGATTTATAGGCCCTCCAGCTCCAACATTTTTTTGTTTTTGTTTTTTTTTTTTGTTGTTGTTGGGCTTAACGCCATTTGTCAGCACACGATAGGCTATTCATGGCGGCTAGTATTAATGGTGGAGGAAGAAACCGGGAAATCACGGGAAAGAACCACCGACCCACGAGAAGCTACTGGCAAGCTTTCCCACATATCCACATTCTCTGAATCCTAGACTCTAACACATGCAGACAGAGGTGAGATGGCAGTGATCCGTAACGGACAGCGCTTTAGACCACTCGGGGCCCCTAGCTCCAACATTTAATGCTGCAACAAAAACTAATATAGAGTATAAAGAAGATAATTTCTTATAAAACATTTTAAAATATTGAAGGAATGTTGCAATTTTTTTCCCTGTTTCCAATAAGTACAAGTATGTAGAATATAGTTTTATATATTTATAAAATGTTGATTTGATCTTTCCATAAATCATGGAATGCAGTTATTCAACTCCTAGTATCTATGTACTTTTTTAAAATCAAAATTAAACATTCATTACTGTTCTCCAATTCTAGCGAATTTCATTGCTATGACTACATTTCTAACAGTGGCATATGACACGGTCTGGCATGCATGGCTGTTGTTGAACATTTCCAGAGTATTGCCACGCTGAATAGTTGAGACTACTGAACCACTCCTTGGCAACAGGCACTTCAGAGTGCACATCCGAGACAGCTGAAGCTCGAGGAGACTAATGGACTCCCACTTGGATCTGTTCTTTTGTCAAGTCTATTCAAAGTTTATATCAATGCCATGCCTAAAACACAAGTTATTGACATAAACATTGTGTGACTTGGATTTTCAATGTAGCTTTTAAAACATTTTCATTCACATCGCTATGATGTCTGCAGTGATGTTTATAGTGACGTCTAGCACTGTGGCATCATACTTCAGGCATGTTCCATCCAATCACATTATCCTAACACCAGGCCGGCCGACCAGTCCTAACACTAACCTCTTAATGCTGAGCGCCTAACAAGACAACTGTTAGTATCATATTTATAAGTCTTTGGTATGACTAGGCCGGGTTTGGAACCCGCGACCACCCGCATCAGAGGCGGACGCTCTAACCATTAGGTCACCACTGCGCTCTACTTGTTTACCTTGGCTGCCAATAATCTATGGAACACTGCGCTCTACTTGTTTACCTTGGCTGCCAATAATCTATGGAACACTGTGCTCTACTTGTTTACCTTGGCTGCCAATAATCTATGGAACACTGCGCTCTACTTGTTTACCTTGGCTGCCAATACTCAGCAACATTCCTCTTCCACATCTCCGTCGCCAGAAAGAAGCCACAAAACTGCTGGCGAGGGTTTATGCCAGTGAGAAACTTCTACCGTACATGAACATCACCTCACATCCTGCTACACAACCGGCTTAGGTCTGTTGCCAGAGGATATGACAGCCATTTCTGTATAGTTATGAGTGGTATTCCACTGATATTGTAAACCACTCCCTCGTAGCTAAGCCATCTGTCTACCCTCCTGGCTTCAACCTTCCACATCTAAGGACCATTCTGAATCGTTTCCGGACAGGTTAGGGTCATTGTGCAGTCAACCTTGTCTGTTGGACCAGGCCACTGACTTTTCCAGTAGCTGTGGTGCTCTACAGACCATGTCACACACAATGAATAACTATCCATTGAGAAAGTTCCCTGGTGAACTGCAGGCTCAGCACCTCGCTGATGATGACGCTTGTTAAATGGTTGGGCATGCACTGCACACGATGAATAAATAAATTAACTGCTTGATTTGGTAACAATATCTGCAATGCTAGGAACTCTCAAATTCACTCCAGTTGGTTGCTGTTTGAATGGAAGCATTTCTTTAGAAGATGCAATGACCAGCACCATGTCATCTGTGATTGTAAGTACTACTACAACAGCACCCTCAAGTGAAACAGTATCAGCTCCTCTTAAGTTTTATAAATTTTCCCTTCTGTGGTACACCAGATTAGGATTCATTTTAGAAATTGTCATTTCACTTCTTGTCATGTTCCTGACTGGATGCATCAAACCAAAGAAGATAGGGCAACTAATTTATGTCCTTTTCTTGACTGAATTTTCCTCATTTTCTCACAATGGATCAGAATCCATTCCGGTCTGGTGTTATCTATAATGGGGACAGTGATACCAATTACATCAAATGTACTCAAAGTGGTGTAATGTCAGATTCAAATCAAGCTACCAAAGGACCCGTGGAGTTAAGTGACAGAATTAAACAATTGGTTCCAAAGAATGAAGGTATAATTCATAAAAAGAACTGATACACTACTTGTGGGATCAGCAATAACAGATGTTTTGTCCTAAAAGTTGACAGATGTTAGATCCCAAATTTTATTTTCTTATATTTTCCACTACCATATTTTTTTACATATAGTGTAAACTTCAACAATATGTCTTATGATACAATATCTTCTTAAAACTAAATTGAGACAAATGTATAACTCTAAATCACAAGGGATGTAACTGTGTCAAAACTTACCTACAAATGATAAAGTTGTCCCAATTTTATGTCACCTACATTTATTGCCAATGAACAGAAATTTTTCTCTAAGGCTTACTATTTCCTCCTAACAAAAGGGGGAAGTGTTGTTGCAGTTGGTCTTAATGCCATTTTTCAGCACATGATAGGCTATACATGGCAGCCAGTATTAATGGTGAAGGAAGTAACCAGGAAATCTGCAGAAAGAACCACTCCACTGACCCACGAGAAGTTACTGGCAAGCTTTCTCACATAACAAAAGGGTGAGGAGACCAAAGCTTTCTCCTTTGGCCTCTGTAACCACTTTGTCTCAAATTAGATGAGCAGAAAGGGGTTTTAAACGGGTGACTTTTGTGGCTGTTGACATTTTTGTCTATTTAAAAATCATGATAGGAAGTCCACTTGAATGAGATTCTTCTTGGCCAGTTTAGATAGGCCTTGAGTTATGGCCAGGGATGGGTGCAGTTGGTTGTTTAAGTCTTCTGATGCCACATAGGGGAATAGACTGTCAAAATGTAACTCTGCACCAAACGGAGCAGCAGTGAACAGGTGTTTGTTGCAATACAGCAAAACCTTGGAAGATTCCAAACGGGATTCTGCAAAAAGTGCCAAGGAGATCAAAATTGCATGCCTTAACATTTTCACTGCAATTTCCAACAAAGCACTGTAAAGGCTGTAACATTTCTTCCTTCAACAATCTGAAAGAGACAGCCAAGAACTAATATTCCCACAAGGTATGTGTACATGCACATGTGCTTTATGATCAAACAGGGTAATGGACCCAATAACTGGAGGTGGAAACCAGTGGCTGGGGCATAGAAGATAGGACAGGCCATCCTTATTGAGTCTGGCAACCTCTTGGCTCAGAGATAACTTTTGATTAACTCAAGATCATGACAGAGTTTGGGAGAAACAGATCTGAATGAAACTGGCCCACATGAAGTATCCCAAAACTGGAGAAAATGATGTTCAGCTACCATAGTCTTTGGACACAGGTATGGGGGAAGGTGGCACAGACCTGTAAACAGGATACTAAGAAAGAAGAGGAAAAATGCATAAAGTAACAAGTTTTTTTTTCTCACTTAGACCCATCTAAGTCTTTTTTTTTTAAAATTTGACATAAATGCATAATAAATAGAAATTTGGAATGAAAAGCATTTTTAATGATTAGTTCATACATCTTTATGATCAACTAAAATTACTGACAAAAAAACTTGTCCATGTTTAGTCTGGAGCAAATTTGCTTCAAACTTGTCATAGGTTTTAGCTGATATGATTTTCAGCCACAAATTTATTATGGTTAATTTGCACACAAATTACACAGTGCCTGTCTAGCTAAATCCAATCTGACAAAAGTATCACTGCATTTAATTATCACAGATTTATTTTCACATCTTCAACTCAGTGCCATGCAACAACCATTTCAACAAGAATTTATTCTTCACATCCTGATCAATATTTTTTATTTCATTTTTTTGTGGTGATGGGGTAGGGGTACAAAATACTAGCACCCAATTTATTCTTGAAGTGAGTGAGCATTTGAAAAGCATTGTTTGACTGGCTCAAGCTTTACTTTCATACATGTTAATTGATTAAACACACAATCTGGATACTTCTGTCTTTTTTGGCAAGAAACATGGCAAATTCACTAACAAACTTAATCAGACTCTCTACCTGCCCCCCCCCCATTTTTGCTGATCTAAAAAAAACTTTGAAGCAAATAAATCAGCAGATTTTAAGAAAAATCTCAGCTTTGGAGGCAATAAACCTCACTTGGCACCTTAGTATAAGTTCAGATTTCTCCTACTCCTTCACCTGCATCAAATAGTGGGATGAAGGGGACACAAATGGGGAAAGGGCCTACCAGAACTGGTTCTTCTGGAAACTATTCTGAGTTGATCAGAACTACAAGGGCATTGTCAACATGGCACTGCTCTCAAGGCATGACAGGGCAATCCTTCCTGGTCTCCATCTTTTGAGATGTTTTGGGGTTTTGTCATCCACATTTCCTTAGATATCACTCCTGATCAATATAGAAGAGTTGTTTCTGTTGTCGTTATTGTAGGGTTTATTGCCATTTTTCAGCACAAGATAGGCTATACATGGGGCCAGTATAATGTGGAGGAAGAACCCTGTAAAACACAGGGAAGAACCACTGACCAATGAGAAACTACGAGCAAGCTTTCTCATGTACACACGTTAGCTGAGCCTGAGGATTGAACCCATGCTGACAGAGGTGATACAGCAGTGATCTGGAATGGTGAGTGCTTTAGACTCACACAATGTAAATAACACAGTAAGAAAATTACATGGAAAGAAAAGCAACATTGTTGTTGTCGTGATGGCATCTATGTCCTGTGCAAATGATCAACCCAGATTTTTTAGGATGCTCTGGATAAATTAGAAATTTATCACTGAAGAGGTCAAACCAATCTCTTTCATTTGTAAAAAGAGATTGTCATCGTTTGTTTAATAGTCTCAATGTAGGGACCTGTAGGATATCACTGACTTGGGGGAATGATCTCATTTTTTTTTCCTTATTAGTTTTACAGTGAATGTGATCTTTGGCCAGTAAAATAAGGAATCCACAGATTTTTTTATTACCTTAAGTGCAAGTATCAAAACCTAAACAAATAACTCAATGAACAAATAAAGGAAAGACCCTGTGTACCTTTAAGACTTCACAAGTCACTTACAGTTGAACTATCCACCATGAGCACAAGAAAAATCAGATCTGCATAATAAACAAATCTAGAATAATATCTCCCTTTCTTGACAGTTCCATGAGTACTGATACAACATTTATATGTCTGAATTCAAACTGATATTTTTACTAAAGGTACATGGTCATTGTCAGGGTCAAATAGCATTCATTTTTTGTGATTTCTCTATCATTCTTTATAAAATAAATTTGGCATGAATGCCTAAGATTACATCTCCACGCTCTGCATATTTTGAGGCTAAAAAGCGTAAAATTACACCAAAATGATTGTGATGAATAGGTCTGAATATGTTCATAAACAAGTTAAAAGGAAATAAAAGTGAAGGTGATGGTAACAAATATATTTTATATTTAAAAAGTAAGATCCAACTTCTTTTATATAAACTGCATTTTCTCAAATATTAAAAAAAAAATTTCTGTTGGTACATCTTAAAGTTTCTTAACTGAGATCATATCACAAAGCTTAATTTCAGTGCCTTGATAACCTAATTGCAAGCCATCCAAAGTGTTAGCTAAATGGTTGATAACTCAAGACATTATGTGGAAACAAAAATGGTAATGAAAGGAAAAAAGGTCTGATGGACAACACCATAATGTAATACACTCCACCTAATGGCAGGTACATAAAAAGACTATAAAATATGTTTAAAGTAGGTTAATCTACTTTTGCCAGAAATAAGAACTCCTCAAGATAAACCTGTATTAAGTTTTATTACTGTACACAAAATAATATGAAAGAAATAGACCTAACACATTATTGTCTATTGGAACAACTACAACTATACAAGAATGCAACTGGAAATTTGATACCAATGTCTTACCTATGGTCTGCAGTTAAAACAAAATCAAGAGGATTACAGGTCTACTGATATTTACTGAAACAATCAACTACAAAAATGAGAAGAAAAAATATTTACAACACATATCATTCAGCATGCATTCCATTTAGGGTCTATATGAGCTTTCTGGATTCAGAGATTTAACTAGTGCACTTTGTGGGATATACACAATATTTTCATGTTTATCTCATAATACTCAGTAGCAGTAATTAGTAATTATCATTGGTAAAAAAATAAGGTGGTAAGACTGATTAACATGGTTATGGTGGGACTGATAAACTTGGTTATGATGAAACTATTAACAATTTCTGCATTCTCTTTTTGTAATATATACACTCACACATACATTCAGATATTTCACACAATATTAGAACATCAAAATAAATATTCATCTAAACAGGAAGTTCTTTTTTACAAAATGACACTTCCACTTACAGTGAATTTTCAGAACTGTAATGATTCACAATTAGAATTCTGCAGTTCATGAAATTCTAAATATCCAAAACATACCTTGAAGGGACTATCTTGGAGGCAGTATATTCCTATCGCATGGTAATGTTCTACCAGGTTAGCACCATTATGCTATAGAATCATGTTTGAGTCACAAGTTTGTCTTTATATGTGTATCTTGTACCACACTCACAGAATGGAAAGGGAAGAAACTCTTAAAACTATTATCCTCAGGTCACTTGAATGCATGAACAGTACCTCGAGTCTGGAATTCTGCATGTGTCTGGAAAATTATCATGCATGTGAAAATTTTTTTATTTAGTCAGGGTTTTGACTTTAATAACAGGCTTCATCATGCTGGTCAAGTTTGTGACTATATGACACACTGAATGTATCACAAGTGATATATAACAAGACACTTCACATACTTAGAAAAAATCCTTACAGTCCACAGTTCAGAAATTCCATGTGCATTACAAAATTCAGCAAAAGTTGCATTAAAAACTCTCTCACATTCTTGACATTAATCTTCTGATATCAACATTTTCAAACATCAGAGACAGTTTAAAAAGAAAATGAAACAGCATATGTAGGAAATGGGAGCAAACATTCATTTTACTTGTATATTTCCATCATGACAAAAAAATCGGCACCTTAGTGTTATCCATCTGAATATCCACAACTGTGACAAAAATTTGTATAATTCTGAAAAATCTATCAGCCTGTGATAAACTGAAAGCCCTATGCAGACATCTTTACACAATAAGAAGGTATCAAAGAGGAAAAAAAGTATAAGATGGAAGCCCCACAAAAATATCATACCGGCACTTTCAATAAGGAAGTATGCTTTAGCTGAAAATACAAGATAGATTTTTTTTTCAGTTTTGCATAAAATCATGTAAATGTGAAAGATTCAGAGAATATCCTAAGTACAGCCACACTCTGTCATACAGTCTGTCTCTGTTCCTCATGTGACCGATGATGAAAGACAAATGATATTGCCGAGTCCCAGGACCCTTTAAGGATAATATCCACCAACCCCTTTTTATCTGCAGAATGGTGCCACTGTGATAGATCAGAATTACAGTCACTATCGGGAGGAGGTGGCTTCACTTGAATGTTGTTAACACATCGTCGACACTTAAACCTGAAATTAAAAAGAAAATCCCATAATTGTTCCTGAATCAGAAACATGACAAAATTGTTATAGAAGATTTGCAATTGCATTTTTGGAAAACAAAATGTAACAATCATGTACAAAGTTAAACAGTGATGAAATACACTGCAAACATTTTGATATAAATATGAAGAAAGAAGGATGTCATATAATTTACAAAATATAATTGCTGGGGCGATAACAGTGCAACATTGGCTGCCATTATAATAATTATATCCTCTTTCTGCCTTTCTATTAGCTTAAATAAAATAGCTCTAAATAACCTAAATGGGTTGCTGTGCAGTAAAACACCAAATCAAATCAAACCAATCTGCTCAAATGACATCCAGTTTCCATTAATGCCTATTCTTTTTTTGTCCATACCACATCCATGTGGAAACTGACATACAACAATTTATCCAATGCAGAATACTGCAGGTACTTTCTGTGAATGGATGTAAAAGTTGGCCATTTTTTTTCCCCCCAAAAGTCAATTTTATTTCTGGCCCAATATATTTTAGCCATTGTAAATATAGAAAGGTTATTGTGTCTAAGGTGGTAAATTCTGACAATTTTATTTTGAGACTCATAATTAACTAAAATATCTCCATCACTGAAAATTTCCACAATACATTACAAAGTTTTCTTCCCTGTGAATGGTATTTGACTTTTGAGAACAATATTACAGAATTATAACATTACTACTGGCAACAATGCCATCTTTGCACTGAACACTGCTGTAAAAAAGTGGTACCTGTTCCTACTCTATGCTCTACAGGAGAGACAACAGTCAGATGTAAATCCAGACGGATTAATAGAATCATACCAATGTACATGTGGGAAGTTCAGGAAAATCTGACTCAGGAAAATGGGTGTCAGGGATGAGGTATGCCTAGTTCAAAGTGGGAGCATGGTCAAAATTCAAAGATTAATGATTGGATTCTCCAGAACCAACCAATTATAATTGATTGGTGACATTTTAATGGACAATGTCATTTTCTATATACTCGGAAGAGTGCTTATATTCCAGAAGGTAAACTTGCATACATGATGTTTGCAATGTTATTTGACACTTGGGTTTCTAGAAAGACTTTCCCCAAGAAAGTCAAAGTTTACTAGTTTTTTTTCTTTATACCTGTCTTGTCATGTCTCCAGAGATTGAAATACAATAATTTTACACATTTAATTTAATTTACTGTCATGGAGATTTAAAAGTTATATTTGCTTAAATATTGCCAAGCAAACTTTGAGAAGTGGTTACAAGGTTTCTCTTTAGACAGATGAGCATCATTTCTACAAAAAGAAAGGCATACAAAAATGTTTAACGTGAAATTTTGTCCAATTCCATTCAGCAATTTTTTAAATGTTATTGAAACTTTCCTATTTGTGTAACAACTGTACTATTTGATAGCAACACAGCATCTATTCTTAGAAACAGCAGCATATTTGACATTTCAATGGCATCATTTTCACAAATATGAAAGGTTTTCATTCATGGATGTTCTCTCCCACAATTGCTTTAAACTGGTCTTTCTGCTTACTAAGAAGATGAGAAGTAGCAAATGTTGACAGACAATTCAGGACTCACACAACACAGGACCACACCATAAACTCATGGGAATCATGACCTGGTGGACTACAACTGACAACTCATGGCACACACACAACACAGAACCACACCATAAATTAGATGGGAATCATGACCTGGTGGGCTACAACTGACAACTCATGGCACACACACAACACAGGACCACACCATAAATTCGATGGGAATCATGACCTGGTGGGCTACAACTGACAACTCATGGCACACACACAACCCAAGACCATGCCATAAACTCATGGGAATCATGGCCTGGTGGGCTACAACTGACAACTCATGGCACACACACACAACACAGGACCACACCATAAACTCAAAGGAATCATGGCCTGGTGGGCTACAACTGACAACTCATGGCACACACACAACACAAGACCACACCATAAACTCAAGGGAATCATGGCCTGGTGGGCTACAACTGACAACTCATGGCACACACACAACACAGGACCACATCATAAATTCGATGGGAATCATGGTCTGGTGGACTACAACTGAAAGCAGGTCAACATCATTTGCAGAAGACTGAAAGGCCTTCATACTAGGAGACTAATATTTTCTGAAATTCTGTGGCATGGTTTGTGTGAAGAATTTGATTGTCTCTGTGTATTTTAACAACAGATGGAGATCAATATGACTTTAATAAATGTAAAAGGACTTCAGGCCATTATGTTGTCTGTCAAATTTGAAAATTCTGTTAAGTATTTTACTCAGAATTTATGGGCATAACAAAGGAAATATGTAATGGTGGATCAGCATCATCTGTATGAGTGTGTGTGTTTGTGAAATTTAGATTTTTAACATAGCTTTAACAATTTTTCAGTCATATCGCTATGATGTCTGCAGTTTGGTAGTTTATAGTGATATCTGGCACTGGGGCATCATGCTGCAGACATGTAACATGATGTCCCATACAGTCATATTATCCTGACACCAAGCCGACCAGTCCTAACCAAGTGCCTAACAAGGCAGCAGCTAGTACCTTTATTTTAAATCTATGGTATGACTTGGCCAGGGTTCAAACCCATGACCTACCACATCTGAGGCATACACTCTAACCACAAGGCCACCAGAGTGGTATGCGTAAATCTGAAAGGTTTTCATGCCAGAATGCTTTCTAATTTTGTAAAAATTCATTCTCATGGTTTTTCGTCTTTTGTACAAACTTGAAAGACTTTAATATCAGGGTGCTCTCTGTATAATTTGATCAAATTTTGCTAAGCAGTTAATGACAAGGAGTTGTCAAAGGTTTCTTGATTTTTAGTAATGGAAATCATATTTAAGGGGAGATCACCATATCTGCATGGATCTTAAAGGCTTTAATATTAAAATGCTTTCTGCTATATTTTTTGACATTGAAATAGTGGTCCTCATAAAAAAGTAAAAAAAAAATGCTGATGGACATGGCATGATAAAGAGCAATCTCAAAAAAAAAATGCTGATGAACATTGCATGATAAAGGGAAATTCCATAAATTCTCCTTGCCTTATATGAGCTTAAAAAAACCATTTTGGATGTAGGGATAAAATTGACAATAATTAAAGACAAGAGTATGGCACTTACTTGTCATGTGTGTCACTGAGGGTATTTTCATCAAGACGGAACAGGTCACGTAGCTCATCACGGCTGAAATGCCTCTCTACATCTTCCTCCTTGTCTACCACACAGCTACTGAGGGCCTTTTTGTGAGCTTGGCGCTGGAAAATCTTCTCCTCTATTGTACCGGTCTAAAAATATTAAATAGTGTGCATCGTCCAAATGAAATAAAACCCATTGAATTATCAACACTACCTCAACCCAAAACTGATAAACAGTTCTGACATGGAAACTGTAGTTAAGCTTAAATAAAAATATTTCTCATCACATATATACAACAAAAACAATAGAAAAGTAGTAATGTAAACATAGAACACAAATGCCACACCATAAATGCCTGAAACTGACCAAAACACAAAAATGAATATGAAAAATGGATGGTTGGACAAGAGAATTATTTTTATCTAACAACATGATGGTGGTGGAACATAACAATGCATTTCTGAAAGCATTGCCAAGGTGTGAATGTTGTTATTTTGTTCACAACTTTATTTAGTTCTGTAGTTATCTCCACCTGGGAAAGGACTCTTAGCACCAGAAACTGAAAAAATAATTCCTTCAAAATATACTTTCCTATGCTTCTAAAGCGTTTCTTGTTCAAACATTATTTGTTTCGCTTTTTCTTATTTTATTTGTAAGTTTATGGCAGCTGTCAAATATGCAAGTATTCAAAATTATTACCAACCAATACTTCTGCAAACAAATAACACCATAGGAGCAAACAAAATAAATTCTTTTTCAAGGTCTTTTGTACGTCTTCAAAAATCTCTATTTTACAAAGAATGCTTTTTATAAGAACATACTGTGGTTTAACTTTAATGGTTGGGTATTTGTACTGGTGGGTATTTGAACCCCTTTTGAAGAAAAAAAAAATAAAAGTATTTTATTTTACTCAAGACACATGTTTGTATATAGTGGCCTGTATAAGTAGCAAGTTCTATTCAATGCCTTTAATCAGTACAAGAGATACAAAAAGAACAAAGTATTAGTATAATTGAAAATTAAAGAAATGATCATGACGATACTGGAAAATTTGACTACATGATTACATAGACACTTCAATCAAGTAATACAAGTATGATGAAAATAGCTATCTTTAATCTCTGCAATTCTCTGTCATTTATGATTCACCTCCTTAAAAACCCCACAAGCTTTTGCAATTTAAAAAATCATGAAACTGAAGAATGGCACATAAAATTAGGTACCATCTCTCAGATAATTTCTTGTGGGGGAATCTAACTTGAATTCTACTCCTTTTATTGCCATGATTGTCAGAATGTACTGATGGTGGAATTTTACAAACAGTGTTTTATTTACAAGATCATATATAGATGTGCTTTAAAAACTTCATGGCTTGATGTTATTGGTTGCATTGTTGTTTTGTTGTTATTGTGGGATTTAATGACATATTTCAGCACAAGATAAGCTATACATGGTGGCCAATATTATAGGTGGAAGAAGAACTCAGGTAAACCTTGGAAAGAACCACCGACCCATGAGAAAATAATGGCAAGCTTTTTCACATATCTACATTGGCCGAATCCAAGACTCAAACTCACACAGAGGTGAGATGGCAGTGATCAGTAATGGAGAGCATTTTAGACCACTTGGCCATTCAGGGCCCCATTAGTTGCACTGGCTCACCTTCATGTTGATTACCCAGTGACAATTGTTGACAAGGATATTAGATATGCTGTGAAAGACTGACCGTAATGTAAATGGCCCAAAAGACTCAGTAATTGTGATATATCATAGCTATGTTGAGCAATCTGTGAAATCGCTCTGGACAGTGTATCACAAATCTTATGCATACTTCTACTTTCAAATACTAGTTTGGTGTAGAAATAATATTTGTTCCTCCACTTGATACCATACAGAAGCCACAATGATGGGAGTATGGGAATTAGCTTGAGTGCATCGGTAATATCTGTTTTGCACATATTGGCACCCAATCCTAACTGCCCTGAATATGAATAGCATCATCTATGTTTACGTATGAGAGACACATTTACCCGCCGAAGAATAGGGTGACATACAAGTGTCCAACAATTTTCCAACTTAGCAATGGCAGCAGAACACTAGGTTTTGCAGCCGAAGATGCTAAACTACATCCACTTTTACGCCTGTGAGTCAACAGTCGTTGCTGCATGTAATCCCAATAAATCAAATTCTCGCATCGTGCATAGAAATTCAGACTAGATTAGCATATTTCCAGTAGAGCTTATGATTGAGTTCTGAAAGAATGTCAAGTTCCAACAGCAAACAGTTATTGAACTAGTAAGAGAATATAATACGCAACAAAAAAACTGTCCAATCTCAGCGCTGATCACTTGTAAAGTGAATGACTTCTGTCAGCTACTACAGCACAGAAGACCCCTGTCTCTGATTGGTTGCTAACCAACATAACCAGTGTGTCTGTTGAACTGACCTTAAACTGATCCACAAAAGGCTTTGACTGGAAATCCATTCTTTGTGTAAACATTATTTAATTACAATAAACATCTAATAATGATTATGACAAAAGTAATGGTTGGCTTATATGTATTCAGAGACAGAATTACAAATGGCAGTGACAAAGCTGTATTAACACTGCATTTAAAAAACAGAATGGGGCCCAGATAGTGACGGCTATGAAAAGAAGCTATTGCTGATAGAACTATCAACCTACAATGAGCTGGACCAACATCAACGAGCCTTGATCAATACACCTAAAACTAGGTCAGCCAGATGAACTGGTTGGCAGCTAAGATAGCATTCAATGGCTGGTAAGATTCATCCAAGTTAAAACAGCTGGAAATGTCCAATTCTAAACCCATATGCCTGGTCTTATTGGCACAAAAGTCATGTAAAAGGCAGGTAAAACTAACCTTGTCTAATGAGCTGCTAAAATGGGGAATAACTCTTGCCCCAGATGCCCATAGACAGCCATGACAATCTTATAGCAAAATCCTCAGAAAGTAACATTTCAGGTATAGTTTGTTGTATGATGTAACAAATTTGAGGTTCAATAAGACATGGGTAATATTCACTGTGACAGCATCTGCAGCATCAGATGTGACAGGGCCCTGGAACCAAGCAGGGAATCTTCATGGGGGTGATAACTGGGTGAGGATTCAGTTATGAACTGTGACCTAATCTCCCAGTCCTAGAATTGTTTACAAGATCTCACTCCTCAGCACACATAATGCAGACACCACATGGATTAGAAAATGATCTCTCAGTGCAAGATAGAATTGTCTCATGGTTGTCTTCAGTGACCTTGAATCATTTGTACTTCTTGAAGACATTTCCTTATAAATGAGAGGAAAAAAACCCAGTGAAATACCAAAATGCAAAAAATAACACAAATCAATATGAATATAAACAGACATGCATGACTTACTAGTCAATTAACAGGTCTATAATGATCATCCAAAAATATGAATAAATGGACCCATTGCACATAAACAAGTATACTCTGGTAAAACTAACAGAACCACAAAAAGAAAAACAAAAATTAAGATAGCTTGGCTTGAAACAAAGAATCAAGGTCAGTGGAGTCATTGAACTGGAAGTGCAATCCTAAATGAAAGCTTAAACTGGTAAACATACAATAAATGGTTGGGTACCCAATGGTGGGTGAGGGAAGGTTATTTGTGTGAGTGTAATTTGGATCTTTAACGAAGCTTTAAAAAAATTTCAGTCTTATCGCCACATTGTTGGCAGTGTGGCAGTTTATAGTGATGTCTAGCACTGGGGCATCATGCTGCAGACATATAGCATCATGTCCAACCCAGTCATATTGTCCTGACACCAAACAGATCAGTCCTAACACTAGCCTCTTAATGCTGACTGCCTAGCAAGGCAGATGTTAGTACCATTTTTATAAGTCTCTGGTATGACTCGGCCAGGGTTTAAACCTGCAAACTTCTGCCTCCGTTCTAACCACTATGGCACCTGAGTGGTCTGAGGTAATTTGTAAGAAGCACCCAACTCCACACATGCATACAGCACACACATATATGGTAGACAATTTTGGGGGGATTTTTGGGCAGTAACAACTCTTTTGCCTAATTTTAGTGTGACTGGGTAATGCATCTGACAAAAAATATGCCAGTCTGCAAAAGCCATTCATTTCTTTATTCTGTCATTTTGATATGTAGGTAGGTTGGATGATGATCTGCATTTCAATTTATAAAGGATGAAACCAAGGAAGCATGCTAAAGTACAAAAGGCCTAAAATTTACAATAATTATACATGTTATACTACTAAGATGTAAAATAAGTTTATTCAATTAAATTATGTGTATTTAGGATAAGAAAGTCAGGGTGCTTACAGCAATAAGCCTGTATATGTAGCACTGTTTCTTCTGTCCATCTCTCCAGCATCGAGCCATGGCCTGTTCATCATTAGCTGGGTTCCAGTCAGGGTCAAACATCACCAGACGGTTAGCACCAATTAGATTGAGTCCACATCCACCTGCCTTGCTACTCAACATGAATATAAACTCAGGACTCTGAAACATTCATGAATCTTAAGGTCAATTATGCAGTTAGTTTTCTTCTCTTGCACATCATAAAATATTAAAAACATTTACAAGTTAGTTATAAAGTCAGCTTTTCTACATATTTTTTTTAAAAACTGTTTACCTAAGTAGGCATACTTCATATTGGTTAATATCACAAAATGGAAATTATGCATAAGACAAGTACCTTCTCCACACAGGTGTGTAAATAAATGAACAGCAGGTACCCGTATATTATATTATATATTATAACAATGAAATATATCAAGAATTGTTGAATCCAAAAGTATTAATGATATAATCTGGGCTTTCCACAGAAGTCCTCAGAGGCTGAAAATGGGTTTTATGACCAAAGCAAATTGTCCCCAGTTCAATAGGAACTATTTTTAATTCAGTACATTTTACTCCAAACCAATACATTTTTTCTCCAAAATACTGAGTCCAAGTACTTCCAATCACTTAAGCAATATCCCTGGGAATAAAACTATCAATTTAATGTAAAATTTTCTGTTATTCCCACTATGTGAAAAGGACTTACAGAAGGGTTATTGAACTTTTCCACAATCGTTGCTCTCTTTTTTATTGACATTGACCCATCAAGCCTGACAAACAGGTACCTGAAATTACAAAAAAAAATGGGCATAGCATAAACAAAATGATAGTTCTATCATATTGTTAAGTGTGAATTTATATGTGCAAATCTACCTACAAAATTGTAAAACTTTTCAGCAATGAAAACAGGCATCATGGAAAGAAATAATTTTTACATGAAAGTAGATTATTCAGAGATTGCATGAAACGATAGGCATTTAAAATATCAATAAAATAGTTTTCTCATTAGCAGCTTAAAAACCTTTTTGGCAAACTCCAACGTTTTTAACATTTATTTTTAGAAAAGTTTAACAAAAAATTTTATACTGTTGTACTGATCAGGTATGTAGTCTTGAATTTGTGTCAGTAACTACAACAAAGAGGACTAATAAAATATCATTGTCAATTTTAAATCCAATCAAGTATTTTATATGAGACTTAGAATTCTTTCTGTTCTGTCCATTTCTCATCTAAACGTGAAAGACAAAGTCGTGGAACATTAACCTCCCTGCCTTTTTTAATCAATATCACCATATTTAACTGTGCAAGACATGCTTTCAATTGCACATCATATAGACCCAAATCTGCAGGTGTATTATGCAGGGTCTATGCAGAATGCTCCTGATATATATATATATATATATATATATATATATATATATATATATATATATATATATATATATATATATATAAAAAGGACATCATGGGCCATGATCTATCTAATGGCCCATTATGTCTTGGTAGATATATATCTATGTTTTCAGCTGAGTGTTATATACCAGTAAATATGGTATTTGAGGAACAGACCTGGTTTTCTAAAGGATGATCTCTTATAAAATGTTGAAGTATATAATGTTCCGATAAAAAGATATTTTTAAATTACTGAGATAAACCCATAATCACTTAAAAATGCATCACTTAGTGTACATTTTCCTGTGTTTTTTTAGATCAATATCTATTAGTGTTTTGAAAATAATAAGCTATAAAAATGAGTCTAGTCAGAAAAGATGAATGGCCAAAAATATGATTATGAGTTTTCCATTATTGATTATAAAAAATTACATATTTTAATTTAAAAATCAGACTTATGGTGATGAAATCTTCCAGGAAAAGCTGTGAAAAACAGGTTCCAGTTAATATAGCCTTTGGTTGTTTTGTACAACAAAAGTGACATGCTGACAACTAATGTGCCAGTGATGCATTCAATTCAATGGAATATATATAACTTAACCATCACCAAGCATACAACACTGTCCATTAAAAATTTAGAAATATCTTCAAGCAATTAAAATGGTTGATTGGTTACAATGAATAATTACAATCTATGGTGTACTATTTTTGACAAACAAATTATACAACATTAAATTTAAATATATAAATTCCAAAGACTTGTATATATCCCTACGAAAGGGTCATTACATAGAAAATATGGGAAAATGCACTCAGTCACTAAGCACCTGTAACAATACCTGAATCATAAATCAAAAATTCATCAAATCTACACCATTTCAAGATCACTGGCTCCTCTTATTAATATACAAAGAAGAATATGCTGGGGATTAAAATAATTTTTGGGTATAATAAATTTATTCCATCAGTTTTCACAGCAGAAAGCCTTCATGCTGACTACAATATGTCATGTATCACAAACTATTTCAAATTGTATTCCTGACATTCAATTTATATAGATTTTCTAAATGATACAAGTTTTCTCTTTTCTATTATTAATTATGAAACACAAATGAAACCATGTCATTTTAAATCACCCTATGTTCATAGTAATAAGATGCACTTCCATAACAAATAACATTGCCTTGATGAAATTATAACGCAACAATTACATCATTCTGAGATGTGCAGACAGGCTTAAAAGTTGATCTTACCCTCTCTGCCGGCAGAGTTTCTCAAAGAGATCCAGTGTCTGTGTGTAGTTGGACACCAGCACTACTTTGTCATTGGTGGTTGTCTTAATTAATGCCAGTAAACAGTCCAAAACCAGAAACTTTCCTGTGGAAAATGAAACATAAATGAATCTTCTATCTATCTACAACAACAGCCAAAATAGAAAAAAAATAACAAACAAGCATCATAATCCTAATTTCATTTTTATCCCTCAACAAAATCCCTATCAATATATCTATTTGTATAAAGTTTACAAAAAGTCTTAAAATGAACTTGTTTCCTTACCTGAGAGCTCTGGTTTGACCTGCTTAAGGTTGTAGCCTGAGGGAAAAAGGTCAATAGTTCCTTCAAATCCATCAGCTTCTTCCTGACACTTGTCATAAATCAAGTCTGGATCTAAAAGGACATTTTTTACGTTGAATGCACACAATTGAGAAAAAGCAGATTCTGCTAATGATGCTAACCAAATCTGATATTATTAAAATTATTTTTTCGAAAATCGTGACTGTATATGCCTGAGAACTAAAGTGTATCATTCTGTGTCAACTAGAGGGTAGAATGGTATAAAGGCAATCATGATTGTAAATACTGAAGGTGAAGGATTGAATCTGAAGTCTACATCCAATTATCAGAAGTAACTAGTGTTTTTGCCATCATTCCCTAAGAGATTCCAAAACTGTGAATGTTTTTTTTTTAAATTATACATAAAAGATGTTATAAAATGATCTCAATTTTCATGAGTTTTTTTTATATGAAAAAAGACATTTTTCAAGTTTATTTAAATTGTGGTTTTGTCTGTCAAAATTTCATGTAGGTACCTTATTTTGTGGATTAATCTCAATAAATACCCAAAATAAATAATACAAAAGAACAAAAGTAAACCTACTTGCACTTCCATATGGAAGGAATGATGGCAAAAACACTAGTTACTTCTGATAATTGGATGTAGAAAAACCTACAACAAATAGCAATTACTTTAATGGTTAAAATACTGCCACCTGTATGATCAAAAATCCACTCCTGTAAACAATCACTTACACTCAGCATCAAAGGGAGATAAGGAAGCCAACATCACTGAGCAAATTTGATACTAAAGTGAACTTGTTTGATCTCTACATTAAAGAACTGTCCATAAATTTGTACCATCAGCACTCTTTGACAACTATGATTTTAATGCAATGGCCAAAGTGTGGTAAAATTCAACTTAAATACTGGTTAGTCTGGATGTCATCATTCCACATGTGAAACAAACATGTGCCAGCTGCACTTTGCTCAATGCAATTAACAAGCAATGTCAACACTGGATGTGCTCTGACTTGATAAACATTTGTGTATCAATGGATCTGACTGATGTGATGTTGATTCAGTGGTTTTGACCAAATATCAGTGAAATGTAAGATTCAATACTATGTTGTAATCAGTGTATATAAATTGTGTTTCATTAATTATTGTGTTTCAAACAAAAGTTTGAGTATTTTACAGTAATGTTCTTCATTGGGATTAAGCATACATGGATAAAATGAGACAATCTGTTAAGATTTAAATTTTTAAAAAAAAATAATTTGATTTTAATCAAAAACAGATTATTAAGTCTAATTTTCAAATACTAGTATGATTTATTATCCTTTTTTTCATTTTTAGTTATACCAACACTTGTGTACTTTATACCTTTTCTTGTTTTTCAATCTTTACTTACCTCACAATAGTGAGTGGAAATTACAGCTACCAGATACTGTACAGATACAAGTGCATTGAAACAATAAAAAATGCTTTATAATTCTTTTTAAATGGTTAAAATATACATATGCAAATAATAATTTAACAGAAGTGATACTGATTTATTAAATAGCTTTGTTAATCTCTAGAAATAAAACACAGTAAAAAAATTTAGGGTAGAGTTAGCTTTGTATTACGTGGCAGATTTTTTATTTAATTTATGTGCATGTATTTTATTAGAAAGCCAATTCCATCATGATTAGACCTGTAGTTTATGAAAACATTGTAAAATATGAACTGTACTGTAAATAACTGAGTGTGAGAAATGAAGAATATTAAATTAAATTATTAAACTATTAAAATATTAAATTAAATTAAAGAATATTAAATATTAAATTCCTTCAATACTAAGCCAACTCCTATGTATTACCATCTAATCATTTTAAGATAAAACCAGAAATATTATTGGTGGAATATTGTAGCATTTACATAGAGGCATTTATGCATGATGTTGCATTACCCTGCTCCCGTGGGACAAAAAAAACTTACCATAACAAACAAGCAATAACAATGCATATTCCATTTAAACTTTTGACAGAGTATAAAACAAGTACATGAAAACAAACAATACAGTATTTAGTTGATCTATACATCCAATCTAACAGATCTGCAAACTAAATGCATTTTCTGTTTTAGCATTTCTGGCAGTATAATCCACAAAATACTGGTGGAATAATTCATGCTACACTTATATCATTGCACTCACAATAATCTGAAGCTAGACATTGTTAATCAGATTTTCAACAATATATATCTCTCCCTCGATAATGTGCACACAATGGGGTCCAAAACACAGACTGCACTATAAGCGAGGGCTCAAGTAACAACATAAAATGATGCCAGCCTCGATGGACATCAAGAAAATCGCTGAGAGGTGGGTGGGGTGGGGTGGGCCCGAATCTAAATGGTCTGTTTAATGGATGAACACTTGTTTTAAAATTGCATTGGGAACTGTTGTCAATAAAGCTCTTTATCTGACAAAGTTATTCATTTTTATGTTAAAAAATAAAAAAATTACATTTATTTTCAAGATGCCCAACTGTGAGGGATTGCTAACATTATTTCAACTGGTTCAACAATCTTTCATGTGTACGCAAAAAACTTGTGTATTACATCACTGCTTTATGTTGTTGGGTAGTCTGGTTCCTTACTCCATGTGTTCCTTGCTTTGCTCTCTACTATTGTGGAATGCAACATACGGATCAAAACAATAAGGGAACCAGACTAGTTACTGATTCAAATTCAAGAAAGATTCCTTTTATTAAAAAAAAAAACAAAATGGAACCTTTAGTTCGTGAGACAGCATTTAATGTCAAAACTTTTTTTTTAACTGATCACCTGAAATGAGTTTACTTGACACATTAATAGAGTATGCTAATTCTTATGCAGGTTGGAATTGCATGAATTTTAACTTTTCATATATTTCACCCACTTTATATGATACAAAATATTGCATTTAATTTGGTAATAAAAGAAGGTCAGTTTTAATTCATTGCAACAATACAATAAATACTTGCGTAATAAGGTATCAAAACAAGGTCGGCACTTAGATTCTCACAGAAATGCTTGCAGACATTGCTGTTATGGTAGATTGACATAGTTCATCGTTGAATACAACTGGGCACATTGAATTTATAATTACTGTTATTTAGGCTGTATTGAAAATGTTGCTTGGAAAGAAATTTAAAAAAAAATGACTTCTTATTAAAAGTTGATAATTTCATAAAGATGACTCATATTTCCAGGTCATATCAACTGTTTATCATGATAGAACAAGCGATAAATCAAGGTTTTAGTTATCAATTATGATTGCCATTTTCTTCATTGTCAACAAACAGGGGTCAATTGTTTGGTACTTTCTAGTACAAAAAAAAGTGGGATCAACAGCTGACCCCATGTTATAAATGGGTCTGTGAGCACAAGTTATCATGGGAGTGTGTGTGTGTACATACACACATACATACATATATATATATATATATATATATATATATATATATATATATATATATATATATATATATATGTATATATATATAATTTTCTTATGTAGTTAAACTTGCCAATTTTATGCCTCTTCAGTGTTGTGTGAACACAACTGATAAAAAAATATATATTGGTAACAGTATAACAACCACATCAGTAAATCACAAAGCATACTACAATGGCTTAATGAAGGCTGGTTAATGCCAGCTGCCATATATACTGACTTATCAGTTGTGTAAAACTGCAAACAACATCTATTCTTATCTGCTGTAGCATAATGCACCTGCAAATCAGGATCTGTTTTAAGTTCTACTGATTACTTCAAACAATCTGCACAGACTGAGATCTGCCAATGCATTAAACCTGTGTCAGTGCAGCTTACAGCTGGATTCACTTATAAGTGATATAAGTAGTATGTAAACATGAGCATGTACATGTTTTTTTAATGTCTAGCAACTCTTGTGCACTACACCAGATACAACTAGCTTGCACAGGTTTTAAACTGGACACCTTGATTAGAGTAGATTTAAATGACACAAGTTTTTAGAAGTTTCTACAGTTTTTACATTTTTAGGACTTGGGTTTCGTTTGGTCTGCAGTCAGGATATGTGTTTTGCCAGCACTAATTTTGTTCCTGATGCTTTGCACACTAGTGAATAACATTATCTGTATTCAACAACAAGCAGGACTAAAGCCTAAACAGAAAAAAAAAACATTTATTTAGTTTAGCCATTTGATATTTACTTGTTTTATGTAAATAGTCTATATATTTCATTGTAATGTATTTAAAAAATGATATTTTAGTGACATGTAAAAATATAATTTTTGGTACAAAAAAAAAATGAAACATATCTAGTACATACGTAGTAAAAGCAAATTTTCTTGTTTTTTATATAACAGACTTCCTCCACAATGGAAGCTTTGAAGATTGAACTCTCAGTGACTTTCGAGAGTATAGGACTGAATTGGCCTAATCTGTCACAGTAAATAACATTTTTTACATTTGTTATGTTCGTCTACAATTGTAGAAGTAACTATTTCAAATAGTTTCTTTATTCATGCACAATCCAGACTATTAAACCGCTCCAGTGGCCTTGTGGTTAGAGCAACCGCCTCGGATGCGAGAGGTCGTGTATTCTATACCCGGTCGAGTCATACCAAAGACTTACAAAAATGGTACTAACAGCTGCCTCGCTTGACGCTCAGCATTAAGAGGTTAGTGTTAGGACTGGTTTGCCTGGTGTCAGGATAATGTGACTGAGTGGGACATCATGCTACATGTCTGCGGCATGATGCACCATTGCTAGATATCAATATAAACTGCCACACTGCAGACATCGTAGCGATATGACTGAAAATTTTTTAAAGCTACCTTAAAAATCATAAACACCAGACTATGTAGATCTGGAATTTTGTACTGATCATACTGTTCATATGACTGTTTATCCCACTTCAAATACTGATAGGCACACTGTGTACAATTAAAGTTGTATTAAACAGAGTGTAAACAAGATAAGAAAATGTAACTGCCTGGAAAAACTTACGATTGCACAATTTCTTCAGTTGTGTGATGAAGGAAAGACTGCCTGCAGAGACTTTATCTCCTGATGCCAGCTCACACTCAGCCGCTTTAGATTGTACCAAGGTGTTGTAAAGCGTTGATTGCAAGGGTGTCAGCTGACAGCAAATGACCTGCTCAACTACAAAACATTATAACATCATTCATACGTAAACTTAGTCAAGTATACTGTACATCATATAATATTTAATATGAAAGAAAAAATTTATCTTCTTTACAAATTTAGCCCTTAAAATATCCATGAAAACTGCAATGTTCTCCTGAAAAGAATCTGCAAATATAATGCAAAGGCAATGCATTCACTCGTATATTAAATTTGTTGAGGGGATTGCTGTTATTCACAAAATGTCCCTCCTTTTTCCTAAAAAAAGAGACAACTCGAATAGTCAATGATCATGACATCTACAGTATAGAATGACAATGGAAACTTCAAGACAGTAAATGCACAAACCCAAAGATCACTATAGTGTATCTACAACATACAGACTTCCTTGTGGCATACTTTAAACCATACAGCATTTTTTCTTACCTCATCCAAACTACTCAGCTCCAAGTCAAGACTTTGAAAATAAACCTATCATTAGTTCCAGTTACTGCCCTTAGACTTAGTTAATGCCCTTATTTTATGGGGTAATAATAATCATACTGAGAGAAAAAAAAGCTATCCTCAGAAGTACATTAAAGATACAGAAAGATTTTGGACTGCAAGCTGTTGTACCAATTATAATGTGCGTCATCAAGTTTGACTGTTTTTTTAAAACTGGGTATCATGTAGCAGATGAAGAAGTTGAGAATATTAGTCCAGTCTCACTGCACATTATTTAGCAATATGTTTAAACTGATTAAAGTGAACTTACTTTTGACTGGTAGATATTGGGTCAGCAGGGCCTGTGTTCTCCTAATGATACATCTATTGACAATTCCAAGCAGCTGCATGCAGAAAGATACATAGGCAACAGTCTAGTACGAATTCATTTCCTTACTGAGAATGTTTGTTAATTCTAATTTGATTACTGCAAAAATAAAAATATGTTTAATCATATGCTTGTTTTATTTAACCCTTTTGCCCTCCCTCCATAAAACAAACGATTATAAAGCATTTTAAATTGTTCCAATTAACAACATCAGCATATGGCAGATTCTGCTTCCCTAAACTGAAATGGTAAAAACATCAAAAAGTGCATGACCTGCACATAAGTCCTTTCCTTTGTGAAAAGATGAAATTTGTTAAGTTTGAAACACATTTATTTAGGCAAACCACAATACTAAAATAAAATATCTTCAAGCCTAAAAAAAATGTAGGAACATTTAGATCTTGAAATATTTCCAATTTGCAATAGTTTCAATGAGCTCTCTTTTCAATGCTGAATCATAAACTTCTGAAACGATCTGATTTTTTTTCTAGCAAGTATTGGCAATTGTTGTGTAATCTTTGTTACTGCCAGAGCAATAAGAATCATTGGTTGTCAGTGTGGACATCATTATGCATGAAACTTCTTCAAGCTATTCTGACAGTTTATGGCTTTGATTAGAAACCATAACCTTTCCTTTATCCCATTAAACAATAAAGCAGAATTGGTATGGATTAGTAAAATTCATTGGCATTGTGCAACAAAACAAACACATTATCCCTGAGTCATTATTTAGCATGGATTAAGCATAGTGGTAGTTATTGTCCTACAGCTAATAAACTTCTTTCCTTTATAAACAACAGTAGCAGATAAAAAAATGATTTTGGGTGCTCAATTTTTTCGGGACAAATTGTGTGTTTTTAACAAAATGCAGGTGGCTGTCTTTTATTTTCAAACACAACTGTCAAAGAAATCCCACAAATTATATTATTAACAATCAAATACCTTTAGAATCGTAAGTCCTAAAGATAGTACAGTTTAATGTTCACTGATTAGCTGATGGTTAAACTCTTCATTGTGAGATTATTAATTATTATGGCAGTATTTTTTAGAAAATACACAATCGAGGCTCTAAATCATGTATGACTGCATTTTCTGGTGGAGGGACATGCTCCAAATATAAGCAAAGTACAGAAATGTCAGTTTTTCATTCATTATCCTATAGCTGAAATTGAGAAAAACTATTCGTTTGACTTCATGACAGCATACATCATATGAGCTATGCAGCATCTTTAGTTATGTGATCTTGTTTCAGCTATGTACAATAACATATACTGGTAGTCGATTAAAACAAACTTAAAATTTCACATTTAGACCTTGGTCCACAAATATGCTGTCCCCCTTCTTCCAGCCTTTATTTTTCCCTCGAAATTATTCGGCTTTTATGCAAGCATATACAGTAAATCAAAACTAGTATTGCATCAAAACAGTGGTAATACAGCAAAACACAAGTAACAACACAAATATAGGTTGATAGGACTTGAATGAAAACAATGAAACATACTTGCTAGTAAAAACACAGTAAACAACATTAATGGATGGAAGCAATATGCTAGTAAACATCCATGGTAAGCAAAACTGATACTTCACTATGCAGTTTTTTTTAAAAAACTCCTAATGAATGTCAACTTATAAGTGAATATAAACAACACTTCTGAGATATACACATATCATTGCTGCCAGAAATGAAATAAACCATATGAACTCAAAACAAAACACAAAAAATATGAGCTCTGTATGATTTACCTCTTGTAGTCTTTCTTCTCCTCTCTTGTGCTCAGCCTCTGATGCATTTGCATCTCGGCCACGTAGTATGGGGATTTCAAACCTCTTGTGAAACTCTTGAGCAGTGCCTGAAAATGATGGTTGAATTGTTTGTTTTTAATAACATTCTCAACAAATTAATATCTATATGATGCAAAGGAGTCAAGTCTTTCCAAAGGACACAATGGAACAGACAAGTCAGCCTGGTTTAGGTGGATACTAAACCCACTAACCCTTGATGACAAGTCCAACATTCTACATGGTGAGTGGAGCCATGGTGGCTCAATGGTCAGCATGCTGTACTCATGACTGAAAAGATGTGGGTTTTAATCCTACTATCAGACCAGCTTGGATCAGCTCAGATGATATGTCATTGGGAAAGGCACTTTAGTTCAAATGCCTCAGCACAAAAAAAAACTACCTGTGTTGCTATGCTGTAAAAGCACCAAGTATAACATTCTGCTACCAGCTTATATATATATATATATATATATATATATATATATATATATATATATATATATATATATATATATATAAGAGAGAGAGAGAGAGAGAGAGAGAGAGAGAAAGAGAGAGAGATAACAAATGTGATTCCTATAACTCAATAAACAAAGCATCTTTGCATGAATGATGACATTACCAGAGAAAAATGCTGCTTTTTGTTCTTTACTTAAATAAAAAGGAAAATATTCTATTTTTTCAAGTCTTTCATAAGCTAAGGAGCTTGTCAATATTTTATAGGAAAATCGATAAATATATATTTTAAGTCACATCTTTTTCAACATTTCATATGCAATGGAGCCATTTGCTTATAAAACAAAAACGAATTCTGCAGAATGCTATGTCTCACCTGCTGTCTTGACACAACCCACAAATCTTGCAAAGCCACTTGAGCAAGAAAAGTAGGTTACTGTGATCACCTTTTGCTGTTAAGTATCCCACAATGTATATCAATGCAAAACCATGATGTCAAGTATCCCACAATGTATATCAATACAAAACCATGATGTTAAGTATCCTACAATATATATCAATGCAAAACCATGTTATGTATCCCACAATATATATAAATGCAAAACCTTGATGTTAAGTATTTCACAATGTATATCAATGCAAAACCATGATGTTAAGTATCCTACAATATATATCAATGCAAAACCATGTTATGTATCCCACAATGTATATAAATGCAAAACCTTGATGTTAAGTATTTCACAATGTATATCAATGCAAAACCTTGATGTTAAGTATTTCACAATGTATATCAATACAAAACCATGATGTTAAGTATCCTACAATATATATCAATGCAAAACCACGATGTTAAGTATCCCACAATGTATATAAATGCAAAACCTTGATGTTAAGTATTTCACAATGTATATAAATGCAAAACCTTGATGTTAAGTATTTCACAATGTATATAAATGCAAAACCTTGATGTTAAGTATTTCACAATGTATATCAATACAAAACCATGATGTTAAGTATCCTACAATATATATCAATGCAAAACCACGATGTTAAGTATCCCACAATGTATATAAATGCAAAACCTTGATGTTAAGTATTTCACAATGTATATAAATGCAAAACCACGATGTTAAGTATCCCACAATGTATATAAATGCAAAACCTTGATGTTAAGTATTTCACAATGTATATCAATGCAAAACCATGACGTTAAGTATCCAAAATGTATATCAATACAAAACCATGATGTTAAGTATACAAAAAGTATATCAATACAAAACCATGATGTTATGTATCCCACAATGTATATAAATGCAAAACCTTGATGTTAAGTATTACACAATGTATATCAATGCAAAACCATGACGTTAAGTATCCAAAAAGTATATCAATGCAAAACCATGATGTTAGGTATACCACAATCTATATCAATGCAAAACCAGGATATAATCATTGAAGCATGAAAGCTAAGTCCCTGTGACTCCCTTTTACCCAAGAAGTGCAGCACTTCCGATTATGAATACACCCATCAAGTTGCATGACTGTTGTTACAAATCTCGACTCATTCAAAGTAATAAAGAAAATAGTGAAGTCAGCAAGCTGTGTAAATTTTAAAAAGATAATTTATTTCACTAGAAAACAATGTAAAAATAGAAAACAGGACTTACAGTTTGTGAATCCAAATATTAAAGAATTGAAAAATATAAGTTCTATCACTAGAATGTCCTAAATGAATACAAGTCAGAATCCTGGTGAAGTTAAAAGATGGTGGACGATGACGTCTGATGAATGCAGTATTGATGTGTCAAAAGTTCTATGTCGAATTTTATGAATCACAAAAAAAGGTTCCGGCTTTAGAACTCTGAATAATTTCCACTAAATGTCTTTGCCCAAGAATTTGATGTTGAGCAGCACTTGTAAACGTTTCCAAGAGAATTAATTATTCAATCCTAAGAATAGAAAAACTCAAAAAACAAACTCATCTAGCAACAACAAGAATACCCCTGAACTGTCAAGGTATTATTTTACAACCAACTTAAAATCACTAAAAACCTTATACATAAAGAGATCATGTGGTCACTTACTACAAGATATTTATCACAAACCCCAACAAAGAACTGATAATAAAAGAGCATTGTTTACACATGGGTAACAAGTGGGCTGAAATTAACTTGGAAATAAACAATCTTTATCAATCAATGTTTGCAAACTTTAAAGAGCTAAAAATAATGCTTCTTTAATAAGTTTTACGTTCTAAATAAACAGAATTTACTTGAAAAAAATATTGAATCTCATAAAAAAAAATCATTAAAATAAAATGTAATAAAACACAAATTTAAAAAGATGAATTTAAAATTAACACACAAGCAATTTAATTACATGTACATAACACTGTATATACAAAAGTATCAGAAAATTAAATGCAAAAAACAGCATTGTGACATGCACCAACAACAATGCCATCAGAAAAGATATGCCTAAGTCTTACCTATAATAAGGGCCCTGAGTGGCCGAGTGGTCTAAAGCGCTGTCCGTTACGGATCACTGCCATCTCACTGCTGTCTGCGTGTGTTCGAGTCTAAGATTCGGCGAATGTGGATATGTGAGACAGCTTGCCAGTAGCTTCTCGTGGGTCAGTGGTTCTTTCCGGTGATTTCCCGGTTTCTTCCTCCACCATTAATACTGGCCGCCATGTATAGCCTATCGTGTGCTGAAAAATGGCGTTAAGCACCACAACAACAACAACTTACCTATAATTTGCTGGTGAATCAAAAAGACCAAGCCTTTTGAATTGTTTACAAACTATAGAGTGCAAAGCTCACTTCTACCATGTGTGACCACATTCAATACAGCAAAACCTTATAATAACATAAATCATACCCACTAACACACATCACTAACTACAGTGCAAGTGATAATTGCAGCTTGATCTTTGTTGATATCTAATTTGTTATTGTCTTACTTCAGATTTTTCTGGTCTAACTTGCATAAACCAGTATTATATTGTTGATAAAGTGCAAAACAGTGAAATACTCCAATATGTTAATTTTGCATGTATTATCTAGTATTCCTGTGTTGATGAAGTGTAATAGGCTAAAGTACTCAATATGTTAATTTTGTATGTATTACCTAGTATTCCTGTGTTAACAAAGTGTAATAGGCTAAAGTACTCAAGCAGGTCATTCTGTATGGGGGTCCCTGACAACAAGATTCTCCGCTGGGCCTTTAAAGCACTCAACGCCTGGTAAGTCTGATTCTCACAATTCTTTAGGCGGTGACCCTGAAAAATAATAGTGCACCTGATAATGCAAACCAAACCTATATAATAATCTACTGATCAACACAATGACAACATATCACACTCAATGGAATGAACAGTTAAACCAGGCCAAGAGCATATCACCCTGCCTGTATGTAACATGAATCCAAGTGAGGACAGCATATAGCCAGATCTGTCAATGCAAAATGTGCTGGCAGACAAGGGTTTATGCACTACACTAAAAGCCATGAGAAGAACAGTGTGGATTTTATTTCTCCTCATACAGCCAATGCTGTATAGTGTATAGACTCAGATTTTTCATTACACAAGACACTGGCAGATAAGGGTTTGTATCATTTGCTTTAAGTTATAAGAAAAGTGTACAGACTAAGCCTTGATCTGCTGGCGCAATATTCCATGGCAGATTTCGTTCTACAATTTTCCTTTTCAGTCACCTGAGTGAAAAGCAAGAACTCTGATCCGCTAGTACAGTATGATGTGTAATGCTGTGCAATGTGCAGTACAACAATTCTGTATGTAAAATGTTCAGATATGTAAAAAGAATGAACAAAAATATTTTACTAAATAGTCATCTTAAGCAGAGATGTGGAAATATTTAATTGGCATTGATAGTTCCAGCATCAAAGATATCCACATGTATATTCATTTACATAGTTAACAACGTTGTAAATTTTTACAGGCAGTAGATTAAATAAAACCACTGACACTTTTAAACACTGCAGTCTTAATGTTTGTGCAGTAGGTGAAAACAGATCTGGGAGTATGCAGTGTTTCCTAAGTCATATGAAGAATGAACAGCAAATAATCAAGGGGAAATCTGGGTTAGTACTTTTTGAGTTGGCTATGAATTACAAATGAAACTTATTTGCTAAACAAAACTTAAATTTGTCTAAACTATTTTCTAATCAACTACTGAGTTTAGATGCTAATCTACCAGCTATGTGAATAAAATATAATCACCATCATCTGTTGATCTTACCTCATCACAGATAACTAGTCCTGCTTCCCCTTTCTGGAGGACAGAGGCATGCAGCCGAAATGTTTCATAGGAAATGATTAATATAGGGTTTATTACTCTCCTCCCCTTCAGCATCATGAAATTTCCTGAAAAAGAAAGAAAATCATCCATTATAGTTATGCCTTCATACAAAAGTTGAAAAAAGTGGAATGATGGAAATGTTATGCTGGGAATAATTCTGTTCTGAATATTGCTTCAAATCAAATGCAATTTAATCTACACCAGAAGACCAATACACAGCTTATAATAATCAGAAGTTACAAGACAGTATCATGAATATACTAGAGCTATATGCAATGGGTGCATCACAAGGTGCCCACTTATTTAAACTTCCTGGTAAGAAATTAAACAGAGAACATATGTTTGGAAACCAAAGTTAATAGTGCATGGATATTCAGGGGCCATAACTCTTCAAAAATCAAAATATTGAGGACTGGAAATCAAAATTAGTCAAGGTCTTTTATCAACATAAAGGTCCACGATAAATCTGATTGAAATACATCATTCCTTCATAAGTTATGCTTTGGAAACCAAAAGTTAGGATGATGAGCAACGGGGGACCATAACACTTCTAAATGACACTATGAATTGCTGAAAATGTTGCTTATTTAATGCTGTGGTCAGTTTAGCCACTGACTTGCCAGCCAATGACATGGGGATTTTGAGGAGGACCAGATCATACTGACAACTGCATGTCAGTGGTCAATGGCGAAAGCTTTTGGCCATACTATACATGACTGTAATATATGAATTTAAATTAAAGATGCTTGCCATGGGATATAATTAATGCCATAGTGTTGAGGCAAAAAGGTAGAAAAATCAAGGTCACAAAGGTCAGTTTCTTATATTTTGGGTGGTGTGGGGGAAATCTGATATCATGTATGTATGAACAGGCATTAGGTTACTACCAGATTTACCAGAGTGCATTGCAAAACTTTGGAGATAACAAATACTGGCCCCTAAAGGGTGTATGTCTATTTACTTTTAGGGATAAAATTGTTAAGAACTGTATGAATAGATTATATCTTTTTTTGCCATGTACATATTGTTATCAGATTTGTGTAATATTAGCAGAGATATGGGGTGTATCAAAGATCAGTGGTCAGAGTCAGGGTGGGGGTGGGGGGGTTGTAAGGGCTGTAATGACATCATTGCAGGCAAGATAATAAATTTAGATTAAAAGAACAGGTAAGGAGAGCAAGAACAAGCCAGTTCAACTTTTATAAAGATTATACAATTCAGTCTACTCCACTTACAAAGAAAGAATCTCTTATAAATATTGTTTTTAAAAATTCTATATAAAGCAAAATTAAACAGAAAATTTATAACTATGTATTTTAATATTTAATCAGATTTTTTTCTTTTGCACCGAAATAGCATTATTTGTCTGCATAGGTTCACTGAATATGTAATAGAAAACAAAATCTGAGCTGGAAAATCTTGCCAAATACACCACTTTCTTGATAACTCGCGCCCGGATAACTTGCGAACCCGCTTATAACACGGTGTCTGGCATAGCTCCCGATTTTTTTTTTACAAGGAAAATATATTTTAAAATGTGTTAAACATGAAAAAATCGTGATAAGAAATTGTAAATTGGCAAATTTAACCATGATACATAGTTCGTTTTTATCATCGAAAATGGTGATTACCGTATATTCCGGGGTATAAGTTGCTACTTTTTTTCTTTTTTTTTCTTCCCCGTATCCTTAACTTTTTCATCACGGCAGACCGCATAACCGTTCCAGGGGAACTACATCCGTCAACACTATGGGCCGACTTTTCGGTCTGGGTCAGTGTTCTTCTTTAACATTATAGTAAATGACTAAATATCTTTCGGGGTACCTCTAATAACTTCCATCTGGCAATGTAGATGTTATATTTGGATGATCTCGTGAGTTTATCTTGTATACAACTAGAAATATAGAACAAAGTAGGAACTTTTAACAAGTTTTCCGAATGCTGAAATTTGTATCCAAAATGGTGGCGTTTGAAGAAATTTTAGAGGAGAGTTTTCGGAGGATTTAAATAATTTCGACCTGGTAAGTTTGGATGAAATTGAGAGAAGATGTATGGAGAGAAAATGGAATGCACTTGTGGGTGACAGTGATGACGATGAAGATGACTTTGAAGGTTTTGAACCAGAGGAATTGTATGTTCCACGTGGGGTTTTTTTGGACGAAGCCCGAAAACCAAAGAGATTTGTTTCAGTTTTCTGACAGAGTTGGGCACACCCGAGAGTTAGATGGCTCCAGGAAAGCTTCGGATTATTTTCAAATATTCTATTCAGATGAAGTTTTTGGAAAAATTGTCCGTTTAATGAACTTAAATGCGACGATCAAACGTGGCAGAGACGATAATAGGTGTGTGGACAGATCTCACCTTGGAGATCATTTTGGTTCATTTGATAGAATTTTATATATTATGGACACCATGAAAGAAAGACTTGTGTTGCTACGGTGATTATTCACTAGTACATCTAGGGTAAATTGAACAAGTTTCAAGAACTTTCTAAGTTTTCTAAGAGGTAATAAAATAATTACTTGTATTTTACCTGTTGTGTTACCTGTTTGTACCTGCATTTTAACAGTTGTAATAGATATGCATATTTTTATTGAATTAGTCATAAAATTTGATTTTTAACCTTGATTTTGACACTTAATCCAGCCAGATATTTTTAACATTGGCAAAGTTATGTTGTTTCAAAGTCCACAAGTCATTTTGCTTTACAACTCCAAAGTTACTTAGTGTTGAGGACACTATGCCTACAAAGTTACTTAGTGATGAAAGGGTTAAAAATGACATGTGCGACTTGTATGCAGGAGCGACTTATACGATGAATAATTTTTTTAAACGACTGTGACTGATGCGCAATGATGTTGTGCTTTAGCGAAATGCATCTGCCGGTATATGAGCAAGCCAACTGCTGGAAACTTATATACGGTACACGTAAGTATTAGACTATAAGATTATCAAATTAAATAGTCAAATAATATTTAGTTGTGTATGTATTAAAATTTGTTGTTATTAATAAATAAAAAAAAAAATATTGAAATAACGATTACCATTGTATACCATTCACCACAAAAATAAGTGATGCAATACACAATGTGTGAAGTACACGTGCTAAGCAAACGGAAACCAGGAGGAATAATGTTTAGATGATTTCCTCAATATACTGTAAGTTATCCTGAAATGAATGTTACTTTGTGAGGAAAAACTAAACAAAGTACACCGATATGAAAAGATATTTATCCACTGTTAATCTTAGCGGGATTATTAATTGAGTATTCAACATGCCAAGCCACACAACCCCTCTTTTCTCTATGTGTCGATCCCATTGATATATTTGTTGTTTGTTATAGGTCCCTCGATAACTCGCGCCCTCGCTTATATCGCGGTCGATGTTTTTGGACCCTAATGTCCGTGAGTTATCGAGGGAGTGGTGTATAATGATAAATTCAACAAACAGATCTCAAAAGACAATAGCGTGGAATCAGTAATTAAAATAATAGATAAATGATATAACAAGCCAAAGGAATAAATTATAAGTGTACAGAGAATTAGGTATCACAACATTTGATTTTTGAGCTATTAATCTGATTAACAGGTTAAATTTTACATTTTTTGCATTGAGGCAGTGGGCATGACAATGATGACACTCTGTCTAATCATAATGCATAACCAGCTAAAACTTCATTAGAACAGCTAAAAAACATTTTGCTTGCATTGCGGATAGGGAACATAACTTTGATATGCTGCAACTCACTAATATATATTGGTAAAGTTCTATAAAAATAATTGTTATGGTCTTCAAGTTTTAGCCACTGCAAATGACAACTGGTAACACAGTAATATTTTTCATTACTGTGACTGTGATCTTAAGGGTGTGACTGTAGTTTGCAACAAAGTGTAGTATATACAACAAAGTGTTAAGTTATGATATATATCCATGTAAAGTTTCATATAAATATCTTTGGCAGTTCAGGAGCTATTACCCAAACAAGGAAAGCAGTTCAAAATTATGTTTTTTCTTGCTATGATCTTTACCTTGAAGCCAGAGATCTGACTACAGCATACAATCTAGTCATATACATCTACGTATAGTTTCATCCAAATCTGTCCAGGGCTTGCAAAGTTAAAAGCCAGAAAAGCAAATGTAAACAGGCAGATAACATGAAGAAAGTGTATGACAAAATTCAACTCCCATCTGTTAAAATGTCCTCAATAAAAAGACCAGAGATATGCTCAGTAGACCCTCTCACTTGTATGCCACACTGTGACAATGCTTGACTCTCAAACACAAGATCTGAACACTGTTGGTGTCTTCCGAAAATGTGTTTCAGTTATCTTGCAATCCATCACAGTTGAGATCATACACAATTATAGATGTTTGCTGTGCTGAAAATGAAGTGTTATGAGCCAGGAAAACTCATGCGGATTATGTGAACAAACATCAATATAACAGCTGAGGTCAATATAACAGGTTTACTGGTTCATAAAACTTCACCTTCATAGAAATACATATTCACAGAAACAAAGGCCTGTAACTGTTTCATTATGTTATTTTAAAATAAACATTGCAATTTAATTTGCCATAGAACTGTACAAAATATCATTTCAACTGCAAAACATTAATAACTTAAGATTATGATATCACATAAAAGTCAAAAAGATAATACACCCATACAACGTTAAGAAATATCACAGATGAGGTGATGTGGTGCCATCCAAATAAAATCATTTCTCATAAGAATTATGTCATAAATCTTAATCCTCAACTGCAAAGACAAACCAAGAAAACAAGAAATCCATTTATGACACATATCCAAGGGGCTATCAGAAAGGGGATTGGACTGTACTCACCTAGATCCCTGTCTATCTGATCCTTGCTGCCAGAATCAATTGCCAAACTGTTTATCCGTGATCCAAGCCACTTGTTGATCTCATTGTACCAGTTCTGGAGTTGAAAGATAACATAACATAATATATCTTTCATTTCCTTAAAACTGCATTCTCTCCAGAAACTGCACTAATACAACAAAAGTGTTCTTTCTACCTCATTACTATGGAAAGCAGTTTTAACACCAAAATCAACACAGATTGTCAAGTTCAGATGAATGTAAATGTTATAGTAAAAATTGTTTACCTGATCACATTAACATTTGGATTATGCTCAGCTATCTCAAAAATCAGCCTTCCAAGAAAATCAAAAAGGGAAGCAACTCTTAGAGGTTAGCTCCCCTCTTTACCTGCATATTGACTACCATTATACCCAAATGTAACCAGCTTTCAATTGAGCAAAACCTATAATATGATGCTTTACATTAAAGGAAAGAGAGATGATGCCAGGAATTTATCTGAAGGAGGAAACTCCCCTCAGGTCATGAAAATAAGGAGAGAGTAATGAAAAACAAAATGAATGACAAGATCACTGCCTTTAAAAACATTTGGCATTTTGTTTAAATGCATAAAAATTATTTTATCAGTCTTGTAGTTGGCAACACTGGTGATTACAACCAGGCGTAATTGTCAAGATCATAATCGGGTCAGCATAGGCTAAAAGTAGATTTATGCAGACACATACACTGAGAAATTAACCTTAAAGAAAACAGGGCAACCTACAAAGAATGAAAAATCACATGACAACACATTTATAGCTTCCATTACAAAGGCATTTTGTCCACTCTGCAAAAGGTAACTAAATAATTATATCACATAGTTATCAACATCTGAATAAATCATTACCACATATTAACAGGTCATCACATAAACACTGATGATTATTTTACTCGACTACATTGGGTGAGGTGGGGAGGGGGAACATGCCAAATAATTTTAGGTAAAAAAGACTCAAATAAAACAAATTTATGTTGAAATACTCAAATAAACAACATCATAACTGATAAGGAGGTTATTCAGCAGCAGTGGGAAAATGGAGCAAATGGAAAGAGAATTATGTAACACCAAGATTTAAATGTTTTTGAATGGTTTTGCAATGTGCATGACAACACCCGCTCACATATCATGCTTATGCCAAGAATAAGTACTATTAATGCATATCCAGTTGAAATAAGTCTATTATCATAACAAACAAAATGTTTAAATAATTAATGTTACTTTTATACAAAAATATTAAATGAAGATATTATATGATTTGAAGAATGTAACTTTCTTACTGAATGCATTAGATATAATTGTCACAAAACATTTATTCCCTTTCTGGAAAGGCCACCCATCTTATAAGGCTACTTCCCTAGTGCAGAATGGGGTGGCTGTATATGAGAGGGACCACTGTATCTAACATTTGAATAGGCATATCTTTCTTCCAGCTCCGCTCTGTTACAACTCATGTGAAATCAAAATCCACAAAAGATGTCACTCCAAAGTGTATAAGCAATAACCATACTGGTTGTTTCTGAGCCTAATTAGTTCCTTTTCTGTGTATGAATATTGTTCATGGCCAGCTGTTTGGATAGGCATATGCATAGTTAGCTTGAAAATGCTAGGAAACTGTTTCTATATAGCTGTTATGTACCATATGTCACAGCTCATAGGTGATGTCCCTTGGATATATCTTCTATGAAATTTTCTTTTTCACTATCCTGAGTTTCACTTTCTTGTGGTGGCGCTCACCAGTTAATATGTACTTTTAAGAGAGTGATGTAAGGTGAAGTTGTTTGCATTTAAAACATGCTTAGTGGAGAGAATATTGGCATACCTCTATGCTACTTTCATGTAATGTAGCTGACATTACTTTGGATATTGTACTTTTGGAAATTGTAAATGATCTTAGCTTACCTCTAACTAAAATGACTGCTCCCTTGTGCTCCAAAAATCAACCTGAATTTGTCTAAAGTATACTATCCTTGGCAGCAATTAAAATAGGGAAACTGAATTTTGCCAGACTAGACAATAACAGCTTTTGAAAGTGCAATGAATGAATCACCAAATATATAAAATGTAAATAAAAGTTATCAGCTCCTTATTATACAATTTACCTTTGAAGTTCAGGAAGTGAAAATGAGCAAGTGGAGCTAGCACTTTTTTTTAATGTGCACATCTGGAGTAAGGCCAAACTTTATACTCTCTAACCCATTATTACACCCATCAATCATACACAAAAAAAAGGGAATTAAAGGTCCTTTGACAATACCTAAGATATACAGTCTTTTTTAAATAGCCAGAATAACTAGAGAGGAAACCCAATGAAATTCTTTTTCCTTAAAATTCTAACCCTATGCTAAATACTAAACTGTAGAGTGACACCTGAATCAGTATTTTACTGACTATTATGTCCAAGTTCTTGTCAGATCCATAATATTGCATTAGGGTTTTACGTCCATGCCATAGACTGCTTATTCAGACAAAAGTATTTTGATTTTAAAAAAATATCCTTACTTTTTAATTTTGTTCTAGGTTCTTATTCATTCAATTTCTCTTGACCTTTAGTTTGCAGCAGAGGATCCCTCAGGGCTGAGTTGTCAGAGAAAAGAACTGAAAATTGCACACTATTTTTAAATTGCCTGTAGTTTAATTAGGCTTGGGATTCTGCCTTTTCTACATTTTGAAATACAACTGAATAGGGGGTTCACCAGCATGTAATTTGTTTTTGTCCATTTAGCAAGAACACCAGAATTGTATCCAACATAATTTTCAGGTTCAAAATTACTCAGTGGTATTTCCAGAACCACTTTCGCAACTCCAACAATCGGATATACTTTAAAACTTTAGAAATCATTGTCATCATTGCCGAAAAAAACTGTCATCTGTAAATAAACCATGTTGTGAGTCAGCCAATTTGATGTTTATAGGAAGCCGATATTTAAAAGAATCATTTGAAAACTTCCTTGATGAATACATAGTTCAAATTTTAAAAAAAACCATGACAAAATGTTTGTTCCAAGACCCATCAAATTACAGTTAAACAACCATTCATGTCAAGCTGATTACCCAGATATCTAAACAGCTGCCAACATGAAAAATGGAATATTGTGACAAGGCCTATAAAACCCCTACCAGCAGCACTACTTGTGCCACAACATGCACATTAAGTTTTAACAGTTAAACATAAATTGCATACTGTACAGAGTTAATTTTTATATGTGCAACTTTAAACTAATTTGTGGAAGTTCTTGCACATTACTGGTCTTCAAAGTCACACAAAGTTTACATGATTTATGCTCTCATACACCATGGCAACATCTCTGGGAAATGTGGGAGGATTTTTGTAATGTGATCATGAAGTTTTATCAGAGAAACATAATTTATTAAAACATATGCTTTTTTCCATCTAATGCATTACCTAATCACATTAAGGGGTTGATTTAAATTTTGACAAAAATGAACTCCAAAATTATATACTACTGAATAAACAAGGACTGAATCAACATATTTCTGCATGTAATGTGATAAACCAGTCCCCAAAACAGCATTAATACTGACAGCAGCATTTATCATTTCTTTATATATATAATACAAGAGAGGCCAATCTCCCATTTCTCCTGCGATCTAATTAAGATCTGAAACCATTACTTCAAGTTACAGTGACTGTCAGTTTATTACTTTAGTACCAAATTTCAGCTCAGAGATTCAACACTGCTGACCATAAATTTGACTTAAAATAAATGGCAATTTGTATTTGCTGCATCTCTAAATTCATGGTCTGCAGCAAGCATAATATCCACGACACTGATTTCACATTAACTTTTTGAATGAAAAGAACCTTAAACATTCAACAAAAACTCACCGTATTATCCTTACATGTACAAACTTTTGTTTTATTTTAAAAAATGATACAATACTCTTTGAGTAAAATTAATAGTGAGCAAGAATTCTATATTAAATACAATAAAAGACTGGCACAATCACAATAAAAGCACTAAATATTTTTTAAACCTTCTATTGGCTGAAATGGAAAGTCTTTATGCTGTTTTCCCTACAATTTAAAGAAACCCCATTCCTTAACCTTTTTCCAATCTGCAAAAACGTACATACATACCTTGACTAGACTGCTGGGGGCTACCACAATGACCTTGTCTATCATGGGGCAAGCATCAGGACTCTGTCTCTAAAAAAGAAAATAATGGATCTTAAATGAGTGTTAATTTCAAATTAAATATATAAAGTAAATTGAATAATTCCAATGAGCACAAACAGATGATTCTTTTTATCACATTTAAGAAAACAACACACTTTTACTAAAAAAACGCTAAATAGTATAGGAACAGACTTGTAAGTGTACTGGATGCACTGGACTTGATATATTCACTTTACACAATTGTATGTAATATGCAAACAAGAGTTCTGCAGAATATTTTTTTCACTGCCCTGTCAGGGCATATTAGAATAGCATCAAAATTGCTGCTGCTATAAAAGTAGGGAAGGTAACCAACATTTTATAAGTGTGAATATTAGTCAAAAACAAAATGTCTGTAAACATTAACTTGCATGGCCACCAAGAGGAAAATATTATTATTATGTAAAATGCTCTTTTGTTTTTTTTTTCCAGATACTCAGGTATTAAAAGACATACCTGTTTAATTCATGTATGATGTCACTGTCGCTATTACTAAATGAAGACAAAATCATTTTTCAATACAGAATGTTTAGTGCATGTAACACTATTTGATAACAGTACAAATTAGAGTACAGTAGATAATCCATGTTTACCCTAATGTGTCACTTTCACAACTAAACATGACACTGTTACAATATTCATGTGAAAAAAAGATTACTGGATGCTGAAATTTCAGTATTAATGTAAAGTATTTGTGAGTGAATATTTGCATTATTTGATTTGGAACAGTAGACTGCAGAAGACATAAACAAATTTTATTTTGAGTCTGAACTGCATCACATATTTACCATGTAAATATGCTGCTTGGATAAAGTTCTGTCAGTTGGGAGAGCAGTTTATATCCACATTATTCTGTGAATAGAGGTGTGTTTATTTCCATTAATAAGTTGTAATTTAAACTATGCTTGCATATAGGGTGGATTCCAAGTTACAAGTGCCATCAACACAAGCGCTATCAACTGAGCAATACCCTTAGTTTTATTTGTTGTTGTTTGTTCTTGTCTTTGGGTTTGAAGCCATTTTTCATATAATGATATGATCCACAAGCCACTGTGGGGGTAAATTAGCCATATTCAGACACACAGGACAATTTTTTCTTTTTAGGATTGAGTAAAAAAACATGGCTGCCAAAATGTTCATAATGAAAACAAAATCTTCCTGAAGGTGGGGTAAAATATGTTTTCCCCAAGATCACAACCAAACACTAAAGTGAATACTGCACAATAATTCTGAGCTTATTTGGACCAATCAGAATCACATATGTGATACTAATATGTTGTGATATCAAAAATATAAAATTGTATATTCTACAGGAAAACTATGTGATAAAAAAAATATCAGAACCTTGTCTAAAATGTACAGTGCATCAAAGATGCAGACTAGTTTGCTCAACTACCATTGGTCTTTGGTTTCAGATCTAAAACTACAACTCTGCAACAACAATGCATCATACCCTTAAAACAAGGTTTTAATATTATAGTTGTCAAGTTTACAAAAGTGCTAGCTCAGAAGGCAAGATGTGAAGAGGTGTTGAGGAAAACCAGCACAGAAGGAAGAAATATTTTACATCTTTATTTAATTTAGTTTACTGTGGAAATTTGTATGCGCATAGTCAACATAAATGAATGTGCGCCTGAATATCTCAAAAAAAAGAATATGCATTTGAATACCTCAGAAAGTAATCCAAAGTGATTTGTGAGGAGTTTAGTACACCTCAAGAATGGCATTGAATATCAAGAATGGCATTGAATATCTGAACATGTGCTATATTGGTGAAGATTTAGCAAATGGCATTATAAACTTTAGTTATGGTACAGTAAACAACCAAATTTTTAAGAATGTTTCTTTGATGATACTTACCCAGTCATAATAACTTAGAAATATGAAAATATAAATCCAGCCCTCCCAAGCTTGTTCATGGCATTAAAAAAAGAGAAATTGACTGCCCAAATAGGTAAAAATCAGACAAGAGTGTTCTACCCTTGGATACAGGAACTGGTGCTGAATTCTATCCTTAATTCAGTTTCTACTGGACAAGAAAGGCACATTGTAGGGAAGGATGGGAGGGTGTGACTGTACAATGTTTAGGTAAGTATTACTAAAGAAACATTTTACATCAAACTTTTCTTTATCAAATATATTACCCAATCACAGTATCTTAGAATAACAGGTAAGAGATGAATGGAGTTATATCCCCTTAACCTGGAGAGGTTTGAGACAGAAGTGGGTTGAAATTAGTGGTATTCTGTAAGCCTGAGTAAATTTCTGCTCAGACTAGTAGTTTCTATAATTTTAATAGTCTGATGGCTATTAAAGCTAGCTTCTATTTATGCTAATGTACAAAATTTTTGAAAATCTGAATGACGTCCCAAGTTCTCTGAGCTTATAATGGAAACCCCAAATGTTCAAATGCTTCCAAGTGGGTCATAACAAATGAGGATTTTACAGCTCATATTTCAAAATGAGGGTGCATAAATCTTTACCAGTCTTGTAAAATTGATAAGGTAAAGTTCTATGTCTGAGTTTCTTCTTACCTTTCCCACCCCATTTATATATATTTTGACCTTTATGTTGGGTAGGGTGGGGTGAGATTCAAGTTCATTGCCAGTTAAAAATTGAAATTTGCCAATTTGTAAATCTTGTAGCACAAGGTAGCTGCTTACTACAGGGCATATTTAAACAACCTTACATCCAGCTCTGCCATGATGAAATTGATAGGAAGCTGATTATCTTCCCAGAAATTTCAAGTATAACAAAACTATTGCATTGATGGCAAACTTTGCTGTACAGTATGTGCTTAGTTAAGGGTCATGTTGAACTTGACATTGTAATCTTGAAAACATCAGGCTTCTTTGTCTCATAAAGACAATCTACATATAAAGTTTGGTTCAGATATATTCAGTAAAACTATCCATTATGCAAAAACTTATTTCCTTTTGTCAGATCACAGTGACCTTGATATTTGACCTTTAGTGTTAAAACTAATAGACTTTGTATCATCAAGGGCAACAAACATTATACTACTATACTAGCTTACAAGTCCAACTGCAAACAACACACACCCTGATCTGCCATAGCATAATGCAGATGCAGATTGGTTCTATGTTCTTATTCTACACATTACTCCTACCAAACTGCATAGACCCAGATGTACCTGCAAATTATACAATGTCAGATCTAGGCATGAGTAGTGTGTAGTTGGACTGGACTTATAAGAGAAAATACACAGTCATTTTAAGTTATAGTTAATGTATGTTTTCTAGGGCTCTATTACTATTCAGATGCCACACTTGTGGGCTTGACCTTCAATTTTTATACCCTAAATTAGTAGTAATCTTTGCCTTCTACAGACCAACCCAGAGGCAATGTTTGGTGAAAATATGAACAGCATAACTCATATTGGAAGAAAATCAATCTGCTATAGTTAGTCAGGATGATACTGACCTTTGACCTTTTACCCCCTTTCCCATCAACTGGGTTTTGCATCTCTTGTAAAGAAACCTGTCTGGAAAGTTTGGTGCAGCTATCTGAAGCTGACATTTCAAAAATCTCAAAGATAAGTTTCACTGGATTAGAGAAAACTGTGATCCATGCTTTTTTAAAATTTTTATTTCACTTGCAGATTTTTTTCTGAAATTTCAGGATTTGTGTTGTCGTTGAACAGTACCCGACATAATTCTAGTGTATGCACAGTAGTGGCTGAAAATAATGTGTTGTCAGCTTCAGACAAGAAATAGTGGAAATAAACAGGGATATATAGGGACATCAAGAAAAGATGTTCTTACCAGTAAGGTCCATATCAATGCGATGCACTGCAAGGTTTTCCCCAGTCCCTGTAAATGTGGAAATATTGATCTGTTAATCACCAATACCAAGATTATATTTACATCACATTCAATTTCAGTATGCATCTAACCCAAATATGCTGCAGAATGTTTCTGGATGAGAGAAAACATTTATACTTTTGGCTTTGTTTGTGATACTGAAAATACAACTCAGTAATACAAAATCTTTTGCAATCATATGAATTCTGTACTATCATTGAAATAAATATTTGGACATTAAGATATAAAATTTGTGTACTAATGAAATTTATAGATTTTCCCAAATTTTTCCTCTAAAGAAATTAATATATGGCCAGCAATTAAATGTGTGTTTGTGTGTGTTTGTTTTGGATTTTTGACATAGCTTTAACAATTTTTCAGTCATACTGCTACAAGGAATATAATTGCAGAATACCATTACGTTATTAGAGAGATCAAGACCAAACTGACTACATACAAAATTAAGGTTATTAAGGTGAATTTGACACTGAAAAAATTCAGACAAGAACTTCATTTGCAACTACCTTGGCTATTTCTGCCAAACAAAATTATGCCTAACATGTATCTTAGGGAAGTAATTAACAGAAAAATCATAGATTTTGTTTGCCAAAATTTTCTCCACCAAAGAAACCTGATCTAGTCAGACCATCTTGGCTATTTCTGTGATCAAATTGACTGTTGAACTGACCAAGAAGTTACAAATGAAAATAGTAATTATATCATTAGCAACTTTATGGTCAATCCTTGTTTCATAAATAACCAAAGTGATCTGAATGGCACTCATTGAAGGCATGATCCATATGACTGACAAAATATTGGGAATGCAAGAATTTGTGAATTTCACATGCTTTAAACATTGACTGCTTTATCACAAATAAATCTAAGGCCAGTTGAGTTTATTGAAAAAGCGAATAATCTGTTAATGGTTTAGATTTACAGTACTCAAAATAATTTTTTCCAATTCAATTTTCACTAATGCTTTGTTTCTCTGTGTTTGCACTCCATATGTGAAAATAAAAGCTTGCAATCATAAACAAGCTTGATATAAGACTGACAACCACTTATTTTACATTTTATCATTTGTTAATTCTGCCAGATGTCTTGACATGAAATGGAGCTTTTCTTTCATTATTAATTTTAACAAGCTCGGGACTCACTCACTTTATATAAAAGCTTGATTATAATCTTAAGTAGAGATAAAACATTAATTCCAATTTGTCCAGACATTATGTGAAGTCAGATCTGGGTCTATGCTGTTTGCAGACATGTATTTTGTAGATTTGGGTCTATGTTGTTTGCAGTAATGTATTTTGTTCACCGATCAATACCGTACATTAGCATCAGTGTGAAGCACACTAAAATGCATTCACTATATTCTCCTTCACTAGACATTATCAGTGGTATTTGTTTTTACTATGAATTCATTCATTTTTGTAACAATCAATTTTTATGGTTATGAAAAAAAATGACATTTTCATTGGCACTTATATTCTCGAATAAGGGAAGGCATTCTATTGCTTCCATAGAATGATCAAAGTTCAATGTACTTAAGTTATTGGAAAGGGAAGGAGCTCTGTCACTTCTACAGAAGGATCACATTTCACTGTACTTAAGTTATTGGATAAGGGAAGGAATTCTATTGCTTCCACAGAAGAATCACTGTTAATTGTACTTAAAGTTGTTGGAAAAGAGTTCTATTACTTCCACTGAAGAATCACAGTTCAATGTACTTAAGTTTATGGACAAGGTAAGGAATTCTATTGCTTCCACAGAAGGATCACAGTTCTTGGTACTTAAGTTGTTGGATATGAGAAAGAGTTCTGTCACATCCGCAGAAAGATCACAATTTGGATATTTAATTTCATTGCTTACAGCAACCACAAAAACTTGTACCCCATGAATTGACAATATTAAAGGGTAAATTGCTAAGTGATAATGCAAATAACTTTTCTGTTTGCTTACCATTTCGTCAGCCATGATGCATCCATAGTTGCCTGGAATTTGTTGCCCAGTAACACAGTCATACATGAACTTCACACCCTACAATATTTAACAAATACTGTGTTACTGATAAAAGATTTTCCACAGTCGAAGCTATAATTTTACATAACTGTCTGTAGTTTGCTATAATAAAAACTGACTGACAATTGGTCTAACATCAAATTGGCTGATACCTTAATTTTTAGTGAAAACCATCTTAGCTGTTGTTCCTAGTGATCATAAGTCTTACTGCTTATTTGTCAATAGGTCAGCACAACATCAATCTTGTGGGATTCACATATAATGGCCTCACTCATAACCACAGAGATACTTGAAATGTGTAGTAAAGCACTCAAGTACTTCAGTGACAGAATTGAAATACCTAGTAAAGGAACTGAACTTTGACATGTAGCATCTTCCCTGCCTGTAAAATTTATACCTTGAATTTTAGTCTGAGTTAGTGTGAAATATTCCACATAAACCACCGTGGAAAACTGCATCCATAAAGAAATATAAAAAAAATCTTAGACACAAAAAAGATGCAATTCAAAAAGGAAAGGAATGTTCTAATAATTAGTGATAATGTTACCAATTTATCTGTGTGAATACATGCCTTTAAATGGAATGATATATATGTCACATCCACCCCATTTACTGTTAAATTTTCATTAAAAATAATCCTGACCTTTCATATGAGGCAGTAGTGTATGGACACAAATAGCAATGCTAAACGATTCTACAGTTAAGTAAGACAGCCATCTCTCTCAGAATTTCGGACTTATGACCATACACGAATAATTTTGTATATCAAATTTAACTAAGATTTTATATGACCCTGACCTTGCCTGGTGATCTGACTTAAAGAGTAGGCTAGTGTTGATAAAATGTGGTGATAAAGAGCAAATTTGTCAAGTAAATTAGCTTTCTCTAAGGAAACTTTCCCAATCACATTAATATTAGAAATATAAGCCTGGTTGGTTGGCTTCCATTAGTCTCGAGACGATGGAAATGTGCCCATGAAAGGTGTCCTAGTTTGTAGCTGTGCAGCGTCTTCTGTGACTATAAAGTCCCACATGGGAGTGGCAATCCTTGCTACAGTTGCTACACTTGAAGTATGAATCAGGTCTTGGTTGGAACTGCATCCTCTTCTTCTGAGATCTTTTCTTATTAGCGAGCTGTCATAACTTTTCCTCGCTGGCTTTCAGACCTGTGTACAGAGCATGTCACCAGCTGGACTTGTCGAGGGCAAGCTCTTCCCAGGTGTTGACCTCTATTCCAAGAGCTTTCATATCCTACTTGCAGACATCCTTGAAGCAAAGATGTGACTGTCCTATTGATCTTCTGCCTGAGACAATCTTAGAGTAGAGAAGGTCTTTGGGGATCCGTCCATCATCCATTCGATGCACATGGCCCAGCCATCTGATACGATGTTGGTGGAGGAGTGTGACCATGCTCTGAATTTTGGCCTGTTGAAGCACCTCATTGTTTGTCACACAATCACTCCAGGTGATCCCGAGTATGCGACGGAGACAACGCATGTGAAAGGCACTCAGTCATTTCTCCTGAGAGGCATACAGGGTCCAAGTTTCGCTGGCATACAGGAGAGTGCTAAGCACGCAGGCACGGTACATGGAGATCTTAGTGTTTAATGTCAGCTTGCTGTTGTTCCACACTCTCTTCGACAATCTAGAGAGAGTTGTCGACGCCTTTCCAATCCGCTTGTTGAGCTCGGCATCGAGTGAGAGGTTGTTGGTGACGGTAGAGCCAAGGTAAGTGAACTCACTGACTACTTCTAGTTTGTAGTTGTTAATGGTTATGTTGGGAGGGGCTTCGTCCTGAGCCATCACGTTGGTTTTCTTTAGGCTGATGGTCAATCCGAATTTATCACATGCTTTAGCAAAGCAGTCCATCAGGCGTTGTAGTTCAGCTTCTGTGTGAGTGACTATAGCAGCATCATCTGCAAAGAGCATGTCTCTAATGGTTGCTTTCCTTTGCTCATTGCCTTCAGTCATGCCAGGTTGAACAGTCTGCCGTCTGAACACGTGTGCAGGTAGATCCCTTCTGTGGACGTCCCAAAGGCGTACTTAAGCAGGACAGCGAAGAAGATGCCGAAGAGCGTGATGGCAAGGACACAGCCTTGTTTCACTCCGCTGTGGATATTGAATGGTTCAGACGATGAGCCATCATACTGAACTGTGCCTTTCATGTCTTCATGGAAGGGCTGGACCATGCTTAACAGCTTTGGAGGGCATCCAATCTTCGTCAGGATTTTGAAGAGTTCATCTCCGCTGACCAGATCGAATGCTTTGGTGAGGTCTATAAAAGCCAGGAAGAGGGGTCTGTGTTGTTCCCTGCATTTCTCCTGCAGTTGCCTTATGGAGAAGATCATGTCGATTGTGGACCTCTCTGTGTGGAACCCACACTGAGACTCTGGATACACTCTGTCGGCAAGCATCTGCAGTCTGTTCAGGATGACTCTAGCGAAGACTTTACCCACGATGCTGAGAAGTGATATGCCCCTATAGTTGTTGCAGTCACTTCTGTCACCCTTGTTCTTATACAGGGTTATGATATTGGTGTCTCTCATGTCCTGAGGCACTGCACCTTCATCCCAGCACTGGCAGAGAAGATCATAAAGGTGTGTGAACAGCACACTGCCGCCACACTTGATGACTTCTGCTGGGATGCCATCCTTTCCTGGGGCTTTACCTGTGGTCAGTTTCTCTAATGCCAGCTTTAGTTCTGTCTCAGTAGGTTTCTCCTCCAGTTTGGTCAAACAAGGGAGGTTTTCAATGGCGTTGAGGGCATTGTTGGTCATGTTATTCTCTCTGGAATACAGTTCGGAGTAGTACTCCACCCAGCGCTCCATCTGTTTGCCCTTGTCATGAATGATATCTCCTGCAGAAGACTTCAGTGGAGCTATCACTTTCTTCGTTGGACCCATTGCTTTCTTTATGCCATTATACATGCCTCTGATGTTTCCGTTGTCTACTGCTGACTGGATGCTCTGACAGAGTAGAAGCCAGTATTCATTAGCGCATTGCCGTGCTAACCTCTGCACTTTGCTTCTGGTAGACCTATATGCATGTAGTGTCCTCTCGCAGGGAGAACGCTTGAATTCCAGGTGGGCACTGCGACGCTCTTCTATTGCTGGCATGAGTGTGGCGGAATTGGCGTCAAACCAGTCATTGTTCTTTGTCTGCTTCTTACCAAAGATTCTTGTGGCTGCACTGTACACAGTATATCTGATGTTGTCCCATCTCTCTTTGGCACTTCCGTAGGGAGGTTCTGAACTGAACGCCTTGGAGAGGTAAGTGAATTCTTCAGCCTTGTCTGGATATGACATCTTGCTCACATCGATGTGTGGTTTACCCACTTGACTAGAGTGGTGGATCTTCTTTGGTTGAAGCTTAAATTTACAGCAGACTAGAGATTGATCGGTGTTGCAGTCAGCACTGTGGAATGTACAAGTAAGCTGCACACCCTTCATGGCTGAACGTCTTGTTATAATCAAGTCCAGCTGATGCCAGTGTTTGGATCAGGGATGCCTCCAAGACACTTTGTGCTGTGATTTTGTCTGAAAAAATGAATTGGTGATGATGAGGTTGTGGAACGAGCACATTTCTAGTACACATTGCCTGTTTTCATTCACCTTCCCAATGCCAAACTTGCCGAGACACAAAGGCCAGGAGTCATGATCGCCACCCACCCTAGCGTTGAAGTTACCCATTAATATCAAGTTCTATTCCTTCAGAATATTGTCCATGAGCGAGTCGAGCTCATTGTAAAACGCATCCTTGGTATATGTGGTGGCACTGAGTGTGGAAGCGTAAACACTGATTAGATGATTAACTAGCCCGGTTGTGGCGTGGAGGTGAAGAGATAGCAGTCTTTCGTTTCCTTGTTGGCAGGGTTCTATCATAGCCAGCAGAGATTTTCTGACAGCAAAACCAACACCATATTCCCTAACTTCGTCTGAGATCTTTCCTTGCCAGAAGAACGTGTAGTTTTTTTTCTTTGAGGGACCCAGAATCTGGTAGCCATGTCTCTTGAAGTGAGGCGATATCGACATGGAGTCTTGCGAGTTCGTCGTTGATAACTTTAGTCTTTCGAACATCACTGATTGCCTGGAGATCATCTGAAAGCCCAGTCAGCATAGTCCGGATGTTCCAGGTACTTAGCTTGAGGATTGTTGATTTCCTTGTTGCTTTTCTTTTGTTTTTTCTTGGTGCTGTAGTTGCAGCCCGCTTGTCAGGTACTCACGTATCTTAAGCCCTGCGCACCCAGCAAGGCAGGCGAGCTGTGGCGGGACGGCACCTTATTGGCTGGGGGCAGCCCAGCTTGAGGCGGGCGATAGCTGTCCAATGAGATCTGTTGGTCTCTCCCACCGTCAGAAGCAACCCCTGGTGTCTAACTCTACGCCAATCGAGTGGTGACTTATAACCAGTAACTGTTGCTTCCTGTGTTGTGTCAACGCTGTGAAGCAAAGCTGGAGTGTCCTCTCCAGGGCGCAAGCCTGGGCAAGGTTATATGGAGAATCAGCTGTTGCCCATGCAACTGACTCCCCCTCTCCACGCAGCTGATGGATCCAAGGGGAAGGACAAGCCAATACGTCATGGCATCAGCGGCGTCGCAGGAGTTGCCAAGATGTCATTAAATGCAGTGACAAGTCGCCTTAGGGACTCCGTCTCCGGATTTTCTGTTGGGGTTTACTCCCTTAGCCTTTCCCATGTTGGGGTATAGTCACAAGGCAGCAAAGGTTTGAAGTCAGAGTTTACCTTCTCCTAGACGGGCTACCACCCAAGGTTAACGGGCCCCATCTACCCGAAGCATCAGGTTTTGAGGCGCCAGAAACTCGCCTGCCATCCCTTCTCCAGTTAGTTTAAACAGGTTCCGCCGGGCTTAGTAGTTAAGCCACCCGTGAAGGCCTGGAGCTGGATTTGGTTGTCAGAGGCTATCACAGACACAAGCCATTGGGAGATTTCTAGGGAAAGTGGGTGCTTATCTCCCACAACCACCCCCAGCGATAACAACCCTTGGAACCCATAAGCCTACTATCTCCCAAATTCAGTCCCTTTAAAAGACAAAAGTTTATCTTTTCTGTCCATATTATATCTTTAAAAGGGTAACTCTTTCTCATTACCTCATCATGCCACACTATGTGTCACTAGTTTTTAAGCTGAGCAAAATACCAAAGAGGATGATCACATAGCAGGATGGAAAGGAGGGTCTTCAAATAATGGGATTAAATTAGTATTCTCAAAGAAGCATAATTCACAAGAAAAATTTCTTTCTGTGAATATATTACTCAATCACATTAACATTAGGAGAATAGGTAATTGAAAGAGGAATTGGGGGAAAAAGATTGGATATCCTATGTACTTGCTTTTAAGTCCCTTTGACTCTAAGTTGCCACCCCTCATGCTCTTATTCATGGCTACAAAAATCAAATTTCTCTTTAACCCTTCCCTAAGTCTAGGTGTATTTTGTCCGTAAGATTCATTTGAAGGGGTGAATTGATATCAGTTAGTCATAGTTGCACTTTGGAAAAAAAAATAAGCCTACATACTTATGAAAATAAAGAACCAATGTAAAAAAAAATTATATTACTAAGTGGAACATGTCACATCAAATAAATGGACAACTTATGATTAGCCTTGTTAAATCCAATAAAATCAATAATGCTGGACATTTTATATGTATTTATATGATAAATCCATAAATTCAATAATAGTTCACATGCTGGTAAAAATAGTTCTGAACGAACAGATTCCCACCCAAATATATTAATTCTATACATCTTACAAAGAAACAATGTATGTTAAGTCCACATATTTTTAATTCAGAGTAGCCTATAAATGTCACTATCTTATGTCATCTGGTGCAAAGTCCAAGATTTCATCCTCATTGTCTGATAAAGTTTTGAAATCACTGTTTAGTATATCATCATGATCTAGCAATCATAAATGTCATCTAATTATTTCCTTGGGTCCAATCATATGCAGGTGCTTATATATAGACTGAGCTTGGGTTATTAACACTTTGATCGAACAATCTATGAAATCTATTAAATGATGCAACTGAACATGTGTCAATTGTGTGGCAAGATCATAGTGAGTTCAAATAACTTGAAAAACTCGTGGTGTTGATCAAAGGGTTATCAAGTTAGAAGTAAAGAGGGTACTGCCTTCACTAGCTAAAGGTGTTAAGGTCAAACATTCACTGATGTAGAACTCTATCTGGCACTGCACAAGTACATGTACTAAATTTGCAAAGATTCAAATGGATTGACAATTTCAAAATACAAGTTATTGCTACCTTTACAAGCCAAGGTCTTATCTGCTGACTTAGGAATAATCATACCTCATTTATGATACTGACTTATTGGTTGAGTGTTTTAGAAAATGGATACCATTGAGCCAGCAAAGTAATTTGTAACTGGCACAAATAAAAGCTGTTCCGAAGGATCCAAATTCACTACTGTTTGAGGATCTGCAAGAAATTTCTCACTGATAGCCATGACCTGCTCAAAACAGACTCTATAAGTTTGCCATTCCATTTGATGCAGACATGAATGACACACCAGATCGAAATCAATCCCATACCCAGAAGGACAAAACACTGGAATATGTAAAGGCTGGAATTTTCTCAGTTCACTAGAAAACTGAGATGATTCAAAAGAGACAGGAGACTGTTTCATTCCCTTTTTTATATAGTCTAGAATCACTGATATTACCAGAGAGGAAGTCAACCAGATGGTGATGATGGAATATTTAAGTTTGGTAATGAGCCATAAGTATTTAAACTTGAAAAGGTAAACCTGTTGTGCTAAGCAAACCAAACAAACTTTCATAATGTCAGGTGAATAGAGCATGAAATTAGGCATTGGTGAGGTCAAAACTGATGGCATACTCATCCCTTCAGCTGAAGAATGAATTTGTTGAGGTGATCAAGGTCTATAATTAGCCACAACTTCCAGTTGGCCTTCTTGATAAAGAACAATCATGAATAGAACCCCAGAGATTGTGTTTATTTCCTTTCTTAATGAGTGACTGTATCTCCTGCAGAAGAATAATGTCCTTTTCCCAATCTGACAACACAATTTGTTTGAATGGGAGTGGAAGAAAGAGGAAGGGGTTGGTTACACAAAATCTGAAATCTCTCTGAAATGTCTTGAATCATCAATTTGTTTTGCAGACATATGCTAATCCAGCTGATTGAAACTACAGGAGTTTGGTGGCAGACTATCTGCAGTTGTTGGGGTGTTAAGTCAGCAGCAAGAGACGGGAGGCCTGAGAGTGGAGAAACTTGGTTTCTTACCTTCACTGTAAGAATGTATCCCAGACTGGTCTTGCTGTTGTCTACTAGCATAAAGTTGTGTTCTGAACAGTAACTGGGATGTAAAAGATACATTTTGCTCAGCTCATCCTCTTGTGGCATGAAGGAGTGGGTTTTAAGGAGAATAAATGTGGAGTGGTAAGTAGTAGGAGTACTTTTTGAGGGCTCTCCCTGGATCATGTATACATCCAGGCAGGCTATTGTTTACCTCCTTAATTTTGTGTTGACTAGGAAAGGATGGAGATTCACAACTGAGGTTTGCCAATGCATTGACTTTAAAATCATATGTATTAACAGGGATGGAAGGCATTCCATGTAACACTTATTATATCTCCTTAAAGTCAGTCTTGAAACTAAACTCTGGTTGATCAAACCAGGGCTGTCATTCAGGAATATCTTTACACTCGCTTTGAGAAATCTCCTGTTCCTGGTCTTTTTCCATTTAAGGATACAGCATTCCCTGTGACAACACTTTTTTCCCATGACATTGACAGAAACAACAGATTTACATCTTTTACTAGGGCTGATTCAGGAGCTATCAGGCTTATAAATGTAAATCTTGCGCAATCTATAAAATATACACTCACAACATATTCATTAATCCCCTTCTGTTGAAAATTAAATCAACAAAATGAACCTATAATTTGTGTGTGAACCATTTGATACCTATGGTTATAAAAAAAATTAAACAGTCCATTGGCAATACAGTATTATTGATGTAGGACAATGTGTTGTACTTCCATTTCCCATGACTACTCAAGGATCAAACCGGCATACTCTTGTAAATAAACCTGAATGGTTGAGTGACAACTATTCTGTTCACCACAGCAACTTGAAAAATGGCGAAAGAGACACTCTCAAAACTTGTTTACTAGTATGAATATTTTCCTGGTTTAGTTCTCCTCTGCTAAATATATTGTGAATGCAGCCAATGGAACTTCTTTAATGAACTGGGGCATTACTGACCAACCTTCCATAATTGAACATATTATTGCAGAAAATAATCAAGCAATCTAACCAATGCAGCTAGACTTGAAATAAACATATTTATAATATCTATACTACAAACATGAAAAATAACATGACTTTTTAAGTGTTGGTATAAATCTGTAATGATTTCCCACTTATTTAATATTTATAAAAAAATTTAAAAAAATATTATCAATCCCCATTTTCTAAACGAATTAAACATAGTACACCATGTCATCAAAATCACACATTTTCCTTCTTTCTCTCTCTCTCTCAACCTGTCTCATATGTGCTATAATGTAAAAAAAAAATATGAAGAAATGTATGGAGTGCAAAAAAAAATCTTACTTGGATTAATGTAGGAGAATTTTTGATGAGCAGCATTTTGTTTCAACAAATACCACATCATGGTTTTAAGTTACTGCAAAAGCTTATACATTTATGTCATACAATAAAGCCATTGCATTATCAGTTTTTTCATCATATACATGCAGTACTATGAAACAAAGATGTGTTACTTAAATTGTCAGATATATTCACTAATGACACATCTTAAAGAACTGAAGCTTGTCGTAATAAGAGATAGAAAAGAAGTGCAATCCAAAAAAGGCAATTTGCAAGCCATGCAAGGTTAGCTACATATAGCATGCCCAATGCAAAGGGTTACACATGAATAGCCTAATGTATACATGTGATGAAAGGCTGAGTTTCAGATCATTTAAATAAAGTGCATGCATAAAAAGTTCAGTAAACAATACAGTCATGTTAGTGATTATTTAGTATTTGTGCTCCGAAGCAATAGTAACAGTATGTTACAGTAGTTTATTCTTTGCATTAACATTGTGTATAAAATGAGATGTACTTTCTGGAGAATCAAAATTTTAACAGAAATGTTTGCTATCTGAAATTAGAAGTATAATTATTGGCTTATTAAATACAGTAAACCTGTCTTGAAAGACTATTGCTATGTGAGACCAACTGTCTTGAGAGACCACATTCTCAATGAACAAATTTATTGATTTTATAGCATTGTGAATTGTTATGAGACCACCTGTATTGAGAAACCATAATTTTTGGGCAAAAGAGGTGGTCTTTCAAGACAGGATCAATTGTAACAACTTAGAATTTGAGAGAATAATGTAAGTGCCATTGTTTCATACACAAGTATTTTTGAGAGCAGTTTCACCAGCATGAAGAAACAATGTAAATAAGCATTATATCAAATTTTCATGGCACTTTATTATTCATTCATTTTCAATAATAATAGTACTTAAATGGTTTATCCTTTCTCTTTTTTTTGATAGTGAGCAAAAAAAATATTTACCAGATACTGTGGACTGAAACAATATAAAAATGCTTTATAATTTTTTAAGACAGTTATATAAAAAAATTTAAAAAACCCAAAACTAATGTAAATGATATTTTATTACAGAAATTAAGAAGAATGAACCGACTTGTTTATGGCCAAAAATGTATCAGTATAAGGATGATGGTGTAGTGCAGGGGAAGTTTTCTGCATCACAATTGGATCGTTTTGATTGGATCTTTAAACTTCTCATTCACAGAAACTATGAAATCCTCCAAAATTGGTACCACACAAAAATGTGAAGCCATGGTAATCAAATTCATCAACATAATTTAAATTTTTTTTATTTAGATTGATTTAATTTTTTTTACAATGGAAACATGTAATTGATATTGCAAAACATATGAATTGATCACATGTTTCTATCCGTTGATGCTACCTGTAACATGAAAGAAAATACCTCTCTACTAAATGTGCAGCTTCCCCCCCAAAAAAATTTATTGGAGTATTATCAGAAAAATATTCAATGACTCTGGTCCAAAACTGATCATGCCAAACACACTTTAAGCAAAATCACAATAACCAAAAAAACCCACAATGTGTTGATGTATCTCCCTCTCTTTTTCATTGCCAAGTTTATTAAAAATTTTGCAGGAAATCTAAACATGACTTCTTTTTAAAAATATATATTTTTTAATACATTTGGTCAACTGGCAGTGATTTCATCACCAAAACAAAAAAGATTAGCAAGGACTCATTTGGGAATGTATAAATCTATATGAGATATATAAATGGACTTAAAAAAAAGACCAATGTCTAGACACGTACCATATCCTGTGAATAACTTGATTGGGAAATGTGTGGGCTAGTCTAGAAGTGTTAGTCTCTTTCATCACTTTAAAACTGTTGCAGTCCTGGGAACAATGGTGGGTCATCAACATCATATGCCTGTTTGAAGGCTGAGCAGTTGTTCGAAATTGAAGAATAACATAATTTACTACATCAACAGCATTTTAAAAATAAAGAAATAACCCTCTGTGTTGCTCACATCCATGTCTAATGTAACATTTCTTCCCCATATTTACTTTTAATATCAGTGACAAAAAGTCTGAAACACAAAGGCACTCATTACTATGTGTGAAATCTGTGAAGTGAACAACTATATTGAGACCATTAACATCTTATGTCATAAAGCCCAAGGCAAGATTTTTGACTGGACTTGTGGCTGACAGTTTAAATAAAAAGAATACAATTTTGTTTGACTACCTCTCTCTGATGTGGCCTGAGGACTTTTGACAAAGTGGGATCCACTACAACATGGACTGGCTGCTTCTCTCTGCAATCCAAATAAAGATGATTAGTTACATTATATCAGAACAGTAGGGTTTAACAGCACATGAACACAATCCCTACCTTATAGTACCAAGCAAAAGCTAGAGTAGCAAAGATGGCAACTTCATAAACCCTGCAAAATATTTCATTAAAGTAAATCATATATTCAACATAAGACAAAGGATAAATGGTAAAGAAACTGCAAAAATTATATTCAGATTACTTATCATAGACAATTATTAATTCTTTTGAAAAACAAAATGTCAATACACTATTTTTGATCATTTTTTGCAAACACAAATCTTCTTAGTAAAAATTTTATGTCCCGATAATTTAATGGATTGTTTTAAAAATACAATGTGATATGCACAAAAAATTATGATGCATTTAATTAATTATTATTTTGATAACTGAATTGAGTAAGAAAATTTAAATGGTACAAAAAATACATAAAATATAGTAAGTAACAAAAAAAAGTATTTCATTTAGGGACAACCAAATGTCATCACAAGTCTACTTTTCAATGTGAGAAGTTTTCTGAGATTTATAGTTGGGTGAAAATTTTTAGAAAGGATATCAAGATGATCTCTTTTAATTTTAAATAAATTAATATCTTTTAAATTAATTTTAAATGAATTAACACAACACATATTTGCTGTACAAAGGCACAGGGAAATTAAACATTTGAATGGCTAGGTTGAATAGACGGGATAAATGTACGTCATATCTGTTTTTGGCATGCAGAAACTACTGATTGTTTAGAGATTGCCAAATAATTTATCATAAAAAAGTGGATTTTTATGCCAAATTAAGCCTTTTTATGGTGTGCATACATAACAAATGCATTTTATTTATGACTATAATAATACACGTTTGTACAATACAGGTGGCCAGTAACCTTTAAGACGCAAGGATACTTACAAATCCACCTTCAGCTGCTCATGTGCTGATAACTCTGGGGGAGTGAACAGGACAAGGGCTCCCTCTTCATATGGGTCATGCAGGGGCTGTCTGGCTCCCTGTCTTCGAATTCCCAAGGCTCTGTTTCCTAATGTTGGCCCTAATATATAAGGAAGACATCATCTGATATTCATTTAGTTGTGATTTCATAGCTTGCACTCACAGCAAGTATAACAGTAGCACCACTTAATTCCAGGCCCCTAAAATACACTTGAACTTTAATAATGGCCAACATAATAGACTGGAAATCAGCATCATTTGCATAAATCTAAAAGCTCTTGAAAAGTCCTTTAGTTTTTTTTTCTAAGTAACAGCTGTCATATATGATGGTGGATGCAAATAATTTAAAAGTCATTTTATGCCAGGATATTTTTGGTTAGAATATTGTTATGTATATGCAATTAAATTGCTTGTGTGTTTTAAAATTCTTTTTTATTTTATTTTTGTTTCATTACATTTTACTGTAATGATTATTTTCATGGGATTCAATATTTTTCCCAGTAAATTCAGTTTTGTATACAATGTAAAAGGCATTACATTAACACTATTTTTAGCTCACTCTGGTTCATAGAGTTTGTAAACATAAAGTGATAACGACTGGCTATTTCTAAGGTTATTTCAGCCCTTGTATTAACTGGACTGTAAACAGCCATTATGTTTAAAAAAATATTTGCAGTGTGAGAATTCGGTTTTTAGACAGGGCTATTTTTGTTACATGACATATTTCATTTTTTTTTTTATTGCATTGTTGACATGTTAAGAGACCATGTGGCTTTAATAAATGTGTCTAGTGAAATCTAGCTAGTTGTTCTTAACACCATTAATACTGGCCGCCATATATAACCTATTGTGTGCTGAAAAATGGCGTTAAGCCCCACAACAAGAACTTAACACCTAAAGGGAACAAGGTGTTTCTATTTTTGCTGTTAAGTTCTTTTTGAATTTCATCTGTTCGTTTTAAATTTAATAATTTGTTCTCTAGAACCTGATTTGTTATGAACTAAATGCAAAATATAATGTAAATAATTAAAATGCATTGCAGTGACATTTCAATGTGGTAATGGTGTGGTACAAAGATAAAAAAAAAGAGAAATAAATCACAAAATTTAAAAATCAGTTAAGCATGAAATATGGGATAGTGACCTACATTGTAATACGGGATCAGTACTCATTAAGATGCAAACTGTAATGAATGGGAAATAAACTTTTTAAAAAGAATGTAAGCAACATTAATGAGATGTGTATATAGGCCACAGTGACCAATTTTGTGATGAGTGTGCAGTACTCATCAAGATCCATCACCTCTCCAAGTTTCATAATTCACGATTTAAAGTTCTTTCTAATATGCAAAAGAAACCTGCTGTAAATGCAAACAAGCATGTACAACTAATGTAATATACAAGTGTATACAAGTTAGCCATCACATACTGTCCAAGGTAACCATGGCACAATAACCCCATCTCTTTTGATGCACTTTCACAAGAGATACTGCTTTCATGATTAGGTTATTGATGTAGAAATCCAAAATCACTGGAAGACTATGACCAAGCCTTTGAAACAATTCCTAAGCATCATCCTGTGGGGATTTTGGGAGAGAGATGCAGAAGAGTTTTTAGTCCCAAGGGTTGTTTGCCTTCCCCCTTCTCCCTGGAGTTCTGCAGTGTCTACTTGTGTGTCATGAACCCAAATGATGAGATCTAGTTTGAGGTTTTTGATTGGATGGGGGCTACATCTGTATGAAACATGTGGCACATAGCCTTAGAGGGCAATTTGCATTAACACAATTATCCTAGAAGTCCTCAAAAGCTGGTATTGGGATGAATCCCCTGAAGAGTGTGTTATGAATTGAACAAAACAGCCATTAGAAGATCTTTACTGTGGCTAAGTAAGATTTTTGAAGAATCCAATACAACATCATGGTAGATTGCAGAAATTTTGCCAATAACACCATTGCCACTGAAAGTGCATGTTGGGACCTCTTGGCCACAGCTTCCATGTTGTGTTGCAAAGTGGCTGGATTCAAAGAGGCCTTTCTCATCACAGTAAACAAAGCAGCTATTAGAGGTCATCATTCAAAGCTATGGCTTCAATTGTCTTGATGGAAAGACATGCCCAGTCTGCAGCTGAATTACATTTAGGTTGAACCAGCATCCAACTGGGGTGGTCTAGTAGGCCATTTCATGTACCTGGCAGAAGAGACAAAGTGTCTAAATGTTTAGGGAGGGACAGACCAATTGAGAGGATGGAGTGGACCTGATAGGAGATGTCAACAGCACTGCTCCTTCCTCAAATTCATTGGAGTTAATGTGGATATAAAGAGCATTCTTATCATCATCTAGCATACTCCAAACCAGCATTGCTGGGCATCACTTTGTCACTTATTTGTGGAGAGGAAATAAGACCACTATGTGCCATAACCTGTAATTTTCTGTAGTGACTGGTTCTTAAAGTTGGAAATCCAAAACTGTATGTCTGTCCTGAATGATATAACACTTCTAGCCTTCCAGGATGATGCCACCTGATGAGGAGGTGATGGTGGGACACTAGCTACATCATGTACTCTGGGGGGGCTGGGTTCATTAGCTATGTATTCTCCAACCTTTTTCATCGTCGCAGACCGGTCAATGTTTGATAATTTTACCACGGCCAGCTGAGGTGGGGGGACATTGATTGTTTATATTTTAGATTGTTTTAATTTAATAATTTTAATGTAATTGTATTCAAACATACCTTCAAAATAAAATAGTTACACCAAATAATGAATACAAAGTGATTTAACATTTTAACTCACTAGAACGCTAAATTAATGAGAACCGTGAATTTGTTTCTTTGCAACAATTTTTCTTTCTATCTGGGGGTAACAGGAGACAATAACACCTGAAGTGTGTTGCTTATGTCCAGTTTATTCCGTTGTTTTGTTTTGGTTGCTGTCACTGCAGAAAACCCCGCTTCACATAGATAGAATGTCGGAAATTGCAACAGGGATTTAAGTGCTGTGGTGGTAATCTTAGAGTATTCCGCCATGACTTTAATCCAAAACACCGGCAGAGTTGTTGTCTCGAACGTAGTTTTAAGACTGCCATCATTTGCAATCTCTAGCAGTTTATTTTCTTCTTGCACAGACATGCTAAATTCACCTGATTTGTTGACAAATGGGTCACGGATCCATTCCTTACCAGTTCGTGGGTCTTTTTTGGTTGGGAAGTAGAGCTCGAACTCTTTTAAAAGCAAAGACAGGAGATCATGCACCAACTGGGAGAATGAATGCTTAGGCTCAGTCTCGCCTAAAATCACTGCTAATGTCTGAAACGTGTCCAAAATGCCTCTGTTCACGAGCCGTCCCCACAACTCCAGTTTAGCTTTAAATGCAGCTACTTTTTCTGCCAACTGGAAAACTGTTGTCATTTTCTCCTCAGTGGACAGATTACATTAAGTAGGCTGAATATGTCACATAGGTAAACCAGTTTTGTGATCTAAACATTGTCACTTAAATGTGCTGCCAGTGGTGACTTCTTTTCTGAGAGAAATCTTTGCAATGGCTCTTGTAATTCAAATACTCTGGTTAACAATTTTCCTCTGGATAACCATCTTATTTCTGTGCATAAGAAGGCATATGTGCTCTGCGTCCATCTCCTCGCAAAGCTGCTGAAACAGGTGAGAGTTAAGGGCATGTGCTTTAATGTGGTTAATAACTTTAACAACATCAATCAATACGCTGTTAAATTCCGGTGACATTTTTCGGCTTTCCAGCATTTCCCTGTAAATGATACAATGCATAGATTCACTCTCAGGTGCAACTTCCTTAATCTGAGTAGTTAAACCAGACAGTCTTCCTGTCATGGCAGCAGCTCCGTCTGTGCATATGCCGACACAAAAGGACCATTTCTGCTCCTATGGTGTTGGTTGGCAAAGATAGTGCACATAACAAATCCTCATGAAAATCCTTCTGATATAGAGATTGCACATAAACAAGTAGTATTGCATTGTTGTCGATATCTGTAGATTCATCAACCTGGAGTGTGTACCACGATGAAGTATTAATCCTCTCCAACGATTGTGTCTCGATGTCTTCGGCTATTTCCTCAATGCGCCAAGTCACAGTGCTAGCCGACAAAGGCATATGTGCTATCTTTTCCACAGCAGCCTCTCCTAGAAGTTCACGGCAAATGTCTTTAGTGGTGGGCAAGATCAATTCTATACCAATAGCGAATGGCTTTTTAGCCTTAGCCATCAAAATCATTCTCTCAGTGCATTCTCCTTTATTGATATGGTGACCCTTCTGTCCTTCGTTGTTCCCGATTTTTTTCTTTCAAAATACTCCAAGGGCTTGTCTTTTAATCCAGGGTGCTGGGCGTTCAAGTGGCAAAGCAGTTTTGAAGGTTACATTGCTTCATTAGAGATCTGGTCGCCTCAAACTATGCAGAGCGTGGTTGGTGTGTGGGAATCACCTGACCCAATAAATCCATATTTCAAGTAGGACACGTGGTATTGTCTGCTAAAAGTTTTGTTTCTTTGATGTTGAAGACTTTTCTTCTGTCTCTTCACTGGGCCTTTTCTTTTTCCCAAGAAAACTTTCTAACGACGTCTGTTTCGTACGTACTCATTTTTGCTAATTTGTGGATTAAATTTTAACAAACACAATATACATGTACACCCAATACTGTTAAACAAGTACTGGTGAAGAGCGATACACACATTCTCTCCACCAAAGCTACAACGACACTTCCACTTTTAGCCACTCAGCTCTAGATGTGACTTAAATCCGCCCCGATATCACAATATTTTGCTCATGCACGGTATTGGTGCGGCTTTAGGTGACGTCTCTCAGCTTCCGGTTAACCTCTTGTCCATGGAAAGTCTCACAAACCTGAGAGAAATACACCACAGCAAATAAAATGGAAATAATTTAATGTTCCTTGGGAGACCCGGTACCATTTGATCCATGGACCAGTACCGGTCCGTGGCCTGGGGTTTGGGGACCATTGCATTAGCCCACTTATGCACCATCTCCTGTGCTGGAGGGAGTAACATGCTTCCCTGGAAATGATATGTATGGTGTACTACTTTGTTAATGGGAGGAAGTAACACAATGCCATGGGAACAACGTGTGTAGTGTACCTATTTAACATAAGGGAGTAACACAGTCACTGATAAGGTGTATGTAGTTCACCAGCTCACCAATGGAGTGGAGGGGAAGGGACAATATTTTGTCATGATCATGAGGCATTCAGTGCACCACCTCACTACAAGCAAGGAGAAATCACTGTTGTGGATATGAAATGTGCAGTGCACCATCTCTCTGATGGGAGGGAGCAATACACTACATGAGGCAAGAGATTGGCATTGCACCAACTCCCTCTCAGAATGTAGCAACATCCATATTGCATGGTATCCTTCAAATAGAACAACATTCTGCCAGTGAAAAATGTAAGATGCACAAATGGATTGCATCATTCTGACAAATCTCTTTCTGTGGGAGGATGTATTCATCTCAGATTAAAGATTTGACAATGCAAGGTACAAGTTATTGCTGCTACTAACTTTCACATAGTTTTGGGATATGTTCAAGAATGGCCACCACAGCAAATGGATGCTTGTGCATTTGGTAACATTCCATATCCTGTGTCATGTTATCCAGCCAATTTTATCCCAATATATATATATATATATATATATATATATATATATATATATATATATATATATATATATAGGTAGTCCTCGACTTACAACCTATGCAATTTACAACCATTTAACTTTATAACCACAATCGCTAGATGCGGTGTACAACATCAATGATCTGCAGCCAAGAACCAGCGGCCAATAAAATGTTTTGTACATGTCTATATATTTTTATATGTTATGTTTTGGAATTGGGAAAATGTTTCCTATGATATTTTTTAAACCTGTATTTTGTAATTTTGTATATTTTGCAAATATTAAACCAGTTGTACCAGTTGCACAGCACAAACAGATTTTTCGACTCTATCAGTTTTATTTAGTTGCCCACTGCAACTGAATTACACATAACAATATAGCATTTAAAATTACTGACAATAGCTGCCTTCATAATTTAATTTCTGGCAGACTAACAGAAGACATAATTTTGGCCCGCAGGCCGCTTTTATACAGCAGGATAATTGTTCGCCTGGTGGGTGGAGCCACCGCGCATCCATACTTACTCGCAGTAACAAACCTGACAAATGTAAAAATAAGAAACAAAATGGTGTAGAGATGATACAAATGGCATAAAATGAACAAAGAAAATGATGATATATACAGCATAACAATAATGAAGGAAAATTATGATAAAATACTACTTAAAGATTTTTATAACATCATTTCACAGTACTGTACATATAGCCTACTCTACTTACGACCAAATCATGTTATGACCGGTCTGTCGGAAGCAATCTTGGTCGTAAGTCGAGGACTACCTATATATATATTATTGGAAAATACATAAATAGCAAACTTTCTAGTCTCCTTTGGTTTCAACATTTTGTATTCCCTCAATTCAATTATGGGAATTTTGAGAACAATACCATTTCAATAAATGTAAAGGAAGGAAAGAAACTTTTTCCCAATTTAAGGGGTTTTCAAAATCAACACTCACATTCAAGGACTTGTCAAAGTTGTATAGACCATATATCTGGCATAGATCTACTTCAAATTTTATTATATAAACTGGCACATTCAATATACTTGGCAAAATATGTGGAATGATAATACACAGATAAGTTTCATAACATTAAATTTATCACTGGAGAGAGACATAAAATATAAAACAAATCCAAGAGATGAGGTTGCATTGTGCTGATCATGAATAGGACACAATTGAAGCCCTGGGCCATAGAAAGAACAAACACAAATGAAGCCCTGGGCCATAGAAAGAACAAACACAATTGAAGCCCTGGGCCATAGAAAGAACAAACACAAATGAAGCCCTGGGCCATAGAAAGAACAAACACAAATGAAGCCCTGGGCCATAGAAAGAACAAACAAATGAAGCCCTGGGCCATAGAAAGAACAAACACAAATGAAGCCCTGGGCCATAGAAAGAACAAACACAAATGAAGCCCTGGGCCATAGAAAGAACAAACACAAATGAAGCCCTGGGCCATAGAAAGAACAAACACAATTGAAGCCCTGGGCCATAGAAAGAACAAACACAAATGAAGCCCTGGGCCATAGAAAGAACAAACACAAATGAAGCCCTGGGCCATAGAAAGAACAAACACAAATGAAGCCCTGGGCCATAGAAAGAACAAACACAACTGAAGCCCTGGGCCATAGAAAGAACAAACACAAATGAAGCCCTAGGCCATAGAACGAACAAACAGAATTGACTCCGATCTGCTAGTACATGTTGTGACACTAGACATGGGCACAGTTAAATATCACATGCAAGAATAGTAAATGAGAAAATATCCTAGGAATTTTACTTTTCTGTATAAAAGGAATTTTAATTTTCTGTAAATATTCACTTTAAAGTTGCAGCCAATTGTAAACAACACTGATTCTGATCTACCATCACATAATGTGCCAAAAGATGAGGGTTTATGTTGCTTGTTCAAACGTTTAGTCCCAAGAAACTTTGCAGACCCAGATCTTCTTGTTCATTATATGATGGCAGAGCTGTAGGTGACTTACAAACAAGTATATAGAAAACAAAAGTACCATAAATGGTATGTCATGTGCCTGTCATGTACTAAGTCGTTTTATTATACTTCTTTTATGTGAAAGCCTCTTTTGTTAGTCAGATACTGTGGTTCTAATAGACACAATGCCCATTTATCATATGTTCTATGTGTTTTTGCTGAAACTATTTTCTTTATTTCAAGTGACCTCGAACATGAACCTATTTGCCTCGATAGGTGCCCTTCTTGTTTCAAATGCAAACCATCCACAATGGTTGGTCATTGTGCATGGCTTATTTTGTACAAACAGTTTTCCTTTTAGAATCCAAAAAACGTTTGCCAAACTAGTTGATTAAAAAGCTCACAATATTGTGCAGAAAACAATATCTTATTATCTGAGGTGGTGTTCTATAGTTTTGTATTTTACATATGGTTAATTTTTTAAAGAAAAAGAATTTCCCTGGTTTATCTCAAGGGTTATATTGGATATTTAAAAGAGCCTTTTTATATATCGTAATGTCAAAAGAACTTTAAATTCCCTTTGTTTTGGTGTATGATCAGTGTTTCCCTTTATGCACATTTGTGCATCAGACTCCCATCCAAAAACTCTGATGCACGCTTTTTGCTGCCATGCATATTTTTGATGCAAAGGATTCACATACTGTGATCTCCAATGCAGAGGTCATGGGATAGCATCATGTCTACTGTGAGCATAGGCATTATCATGATAGAGTATCTGCCCCATATATCATGAGCTCTCACACGATTTCTATCAGGCTCAGCAACATGACCTACAGACAAAATAACTGTAATGTTTTCCAAACCAGAAAAAGATCTATAGATGAAAATGATGCTAACTCAAAATCACCAGTCAAAAGAGTGTGACTTTAAAGTGTAACTTTAAAGAAAAATGGAGGAAAGAATTCCCTTGGCTGGAATATGGGACATCCATTGGGATTGCCTGTTTGACTTATGTTCACACGATTGCAAAGACTGCAAAAGTGAAAAATCTATTCATGCAAGGGTCTAAGAATTTTCAAAAATGTGCCTTTGTTTTCCACGAGGTATCTGGAGAACACACTGTCAAGGGCATTCTTCATAAGAATGAAATTATGAAGTTTGCAGAGAATAATGTGTTACTTTGATTACAAATGGAGTCATCGCAGTTTCTGTAATGATTTATAGTTTGTTGGTTGGTAGCTCTGCTGCAGTAAGAGAAAGAGTTGAAAGTATAATTGCAACTTACTAAAAGGAATATGAGCCATTAAACTCTGTGACTTTTTCATAAATGTGCTATAGGAAAAAGTAAAAAAAAAATAGATGACAGTATAAATTATGACAAGGGCAGTAAACTAGATGTTATTTGGTTAAAAAAAATTGGGTTTTGCATTTGTTATATATATCTTACATGTTAGTTTATATCTCTGTTACAAAAAAGATGAAAGAAACTTTAAAAATTGCAACAATACAAAAAAGAAAAACAAACCCTATGACTAGACAATGCATTTGTTTGATGTTTGATTATTGTGAATGTTTGTTGATTTGTAAGTTACAGAGAGAGAGAGAGAGAGAGAGAGAGAGAGAGAGAGAGAGAGAGAGAGAGAGAGAGAGAGAGAGAGAGAGAGAGAGAGAGAGAGAGAGAGAGAGAGAGAGAGAGAGAGAGAGAGAGAGATAGAGAGAGAGAGAGAGAGAGAGAGAGAGAGAGAGAGAGAGAGAGAGAGAGAGATGGATGTCTTATGTTTAGCTGAAAAAAATTATGTGTGAAACAAAAAGTACATTTCAGTACATTCTTGATTTCCACATAATTACCTGAACACCATTTCTGACAAGTTTTTTTTTTTGTTTTTAACCTTCAATCTTATGCCCACAGGGGTTACAATGATGACTGATGGGTGTACTTTGGGTCACAGAGTATACAGCTTTTCTTCAAATGTGCATCTAACAAAAAACTGCTAGCTCAGCTTGATCATTTTCTCCTCCTGGCCTTCCAAGATAAATTATAAATAAAAAGCCAACAACTCATCATACTTTTTATATATTTTGTAATTCACTTTTTGCACTTTCAAAAGCTGATATTGCAAATTGCCAAATTCATTTTTCCTAAATTTAATAACAGCTAAAGATAGTGTACTTTAGGCTAATTCAGGCTGGTTTATTTGAGCAAATTTTAGCAGCCTATGTGATTAGCTGTGTGCTAAGATCACGTACAATTTCCACAAGTATAATATACAAAAAAATTTCTACCACAGGATATGAAAATAACATTGGCGTATGCCAACATTCTCTTCATTGTGAACATTACAAATGCAAACAACTTCACCTTTCACCTGTCACTATCTCAAAAGTACATATTATCTGCAGAGTACCCTCCAAGTACCAGAGTACCCTCTAAGTACCCTCCTGCAGAGTACCCTCCTTGCCCTTTGACCCTTTCCTACAAAACCAGTGTCTTTCAGATTGTTAATCTGTTTTTGTTTATGTGCAAAGTTTTGGTCAAGGTATCTTAATACAAGTCAATTAATTATGTGGGGTTAGATAATTAATTGTAACATGACATGTAAATACATTATTGGCCATATCATGCCAAAGAAATGGGAGCCAAGTGCCTATGCAAATGAGATTGTCATAACAACATCTGAAAAAAGAGAATTAAAATATCACTAAGTTTCAACCTTACCTTGATAATTTGGAATTGGAATCTTGAATGGTTTAGACAACAGCTTTCTGATAAATGCCTCCTGTGAAGAACATAAAAATATGAGCAAGATGAGAAGCAGAATGGCAAGAAATAAAAAGTGCTATCTTGAATTGAGAGATGTCAGGTGCTTATCAAACAAATGCCCCAACATTCCCCTCAATTGCAAATGGATTCTCATTATGATATATTTACATGTGATTCAGCTGTATCACCCTATGCTAACTGCCCATGGGAAAAACTTCACCAGTCACTTCAATGTTAAATATAGCTGATACTGGCTTACATTTAGTGAAAGAATTACACTCACTCCAGATGTGTAACCATGCATTTAAAAGTGCACATGCACACCAGGTCCATAACAACAAGAAAAACAACAAATGAGGCCAAAGTAACTGCAAGATAGTTCACATGGCATTGTATGGTATATACAGCAACTTAATACAACACTTTTTAGCTGAGAAACTACCTTCTGTATAATTCTGTCAAATCCTTTTGAACAGTTTTAGATATAATTGAAATATTTTTATTGGAGGGCATATCATCATCAATACATTAAGCACAAATAATGCATGATAGATATGGAACATATAAGCTCTTTTTACCTTTTAGACAGGTGAGTTAACATGTAACTCTGTGTCAATGGCACACCATCCCAAATTAAAAATTTCAAAGTTATGAACATCATTTTTACCAACTCCAGTCTTGCCTAAGGGACAATCAACAAATACTTCTAGCCTGAAGCTTGACATTTATCCAAAATGATTTTGTGTTATACTGATTAATATCACTAAATTATTAAAAAGGCAACTTTCTGAAAATTACCAGTAGTGTGGATTTTTACCAACCGCATCAGCATAGACTCAATTATGGAATTATATGGGGATAATTCAGCCATCCTGCTATATTATTGGTACCCAAAAGGACAATTTAATGATTAAATGTTTGTCACTGAAAAATATATAAAACTGTATCCGTGTTGCTTCAAGGCACAAAGTGGGCTGATTCTAAGCTCAATGGAACAAATTTGGCCCTCTTCCCTGATAAATATGGGTCAAACAGCAGCATCCTCAAACAGGCAAGCAAAAGGTTACTGTGTGATTTATTGTATAGATTTAATCAAAATTAATTTAATTTAATGTTTTTCTATTTTTCACACAGTTTACACAGCATCCACATATCTGACTAATCCAACCATTTTTGTGCCAGTCTGAATGGAAGTTGTGCACCAAGTCAAATTTTTGCTTTGTTGCTTGCACTTTCTCATTTGCTATGGTTGATTTGATAGCCATTTCAACAAATGATTCTCTTCCACTGACATTTCAGTTAAAATAATCTGGCAAAATTCTTTTTGATCTTCTACATGAACTTGCATGTTCATCCTTACTTAGCACATATACATGTAAGCTGTCTACAAACTAATAATTTGCTAATAATTATTTGTTACCAGAAATGGAGGGATGCTCTTGCTAAAAGACTTCTCTAGGTTATATTAGAACATAACTATATCTGCACCATTTTGTTCAAACTCATTCTTCTTTTCATTTGAAAAAAATCCCTGTATCCAACACAATTTGCACTAGTGTTAATCAAATGGCAGGACTTTGGGCACACTGGTAGCTTGTCGCAGTATTTCAGCAATTACACATCCAAGATGCAAGACTGTTCCATAAAAATTTTTAAATAATTTTTGGGTTGTCTAACCAGGCTTTATATTGAAAATAATGGTAGCCCTGATAAATATTTAGTTGCCCTAGATTCTCAGGCAATGGATTTTCTACCTCAGTAGACAGACCTTGCTTGCAGTTTGGTGTGCATTATACAGGAGTGAACATTGTAAGCTCTCAAAAGCAGGCAGGCAGATATAAGATAATCTGATTGATTATCATACAGCTTTACCTCACTATAAGGCCCTTGATTACAATACAAATTGTGCTATAAAATGAGCATGGTCATAGATATCATTTAATTACATTGTAGTAAGATTATCATGTACTTCATGTATTTAGTGCAACCTTAGTGATCACTCAAAGGATACAGCAAACAATTTCACATAAGACATGTGGCCTTGTAACCAAAAATAAACAGACAAGATACATTTAATTCATTTAATTATTCTGTTTTACAAACAAAACAAAATAATAATGCCCTAAGTGCAAGCTTTCCACAAACTTGGTCAAAGTATGTGGTCTGAAACTAAAGCCATTCTTTCAATCAATGACCCTGACATTTGATGTTAAGACCCCAAATATATTAGGTTTCTTTTTTTATCCAATATGTACCAGTAAGTCATCCACAAACTTTGGTTCAGTTATATGATCTATAAATGAAATTATTTTTGTACAAAAACCATTCATCTTCCTTCCGCCTAAGTGACCTTGATGTCTGACCCATGAACCACAATATTGATAGGATTGTTTCCTTTCCCTAAGTACAAGCCATCAACAAAGCTTGAACCAGGCCTGTGATGTAGAAGTAATGTTATTATAAAGAAACCATTATGCTTATTTCAGTCACAGTGAACATAACCTTTGACCTTTTGATCTCAAGATCAATAGGTTTCTTCCTTCCTTCAAGTGCAAGCCATCTATAAAATATGGTAACTGGATTGTGACAACTAGAGATATTAAGCATAAGTCATTTTTCTTCTTGTAGCCAGTGATTTTTGAGCTGAATTTTTGACCCCATAATCAAAGGGGTTCTTCATCATCACAAGTACTACAAAGTTTGGTAATTGTAGATAGTGGACAACTCAAATTATTGTGCAGAAATTGACACCTGATAGATTCTCAACATTATAATATACAACATCATAGTACAGTACACTTCACTTTATGGCAAAAATAAAAACTAACAACTGCTGTAATGGTCTTATATTGTAATCCATTCATCTAAATATTACATGTAATACAAAGGCAAATACCAATTTCATTTGTATACCTCAAGTTTTTTGCCTCTAGCATCATACTAATGATATTTATTAAAACAAAGTCTATATACAAGAAGTTCAAAAGTCTCTAGATTTAATCTTTGCTGCAATGGCAAGAAAATCAAATTAGATATTCAACATATGTATATAAATATACTTGTACAATTTAATTTGTCTATGTGGAGTGGCTTGTGTGCAATCTTGCTGCTTGGGATAGATGGATGTAGAGAACAAGTAATATACAGATGGATAGGTGGAAGGATGGAATGAGACAAAAAAAACTGACTTTTGCTCATTAACATAAGTATTAATATGGAGTATTTTGATATCTTTGCCTGTAGCCACATCTAAACTGCTGAGCACAAATTCACATAACTGTGTGATTATAATGCCTTTAGAATAATCATCTGCAAGAATGATTCTTGGCTCCCACCATTAGGGTCCATGGGAAATCAAGGTTAGATTTCCCATAATTTCAATTACAATAACATTTTCAAATATTTTTTGATCATACGTTTTATATGCAGTCATAGTAGGATGGCAACTCATTGATTACAAATTATGTTATAGATTTTGTAATATGACCTCTGGGTAACTCTCTAATGGTTAGGGAGAGAAAGGTGAGGGTATTGGAAAACCAATGTGGATTTGTGATGGTGGGCCATTGCAGCTACTCTAGTTATTGGTTGAATTCTGCTTAATTAGATTACTGTATTAAGCAGGTATTTCAATGATTAAGAACATTACCATTTAAGTTATATCAATCTTGCCAGGATAAATCTTATATTTTTTATAATGTCCCCATTCCTTCAGAAGTGTCCTCTTCTTACAAATGCAAAATGAATGTTTGGTTAAAAACAATCATTAAAGAATGACATTGTAAATTTTTGTACAGATATTTATTGCTAGAATCCTCCAAGTGACATCTTGGGAAAGATTCAAAATAGCCTCATGAGGAAATAAATAATGTAACCCCACAACTGGGATATTTTTTTCTTGGTACAAACCACAACATAGATTCTGTATGACTCGCTTAAGCTAAACAAGTGTGTCAGTTTAATTTCTAAGCAATCCATGTGTTGGATATTCAAGCGGGGATGCATAAATTCCAGATTTATTGTAATATATTTGTAACCAGATATTTGCATTATTTGATTTGGAATAGTAATGTAGTAGACAGAAACAAATTTTATTTAGAATTGGAATTGCTTCAGATAATAAGAAACATTAGCAAGTTGGAGCTATTTTACTAAATAAAAATGCTGTGGTTGGCAAACTTTCTGTTAGTTAGAAGATTGGTTTATGTGCATATTCTTCTGTGAAAGCAGTGATTTTATTTACTCCTATAAGTTAAAATTCAAAACATGCTTGTCATAGGCAGATACCACATAACAGGTATTTCTTCCAACTATCCCATTCCAACAGAATATGCTCTTTGGGCAATAAATTCAAAATATATGTGCTAAAATATTGATAATGTGTGTGATTTGAATATTTATCTTTCAAAACTGTTCCAACATATCAATAAAATAAATGCAGTATGGCAGTTTATAGTGATGTCTAGCACCAAGGCATCATGCCACAGACGTGGAATTATGCCCCCCGTCCCCAGTCACATTATCCTGATACCAGGCCAACCAGTACTAACAACCTCTTAATGCTGAGTGCCAAGTGAGGCAACTGCAAGTACCATTTTTATAAGTCTTTGTATGACTTGGCTGGGGTTCAAACCCATGACCTATCATATCCAAAGAAGTCACTCTAACTATAGGCCACCTAAGCAATCAAAATGTTGATAGTAATAATACAAACAAAAAATAAGGCAAATTCCCACTTTTGCAGACAATCAGTAAAGAACATACTGCACAAGAATTTCATGAACTTAATTTGGAGCAATCAGAATTAAAAAAATGTGAAAAGTTAACATGTTGCAATATCAATAATAATAAGCTGCACCCATTACATGTAAAGTGTAATGATAACACACATTTGTTCATCATTCCAATTAGGTTACCAATACAATTTTTAATACCATTCAAGGTTACAACAATATCTGGCTTTCATATTTAACATCAACAATTATTGTCAATATCTAGAACACTTTACAATCTATAAAGAAATGGATGTCATCTTTTACAGAACTGCCTGAACAGTTTTTATAAATTCTTTCTGCTTTTTTTCAGTTTTCCATAAATTAACTTTTCAGAGTTGAGATTCTAATCTACTTCTGACAGCTGTGCTAAATTTGTGTGTCAAAATGAGGCAACTCTTGCCTGACATCAAAATACATTTCATACCTTTTGTTTTGATAAGTACTGTACCAAGATAACATTATTATTACTGAGCTTAAATTCATATTCATCATGCAAAAACTGGAAATTCTCCATTCTGATTTTACAATCTGTACCAATATTTGAACACATGTCAATATAAAAAATATTAGGCAATCTAACCATAGCAAAAATGATAGGTTGCAAAATGTACACTTTTCTTGCAAATTTAAAGCATATGTTTGCCCAACTTAATGTGGAGTTTATTAAATACATAACTCACATTTATTTAAAAATTTTGGACTTGTGGTTCAATTTGCCCTTGTATAATCTCCATGTAACAGGGTAGGTTTTGCAGTACTATAAAAATTAAATTTAACATCAAGACTGGGATTGAAAAAAAAAACATGTCACAGCACAATTTATTATGAGCCTTAAGGGCTTTACTGTAAATTTCAGATTTAAGAGAGAATGAACCTGATGCTGTCAAGTATACTCCAATATATAAGTAAAATGGAAATGTTGTCAGACAACAGTGGGCACTTCTTTCAAGTTCATCTTCACAAACCATTAAGAACAATATTAATTCCAAACTTGGATGATATTTATGACAATTTATACTCTCTACATCTGCAATCGTGTCTTCAACTCATTTCAAACAGCATCTACATCAAAAAGGCAGTAAAATGATACTGAATCTTGCATAAAAAGGTGAACAGTTGATTTTCAACACAAACACATAGGAAAATCAATAAAAATTTTTTTAACAGATTTGGGCTGAGACTATCACCTTGTCTTATACCAATACTAATTTAAAATTTGACATTTAGCATACAACCAAGTTTGAGAGATGATCATCACTACAAGCCACATGTACCAATCATTTCCATCTCACTTCTTTCTATGTATGTTCAAGTCTCAGGGTTTGGCCAATCTGAGAATGTGAGAAAGCTGCCAGTAGCTTCCCACTGGTCACTGATTCTTACCAGAATTGTCCACAGCTCTTCCTCCTCCAGTTATACTGGCTCCCATACATAGCCTATCTTATGCTGCAAAATGGCATTAAACCCCAAAACAACAATACAAGAAACAGGCAATAATCTACTATGCTCCATTAACAGCCATGGCTGTGAGTGCAAAAAATGTTTCTCACCAGTGTGACCCAACTTGATCCTATACACTGAATCAGCCAATGAAAAGTTTTCTCTTCTATGCAAAGTCAATTATCAGTCAATAAAATGGGCACTTTCATTGATATACAGGAGATTGTTAAATTGTATGGCTGATAACATACTTGTTGATGCATACTCATGAAACTAGGAAATCTCAGTACAAGCAGTCTCAGGTGATAAAGACATATACTGTATTATCACCCTTGGCTTGCAACAATGACTGTTATTTACATATACTAAACAATGTTGCAGAAATATGCATCTATATTTACATTCAGTAAGTTATATTATCAGTCCAGTACAAATAGCACTACTGAAAACTTGGTGAAAATCTACAAGCAAGTATACAATCTAAATATTTAACATGACAATACATATAAAACATTTAATGATGAACATGTGTTCTGATATTGTAGCTTAATATCAAGAACAATTTGTGTTCAGTAAATCATGTTTTTGATGAAATTTATTAAGTCTACTATTCAAAATAAAACTAAAAACCTTGTCAATAGCACTAGTCTATGATACAACATGATGATGGTTCCTCAAATATCTATTGGCTCACATGGCAGGATATGCTTCATTTGAAGAAAAAAACTGAGTTGAATGGTTAGTGTAAACAAGAAAGTAACTGTAACATTTCAATTGAGATAAGATCTAATCCCAGTGATTTATCTGATTTGAGATTAGAAATGGCTTTGAAAATTGTTTTGTGGTAATCCTACTTATCACCCTCATTCAATTTTTTTTATTTCTTTTTTTTCCCAAAGAAATTTCAGCTTTCACCCTAATATTTAACTGCTTATCACTAGTATTAAGAGACTTATATAATGTAATCCATGAATCAGAATCAATACAGGCCTTAAGCCCTCTTTGTTATTCCCATGTCATAGTTTCCAATAATGTTTTGGATTATCAGAGTAAATATATATCTGCTGATCCAGATTGAACTCACACCCAAGTCATTGTGAATCTGGTACACTAACTAATCCATCACTGTGACACTCCCTGAATAATGCGATCCTTAGGAAATCTACAGTACTGTCTACCATGTCATCCACCTGTTTCCTCATCATTGTTAAATTTGTGCCACACCACCTTTTATTTGAATTTTTCAATTCAATATTCCCAAGCTTTGGCCTTGTTGATGCAGTTGTTCACTGAATTAATTACAGTTGGTCAGACAAATGTTAAAACATTTTATTATTGTTTGGTAATGGTTTATTTTAAAATAAAATGACTTAGTTGAATTACACTTGAAGCAAACGGTTCCTGATGAATCAGTCATCCACCTGAAATATGATCCTAAAGGATAGCATTTGAAGCAGATGTTAGTTTTGACATGCAACCTTAAAATCTCAATAACATAAATTAAGCAGGTAAATATTACGTAGGAGTGAAATGATAGACCTGTGTTGTGTATTGATACTATTGATAACTATGACAATACAAAACATGTACCATAATCAATGCATGTAAAATTGGTTTTGTCATATTAAGAGGGATTGTCAATGGTAGGGTCATGCTATTTTGTGTCAGTATATTAGTCACATTTCCAGCATGCAGATTACAGACAGACTTAGACTAGATGCAAATTACATTAAAGCTTTAAAACTGTTTTGTTACCTATTTTAAGTCTTCATTTATGCTGAAGGCATTATAATGTTATCTTAAAAACAGTGACTATTAAATTTGATAAGTTGTTTTCTAGGTTTTAATGCCATTTCTCAGAACAAGATAGACCATGCATGGTACCCAATATAACTAGAACAGAAAGAACCCAGAGCAAACCCCAGCAAGAGCTCAGGATGCTACTGGCAAGCTTTCTTACATACCCACAATGGCCAGGCCTGCAAGTCAAACCCACAAAGACAGAGAAAAGATGACAGTGAACAATAACAAGGAGCACTTTAGACCACTTGGCCTGCCAGAGCCCAAAAATGATCAGGAAAGTACTTAAATCATACATGGCTAACAAGTTTAGAATGTCTCCTACATGTTGTTATATGTCATCAGTGGCTGAATATACTGACAGGATAAAAAAATTAACATGAAATCAGCAAGGGGTGGTGGAGATTTTGCAAGTTAGCTTATGTTAATCTGAAGAATGGAAGTGAATATTGTCAATAGTTTTTTCTGTTATGACTTTAATAAATTCTCAATTTAAAAAATAAAAAAGCAAATTAATACTTTTTCATACCTGTGGTAGATTAAAGTTACTTAGAATGGGCAAGTATTGTTTTATACTGATTCCTCACCTCTTGTATCAGTGTATCAATATGACAAAATCATTGATACATCAATGTACTAATGATCATTAGATCCTTGCTACTATGATACCAATAAGTAATGTACTAAATATACATACATATAAGACCGTCCACAGCAAACTGTACGCTCAGATTTGCTACAGCATAATGCACCAGTAGATCTGGCTCTGTGCAGTTTATTATTAGGAGTAATCAGCAGAACAAACAAGATAGACCCTGATTTGCAGGCACATTATGCTACAGCAGATCAGGATATTTGCTCTTTGCAACTGGACTTGACTTATAAGCAAGTACAAACTGCATATTCATGGAGGGCCACAAACAAAATCCTCTGAATAAAAATGGCCTTGTTTTCAACAATTAGGCTGAAAGCATATTTTGTCACTAATGTACAAACTTACTGGCAAATTGAGGTGCTAATGAAATGATAGTTTAGCAAATAAATGCATATAGATAATAAATTTATAATTAAACACAAAGTTCTAACATAAGCAATTAATTTAAGCAATAAAATAAAGTTTTGACTCAGTAATGTGGTTTAGATTCATATAATATTCATTTGGAACTAATGAAAATGGGTGTTATTAAGTACACAAAAGCAAACAAATCTTAATCAACAGAAATTATTAACCCTTATAAAAGATAATTACAAACTGGGCTGGTAATAATGAATCAAAGATAACAGTAAACATGTTTTGATCTTGTCAAACAAATCATGAATCTAATTTATTTAAAACTTTTTCTCCCACCTGTCAGAAGGCAGGAACCAGTGCTTTGTGACAGTAGACAATAATTAGACTTTCATGCAGGCTATCGATTTCTGCTAACAGCTAACTGAATAAACTGCTACTGTACACATCTCTCCATTTGATGCACTCTAAAAGCCAGACATTTTGTTTTTTTTTGTTTTTTTTTTGTGAATAATGATTATGACCTAAGATATCTACGTCATACATTTAAAAAAGTCACTGCATATGAAAAACCATTCACAGGCAAATATACCTTCAAACTACATGAAAATATTTAATTATGATCTAGGTTAATATACTGTTAGAAGCAGTTCATACATTGGAGAGGTGACATTAAAAGAACATTGCTACAGGAGGAAATTATGTTGTTGACATATAGGCAGAAAAAATTTTTTAAATACCAATACTTTGAACAAAAATCTTTTACTTCCCATAACTTCATTTGTATCAGAATGAGTTCTAATTCATAACAGTCCATCACAAAAATGTATAAATTCTGAGCCATTTCATGAAACTCTTCTCTTGCAATGGCTACATTCTATATATTCATAAAATTATCCTTTAAAAGCATGTCTTTTAAATCTTCAATCAAAGCATCCTTGGCTTGTCTCCCACACTACAGAAAAGAAAACTAAGGTGGGAAGTAAGTGCCTGATACAGTGCAATGCAAAAACCATGGCAAAATGTTACATGATGTTCTTATATATCTGGTTATATTAAAATTTAAACGATAATCCATTTAGTTCATCAACAAAATTTTCTTTCCCTGCCCTTGTTTTGGTTTTAATAAATGTATTTGATGACAAATTTGTCCTATAAAAGCCTAGCACTGCCCCCAACCCATCCTGACATTACACTAATTCATATAGTGTGTTTATTATTTTCTTCCAAGACTTCCTTTAAATTAGGATATGCATTAAGTATATACACCATATTTTTTAACTTTGTTAATTCATAGGCCTATGAATACACTGTACAGCAGTAAAAGCCATGAGTATATCTGCAGTCACAACAATGATGGTCACTGTGTTATTATTCCTCATGCTTTCTTGTGGCACTTATTTTTCCTTTCAAACAATTTTTTTCTTTATCCTTTTTTTCTTTCACAATAGTTGATATACATTCTTCTTTGAAGATCTAATGTTTAAAAATCAGTCTCTTACAGCAAACTCTGATCTTCCTGTAACCATAATTTCCCATGTCCTTAGAAAAATGCTAATAATTCCAACATCTAAGTTATGTTGAAGAATAATTTACAGTGATTATGTAATGTTCAACCTTGAAAAATCATTACAGGTAACTTAATTCTGTAAAATCCAAATGGCTTGCTTTTTAGTCATGATAATGCATTGCACACTCAAGTTATTTGCCTCAGATGAAATCAGAAGTATAATATTTAGCTATCTGAATGTATTTATCATCAGGTCCTTTAATATTTCTTTTTATTTTCATCATTTGACTTTGAAGTCCATCTCACAAACAAGGCTCATTAATGTCCAATAATAAAGCCAGCTCAGCTGTTTGGTTACAATAGTCCACTGCTGTTCCTAGTACTTATAGAAAGTGTTGCACTTAGGTTCCCACAGGCAAGGGATACTGTGTCCCCCACTTTTAGAGGACAAAGAAAAATAACAGTACATAATGCACTAACCAATCTATAAATCTTTTGCTTGAACAGTTTTGACCTGTTAACATTGTTATATGCACTGTACAATGATATTTTCCTTAGACACCTACACTGTTGCAACAGAAGTATCATGTGCTCCAATATCACATGAAAATATTAAAATGCTTGAATATCTGTTAACCTAAAAAGAGCTGCAACAAAAAAAAAAAAAAAACATGAGGACAAGAAAAACCTTAATCTTATTTTATGATATGCCAAAATAAAATTTATGATCCATTTTAAAAATTATTGAATATTTATCATTGATTCCCATTGATATCTAAGCAGCATTAGGCAGTTTTATAGAAATCTGAAGCAAATTTTTCATTGGATGACATTTATGTAGACATTTTAAGCTGCCTTTTAGAAAGAAACCTTAGGCAGATTTTTATTTACAGTGGAAATTTCAGGAGACATTTTTTTTTCAGGTAGATTTTAATTTCAGGCAGAAATCTTAGATGAATTTTTTGTTTATACTAAATCTTGGGACAACTAATTCGCATATTTCACCTAAAATTCTGCTAGAAATCCACCTAAAATTCTGCTTGAAATTCACCTAAGCATTTTACGTTTATGATTAGGCAGAAAACACTTAAGAAACCAGTCTGAATTCCGCCTAAAGTCCACCTGGAAAATTTTGTACAGGATTTCAGTCAGATTTTTATTTTAGGCAGAAATCTTAAACTGATTCTTTTCATTTAAATGGAATATTAGAACAATTAATTTACATATTTCACCTTAAGTTCCACCCTCACTCCGCAAGAATTTCACTTACAATTCACCTAAGCTCCCTTAATATGAGCAGTTAAGTTTACGCAAAATGCATTTAAACCTGTCTGAAATATACCTTAAGTTCACCTGGAAAATTTCATACAGCAAAATACCACAATTTTAGTGAAAAATTGACATTTGAGTGAATATCAAAGTTTTCACTGTGATTTCACTTAAATTTTCAATCACATTATCACTATAGTATGATTTTTGTAGAATATTTTTTTAATAGGAAGCAAAAAAACATTTTTTCATAGGAAACAATCCAAAATCTGCCTTGCACCAAATTTTTCCCAAGTACAAAGATTCATCTATGCTTGTAGTTCTTTTGATAAAATTCAAAATTATGCCTAATACTTCTGCTAAAAAGTTCAAAATTCATCTTAAAGTAGAACATAAACTGGACAATCAAAACTTTTCTAACAGTTATCCTTTAGGAGGAATATAAAAAAAATAATATGTTTAACTATTAGATTCAGTCTTTCGCCTTAGCCGTGTTCCCAGTCTGCATAAAGTCTGCCTGAAATTTAGTTGTTTAGGCCGAAAACACACTGAATCCACCTAAAATCCATACGGAATCTGCCTAAATATTTTGTTAGGTGGAATCCATTTCTGACCTTTGCTCACACTTAATTTTAGTGTACACTCATTATCTACCAGCACTAATAGTTATAAAAGTACCTCTCTTTCTGAATTTCTTTTCTTCCCAATCTAATAATGATGAATTGTGTATTTGCTTAAATTTTGTCTCTTTTGTTTTTATTATTTTAATTGCAAATTAAATTTTCTTTCCCATATGAGTGATTTTGATCTCAAAGGCATGGTACAGTAATGGTCGTCAAGCACTTCACATTATAAACTTTAGATGTTTTCATTGCCATCTTAGTTTTCATTACCTGTCTTAACTTTGGACATTGCCAGCACCAACAGAGACAATGATGGATATCTATTAATGAAAGGCTAAACATGCATGTATTTTTTCATGATTAGGTGGGCATGTTACAAAATCTTGGGGGAAAACCCACAAGCCTGTGCTTAATGTGCAACAATGCATATACACTAAGGCATATGCCCAAAGTCTTGCTTTCATTTAGCAAGATAATATGATAACCTGCTTGACCTCTGTATATCTGCAATCATGAAACTCATCTGTTGCTGAAAACATATACTTTGTCTAACTCTTTGTGCCAAGAAATATAAAAACAAAAGAAATACTTATTAAACTTAATGAAAATATATATTTTTTTACTTTTTTCAAATTCAGTTTAATTGCTGTATGACTTGGGTATTGCAAAAGATAATAACCTCTTTAAAAAATGTTACTGCTGCTGTTATCAGGGAACATATATTGACATACAAGTCCTCTCTTTCAAGTTTTAGATGATGAAATAAGAAATAAACTTGCTTCCCTTTCAAAGAAATATGCTCATAATAATGCCCCTGAGTGACGATTGACTTTTGACTGGGCTACAAATTTCACCCACTTCTTCAAACCTCATGTGTGAATTTTACAGAAGATTTACAGACTGAAATCTAATTGCAGCAATAACAAATCATTCAGTTGACATTTAAGTTAAGCAAAAGCACAACATATGATAATCAGAAACTGCTCATGGACTAGAAAGAAACAAAAAGTTTACAATGTATTCTTTCCATGGACTGAAAAAGGAGGTGGGGTAGACTAGACATCAACTCAAGCAATGGCTAAAAGTCAATGTCACTTTTCACCGTGCAACTTTTTTGTCTCAACCACAAAAAAGTGTAGACACTGAGTTATAAATAATGAAAATAATTTCAAAAGACAAAAGATGCCTGAATAGAAAAGATCATGTGCATTTCACAAATATTACATTAAGAATATTCTTCTCAAATCAGACATCAAAGTATCCAAAAGTATAATGAAGCACTATGAACAAAATCTAATTGAATAACCTAAAATGCATCAAACACAAGAGTTCATTTGTGCAAAAGAAGCAAATTTTCCAAGCTTAGACATCAATCAATAACATCAGAGGAATCAGGATAAACATTAGAAGCTGTAACTATGTTCCATAAATCTGCCAAAAAGTACAAGTCTTTCAACTAAAACTAATTTAAACTGCTACATACTTTTAAATTTCATTGAGCTAACCAATTAATTTCATAAAATTCCCTTTAAATCCACTTGTACACTTCAATATATTAATAAAGATTGTAATTAAATACCTTTTAAAAAGAAATATTCAGTACATTACTATTTTTTCATTAAAGAACACTTTCTGAGATGCTCCAAAGAATAATCTACCGACCACTTGACTGTATCAACAGATCAAAATAGTTATCACAAACAGGGCCAGATTACCTATTCAGGACACTAAGCACACGGTTATTAAGGCACTAAAAAAAAATTCAAATTGTTGATAATAAAATTAAATAAATTATTTATGACCATTTTGACTTGCATGTACATGTATGAATATTTTGATTTGGAATGATAGCAACAGTGGTGTTTTCCTACCTTTTTAGTTTTTAATATTGTTTATTTTTACTTATACATTATATATAGGGGATATATTATCAGTGCTTAGGGCCCTGGAAAGTTTTAATCCAGCACTGATCACTGACTTCAGATAACTGATGCTTTGTCCATTATGCTTCATTCAATCTAAAAAAAAATCTAATTTGAGATGCTGCAAGCATTTTAATTTCCAGATTACTTGATCAAATCAATTACAGCCAAAACAAAAAGTATGTGTGGTTCTGGCTAAGCAACCACCCCAATTTTTTTTCCTATTGACCATACATGGGGGGGGGGATTTGGATAAATATAAGAAAAAAGTAAAAAAAAATAAAAAAATAAAAACTTCAATAAAAGTTAAATTCAGGATGCAAATTATGTTTTTTTTCTACTTTTATACTTCCTTTAAAAAAATCCAAACAAAAACAAATCTGAAAATAAGTTAACATCAACCTACATACGCAAAGTTTTTCTATGTAACTAGAACTATACATATTTTAATTTGGTCTAATCAATTAAACTAATACAAAAGATTAAAAAACAAATAATTAACATCACAGACTTCAAGTATGACAATATTAAGATACTTTCAAAAAACATTGTCAAACCATAACCAGCATTTAGATTCATGAAACAATTAAATTTTCTTATGTAACTTAATGTGCCTGGCACGTTTCTGTGTTTCATATCCTGCTTTTATATCCAATTGCAAATTGAACACTAAGGCAGGTTTTGCTTCTTATTTCAAGAACTAAGGTTTTATTTACACACACACACACACACACACACACACACACACACACACACACACACACACACACACACACACACACAAACACAGAGAAAAGATTTTTGTTCTTAATTTTAAAGAAGAAAAAGGAAATAATGTGAAGTGTGGTCTGGGAACATCACCCAGTGGGATCTCAAGGGGCTGTGCCCCTTGAACAGGGGCACCAGAGATACATTTTAAATTGAGAGTATATAAAACTGCTCCAGGTTCCTACTGATATCATAATAAATGGCAAAGTTTTTACTACATTTTATTTTTAAAAAAATCATTTGTAAAATGGCAAACTTACTCAAATTTAAATAATACCTTCACAATGTACATGCATATCACTCTTTTCTCTTTTCTTAATAAATCTGGGTTTTTTTCTTTCATGGTTAACATTTGTATTATATGCATCAACTATAACAAAATCTTCACACTGGTGTCAAACTTGAGATGAAAACCTGTTCTTCTCATTTTTGTTGTTATTGTTCTCATTTTTGTTGTTGTTATTGTTATTATAGGGTTTAACGCCATTTTTCAGCACAAGATAGGCTATACATGATGGCCAGTATTATTGTTGGAGGAAGAACCCTGGAAAATCCCGGAAGAACCACCGACCCACAAGAAGCTACTGGCAGGCTTTCTCGCGTACCCATGTTAGCCGAGTCTGGACTCGAACTCACGCAGACAGAGGTGAGATGGCAGTGATACGTAATGGTCAGCTCTTTAGACCACTCGGTCACTTGGGGCCCATTTTCATTTTCGTTTGAAATGGTAGATTAAAAAAATATTTTTGGAGTAACTTCTGAATGCATCCAAAAAACATCTGCTTCTGGGAGATTTTCCTTTAGCCCGATAGCTAGGTGTATAAAAAATGTTTTCAATTAGATATTTTGTTCGCACATATGCATAAGTTGTTTTTGGGAGGGGGGGTGGAGGTGGCTATTGGACCTATGGATTTCTTATCCTGGCCAGTTTTTACACCAAATCTCAAACATATCCATATTTTTGCAAAGGTTCACCTATCCATGTGAAGTTTGTACCAATCTGCTTTAGATCTCGATACCAAAAAAATGTGAAATCTGGACACAAATTCTGGTTCCAGAACCAGTAATTTTTGGCCTAAAAATATTCAGGTCTAAAATCCATGGTTTTCCTCACTGTATTTTGTAATTTGAGTAGAAATTCCAAATAATTTGGCATTATTGTAGAACTTTATCTGTCTACTTTTCTGTAATACCACCCACTTTAATATATAATGTTTAACATAAAATAAATGATGTTGAAGTTACAGAAATAACATGACATGTAAACATGGCATATGAGGTTAACGAGTTTATTGATTTTTTTGTAAATTTTTTTATATATGTCAGAAATTGCTATATTTATAATTCTGTGCAATATTAATGCTCAAAAAGTAATATTCAAAAATTTGTGTGACATCTTCAAAATTCACCCATTAACTCATTCACCCCTGGAGATTCTTTTCATTTTTGTCTATGCTGACATTACTGAGCTTGGAAGTAGGGTACAATCCCATGATGCATAAATATGACATGCAGGGTTAATAAGTTAATGGTATTTTTAACACATCACAGTGATATCATGCTGAGGGAATGGGAACAAAGTGCCACTCCTATGGACACACCAAGGTAGCTGACATCCAGGTGGGTTTTGAACCTATAACCACTGATTACTGGTCCAGTACTCTACCAGATGAGCTAATGTGGTTCTTATGTGACCTGGAACATAAGAACCAGCCTATGTTTAATCTGTCCAGCCATGGATGGGGATTACAAACTTCCAGCTGTCACTGTTGTTATGCAAATGAATCAAGTAACAAGTCTGCTTAAAATAAGCCAAAGTTTATAAATTGTAAATTGTAGACTGGTGTTCATTAATAATGTGGAAACTTGGCCTCACTCATTGTTGTGGACATGACAACCAATCTATCCATGTAACATATCATCAAGATAAACAAGATGGCAGAATCACAACGTTTTGACATGGATAAAGCCGACACCCAGCAGCAGCAAAGTTTTTGTTTTGGGTTTTACAAATGTTAAATTTCAAATGATAAATTTTTCATAACCTAAAATGATAAGGGGTTCAACTTCAAGCTGACAGTAGAGTAAGCTATGATGCATGCAAACGTGAATGTATGAATACCATGTGAGCCAGGTTTTCATACAAAACAGTGTTGCTTTGATACAAGTTGTTAGGTTTAACTTTGGTATTGTTTCATGTGTTCTCTTTCCCCAAAGGTAATACAATACATAAATTAATTTTCTATCCTTTAATTTATCACATACCAATGTGTTCCAAGGAAGATTTCCTGGATGGTAATGCTTGAAATATTGATGAAAGGACAAGGTTGGAAAAGAACCAATTATGGCCCCAAAACTATGACAAATTAGCATTTATAAGAATACTTATTATGGTCAAACCAAAATCATATTATGACCCCTGCAACATACCCGGCTGTACATTTTCCGAGGTTTGCTTGAAAATTTGACCAAAAAACCTCGGACATCCGAGGTTTTTCCAAGGTTTTCCTAGGAAAACCTCGGACATCATCTCGTACATTAAAAATACACCTAGGAAATACCTTGGACATGAGAACTTAGTACATTTTTAGCTCGGAAAAACCTAGAAAATAAAAACTTAGTCATTTTTTAGCTCGGAAAAACCTAGGAAAGAAGAACTTTGTCATTTATTAGCTCGGACATGACTCAAAAATGTGGACTTAGAAAATTTTCAGCTAGGACATGGTTTTGGTGTGTTTTATTTGTGCACTTAGAGAATTCTGATATTTATTCAGAACATTTGTTTACATTTTTTAAAAATGAATAATATTTGTCATCCAAAGCAATTACCAAGTCTACAATTTGAATTAAATAATAACTTTGAATTATTGTTGATTGATTGATTTAAGATAAACATTTCACAATCTCAGTTCAGGCAATGCCAAATAGGAACACAGATTTTGGTTTCTTATTTCATTTACATGTAGATAATAATATCAGATACGCCAAACCAAAAGGCATGCTTATGACAAGCTTGCAGCAAGCTTGCTCAGACAAGCTAAGTGAACTTGTGCAAGCTAGTAATGGTGCTTGCACAAGTTTGCAAGAGGAATTTTTCAAAGTCTGCAAGCTTGCAAAAAGGAATTTTTCTGAGTCTGCAAGCATACAAAATCTGAAGTACTTGATGTAAGCTTGCAAATGCTTGCAATAATCAGTTGTGAAATTTAAGGTAAGTTCTGCATGAGATCAGTACTTCTTGAAATGTCGAATATATGTAGTGACTAGATCATATACTCAGTATAAGAAACTACAGTCAAATAAAAAGATGTTACTGGTAATCTAGTTTTTATTTATATCATCTTTTCAGTATTGCAAAATGCTAAGAACTTGTATTACTTGTGCTTAGCTGGTACATAAATAAAATATATTATTCCAACATTTCTCTATGTTTGAATTAACTATTAACATTATGATTATGTCAAAAATAAATTGAATTATTTCTTGATCATTTCAAAAAATGAAATATTACTTTTTCTACAAATGTCTTTTTCTCATTTTCAATTTTTACAAATATTATACATATTAGACAATATATTGAGCTTTTTGGCATAAAGGAAATTCTTTATGTGATTGAACACTCAATTAGCTATGCAGTCATTTTGTGAGGTAATGGAAGAGTGGGTAAAGATTCCATTTAGTAAAATCCTGTAAAACAGTAAGACATAGAGCTGATTGCAAAGTTAATTACAGATTAACTTGATAAAGCAAGATATTTGATGACAAGTACTTGTAAATCTATTTACCAATAATGTATGCACCATCAAATATAGTCTCAGTAAATCTTGTAATATTAACTTTTGGCATTAAGTTTATGAAAGTACTCTCATATATTTGTTTTAATGACAATCTGCTGCCAGAAGAAAATAGTTGTCAGTTTTTTAATTACTAAATAAAATTTTACAAATATATAGTTTTTGTTTTTCTTTAAGAGAAAGGTGCATCCCATTCTTCCTGCATGATATGAATAAATGAGCTTTGTGAATTTTGCTTGTTTAAAAAGAATTCAAATAAAAGCATGCAAGGTGAAGTGTGGTATCGAGTCATAAAAAGCGGTTACGTCCCCTGTTTACAATTTTTTTTTTTTTAGCAGACTGGTTTACGAACTGTAAATATACACATAACATATTTGAGTAAAAAGACAATAAAACCATTGTAGCATCCCGTTCAATATGGCGCAATTTTCAAGGTTGAACTTTCACAATTTACCTAGTTAATTTAGTAAATTTCATTGCCCGCTGAACCATTATATGTGCAGTAACCGATCCTATAATCAGAGAGATAATCTGAAATCACGATGTTACAATATTGGTGAGTAAATTCAAAATTGTGTCATATTGTGCTAGTTTTCGTGACTTTAGTTTGCCGGTAGCGTTCTTGCAAGTTTATGATTTAAATATGTCAAAATATGACTTTGTAATGTTGCTTCACCCAATGACTGAGATGACAATGCTGCAGATCATTATTATTTATTGCTACACTTGTTAAATCGATGAAGTGTTATCAGTTATCGACAATAGAGTTACGATTTGATAAAATCAATCACACGCTTAGGAATCTTATTTCATTTATTCTTAGAGTATTTTTCCTCTCGCATATCTAATCAAAAATTGTTTAGAGGTTGTTATATTTAATTCTTTTCATCCTAAAAGAAGATGAAAGTTATTTTATTTCAAAATGTCTTAAGGTATGTAATCAGTTTAAAAGGATTTTTGTTCTTCAAAACTCACAAGTGCCATTCATCTGACGTGCTGTAGACCTTTTAAAATGAATAGTAAAACTAAAATTTAGGGCTCATTAAAGGATGATCTTGAATAACTCTGATGATTCCTGGACTTGATAAGTGATTTTGGAATAATGAACTAAAATTGAAATGCTTTTGCCGAGGTAAATACTTGTTTTTTTTCCTGATTATATAGTACATGTTCGATGTAATCCATTTCAGAGGATGATACCTGAATCACACAAGAAGCTGATGTGGATGCAGAATTTTATTCTGAGGATTTTGTTTAGCAGATTGAAGTGATTCAGAGTAATTCTAGTGACATTCTTGTTTTCACCTAATAGTTTATCATCGTGATAGATGAGAGGGAATCTATTTGACACCATCCTCCCCCTAAATGGATTTCTACATGGAAGTAAATTAGAGTAACATTTCCAAAGCAATACATAACAAAAGTATAAGGAGTTTGCACACACAGATCCCATTCATATGCTATTATTTTCATCTGATTAAATATTATTAAATGATTTGATGACTTTAATCTTTTTTATTGTGACAGTAAGATCTTATTTTAATTGATGTTCACACATATTAACATTTTCATTTTAATATTTGATATTACATACTTTTTGCATATCAAGAGCTAAAAAAATGGAGGTATGTGACCATGTATAGAATAATTCAATAGATGCCATATCAGTTCTTCTGATGCAACTTAGGTCAGCTTTGTTTGCAAGGTTTTGCAATCTTCTAATCAGTGAGTTTGTCATAAGCTTTCCTATTACTAGCTTGTGCAAGCTTGCAATGGGCAAGCTTGTGCAAGCTAGCATCGGTTTCAAATCTATTCTTGCTGCAAACTTACAAAACAAAACCTTAAAAATAAGCTTGCAATTTTGTTTTGGGATATTCAGGTCTAGCATTTGCTTTAAAGAGCTTTACAATATTGACTAACATGCTAAATGAGATAAGGAATTGAACCAGGATGATTTCAAAATTATATAACTCCAAACTGATTAACTTCCAGGTTTTAGGAAGGGACAATGTATAGATCACTGGTGAGAATTGTTGATATTGTTGCCAGATACCCATGTCTATCAAAGATAGCCATATCTTTGCGGAATTTGTTTGGCCCCATAAGAAGAATCCTCCTTCAATATCATGAGTGGTATTATTGTGTATATCATCAAAATATTCTAGATGTCTTATAATTCACTGTAAAATGATCAATTATATGATAAACGTTTGTTTCTGGAACAAGGACTAATTCAAGACACCACAACAGCATCATTTTGTACATTAATCAAACATCAAGTCTGCAGTACAACAGTGACATAAGGCGGATCCTAAACATTTATTCTTTTCACTATTAACGTCTCAAATGGATGCTTTCCTGTAATTTTGCATCTTTCTTACAGTTGAATTTTTCAATGAAGGATAAAATGTTATATGTTTATATGTTCACATGTCTGTGCATATGTTCCAGGCTTGATACTTGATTTTTAAAAACACTTATTTAGTGTCAAGCCAGATTCTTCACATGTTGTATATACTGTATATATTTTACATAACAGACAAAAAGCCTCACAGTAGATTAGCTCTGTAACTGAGTTACCTTCTCTAAATAAATTATTATCATCATTATTTCTTGCCTTGGATGTCATAATTACGTCTGTATAATTTTTTTAATGGAAAAGAAAAGGAATATAAGAGTCATGAAATACAGCACTCTGAGCACCTGACCATGATCATTACAAACTTCAAGTTCACAATCATTCAGTAAAAGTTAAGGAAGTGTACTAATTGAAGTGAATGCTGAATATAAATAATTTTTCAGTATATGTTGCATTTGCATTCTGGTTCAAATCCATGTGGATTTTGCCCATTGTGATAAGAATTTTGACCAGCTGCAGAACCATGAAAGTAGTGAAAATACATTTCATACATACTGTAATTCTGGCATGTAATATATAGCTTAAACTTTGTATGCCTAAATCACGCTGTTTTGCCACTTATAATAGGAAAAAATATTTTTCCCTCTGTGATTAGTATGCATTGAAATTGATAATATTTCAGATCGAAATGTAAAATTTGGCACTAAAGGAACATGATAGGCATTCTGGATATTTTTAAAAATTTAATTTGTGACAAACCAAATTAAAAATATAATATTTTAATAATGTAATAATTATTTGCTTCATTATAAATTGTTGATCTGATGCATTTTTTGCCAGAGGTGTCCTAGGAAACCTTGGACGAAGTCCTAAGAAACCTCAGACGATGTCCTAGGAAACCTCGGACGATGTCCTAGGTAACCTCAAAGTCCTAGGAAACCTCGGACAAAGTCCTAGGACACCTTGGACAAAGTCCTAGGACACCTCGGACGATGTCCTAGGACACCTCAGATGATGTCCTAGGAAACCTCGGACATTTGAGTATAAAAACCTAGGATGAAGTTTTAGGACACCTCAGACAATGTCCTAGGAAACCTCGGACCATGTCCTAGGACACTTCGGACGATGTCCTAGGAAACCTCGGACATCTGAGTATAAAAACCTTGGACATATATCAAAAGTTTGTGTCTGTAAATAGTCACTGTAACCTCGGAAAGTAAATAACCAATACTCAGAGGTTTTTCCTGGGAAAATTTGTCTGAGGTTTCCTAAGAAACCTCGGAAAATGTACAGCTGGGTATATACACATGATATAATGAAACACTATGAAATAAACTGTTAATTTGTTTCCTAAATGTGATTGTGTGTGTGTGCGCTTTACACATATTGTACTCAATATTCCTTTCTCATAAAACTCATAAAATACAAATTTCAGTAATGAACTATTACAAGGGATAATTTTATTTAATTGTAATTAAAAAAATGTAAGCTCTTCTCAAGCTTGATACATAAAAAAAAAAAAAACTTTGCTATTGATATCTTGAACATTAAAATTCTAAACTATATACTATAGTAATAATACTCAGCTATCTCTAATGTAAATAATGTTTTTGCAGCACTTTTGTGACAAAATTGATTAAGAAATACACCAACTGTCTGTCCTTGGGATGATTCTGAAACCAAGTCAGTGATAAGCAAGTGGTTAACAAGGAAAACAAATATACATGTAGGTGTTTGATATAAATATCTATAATTAATGAAAACAAGATTCACTTAAAGGGACTTACATTTTACTGACCAAAACAATTTAAAGAAATTCAAGATAATTTTTGGCCCTTCATCCCTAAAATGAGTAATTTTTTAATCATATATATTTTGAAGAATTATTTAGACCAAGTTTTATGATTTGTAACCTCCTGAACCTTTTCACTCATAATTTTTTGTGCAATCTGTTTTCAGATGTCCTTTTATAGCAGATAAAAAATATTTATTATAAACCAAAATTAACAGCAATTGCATAATTTTTTTGTTTTATAGAGAAATTGTTTTTTTTTTTAAATAGTAGTGGTAGTATACATTGCTGTTGTTGCATTATTGATATTTTAAAAAAAAGCTTTTATAAGAAGTCCTTATTTTGTGTGAGTCTATGGTCTTAAATTATGTAACAGAAAAAGCAAAACCAAGTTTAGTAAAATTCAACAAATAATTTATATCCAAAGAATACAAACTATAATTTTTATGGAATTAAGTGCATTGTGAATTAAATCCCACTAGTCCAGGGTTTTGTTCCAAAGAAAATGCAATGTTCCATACTCATATCTAAGTAAACAAGTTGTTTACAAATAATTATTGTCTTACAAAAATAATCTACAATCATGAACAAAAGTTAGCTAGGTAATGTTATTTACAACTGACCCATACAATCTAAAATCATGGCAAAAGTTAAACACACAATAGAGATATACACAATAATATGAAATAAATTTATCTGTTTTTTTTTCTCTAACATCTATAAATTAAAGCTCCATTATAATAATTCTGTTCATTATTTACAGGTGTTATTAATATAACAATGTCATTTGATCTTATGACACCATTAGTCACCATGATACTGAATTAAAAGGATACAAATCTTTGCAGCATATTTATCAAACAAACACAAGTAAACATACTAGAACAGCGATCAGTATTAAAGCTATCACTGTCAATTAAGAAAATAACAGAATGCCATAAGAAACATGATTTAGTTCATGTGGTCAAGTAATCAAAACATCATTTAGCATTTCATGCTAAACTAAGCTTACCTTAGCAGATAAATCTCTGATGATGTGTTGAATCTAATTCAAACTATACAGTGTGTGTATTGACTATTACCAATATGAACTGTCCAACTATCCAAATAGCTCATTAGTAATTTCCATACTCAGAGCTTAAGTATCTTAAGGGTTAAAAATGTTCAGCAATATCACAATGTCTTCATCAGTGCTTAATGCTGATCATGTGAGCTATTATGGTCATGTGATACAAGGAATTACAGGACTGCCAAATAGATCTAATTAATAAAGCAAACTCATTCCTGAGATCATTTCTTCTATTTAAGCTGCTGAGTGTTGAAACCATTGATGAAATTTCTGAGATTTTCGAATTAGCCACTGTGGCAGCCATATTGGCTACAAAACTGGCACCATCCTCATTCAAAAACAACTAGATATTACAAATAGTTTTCCAGGGAACATGTTCCCAGAGTGTTGGGGTGTTTTGTGACTAAAAAATGAGTTTTGAGGTCCCAAGGAGGCTCAGCGAATATGACAGAAAATAGTCAATAAAATGACTCAAAATTCAAATCTGATTCAAAGAAAATAACTTCTCTGTTGTCTTTAAAGTAGTTAATACACTTACAAACAAAATAAAGTCAAATATCATCACCAACCATATACAAACACATAATCACAAATACAATGACACAACAATTAAACAAATACACCAGATTTCTATCAATAAATTTTATTGGACAGTGATATATAGTCTTACTTAGCTTCAGTTTTTGCTGCTCTCAATAGTTTGAAGGTCATGCATATTTCATTTCTGTTCATCTTTGCACTTACTGGAAATTAGATGGAAACAAAAGAAAATATGCACTACACATGGGTCCAACCATTTAATTGGGGAAGGTTGGAAATGAAAAGAATACTTCTGGACCTTACAGCTGTTAATATAGCTATAATAAACACCTCTCTCTACTATGAGTGGTAACACAATACAATCTTTTACCAACTCTAGAATGTCTGATGTCGATATGGTGTTTGCAGTATGTGCCAAGAATGAAATGCTTCCCCTTACAGCTGTGTTTCACAAGGTCAAACTCCATAGACCAGGAATTCTGAAATTTAGTTTTGATGGGCTTTGCTTTGCTGATGGCTGATTGATTCCTGAATCACAAATGTCTTTTAACATTTTGCTTTATGAGACGAATCACACTTCAATGCTATTCAAACAACAGAAATAATCATGTTTTCCGTTTTACTGATTCAGTAAAATTAGACTACAAAGAAATGTTGCCACTGTTAACAAATCTGCCAATGACAAGTTAGAAGCAGAATTATATAAAATTTAAAGGTTTTTAATAGTCTTTTTTTCATGGTGTTAAATTTATTTTTGAGGTTCAAGACACAAAATACTTAAAAGATTATTACAATGGTAAAAATAACATTAAAAATTTGAGGTTGAATCAAACAGACATCGAACTGTGCAAAGATTGAAGTGAACATAATGACTGTCCCTCAGTTCCTTTAAATATCTAGTATGTTATATATTTATAATATATATAGTATTAAAAAAATAACCTGCCTAAGTGCCCTAATTTTAAAACCAGCGCAATAGGAAACAGCCATTTTTTTTGTACATTATATTCATGATAAATGAAGAAAATTACACAGTTGGCCATAGGTGATAAAGTCAAGAAGCAAATTATTACCATGGCTTGCAACAATAAAAAAAACCCCATGTCTACATCATTTCCATTCAGGAGGAGAAGCAGTACAATTTCTGAAAATTCTGAAAACATCAGATGAACATCAGACTGGCTCAACTTTCATTTTGACCCAACCTGACATCACAAGTCACCCCACCCTCAATGCTGATATGATGATAACAAGATTTTCCAGGATGCTGCAGCAATAATGAAGGTCCAATGGAAACATTTTCATTTAGAACCAACTAAATATAAGAAGACTTCAGTGATTTTAAGTTCAGGAGAAATAATGATATGTGTTCAGCATGCTGTATTGCATCACTCTCATATTCTTCTTCCAAAGTTTAGTAAGTGATTTGTCCTTTTTCAGATCTGACTCAATTTTAAATTTGAAAAGATCCATCTGCTCTAATATTTTTCACCGTATAACATCTGCAACTTGCACCGTAAGGTAATTTTGCTTAAACCCTTACCTAATATAAGCGCCTTTTGGCCCTCTGCATACCTAACATACAGGTGCCTTTTTGCAATTTACCCAATGTCAATATAAGCGCCTTTTGGCAACGCTGTAAACAGCAGCCATTTTGCGCATTTTTCATAGCACCACCTTCAGGGAAAACTCCCTATTAGGTACTACATTCATTGGTGAGAATGATCATGATGTCAGATCATGTGGTCACTGTTGATGCTCTGGTTGCAATCTGCTATTTAAAGTAAGTAGGTCTTAACTGGGTTGTATTCTCTATTTGACAAAATGAACGTCTCTGATATCATTCAGTACTTGAACCAGTAGAATCACAACTATGAAAGCTTCAATAACTTAGGTAAATGCTCTGAGACTCAGGTAGGAAGCCTGTAGGTTTTATAAATTATCAAATTCAACTGATTTAGTGATGTAGACGCAGACAAAGAAATTGTAAATTTTGAGTATGAAAAATTGCTGCTATGGTTAATCATGCAGCTTCACTGATTTGATAGTGAACGAGTTCTCTCAAGATTTTAAAGCACATATAAAATTCTTTTGTTAAAAATAATTATACAGCTATAACGACCATATTTTTCTCTTAAATCTTTCCATACATAATATATTTGTACCAAAAACATAAAATGGTTAAAAATGCTGTTAAACATAACATACACTTCACTGCTTAACAGGCCTATGTGTAGCGAACTGCAATGGGTAACTTTGGTACATGTATATCGAAGGTGAAAAAGCCATAAAATCTATGAGGGAATGGGTTAATATGTTGTGCCATTTTCTTTACAAGTATAGACTTGTCCACTAACTAACTTGTCAATAAATGAATCTGTTAAATAAATTTCAAATTTGAAGAAACATGTCTGTTTTCTTGGAAATGGGTCATATACTTTATGAGTGGAATTAAAGAGATGATAAAAAAATGACCAAAACAATGATTTATTGCCTTATTTTATATAAAAGAAGCATAATCCATACACAGTTGTACATAACATGTAATTTGGTGAAAAAACCCATAATGATTACATCAAAAGCGTAATGGATGGCATGTATGCATATGCAGGCACAGATCAATATACATAATATAATTACTAAGGAACACAATTGTCTGTGCCTCATTTTAACTGAAATTTGGAAACCTTAGTAAACCAAGTTTCTCAAAACTGAAACTTGTACCTGGTCTCATTGGTTTTCTGACTTGAGAGGTTTCACTATACAAGAAATAATAAAAAAAATCTATTTCTAAACATTTGGAGACATAACTTAGTGATGTAAAGTAACTATAACCACTACATAATATTTTTTTTGTTCAGAGGTCTATTATACATACATGCATGATCATGTCATATATTTCATTTGAAATGAGCCCAGATCTAACATTCTAACAAACAACAAAATATACAAGGTTTATACAATCAAGTTATGGTATTGCACTGTGAAATGACTGAAGTAAACTAAGGTTTCTCAGATTTTATAATGTTTCCTTAAATGACATCATGTGTTATTACATGATGCATGATCAAAATACTCCACCATTTCCGTATATGTATCTGGAGATGTTATTACACTGTGTGGCAACAAATTACACCCTTTCAGTATATGGCATCTTGAAGTGTTCCTACATGATGCAATATCAAAATATGAATCTTTCCTTACACTGTAAGGTATTATAATATGATATCAAAATATTATACCCATTCCTTATGTGGTACCTTGAGGAGTTATTCCATGATGTAATATAAAAAAATATAATACCATGAGGTATATTCTATAAAATAGGATTAAAATATTAAACCCTTTTCCTATATTATATCATGGAGTGTTATTATATGATGCAATATTAAATAATACTCTTTCTTCACATCATAAGGTGTTATTGCATGATATCAAAATAGTACATCCATTCCTTACATGGCACTTTGAGGTGTATTTCCATGATGCAATATCAAAAATTTTACATCATTTCCTAGTAAGATATCATGAGGTGTTATTACATGATATAACAACAAAAATATTACACCCTTTCCTTATACGACACCATGAGGTATATTCTATGATATAGAATCAAAATATTACAACCTCTCCTTATATTATATCATAGGGTGTTATTACATGATATAATATCAAAATATTACAAACTTTCTTAATATGACATCATTAGGTATTCTTACATAATGCAATATCAAGACAGCAGTATATAAGTCTATTAACTAAATAATACAAAAGTCATATGACAGAAGAAAACAATTTGTTTACTCACATGAGCATTTGCATCAGGAAATTTAGATTCTGGTCTATTGGTGATGCTGTCAAGAGGCTGTCTAAAGGGGGAAATATACTGTAGTGGACTGCTGGTCTCAGAAAGGCTAAACCTCTTCTGAAACAAACAGAAATTTATTTTAAAAATTATATTGCAACATACTATGATGTGTAATTAGAAACAAAATTATTAATCTGGTCCAAATCTCAGAGACATAAAAAATTCTGTACAGCTATAGATTATATTGCAACTATGCATTATCACAACATACTTGATATAATGATCTTGCCACTTAAATTATTCTGAACATGCCTAATTATGACCCAGCCCAACTAATGGAAAGTTACTGAATTCTTATAGAACCACCCAAATTCCATCAGCCAATGAGAAATTACACACACACACACACACACACAAAAACATACACACAGTTTCTCAATACAAACCCAGGTCACATAGGCAAAATCTAACTACAGATAATTTGTACAAATTCCAACCATGAATAAAAATTACAAAATGAAATAAAATCACATACCAGGAGTTACACAAGTTACATATATATATATATATATATATATATATATATATATATATATATATATATATATATATATATATATATATATATAAATTTCAGAACCTGGGATGAGGGTCATATGTTCATTTCCAGAATATTCCAAATTGTCAACAAGGTCAAGTCCTTTAGCAGTCAACTAATCCATAATCAGGTGACAAGAATTTTCAAGAATGAAACCAATGATCTGAACTCAAATCCCTTCAAATTTGTCACTAATATTACTTCTACACTTTCCAAGGTCAAATGGTCACCTCGACATGTTTATCCAAATTAAAATTTTACCCAAATTAAAAGTGCAACCCATTATCATGCAACTATGTAATGTGTTTACAAATATTACCCTTATAATCTACCAATCTGATTAAAATCAGATCTCTGCTGTTATTCATGAAGATCTGACAGCAACTGCTTAGAGGTCATGTTCTGGTAACCTATGTTACCACCATAATCTCTAATTTTATCAACCAATCATATGAAGTCTAATTACTTTGCATTTGGAGTCAGAGCTGTGGACAAAAAGCATGAATGTGTACCAAACAATTTGATTCACTTTAAGATTTTTTTTAAAGCTACATTTCCATTGGCTAATTCAAAGGTCAACAGAACATGACCCTTAAGCAGTTATCGTCAGATCTTCATGTCAGAGAGCAGAAATCTGATTTTAATCAGATTGACAATCTACAATTATGAATAAAAAATGGAACACATAATTTAGATATATATAAACATCAGTGAAACCTTTATCAGAGGAATCAACTGTTCTAAATGGAAATATACAGATCAATTCAACCATACTGCTGAAGCCAAAAAGCAAACTTTTCTTGGTACTATCGTTGACTATATGCATAATATGTACTGTCCCTCAACACAATTACGAGTATCAGGTTGTTTGAAAGAAACTCTTGGCTCTTTCCATAGATGTCACATTCTGGTGGTAATTAAAAACATCCAATCTCTAACAAACTGAAATTACCATTTGTAGTGAAAATCTTTCTAAGAAACTTTTAATTTTATGTGAAGAGTTTCCTGTCAGCAGATGTATTTATGACTTTAATTCAAGCTCTGATATTTCTGCAAAGACAGACAGAGACTAAAAAGTGCCACAATCCAAACAATCTCTTTCATTGGAATGCACAGCATTTCTACAATATCAAATGAAGCCAGATCAATAATCCTTGTTGGCTGATTAAGATATATAGTCTTATTGAGGACATTGAACCATTTAAGCTATGCCAAAAGAGATGAGTTCTGTCCTGAAAAATGGCCATGAACTAATGCAGCTCCCTGTCCCAGAACCTGAGTAAAAGTAGGCTCTACATTACAGCATAATCACCATATTCCAAAGATCCAAGGTAAGACATTGGACCTTTTGAAAAACAAATTCTATGAGCCATGCATGATCAAGAATGTCAAGAACTGAACACAGATGTTTTGACACTGTCAACTCAGGAAATCATCTGCAAAATTGTCCAAGCATCACTTGTTAAAACTGTAACAACACTACAACTGGAACTGGTATGCACTGATTTTCTAACACTTTAATTGTACAAAGCAGGCTCAATTTATTTGGTTACCATATACCTTTACCTAGTAAGTTTGATTACAATGATGCAAAATCAATGAATCGAGCAGCAAAAAGGTCTACTGCCTGTAATTCCTGATGAGTGATAATGTTAATATAAGATCTATAGCATTTGCACACCAGTTTGCCTGCCCCCTCCTATCGATTTTAAAATAAAAAGTATCAATGATATAAAAAAAAATGTTCAAAACTTAGTCATTTTATTCACTGATTTAAAAGTTCTAACCTGACTATTGCCAAGGGTCCCAAACATTGTCAGCTTGGTCATGTTTAAAATCAAATGGGAGTATCTTTAATAAATATGGGACTGTCCATGTTTAAAAGTAAAAGATGTGATGAAGTTCATAGTATTTGATAATCTCAACATTTTCTTACATTTTGGAGTTACATTTCTTCGAATACATAACCAAGAGGTCTCCTTTTTATTTGTTCAATTTGTTTATAAAAAAAGACACTGCAAATACTGGATGTAGATGACAGGTTTTATTGAAATGGACTGTTCTAGAAACCAGAAAAAGACAGCAAGTAGTTTACTTGTTTACAACAGCTTCAGAATGTTCTGAAATGCCAATAAGTTAAGTATTTGGGACCCCATGATGACAGTCAGGTTACAGATGGGAGGGTGTGCAAACACTATTAATACCTACTTGGAATGAAGCATAATAATCCCACTTCCTGCCAGACTGTGATTCAGATATGTAACATTATATTGCATGAACAGCTCAGTCAATACAGTTCATGCACAAATTCATTCTCAGTTACAAATGCTGACCTTGAACTGATGGTAGATTGTGTTATGGCAGAAAATTTGCAGTTGAATGTATGTTATACATGGGTAAATACAGCAACCATTCTGCACCCCAACCTTGGACTCAAGAATCTAAATAATACCTGGAATTTTTTGGCATCAGGTATGTAGGATTCATCAGTAACACAGTCAGACTTTCTCTTCGGAAGCATTACCCCACGCTGGCTAGGAGCCTGACTTCTACGCTGAAAAGATAAATACACATGGAATTCAGTTGCACTTTAATGCAAGAAAAAAAATCTGATCACGATTCATAGTTGTAAAATTTACAGTACGAGATCCAACATTTTGTACCATAAAGTGCTGGGCCAAATTAAGAGGTATTCAAAAGAAAATTCTCTTTTGTATGATGATATTTGGACTTTCCATATTACACATTTTAGGGCTTAGGATCATGGTAAAAGTGCTCTCTAACTTATCTCTCAGTTTAATATTGTATTTCTTCAGAGTCACCTTTGAAGGTCAGCTACTACTGCAGCAAGCAATGAGATATTCACTGTTTTTAAATGGCAGTGTCACTTGTAAACCATATCATTATCACTTTTACAAGACAGCCTTTTAAAAGAAATTACAGCAAACTTCCCAATAGGTGAAGCAAGAGAAAAACCAGGTTCCTACATTTGGTACCTCCACAGATTGTATTGCTTGCCAGAATGCAAATTTTAAATCCTGCATTATTCCTAAGATTGTAAGATTGATAACAAATGTATCAACAAAAACAAAATGTCTTATTTTATTTAAAGGTGAATCAAAAGATATACTACATTATCAGTATAAGACACCATTTGACTTCTTTAATTTAGTCAATCCAAACAGCATATTTTTAAAATTTTAGATTACTTCTGTTCAAACTTTAGCAACAACATAGAATAAAACAAAATGTAATGTATTAACTTCACTTTCTTATCTGCAATTTATATTAACTCTTCACCCATATCTATTTTCAAAAATATTTATTAAAGTTGTGCCTCTTGTTTCCATATAAAATTTAATAATAAATGAAATAATTTTTTGTACAAAGTAGATAACTTTTTATTTTATATTAAACCCTGATGAAATTCTTCATTCTAAGGTCAATTGTTTATATATGCTGTATATCCCATTGTAAAATAACTTTATTTGCACAGGAAACCAAAATAATTTGGATCTGAAACAAAAATTAAAAAGCTCAATAAATATTTGTGAATACATAAATTCTATTTATTCTGAATAGTTTTTATAATTAAATAAAATATCTACAATAAAAACCAGCATTCATTATAGTATTTCAGTTGGTCTAGTAGTCAAACAATATATTTAAGCAATCATGTCTTCATTTGAATATGTAGCATACAGACAGACAATTCCCTTGGGCCTATGGTTCTTACCAGGGTTTGCCAGATTTTTCCTCCATCAGTAATAATGGCCACCATGTGTAGCCTATCATACACTGAAAAATGGCATTAAATCCAAAGCAACAACTCTGACACTTTTATCAAAATTTGATGCATCAGTAAAAAAAGAAAATGAAAAAAAGGAGAAAATTTTAACTACAAATGAAGTTTCATTTAAAATCAAGGCAAGTTTAAGAACCAATTTACCCTACCCACTAAATATCTAAAATCTTCACAGCAAAATACTGAATGGTATTTGGATATAATTTTAGAGAAATGCACATGTTAAAAAGTATCATATTGTAGAAAAAAAATCACAAAGGTAATCATGTGAAAATAATGCCAATTCCATTTTTATGCAGGTATAAGACAATGCGATTTTACATTTTTACAACAATTATGCTCAATATTTGCTTACTAATCAATTAACTTCTCCTTTCACCAAGACAACTTTCCTTACTACATTTTTTCAAACTCCTTTCTAACTACTACAATGTCCATGATCTGCAAGACTGAGACTTTTGTAAACAAGAATAAAATGATATGAATTATTGGTTTGTAAATCAGACTGTGAACAAGAAATACGGGGCCCCAGATGGCCGAGTAGTCCAAAAAGCTCGCCTTTACTGATTGCTTCCATCTCACCACTGTCTGTGTGGATTTATATCTCAGGCTCAGCTAATGTAGGTATATGATAAGGCTTGCCACTAACTTCCTATGGGTTGGTGATTTTTACCAGGGTATTCCTGGGTTCTTTTTTCAACCAGTTATACTGACTGTTAGGTATAGCCTATCATATGCCAAAAAATGGCGTTATACCCAAAACAACAAACCAGAAGCAATGTTGATTGATTTGTTCCATGCTGCCACCGATCGAATTAAAAAGAATGCTAATGACCATATCCCCTCATTGCTTTCTGCTTCTGAGCAAGATATTTTTAATAATTTAAAGTTAAAGAATCATTTTGAAATTGTTCATATCATCTTATTTTTCCTCATACAATAAGAAATGTTCGTGATTGAGATTTTTAACATAACTTTAGCAACTGTAGTCATATTGCTATGATGTTTGCAGTGTGGCTGTTGATAGTGATGTCCAGCACTGGGGCATCATGCAGCAGATATGTAGCATCATGTCCCACCAAGTCACAATATCCTGACACCAGGCTGACCAATCCTAATCTCATAATGCTGAATGCAAAGTGAGGTAGCTGATAGTATCATTTTTATAAGTCTGGTATGATTCGGTCAGGGTTTAATTCTACATTCTCCCACAGCCAAAGCAGATGCTCTATCCACTTAAGCCACCTAAGTGGCACTGAAAGAAACACATTTTGTTTGCATTATTTTATCTCAATGTCTGACATTGCAAAATCCATGAACATTAACCTTTGGTACACTCCAAAAGCAGTGAACAATGTAGCAGCACCTTTTGCCCCCACTTTTAAGTTTAAATAACACTTCATATGTTATTTAGAATTATAAAACTTTTTTGCATACTGATTTTATATCTACTACTGATATAAAAATATGAAAATATACGATCAATTCCATGCACAATAACTACTAAGCTCATCTGGATATATTTATCAGCTTAGGTATAACTTTTGAACATGGCCTTAAGACACAGGTAGTCACAAAGCAAGTTTGACTGAACACCTGTTTACTATAAACAAAATGGACAATTTGAGCTTTCTCACTAATGTACTATACTTACTTATAAATGAGGTCAAACTGCATCAACATAGACCTTCATATGCTCTCACATATTGCTCTAGCTGATCAGGGTCAATGTTGTTTGTTCTACTGGTTACACATAATTATATGTAAATGCATAGACCCAGATATGTTGACACATTATGCAATGGCAGTAGGTGCAGTCTGCAGTTGGACCCCACTTATAAGCAAGTATGAATGGTTAATAAAATTGTAAATAACTCAAGGAAATAAGAAAATGAGAAAATACAATCAATACTCATTAGATACCAAGCTAATGCCATTAAAAAATAACACTTCATAAACAGGCTTGTTTTGAAATATGGTTTAATCTGGATTAATTTTTAGTAAATTAATTCCATTTTGAGTAATATGACAGACATAAATGTCTGATAAACAAGATTTTTGTCTCCTTCATCAGAACATTAGTAATCTCAACCTCAAACACTGGAAATTACTCCTGTTTTTTTTAGCTTGGGGCACAATAAATCCAGGGTTGCTATGATACAATCAAACAAAAGCCAGAGATTTTCAGATGTTTTTAGAAGTACATCTGGAAGGGTCTAGATAATATTTGGGGTTTTTTTTTCCTTTCATTTTTTTATAGGTTTTTTTAAATTCTAAAGAATGTTTTCTGAGATGCACAAAATATACTTGAGCTTTCAAATAATACATTAATCATGCATGTTACAACCATGTGTCTGGTCTGTCTATAACCACTTGTAAAAGTAAAGTAAAACTCAAGACAACAAAGATCCTGATCTACCATAGCATAATACAACTGTAAATCAGGGTATATGTTGATTGTTCTACTGATTACTCCTAACAAATGGCACAGACCCAGATCTGCTGGCACACTATGCAATGGTAGATCTGGGTCTATACACTTTACAGTTGGACTTGACTTATAATCGAGTACATACTGAAGTGACTAAGACTAACTCAGTATCAGCACTCCATTATAGGGCTCTATTTGAGTCAGCATTTACATGGTGGCCAAGCAGAATCCTTTAAAACATGCATTGAACACCCAGAACTTTGTCTGACAACACCATCTTTATTTATCAAATATACATAAAACACAGACTGTGATTACGGTAGGATTAATACACTGGTAACTATTTTCTAAACATTTATAACCAAACCATTTTTCATAATCTGAATGCAGTAAAAAATTTCTCATACATTTTTAAGTAATCTGTTAGCAAAAACTACACATGCAGTTTATTAAAAGTTGTTTTAATTTGTGGTTAATAAATAATCATCTGTTTTTTTATTATCTCTGAACAACTACAAAAACAATTTTAAGATTAGGGTTATTTTTATTTAAAATATGCATCTTCTTTTACGCATCTACCAGTGAAAGAAATTTTCATGTCTAACTTTGGAAATTGTTATTCTCTTGCTTAAGCATCTGTCCATCTATCTGCCTTTCAAAATGCCTCATAAACTTCTAGGTGGAAATTAAACTTTGTGTTATGTTGCCCTTGCAGTAACAATCTAAAAAATAAATGCCATCCTTAGCCCTAGGTCTCTAACTGAGGCAATCTGATTAAAACCACTGCCATTCATGAAGATCTGACAGCAACCTTTTAGACCTCATGTTCTGTTATTACCATATCAATAATTTTATCAGTCAGTCAGATGAAGTCTTATATCTTCACATTTGGGAGACTGAGCAGCATGGTTTAAAAGCATCATTGTGTGCTGAATGATTTGATACACATCAGATTTCTGAAAGATGCATTTCCACTGGGTAATTCAAAGGTCACCAGAACATGAGCCTTAAGTAGTCAATGTCAGAACTTTGCATATGACAGTGGAGTACTGGTTTTAAACAGACTACTCAATGGGATCACATGTAAACTGTAGAACAATTTAAGTTACAATAAAATACTTCCCAACCACACTTTGCATATAGTTATTCAAGAAAGACATCATATACATGGTGATCCTGAGGTTACTGAATGAGTGTGAAGAAAAGTTCCTTGCTAGGGGGGTGGGGTGATATGGAGGGGATTGTGAGCAGTGGTCATAGTAGATTTTTTTAAAACTGAGAAAAATGCACTGGTTTTTAAATTTAGCATACAATACATACATCAATGCAGCGACCATTTTGCCTAGTCAGTCATCCTAATATAAAATCTTACTGTTTATAATGTGTGACAGTGCAGTGTGGGTATGGGAGTGGAGGGGGTTCGGTAAAATTAATTCTAATTATGTTGTAGTTACATACTTTTTATTGCTTTCCTATTCTTGGACACTAGTTTCTGATCTAAGCTAAGGAGGGTCAGAACTGAAAAAAACATAATACCAACATGACTCCTTAGAATGAAAAGGTCTCTCTTGGTGAGGGATTTTTTATTTTGTAGGTTAAATGCCATTTTCAGCACATGATAGCAAAGAACCCGAGAACTACAGACTCAGAAAAGCTACTGGCAAGCTTTCTCACATATCAATGTTGGTCAAGTTTAGACTGGAACCCAGAGGGACAGAGATGAGGTGTCCACGATCTGTATAGGCAGATGCCTTAGACCACCCAGCTATCTGGGGACCCTTCATGGTGTGGCACATATAAGCTCTCATGACAGAGAGGATAATCCACCTAGAGATAGTGGTTACTGAAATATCAGAGGAACCCTTGAATTCTACAAAAACAATTCTGACCCTTCCATCTCCCTTCAGAGGAAGTCAATAAATTCTTGGATTCTTGAAGGTAGCTCCACTCAAAGGATCATATATGCCTGTTGAACACACAAAAGATTCCATTTAGGCTTTCGTTAGTGACACTCAATCTGTGGGGATCCCAGGTGACTCAGTGATCAATAGCAATCACCTTTATTGATCACTGCCATAACACCTGTGTCTGCATGGTTTTGGCTTTTGAGCTGGAGGAGATAGAGCATGCCATGTCTGCCCTACCTTGCCACCAAAAGGGGAGCATCCATAATATCATGGAAGATAAAGAGTAGCTTCTTCCTGTTAAGAGGGACCTCCACATCCCGTAGAAACAAATTAGGAACATCTGAATGGGCTATGTCAATCAGAGCCCAGCACCTAGTCAGGCAAAAACAACCCAACTCCATAACTTCCAAGGAATTAAATGGTAACATAGGAAATGGATGGGGGATCAGTCTGAGTCCTGTTTCGAATCCAATAATCAATACCCAGTGACCACTGCCTAAAGACTTCTGGGGTCAAAGATCTGATGAAAAAGCCCACATTGGACTTGGTAGAACATAACGCTGATATTCCCTTTCACAAAGGTGTAATTAATTTATCTCTGCTTGTGGACACTAACGTTGACAGGGCTCTACTTGTCCTTAACTGTGAAGCATGTCTCACCTTCATTAGAAGGAGCCAAAGGATGATCAATCACTGGCTCTGACCACCTCTAATCAGTATCAGGAATCCTTAGCCTTTCAGTAATATCTGAACCACATGTCAAATTACATTCCTGCCTTACAAGGAAAGTTGATTTCCTTAATCGGAAGAGATCCAGACCCTCCTATGGATGGAGGTGGTCATCCAATGATAACAAGAAGTGGGACCCTTCTCCATCCCTCTGTATGCAGGTTTTTTGAAGTTCCACACTTGATCTGTCCAAAAAAACCAAAGTGTGCATGTGTCCATGTGTGCATAAACGGTGCAGGATGCACACATGGGATGTGTGTCACACAGGGTCTTTCAAAGGTCCACACACTGCAAGACACTAAGCTCTTAATAAGAAAGAAACATCTAGAACCAAAGCTGGATAGTCAATACTTACCCTAACACTGAGACTATTAAGGGAATACAATTTACAGCTGCACCACTTGCTAAGCAAGGAGCAAAACCCATTCAAAAATTAAAAAGGAACACAGAAAACACTCAAAAATAAAAAACAAGAGATAAACACTCAATAAACATGTCAAGTACTGGTATATGATTGACTTAGAAAGCATTACAAGACATCAAAGGGGAATTCAATGAGCCAAATACCATATGTATAATACACATGTAGTCAAATTGCTTTATTTTTTTTTTCAATTCTGGTCTCTAATTGGAGGAGGAAATAATTAAACTGGCCTGGGTAGTAAGTGGTTTCATTGTTTTAAGAGGATTGTGAATCTAGTGAATATGACCCATGTTCTGGAAGATTATCTACACATGGTGAGCAGGAAATGGCTGCTGGGAAAGGATCAAGTGATGACGATGTTCAATGCACAGTGGAAGATGCACAGTGAAAGATATTTATACTATTTCATCAGCTGTTTTTAATATATTGAAGAATCATTTGAAGCTGACAAAGTTTTGAGCAAGGCGAGTCCCATATCTTTTGAAGGTTGATCTCAAAACAGACTGACTAAAAATATCCAACAGCTACATACTACACCACTCCCTCAATAACTCGAACACAAAGGGGTCCAAAAACATCGACCGCATTATAAGCGAGGGCGCGAGTTATCAAGGGACCTATAACAAACAACAAAAAAAACCAAAACAGATCGATGTACACAGGCAAAAGGGGTGGCTGGGTTGGTTTGACATGTTAGTGTTGAATACTCAATATCTGTGTTATGATTAACTATGATTAAATATTTCTTCATAGCAGTGTACTTTGTTTACTTTTGTCATCACAGAGTAACATTAATTTCAGGATAACTTACAGGATATTCAGATCATCAAAACAATAATCCACACGTTTTCCATTGGCTTAACACATGTATGATTTCGCACGTTGTGTACTACGTTACAAATGATTGTGTTAAATTGTTAATATCGGATAAATTCTTGTTTGATCCAAAGTAGACTTTTTATACACAAGATCGACACACATTTAAAAAAAACACAATGTCGATCTAACGACAGGTTGATTTGATTGTGGTAGAAGTAAAAAGATTTTTTTTACAAGGGTTAGCCATTACCGACATTAATTTAATGGGTCCACAAATTTAAAATAACGTAAATTAGAACATGATAATACTTGCAGTTTGAGACACGTTTGACAAATATCACTTCACATTTTCAAAACATCTGCTCAATTTTTTTACTCTTTGATTTCTCTGCCGTCTCTGTGTATTTGTTCACGGGTGATTTTCTCTCTGAGCTGGTTTGGATAATTACATGCGGCTTCCTGATTTGCTGAGCGTATTTCTCCCAACAATGAATTTTGTTTAATTCTATGTCGGTGCTGGGATCTCCAAAAGTGATAAAAATATTTTAAATATATCACATAAAACTGTGAAACTATTTTCGACTGGTCAAATAAAATGAATTTTAAAAACGGTAATGACCTCAAGAACTTATGCTGCTATCGGCATGCTGCCTTTGATTTTTTTTTATTGTACTTCCCTTGCTTGATTTGATACAAAAGACATATTCAAAGTGATAAAATAACAGGTGTCTTTTAATTGATTTTTGTTTAATGCAACAAACACTTCCCAGAGTTGTTGATCAAAACAAAGCTGGCATTTATTTAGGTTCTCACAGAAATACTCACGGGTTTTGATGTGACGGACGATTGACTTTTTCATAGAAGAGAATATGTTGCAATTCTAGTGTTTACACTGAAGCGAAATTAAAGATTAGAACGTGAAATTCACCTAGCAAGACATTTAAGTGGTGTTTATTTTATTATCTGTTGCCACCTCTTAGCATAATATTTCATTGATCCTGTTTCGCCAGACTGATTATTTACTGAGCATTAACAACTTTTTCTCTCAAAAATCCCCAATCATAATATGAGACATCTAATTAGAACTTGAAAATTTCATGATATGAATTCTATCTTTACGGAAATAATCACTATTTTCGATGATATGAGCTACCGTATTTCATGTATTTTTTTGAACCTTTTAACTTTTCATACACAATCCAGTTATCAAAATAATAATTATTTAAATGTATAATAATTATTCATATAGATGTCTTTGTATTTGAAAAATTGGTTAAGTTATCGGACATAAAATTTCCAATAAGAAGATTTATGTTTGCAAAAAAGATTGAAAATACCGTATTCCCATTTTGTTTTTACAAAAATTAATGATTTATAAGTAATTTTTGTGTGCGAAAATTTACATAATATACAGTATGTAACAAGGTTCAATATACTAATTCTTATCGCGAATTTTTTTCCCCCCATTTAAAACATTTTAAAATATACTTCCTTTGAAAAAAAAATCAGGGACCATGCCGGACATCGCGTTATAAGCGGGTTCACGAGTTATCGAGGGAGTGGTGTATATATAAAGAGATTTAAAAGATTGTGACATGAAATGAAATGGGATTTACTTTCTTTAACCCAAGTCAAAAGAAAATAATACATTTGCAATGGAGAAAACAAGCAGAGACTACAAATTACTCAGTGTAGTTGGAACTATCAAGACAGTTTTACAAGCATTATTCTTTGATGCAAAAAGTCCAGTGTCATGATAACAGTGCCTGACTGTTATGATCACTATATTTTTATTTCTCCAAAAGGTTGTCAAAGTTATGAAACACACTATTCAAACTTTTCCAAATCTTCCATACAGATATGCCACAACCTCTGTACAGCTCTGGTTTAGCTAAAATGATTTTTGGCTGAATCCTACTGACTGAATCCCAATGTAAAAGATTTGCAGTAAGGCAAATTATCTGAAAGCCATCATGTGGCTGGAAGTGGTTTTCCCTGTAATATGAACAACACAAGAAAAAAGTGAATGCAGAATATTTAATAATTTTTATACAGAGATGGATGTGAGTAAAGGTACATGGGGAGTACTTTTGAGGGGATACAATGATGAACTGTTTATTTATAGAGAACTTTGTTAGACAGTGTAAAAAGTTCAAAACTTCATTTCAATACCCTTCATGAGAGCATTTGATAGCAAAAGATGGATTAATGTTCTCAATCAACAATGCAGTATGGCAAACCAAATCCATATTTTTTTATAATATAATATATTTATTTTTCTGCATGCAAAAGAAGAAAAAAGCAAAGAAAAATACTCAAGTTTCATAGAAAATGTGCAAAATGAACATAATATGCATTATGGCTTGCAATGTTGAGTCTCAGCAGTTGCTCAAATTATTTTGGGAGGAAAAAGGAGCAGTGTTGAGATGGCAGTATAAGATTCTATAAATGTTCCAGAAACCCCCCTCAATGCTAACAGCTGAAATATTGGTTAGGTTTGGTTTGATTTTGCTCTTGCATAACAAGACAAATAGTCTATTTAGCAAAGAACCTTGCCCAACAATGTACCACAGGCTGAAAGATTTACCACAGGTATTCCATTTGCATATTCAATGGAAATGGGTCATTCTGGATGGTTTATAGTAGCACTTCTGATCCAATTATCTTCCTAGTTAGCATGTGTCAACATATGTGTTGTCTTTATTACATCAATAATTAAATGTGATTTTCCTTTAATGTCTGTTGATCAGTCTTATTTTTAAAGATAGAATATAAGTAAAACAAAGCTGTCATTTGTCAAAAGACTATTATCTAATTCAACAGTCAATCAATACACACTAAAAATTACTTATGATAATGCTGACCAATGTGCTCAACCCCTGGCACATCCCACACATATCCTACAATGGAGATGAACCTATAGTTCCTGTAAAGATAAGTGCACAAATTTCATGAAAATAGTGCAAAAAAAGATTTTTTATATTTACTCTGTACTAAATTTCCTGTCAACCCACTAATTACTGCAAGAGTCGAACAGTCATAAACTTCTGTTTAAAAATGTATCCAGTTGTTAAGTAGAAAAGGGCCATAACTCTTATAAAATTAATGAAAGCACATTGATTTTTCAACATGCACATATTTTGATGATGATTATAGCTGTTTTATATCTGACTTTTTATCCTGCTCCCTAACACTCAGTAATGCCATTACTTTGTTAATCTTGTCTAGGCACATTTCAAATTACAACATTGTATTTTCATGGGATCAGGGTTATGTTAAAGTCTGGATTTAGCTGTATATGGCCTAGCCAAAACACCATGTTACTAGTGGGATTAACTTTAGCTAATGACTTATAGCATAAAAGGTCATATAATATTTAATATTAGGGTCTTGTAATATACTCCTCTAAACTGTAAAAAAATGAACACAGAAAATCAAAACATATATATTATTTTAGAACAATGTCTTTTGCCTTATTATTACAGTAATAAATAAAGTTATCATACTGGGAAGCATAAAATAATTCAACTTGTGCAGTTCGGCAAAGAAACTGTTAGTCACACATAACAGGTATAGATAATAAAAGCACTTCTCAGCTGGGTTCAAACTGGGGCAACAAAATGAAAGAAGTGATTTAGTGAGGCTCACCAGCTATTATATACTTTTGAGTGATGTAAGGTGAAGTTGATTGCATTTAAAACATGCACACTGGTGAGAATGTTAGCATACTTCTATGCTACTTTCATGTAATGTGACTGACTTTTCTTTGGATATTGTACTTTTAAAAATTGTAAATAATCTTAGCACATTGCTAACTAAAATGACTGTTCCCTTGTGCTCCAACAACCAATCTTATTCCCTTGTGCTCCAACAACCAATCTGTATTTGTCTAATGAACACTATCCTTGGCAGCTATTAAAATAGGGAAATTGAATTTTGCCAGACTAGATAATATCAGCTTCTGAGAGTGCAATAAATGAATTACCAAATATAAAAATGTATAAAAAGTTATGGCTCTTTTTTTTTTACAATTTACCTCTGAAGTTCAGGAAGAGAAAACGTGCAAGTAGAGCTAGCACTTTTTTGAAAGGTGCATATCTGGAGTAAGGCCTAGCTGTATACTCTATAACCCATATTACACCCATCAATCATATACCAGAATAAAGGGAATTAAAGGTTCTTTGAATATAACCTAAGATATACAAACTCTTTTTTAAATAGCCAGTATAACTAGTGAGGAATCCCAAGGAAATTCTTTTTCTTTAAAATTCTTACCCTATGCTAAATATGAAACTGTAGAGCGCCAAATTTATGCCTCCATATAAACCAGAAGAATGGTGATATTGTGTAAATATACCCCATCCCTCCAACAATCTCCCACTACTCCATGACAGTGATAAAAAATGTGCATAACTCTTCTAAATATTGTGACTCTACTATGATCAGACTATGTTTGCGCTAATGGAAGATCAGCTGTATTTACAAAATCCTGTCATACAATGCATCCAGTTGCAAATAAAAAAATTATGGAAATAAAAAGATTTGTCAACACATGCATCTTTAAATGACCCAGTGGTTTCAAAGCAATCTATAAAAAAACCCAGCAAGACAAAATGTACAACTGTGCCAACAAGACAACATACAATTTGAATATATTAAGCTACAAGACAAAGGAGAAATTACTCCAACAACAATTATAGCAGCAAAGTGATTTATCTATGCAGCTCCAGGTAAAGATCCTAATATTTTCCAACTTTCATGTTAATCTATCAAAAACTGCAAGATTAGTTGTTAACAAGTGTTATAATCTGAATTAAGATACAAAACAGAAAGGGAAATAACTCCTAACAAAAATTACTGAATCAAAGTGACTTTTTAAAACTTGCAACATCAAGCAATGGGCATGTTTACAAAGTTCCACATGGCAATCCATTAGCACCAGGCTTGTGTGGGTTTAATATTGTTCACCTGGGTAACTTAAAAATGTAAGCTTGTGGAAGCATATTCATACAAGTAGTGAAGCTGTGGAAAAGTTTGGAGCAATGTGTTGCCACATTTTCTATTGGGTTTAACAAAACACGAGTGTTTCCTGTTTCATGCTATTACAAAATTGAACTGATTTGTCAGAATATAATCCCCTTCATTTAGTTAAAGTTATCTCCAATTCTATGACCCATTTTAACTCTCAAACAGAAAACACTTGTCAATATTACTCAACAACTCAATGTTTTACTACACTTGAATTTACACTTAGATAATTATTAAATAAGTGTAAATTTAAGTGCAGTCTATTAATTACTGAAATAAACTGCATTTGTGTGATGTAACTTGCTATAAATCTGAACCAACCTCAATTAGCAAACAGCATGCAAAGGCAGCCATTATTGAAATATGCTTTATTAGAAATCTAAAAAATCACAATAAAATAATTTAAATAATTATGATTCGTAATGCTGTTATCAATGAATAAAATTGAATCTGGTCTGGCCACAACATAAAGAAAATCAATAATTCTTTTTTAAATGTGTTTTTTTAATTCTTTTTTATTGTCAGAAAATTTCTAGGACTTGTATCCAAACAACCAGAGGATCAATATGTTAGATAATGATGGTAATAAAATATGGAAGTGGCTATAATGAAACATATATTGCAGTAATTTTTTTTATATTTTTATTTAAGGACAAAAATATAATATATAAATCTAAAATAATGTTGTAAGAAATGCCATAAATGAAGAAAATACATGTGATAACATCAGAAATAATAAACATTTTTTTAAATGTAGCAATACATTTTTCAATTGAAGGCAACTTTTATGTTATGTTGGGCAATGAGCTTACTGTTGTGCATCCAAAAGTCATATCAATACCTACTGGGTCTTTAAGCTCAAGGCAGCTAATTTATTTCAAACATTACATATAAAATAATGTTAGTTTTAGGTTTTACTTTTTTGTTATATTTTTGTTTGCATGCATTCTTCAGCTTCAAGTTATAAAATATTCAGCATGCATTTGAATTTTTAAATTATTTTCAATTTTTAAATATTTTACAAGGGGGTGAACTCTTTTTGAATCACAAAACATGTGATTTTCCATTGGTCTGATCATAATTTACTTCCCTTGCTTTATTAAGCAAAGTGGTAGGAAAATGAGCCAATCATCTGTATAATTGCCTCATTAATATGTATGGATCTTGCTTGTTATAAAACCCATTTATGATCTTGATAATATTAGCTTACACTTCAAAATCAGATAAGAATATGGCTTTCATTATGGTAACATGCTCAGACAATCAGATGCATGATCACCTCATTAGTATGCATGGGTTTTGCCCATTACTAAACTTGTGATATAACCATATATTTAAAGACTAGAAATATGCATGACACAATGGACAATGGGCTGTACCATAAGCTTTCTTGCCCTTATGGCCAGGGCTATAAAGAATAATAACCGGCTCTGGGGTAAGAAATATGCAGGCCTCTCAAAGTTCTTGATACAAACAAACTTTTTTAATTATAAAATTAAAAAGTGTTGTTTGGCCCAGTTCTTGATAAAAACAAGCTTTTTTAATTATACAATTAAAAAAACTGTTTGGCCCAGGCTCCTTTATGAGCCCGGGCCCTGGGGATATATCTCTGGCTACCCCTCCCCCCATCAGCTCTGCCTATGGTCAAATGAGCTGAACACTGCAGGACTAGTTGCACTAATAAGGTCAGTAATTCTAAACAACACTGCAGGAGCAAAGTGTTTTGTCAACATATACACATCTTCAGGTGATGAACATAATATGTAAGTTTCAGGGCAGTAAGTCATTAATTATGGAACTGGTTGTGCTAACAAAATTCTGTCATGCACTGCATTAAGATATAAGACAAAAAGGGCAGTAGCTCTATAAAAAACCAAACATTGTGGAAGACAAGTGATTTGTAGATATACACAGCTTCAAGTCATAACAATGATATTTACCTGGTTTTTTGCAATCTATCAACAAATGTGGGTATCAGACCTGCAAACCCAAGTAAGATCTAGGTATGGGGCATTCTATGTAGTATGTAGGCACAAAGAGGGGAGGTTGAAGTTTGAGAATTTGTGCATGGGGGGGAGGAGGAGGAGGAGGAGTAAGACCAAGTAGAATATATGTACATAATAACACAAACTATATTGCAGATACTATGAGTAAAACCAATGTGCCTTAGCCAACAGTAAAGAAGCTATTGTATTCACACACCTACATATTTGTTTGTGATTTTAAAAAATAAAAGAACCAAAAATATAAAAATTTCATTAAACTTGGATGTTTCATTCTTTAATTTATAATTTCTAACATGACTGCAGATTCCTGGAATTAATCATGAAATAGAACATTCCCATGGCCCCCCCCCAAATTATAAAAACAATGGAACATTATCTTCATGTACATGGTGTCACGACTATGGATGGAATAAAGCAATGGCAACCCAAGGAACAGTTCAACATAATCAGAAATTCTGCAAGTCTTGTGCTGGTACTGGGCAAAATTTTACCAGTGAAAATGCTAAACAACCAATCACGTCAATGTATGGTTTAACATTAGCATGAAGTACAGAAAATTATGCTGTAAACATTACTTTAAAAAAATAAAATTAAATGAACGAGTTTCTGAACTTTACCAGAGCTGCATTGATGAAGTCAAACCATGACAGAAATGTAATCCTATTACAATATTGTCACTGTCAGTAACAACTTAATCCACACACAGTGAACAACTTTGGTCAAGAGTTTAATTTTAAAGTAACAAGTTAAGCAGTTTTTTTTATATGCATCAGAAGAAATGTTAAGTTTTTGCGATTTGGTTCGAGTGAAAGTCTTCAGCTTCAACATGACTTATAGAACATTCATTCTTGCTGCACACAAAATTAACGGTTGGCAAAATTGATTCTTTGAAAACTGCTATAATTGCAACTGTCACAATTATCCGTTATCCACTGCTCTAAGTTTTTATTCATTTCTTACAATACTGTTTCACAAAAAAACAAGTATTAGCAATCTGGTGACAAATATTTTGGGACACAACAACAAACACACTATATTCTAAATTACTTCAAGAAAAAAGAAAGCATGATTATTGTGATTTGTAACTTTTATCATGGAAGCAATCCTGGACTACAACTTTCAAAATCTTATGGAGAACCAAGTACTATTCTTCAATGTTATTATGATATTTGCAATATGTGGGTGAAAATAATAGAATTTGTCACCCATGATATCACTCAGAACAAGTAGTTATTTATATTTTATGACAAGACAGAATGGCTAGCTAAAGTTTAGAATAAAGTGAAGCAGCAGATTTCTTATGGTAATCTAAGTTGTTCATCATTTATTTTCTGCTGTGTTTTTGCACACCTACATAAAAAGTATGAGTGGTGCAGAGGTCTAAGAAATGCTTAATCATTTGTATTTGAATGCCAGTTTTTTATGCCAGTCCTGCTTCAACAAATAGCTGAATGTAAAATGTGTTTATCAGTTGATCATTTTAGCTGTGTTGATATTTACAAATAAAGAATTAAGTGAAAGACCCCCATATGTGTGTGTTCCAAAGAACATGACACAATTGCTGTGTGGCAAATTCAAAGACTGATTAGCTGTTGAGTGATGGGAAAATCTGATAATTACAATGAATGAATTCAGAGGCAGAAAGACCCAGTGATGTATATGTGGTCATTATAAAAGTACATAAAAATGAACAACTTTAGCTTTCATCATTGTGTTTGTTTCCAAGTGTAGCCAAAAAGTAATGCATGTGACCTCAAAATCAAGACACGATGAGACTTAGACAAATATGGATAAGTATTTTGAGGTGAAATGGCAAATTGACGAAGATCACAATATGATTCAGAAGAGTGCTGATTTTGCTAGAATTGACAAGTGAGATTGAATAGTAGCCAAGTATAAGAAAGTTTGTGATGCCTGGCTTGGTGTTTAGAATTAAAGCTTTCCTTGGGCTGACAAAATTCAGTCTCAATCTGACGGACAAACAAAAGCTGTTTGTCAGTGGTGTAAAGAATTTGTAAACCTGAACTCAATGGCAACCACTATTCTTTTCATTTGAACTAGCCACTTCAGGTATGAACAATGTGCTTCTGGAAGGAGACTGCAATGTTTGCTAATGGGACTCCTATTTTTACCAAAATAGAAGTCATGGGCTCCTAGGTTAAAAATACCTAGTGAGACTTTTGTGGTAACTCAAAATTGTCACCTAATTCTAGGAACAACAAATACACTTGAAAAAAGAAATGAAAAACTTCAATTTAAAGTGGGATTTGCATGTGGTTCTCTTGCACAACTGACATGCTTACTGCACCAAACTATTGACAACATGGCAGATGACATTCTGTGGTCATAATGCCATCCAGGGCTCGAAATTAGCGGTAGTCCGCTAGCCCGAGTCTAGATTACCTGTGGGACTAGTAACTTTCATAATGTTAATAGTCTGATGGGCTAGCAAGTTTTGGTTATTGAAAGTCAACGTTTGTTTATGCCATTCCCTAATAAAGACGACTTCGGCAGATGTCCTGTAAAATCAAAGCAGTAACCATTGCCAACAGTCATAAAATATTAGCATGAGAAAATGAAGTCAATATCTGCCTCGGAAAGGAGCATTTCTATAACAAGAATCCATCCAATTTGTGCATTCGCTTAAAAGCGCCAATTATGGTACGGTCATTAACAACGGAAGTTAGGTAATAGATCTCGATAATTCTAATGATTAAATTAAAAATGACGTGGTATCACATTTTATTCACTCGGCCACAGTAAAAAACTACAAAACGTTATACCACATAAAAGAACACTGCAAAACTATTCGAAGAAATTAAAGTTTGCAGGTTTGTTTGATTACGTTTTTTATTTCAGGGGAGGGTTGCTTGATAGACAAACACTCCAACAGTCACAAACGGAAAACTATATATTTTACACTTACATCGAATATGATAACTTTATTGACACATCTTTTCTACACAACTACTTTTTATATGATGATAAGAATTGACTTTATATTTTTTTCTGTACAAGAATCGGCAAATAGTCAAATAGAGGTGGAGATATCAAGCAGAATGCAGTACATTTTAAAATCTCTGAGCAAGGGCATCTAAGATTTGAAAATGTTCTGCCTTATTATTAATTTCAACAATATACTGCTGTCCAATTAATCAGGAACAATTACCAAACTTTTGCTATTAATAAGACCTTAACTGGAACTGTTATTTGGAACGTGCCAAATTAGATGGGTTCATTTGATGGGAACTTACTTTTTCTAAGCAGAAACATCATCTTCTGATGTTAATATTTTGTAACAACGTTCACAATAGCCACAGCTTTGATCATGCAGAACAAGCACTAAAGTCTTTATCAGAGCGAGTTCATTTAATGGGGGCAGGCAAAAGCACGTGTTTTAAAATGGAGTTTCTTGCTCTAACTTTCATATATAAGGGACACTAATATTCATTTTCTTACTTTAAATAATTTGCATCAGCTATACTGTAACATCTTGTATTTCCAAAGACACAATTCGCTCCTTATAAGACAGACAAAATGTGGAGTTTTATAGCACATATTCAGCTACCATAAAAAAGCAAAAGTTGAATGAAAATGATTTTAAAGAGAGGAATAATCCTTATGATAGGAAAAAGTGTAATCGAACGTTTCAGACGACATGGACAACAGAGAGGGAATGGCTAAATTATGATGAAGAAAAGAACGTTATGCGGTATAACTGGTGTGCAAAATTAGCAAAAGACAAACACAGAAAACATCCAGTTTTGTTGCAGGTTGTTCGAACTTTAAAATTGAATCAGTAAACATGCATGAAAGCTTGGCCAACACAAAAATAACAGAAAAGCAGCTATGCAGATACCACCAGAGGAATCGACTGATGGTAAGATCTTGGGAAGACTTAACGAAATGTGTTAAACCATAGGTGCTCGACGCAAGCTTGATGCTGAGAAAAAAAATACCCAATAATCTGAAGGAAAGCAATCATAAAGAGTGACAAAAATATATCAGATTACCCCCATGACACATTCTGACATAGGACACTGTCTATCATACTACATAAGAGACAAGGTCAGTAACTTTCAAATACTTTGTTTTACCCATGACTCTCGATTTCCTTCTGCTATTTCGGTCATTCAAGGTATATGGCCATAATCTATTGCTTATTTTACTCCTGAGATATTTTACTATTCATCAAGCTATAATTGACTTTTCTGTGTTGCACCAAACTGATGTTACAGGTTCTGAAACATGCAAATTTTGCCTGCTGGGACAATGTTGCTCTCAGGTGACAACAGGTGAAATGATTTTGCATGGATGTGTTAGCAGGATGAGATGAAAGGAGTTGATGTTAGAGACACTTACAGGATTGATAAACAGGTTGTTACATTTGCTCACTACATCACTGGAAGTGAATGGCAGAAACCTGTTTTGTTGGAGCATTTCCGATCAGTTCTTGCCAGTGCAAGTGTGGATGCTGATGTAGTGGAATTGGAATGGGACATACTAAGAGCTTAGTCTACAGCAAGTAGGTGTATATTCAAATATTTGTAAAAAAAAATTACAGGAAACATCATTGATGCCAAATTTGTTAAAATTCTTTATTTAGCATAGTATTTTGATTTTAAACGGTAATCATGCAAGAAAAGCTTTCAAAAAAAATTAATATCATCATATTTAAGTATTGACATTACATTTTTCTTGATGTACATTTATTCAGATTATAATTTTCTTAATGTGTTCTGTTATCTTGCAAAAACATATATGCTTTGACTTGGTCCACAGTTGTAAAATGATGTGCTGCTGACTGAAAGAATATTATGGCATTGATTGACCTTATCCTAACAATCCCAGCCTACTCTGCTGATGCTGAGAAGGGTTTCTCAGAGATACAAATGGGTAGGAGTGAATGGAGATGATGTTTGCGACCTTGGGTTCTGTCGGACCTACTCTTTATGTTCCATGCAAATGATATTCCAACAATGATCCATCACCAGCAGTACATTTGTGGAATGTTTCAGGGAGATAGGTAAGGAGACCTGAAGAAACCTGATATGGACCCAGAGTGCAGGTGGATAATGAGAAGAGACACCTGGATCCTTTCCTGGAATTGATCCAGATATTCTTGAGTAACAAGAAATGTGAATTGACTGACTGATGATTTGAAGCAGGATTTGATTTATAATTCTGTAATTCTGTGTTTCATATGATAATGCTATTTATGAATAATATTGTTGTTAATCTCAATACATGTGTGTGATATTGTTTTTGGACAGGACTAGTAAAGATTTGGCAGGATTAGTAAATTTCTTAGCATATAAGTCCTTCTGGCTACAAAGAAATTTGTGTTCAATTCGAGCCCTGCTATCACTGACTATTCAAAAAAATTCTTAAGGGAAAAAGTAGAATTGATAATTCACTCCAGTGAATTATTATAATTATTTTTCTTAATATTTTGTATGTGTATTTGGTGGGTATTACTATCATAAAAACAGAACATGTATATCTGGTTTTCAATATGTCTAAATTTTGGAGACACTCTAATGAATAAGCTTCCTTCAGGGTCAGATTGCACCTGGAACCCAGAATGCTAGGACTCAGTTAGACCAACTAGCAGATCTCTTTCCTTTCCCTAGCATTCTTACCAGTAAGGTCAACAAAAACAGCTGATCTAATTGTAGGTCTAGGTCTGGGCTACCATATACTGAAATAAGGTTTGATGTGGTTTTAACAGCACCTTTAAACATTTTGGGATACATAATGTCAAGGAAATTGGAGCTATATGCAATTTTCAAGGACATACTAAGCCAGATGACGTGTGCAGAAAACAAAACCTCAACCTTTAGATTTCTACAGTATTCTATTATCCCATTTGTACCCCAATGCCAATTTTAAAAACAGAAGGCACCAAGGATATGAAAAATGCACAGAACTTTGTCATTTCATTCACTGGTTTATAAATTCAACCCTGTTTGTTGCCAGGGCATCCCAAACACTGTCAACTTGCTGGCATTTCAAATTAGAAGTTTCCTTAGCAACATGGTTGTCATATTTGCTTGGTCCAGTATATTTTTTGAAGTAACAAATGTGATGTAGTTCAACATCTTTGACAATCTCAATAATTCCATAAATTTTAGAGTTACATCTCTTTAAACAGATGTATACAATAGTTACTCCTAATTATTTGTTCAATTTGTTTTAAAATATTACAAGACATTCCAAACACTGGATACAGATGACTAAGTTTTACTGAAATAGACTATTCTAAAAACCAGAATTGGATAATGTGCAGTCTGTCCACTTATTTACATTGAAAGCTTCTGTTAGCATTGAAAAACAAAATGTGATTATATTCTGCTAGAAGAATAAGATCCCCCACCTGTAATTTTTTAAAAAGAATTCTGATCTTTTTAATGCTACTTACAGCTCAGGCTGTTGTAGCATCCATACCCCATGCATAAGTATCTTCATTTGTCTGATTTTATCAATATTTTACTCTGTTTAACAAATACTTTAATATTCTTATGACAAAAAATACCAGCACAATCCAACTATGCAATAAAGCCACAAGAAAAGAAAATAAAAATAAAAAGTATATACAGTACACTGTATTTTATTTAACATCTCATAAGACATATTAGAAAAAAAATCAATAAATATTGTTATGTAAACCTGCATTCATAAAAACAATATTTTTGGATAAATTAGTCTAAAAGTATTCTCATACAAGTAGACATTTATAAGGAATAAATAACTGGATTGTCTTCTTACATTGTCCTTACAGATTTTTTTTAAAGTACGGAGGTGGATGTTACAAATCCATTTTGTTTTTCACCATTACATGAATAAAGACAAGCTTTTCACATATTTTGGTTTTTGGATAGCACATACATTCATAATTGTAAATTCTGATTAATAATAGCTGCAAATTCTGGAATAGCCAAGGCATATCTCACCGAAATTTCATTTTTGTATACCATATTTATACATCATACCTCAAGAACAGTCTGGTTATATTCTCTAGTGACTGTAAACAAATGACAACCCCAAAAGAACGTTTATTTACTGGATTTGTATTCAATATATACACTGCAAAAAAAATGATCACTTTATAGAGAATTTGGGGGGGGGTAGGCAATAAGTTATTTATTAACCTGTGATGAAATTTTAAATTTGGTCAGTTATCCCTACTTGGTTATGGCTATCGGGCTCATTTTCAATGGCCTGCTGGGCTTCCACGTTTTGGAAATTCTTTGAAGTATATAATTTTGATTACCTATCATTATCTATATTTTAATCTTTTAAATCTGGATGCGTACTTTGTAACTTGGTCTCTTTTGCTGTCATTATAATATGCACATCATGCCAAACAATTAAAATTTGTGGGGGTTTAAAAATGTATACGTGTGGGTAATGTTTACTACATCACAGATGAAAAATGTCAAAGTACGTTGGGTGCGCCACATTCATATCGATGTAAATGACCCTCCACAACATGGTTCTGATTTCGCAACTATTCAATGAAAAATGTAATTTTTTTCCATGATAATTGCAGCTATACCATCTTGGGTCATGTGGAACAGTACATGCTGATGATTCAGTTCATTCTTTACATGAAGCTGACAGAGACTTGTTTACTGGTGATGAAAAACGTAATCTTGAATGAGGCCGCCATTTTCTGGATTATATGCCTATCAAAATGAGGCAGCTAATCAAATGAAGGAATCAAGGCACGTGGGCAAGCGGCTTCCCCCACTTGCGTGGGATTGTAGGTCGGTCCTACAGAATGAGTATGATCAAATTTTGATTATTTCATCATCATTTGATCATCAGATGGAAGAAAGGAAACCAGAAGTAGAAGAATGGCTAAGGAATTGAAATTGCATAGCCCTGCAGGTGCGGATCCCGCCGTTTATACGTGGCCAATACCTTCTTCGGTAAGAAAACGAAACCTTCAACATTTTTTATTCGATCTTAAACCAGTTTGTGAATCAATTTTGTTATCAATATCTGTGTATTCTTTCATTTTTTTTTGCAGGAAGGGAAAGAAGGAGCAAATGAAGTTATTGAGACAATCAAGTAAGTACTATCCATTTGTATATTCCCCGTATTTTTATTTATATTTGTGTTGGTCTACTTAATGTATTCTTCTGTCGCCATGTTTTAGGTCAAAGTAGGCGACTGACCGAGTTGAGTCGGGTAGGATTGACTGGGCAGGTCAGAGTACATTGCCATAGGTAGGACATGTATGTGTCAAATATCCATTTGATATATTGATCCGTAAGGAATATCAGTGTCAGAGTTTCAGGACTAACTGCATAATTTGTGAATAGTTGTCTTTGTTTTATCCCAAAAAAAAACAGTTGTTTGGGGCTCCTATGGGGATGCGTGTATTTATGGTCTTAGTGTGGTTTGCGGGACAAAAAGTGGACATCGATATTACGCTAACTACCTGTGCATAGAACCAATTTGACTGATATGTGAGAATTTGTGTATTGAATGAAACATAAACTAGCACCAAAACTGATATATAATAGGTTTAGATTTTGAAGACTAGTGTCTTGTTATACATTAAATGCATGTTGTTTGATCAGGAAATGGGAAAATATTTTTCTCCATACCATTACATCAGCAGCAGATACAACCACAAGACCATAACTTCCAAGAATCAAGGGAAAAATAATCAAGACAGTTTTATAATTATACAGTAATTCTAATTCTTGTACTAGTGTCAGCACCAGCAGCAACTCAACTGTGCTAATTAATTGGTTTTTATTTACATTATAGATTGATGAAGTTACTATTAGTTTGTCTTGTTATCTTGCTTTCCGTCAACACAATTATACTTTTTTGTAATCTGCCCCTCCTCCAACTTATCAATTCCATGCTATAGTCCGAAAATACATCCCCGTTGGTTTGTACCTCCCCTACTGATTTCAAGAACTAAAAAGTTTAATATGATAAAAAGTGCACAGAACTAAGTCAGTTGAATCATTGATTTATAATTTCTAACCTGTCACCAGAATGGCACTAGTACTTGCAACCCCTTGCACCTTTCATGCTTTACTGACTTTCCATACTAACACAGCACCATATTCTGTATACTAGGGGGTAGTTTAATTCCATCCAACAACATAATGACGTAATTGATCATAATTGATCCTCATCAGATAATTCAGTAAATTGCAATAATGTTGACTTTGGAATTTTTTTTCCTTTGCACACATGAACATATTAATGAAACTGCTTGTTAAATCCACCTTAAAGGCAAATTTTTTGTCATTCTTTTCCTTTGCTTGATTCGACACTGTAAATATCAGAAGCAGACAACATATGTATGTACATATTTAGTCACGCATGTGCCCTTTTCCTGAAAATGGACTGGTCCAGAAACTGGAAATGGTTCTCAAGCATATCAGTCTGTTACATTAAAAACTTCCTTTAAGTATGAAATGCACAGGTGATGACGGTGTTATGGCAATTCTTCTCACATTCAGGTTAGAAAATATAAATCAATGAATGAATTGACTATGTTCCTTGCACTTTTTATCAAATTAAATGTTTCCATAATTTAAATGGGTAGGGGGGCACAAACCAACGGGGATCTATATTCGGACTATAATTTTCTTAACCCAGCAGCATGTTCAGTAGAAATGATGCAGTCCAAATGTGTTCCCCTTGTATAATGAAGTACTTATCATTTTATAACCAGTTTTACCTATAGTTTCTACACTGAATTGATCTTTTTTACTTTGGTATATTTGAAAGCTACAATACTGTTGTGTCACACTGAAATATGTTACATTGAATTTTTGGTTATTGCTTGTTCCCATTTGTAACAAGATAACCGGGTTCGATTTTGGATTTTTAACACCACATTTTTGATGGTGATAAAATACAGTGTTTATTGATGAATGACTCAAATGAGAAAAGAATTAGGATTAATGCTTGTGTGAGTATAAGATCGAAATATTGGATGAATTAACAAAATCTACAAGAACCTAATAATGTTACATAAATGTAAATACAGGTAAATGACCTTACACAGTACAAGGACAAAGGTTAATGATTCACATTAATTTCACATGACAAAAAGGTTGATGTGTTTTACTCAAATAGTGAAATTGAGGTACTCTGCTCAAATAGTAAAATGATCAAACAATGGGAAAAGAATCGTACAAAACATTTTTACAATCCAAAAACACTGGGTATAACAAACCCCAAAATCAGCCTATGTCTAAATGTCTAAAAGATTACAATTATGGAGTTAAACTCTGTTACTAGCATACTTGGCTGCCAGTCACACTGGTCAATCAAGTACAGTAGTCCCCCTCTTGAACGGCCCCCCTCACCATCGGCCACCCGCTCCTTACAGCCAGAATCTGAAGGCACGACGAATTTGTGTTCAAAATTACCCCTCACGAAAGGCCACCCGGCTAACGCGACCAGCGGCCAGCATATTTTTGCAGAAACATAAAATTTACCCCTCACAAGCGGCCACATTTTATTTTGTAATATGTATCTAGAACAATTTTTTTTTTCTAATTGTGTTCAGTAATCCGATTTCTGTTTCCCAAGGTCAGATTTTCCTTCTTCAAAAAAGTGTTCTACATGTAACACTAAGGTTAATATTATATCCTTTACACCTCACAAGAAGCCCCATTTATTCCTTAAAGCCAAAAAAGACTCATATTTTATTCCTCAGATAAAGGTAATCCATATATCCTTACTGCCAGTTATCATATGTCTGGTTTATCCACTGATAATTGTTAAGATTACACTTAGTAATAGTAGTAACATCAGACAAGGGGCAATATTGAGGGACAAGACCAAAGTCTGCCGGGAAAATGGTTTGATAGCCTTTATGGCTTCCCTTTGCAAGATGTTAAACTTACATAATTAATGGCTATTACTCAACCATTGTAAAGTTTAACGGCCGGCTGTGATGTGCTATTGTTCAGATCAAATCTGTACTTATCCAAGCCGTTTTTCGTTTTTCGAACTTAGAGTAAAAAAATATATATATAAAAACAATAGGGTACCAGACTAATGAATCACGTGACAATCGCTGCCTTAAAAAATATATGGCATCTGTTTAAAGGCAGAAAAAAATTGTTTTATCAGTCTTGTAGTTGCAACATTGATGATTATTACTGGACGTAATATCAAGATCACATGGTCAGCATTGGCTAAAAAGAAAAACAGGGTACTAGACAAAGACTGAAAAATCACGTGACAACACAACTTGTCGCTTCTTTACGAAGAAAGAATTTCGTCTGCTTAACAAATGTGCCGTCTGCATAATTAAATCGCATACAGTTAGCAACATCGGAATAACTCATTACCAAACATTAACAAGTCATCAGGTAAACGAAGATGATTATTTCAGAAAATGTCGGTTATTATAGTCTACGATATCGGGAGAGGTGGGGAGGGGGACTGGTCAAACAAATTTTGGTAGAAAAGACTCGAATAAAACAATTTTATGTTGAAAAGACTCAAATAAATAACATCGTAACTGATAAGTTATTTAGCAGCAGTTGGAAAATGGAGCAAATGGAAAGAGAATTGCATATGTACCAAGATTCAAATGACGTTTTTGAATGGTTCTGCAATGTGCATGACAACACCCATCCATATCACACTTATGCCAAGAATAAGAACTATTAATGCATATTCAGTTGAAATAAGTCAACTATTATAACACAAGAACCGTTCAATATTTAATGTTGCTTTTAAACGAAGTTATTAAATGCTTTGAAAAATGAATCTTTCTTACTACGTACATATACTTCTCACAAAAAATTTAGTCCCCCTCTGGAAAGGCCACCCGCCTTATAAGGCCACTTCCCCCCCCCTTGCAGAAGGGGTGGATGTATAAGAGGGGGACTACTGTAGTCACATTACAGGTAATGACTGACCATAATATAAATTCCTTGGTCAATCAAGCAATCAGCACCCATCTGTCTGACAGCAATGCCTGATCAGTTGCAGATGATGGCCAGCAACACAGCAGTTGCCATCAAGGCAGACCACCATGGTCAGCTCCATGCTGCCACAGTCAACTCTGTTCAGCTGAAAGTAAATCTAACACCCTGTACTATGACATCGAAATATACAATAAGACATAATGATGTTATATACAGTGAACTATACAAATTATGTTATTGCCAAAACATTAAAAACCAAGAAATGGGTTTAGTAGTGAACCTACTGGCCTCTGATAAAAATCCTATGGTACTAAATGTTTCTAAAATATTACTAATATAGATCTCTTATTAAATCACCTAAAGAAATAGAAAATATTTGTATTATACAATGTAAGCCGGAGTTACATTGAAAATATACAAAAAATAAATGTGGTAGTACAATAGTTATAACCTATAATATGCACAAGAAATTAACTCACATGCCTCTACCACTAAATATTTGTATGTCCTTAAGTAGACTGCTGACTGACACAACAATCTGAATGTAAAAATCTCATCCAACAGTGTAGCCCTACAGATTTAGTTGTACACAAGAAACAAAACCCAAGTATAAAGAGATTTATGCAATTCATGATAACACTTGAAGAAATATTATGGATTGTGAACATAAACAATTATTAAAACATTTAATTTTGAAGACTGAACAAAAATGGTCTGCTGCTTATACCCTACTTAACTCATTAATCCCTGGTGCCCTGATAACTGACTTTTTCTCCCTCGTCTCTGATGGCCTCAATAGCATGACATAGTTTACCTAGCTTGTATCCCAGGCCTGATTTTGAGTGGCAGTTTTTAGTAAGGCTTATTTCCCACACAACAAGCTAAGTGTCAGGAACCATTGGTTGATTTCAAGCCATTTTCCTAATTATGCAGGCAATTGAACCAATACAATTTTAACTTACATAAACATTGAACACTGCAGAACACAAAAAAAGTTTGATTTCAATAGCAGCAGAAATAGTGAAGATATTTAGATCCAAAATGATGCAAATTGACAGGAATCAGCCAGTCCGCGCAGACTTTTACTTGAGAAACTGACAGATAATTTTCAGGATTTTTATTGGTTGAGATTGATAACGACATCGAAATAGCCATTGTTGATAACAGCGAACATGATGAAAATGAGTTCAAATTTTATTAAGTGTTTTATTAGGTTTTAAATTTTCAGTGAGAATTTTCTGTGTACATAAAATATAATTATGTCATGTGTTAATTATTGTATGTGTATTCCTAATGGATTTTATGGTTATTCATGGAAAGAGAAAGAAATTGATAAGTACATCATTTATTTTCACCTTTATGCACAAGTTTTATTTCTGCATATAGCATTAAATTTATATCATTATATACATAATTTTATTGAAAACTGTTGTGCCAGATTTCAGTCTAATTAAAAGAATATAAATAAAATAACATATTTACTGCAAGTAAACCCTCAGGAAAAATATGCAAGCCAAGTGCTGTCAGCAAGTCTCAGGGGTACAGGCACTGATAAAACTAACACTGGTCTAGGTGATCTCTGACAGTATGCTGTAGGGGACTGCCTAGCTATTTAACTCATGGGTTAATAAGTTTAAAAAATTTGGACTCACTTTTCTGACCCTCTTATTGCCTCAATTCAGAAACTATAGGGTTGCAAAGATGATGCCCAAGGGATCACTTCAGCATTGGCAACCTTTTCTTTGTTTAAGTATAAGAAGGGTCCATAAGTAAGGTAAACTCCCTAAAGTTCAATTTCCTGCATAAGCAATGGTCAGTTTCATCCCTTTCCTGCATAAGCAATGGTCAGTTTCATCCCCTCTTGCTCCTGTAGCAAAGCAGCCCCAAGTCCTGGGTGCATCAGTCCCATGCACAAAAGTTTTGTTCAGTTCTGGCAATTTTAAGATTGGTATACTTGTCAGTTTCTGTTTTAACCCTTTCATCACTGCGGAAAAGTGGTCAGGGGGAAGTAAGTCCGCAAACACCATGGACCGACTTTTCGGTCTAGGGCAGTGTTCTTCTTTAATGTTATAGTACCCGACTAAATATCTTTCGGGGTACCTCTAATAACTTCCATCTTGTAATGTAGATGTTTTATTTGGATGATCACTGTGAGTTTAGCTTGTATACAACTAGGTATATTGAACAAAGTAGGAACTTTTAACAGGTTTTCCGAATGCTGAAATTTGTATCCAAAATGACGGCGTTTGAAGATATCTAAGAGAAGAGTTATCTGATGATTTTAATAATTTTGACCTGGTAAATTTGGATGAAAATGAGAGAAGACTTATGGAGAGACAATGGAATGCACTTGTGGATGACAGTGATTACGATGAAGAGTACTTTGAAGGTTTTGAACCAGAGGAATTGTACGCACCACATGGTTTTGTTTGGACCAAGCCCAAAAACCAAAGAGATTTGTTTCAGTTTTCTGACAGAATTGGGCACACCTGAGTGTTAGATGGCTCCAGGAAAAGCTTCGGAATATTTTCAAATATTCTATTCAGATGAAGTTTTTGAAAAAATTGTCCATTTAACGAACTTCAATGCAACGATCAAACGTGGCAGAGCGATATGGTGTGTGGACAGATCTCACCTTTGGAGATCATTTTGGTTCATTTCATAAAATCTTATATATTATGGACACCATGAAAGAAAGACTTGTGTTGCTACTGTGATTATTAACTAGTACATCTAGTGTCAATTGAACAAGTTTTGAGAACTTTCTATGTTTTCTAAGAGGTAATAAAATAATTACTTGTATTTTACCTGTTGTGTTACCTGTTTGTTCCTGAATTTTAACAGTTATAATTGATATGCACATTTTATTGAATTAATCATAAAATATGATTTTTAACCTTGATTTTGACACTTAATCCAGCCAGTAAGTAACTTTGGAGTTGTAAAGCAAAATGACTTGTGGACTTTGAAACAACATAACTTTGCCAATGTTAAAAATATCTGGCTGGATTAAGTGTCAAAATCAAGGTTAAAAATCTAATTTTATGACTAATTCAATAAAAATATGCATATGTATTACATCTGTTAAAATGCAGGTACAAACAGGTAACACAACAGGTAAAATACAAGTAATTATTTTATTATCTCTTTGAAAACTTAGAAAGTTCTCAAAACATGTTCAATTGACCCTAGATGTACTAGTGAATAATCACAGTAGCAACACAAGTTTTTCTTTCATGGTGTCCACAATATATAAAATTCTATAAAATGAACCAAAATGATCTCTAAGGTGAGATCTGTCCACACACCTAAATGACCTATATCGCCTCTGCCACGTTTGATCGTTGCATTGAAGTTCGTTAAATGGACAATTTTTCCAAAAACTTCATCTGAATAGAATATTTGAAAATAATCCGAAGCTTTCCTGGAGCCATCTAACTCTCGGGTGTGCCCAACTCTGTCAGAAAACTGAAACAAATCTCTTTGGTTTTCGGGCTTTGTCAAAAAAAACCCCACGTGGAGCATACAATTCCTCTGGTTCAAAACCTTCAAAGTCATCTTCATCGTCATCACTGTCACCCACAAGTGCATTCCATTGTCTCTCCATACGTCTTCTCTCATTGTCAAACAAATTTATCAGGTCAAAATTATTTAAATCCTCCAAAAACTCCTCTAAAAATCCTTCAAATGCCGCCATTTTGGATACAAATTTCAGCATTCAGAAAACACGTTAAAAGTTCCTACTTTGTTCGTTATTTCTAGTTGTATACAAGCTAAACTCGTGAGATAATCCAAATATAACATCTACATTACAAGATGGAAGTTATTAGAGGTACCCTGAAAGATATTTAGTCTGGTACTATAACACTATAACATTAAAGAAGAACACTGCCCTAGACCGAAAACTCGGTCCATAGTGTTGACGGATTTATTTCCCCTGGACCCGATATGCGGTCTGCCGTGATGAAAGGGTTAAATACTACAAAAAAGTTAAAACTACCGAAAAATGATCATTGCCAAAAAATCCTGAAAATTTGTACATCTTTGTTTGATTTGGATTCAAGTTTCATATTAGAATTAGTGAAATTCATCAGGGAACCAGACCAACTTTACAACAGCACCTCAGATGCTTTAAATTGTCTCTATTTGTTCATATGAAGCATCTGCATGATCTGTTGACTATAGAATTTGTTTTAAAATGGTGTCCAGCAAGCGATGCGTATTTAAAATGAAAAGGACAATAAGCCTTTTGAAAAGTATTAAAATCAACACCAAAGAATAAAAAGGAATATTCAGAATAAAATGTGAATAAAAGCTGGAATGGACTCGATTACATGATTTTGCACATCACATGCCATTTTGAGCATGACTTGTGACAGGAGATATGATTTTGTCATGTGCAATGGTAAAATATAAGAATTACATTTCATTGAAAGGCAGCAACAAGCCATTGTGCTGCATAGGGTTTGGAATTTAGTTTGTGCAACTGTACTAGTGGTAAATAACCGTCTACACATACATTAGAATCTCTTCATTTGAACATGTTTATTTTCACTGCATGTTTCGAATACCAAACTATTACATTATCAAGGTTTACAATAGCAGCTTAATGATATTTTTTTTACACGTTGCTGAAAACTGGTCAAACTTACCGAAAAAAAATCAGCTGCCTTACTAAGATGGACTCATCAGGGTTTGAAGGTCTGCAGCTAGTTGCAAAAGAACTTTTATAAAGTGTAGAGGATCCCGCTTCTTACATTTCCTCACTTCACCCATAACACTCTGTGGTTGCACTATAAGATGTGCCATGTTCTTGCTTGTTCAAATATTCTTTGGGGGTGATAATGGCTTCCTGTACTTTAATTTATGCAGGGAGTTGTTTACCTGAGCTCTGGTTTGCACTGCTTGGATGATCAGGAATCTTAAGTTGAATATGGTTGGGAGCCTAAATCCCTGTACATTGCTGAACTACTTTTATTTATTGAGTTGGCTGTCATAAAATGTCACTTCTTATCCATTGACAGTGCCATTGGCCATCAGTACCTGCCTTGTGGAAAATGCATATGCCAATTAATTGGATCTCTGCTTGCACCACTGGCTTGTACACTGAAGCTCATTTACTATGCTGGCAAACATTGAGTTTTCCATCTACCAATAGTCTACCTTCAGCTGCCACTTCAACTCTGGACAGATCCCTACCACTTAGGACATTTGGGGGAGATATGACCCAACTCCTTGCAAGTGAAATATTGCTTGTCCTTATGCCTTACCTGGTTATCTCTTCCAGGGTTTTCAGGTTGCTCAAGATTTTGGTCCGATTCCCACCTTTGCTGTCTTGTGAGATGACATTCTGTGAATCTCCCTTAACTTCATCGAATATAATGTGGCCATATCATATATCTTCACCAAGGACTTTTCCCTCAAGAACAAATATAATTCCTTGCCAGTTGTACAGTTATGTGACACCAGTCCAGGTTACTTTGGTGATTGAGATGTTATTACTAATATCTTGGGTTGGGTGTGAACAACAAACATCACAAACCTTTAACACTTGGTCAAATCCCTCAAATGATTCTCACTTGCTTTTGTGATAGACAAAGATCTGATATATCCCCCAATATAGATTTATGCTTTTTGGCACTACAATGTCAAATTTGCAACATGTATATTAGACTAGTTTACAGACTGTTCCATCTGTCACTGTATACAAACTGGGTAACCATAATCTTTTTTGTTTTTGTTTTTTCCATGCATGTTTTTGATCAGATTGATCTTCACTATTCAAGCAAATGTTGTTACAAATGATATGTTCACACCATGCAGACAGTTCATAGAGTTTGATATGGTCGTGAACCAGGCTAAATGCTGGAATACTCTACATCTGGTTTACAAAAGAAAATATGAAACACTAAAAGCATAAATTTTGTAAATTCAGATACTGGTAAGCAGTTTCATTTTTTTTTTTAAGAATGTCATTGAATTAAATAAAGGTCGCTGGAGTTTATCCGTTTTTTTTTTTTTTTGCAATTGCAGTTCATAACAGGGTCAAAATGCATATTTTGCTAAGACATCATGGTCATTGGCCACATTTACTGGTGGTTGCTCAAGAGAATGTTTATATAATAAAATCATCCATGCATTACATTTGTGTTTGAAAATGACAGGTGATTGCACATAGCAGAGGTCACTCATAACAGGTTTTACTAAAATTGAAAACTTTTTCACAAAGAAACTTTTAATGTATTATTGTTTTCCAAAAGATCAGGATCCAAGATGTAATTCTGAAAGACTAACAGGAAACAGATGGGACCACAACTAAATCAGAGCTCAGCTAAAAAATGAAATATTGATTATATGACTCTTTTGAATTGTATAGTGACATTGATAAATTTACCAGATGGGAACAAAGAATTTGCTTTGGACTGTGTTGCCAATTTCTGTACTCGGGTGGGAACATTGTTCAGTATATATAACCAGTGTTAGAGAAAATGTCACCATTATGCAGAACTGGTATTTGCTGCTAAACCAGTAATTATCTCTATTGGGTGTAAAGTTGATAAGTATCAGTTTTGTAGTAGTATATGACTTCTTTATTTTTGGTGTTCTGCTGTGTTTGTTGAGATCAGTGGAAAGAAAGTGGGGACTGTAAAACAATCTGTCAGCAACATTGCATTTTACTGCTCCACTGACCTTCTGACCTATATCAAACTTGACACTTCTGGCCTAGAACCATTGCATACTGTACATAACAGCATGTAATATGCATCAGTGGGATTGCATGATAATGTGAATCATTCCCTTGCTGGCAAACAGCCAGCATGGTTCTTCCAGGAATTCTTTGTATAGTGTAATTTTCCAAGTAATTATTGTCCTGGGGTTTTATTTTGAGGTCCTGTTGTTGGCAATTGCAATTTGGCATGCAACTGTAAACTTTTAGTGGCTACTATAAAAGTGTACTGTACAGTCCTTATTTACAGTCATTTCTTGTACCATCACCAAGCAGTTTTCTCCATTCACACCTGTTACAAGAACTGCATGCTCCATTGTCTGTTTAATTATCTATGGTATGTATTAGGTCATCAATTAGGCCATATACCAGCTGGGGATTAGTGCAGCTTTCTTTCCTAATTTTGAAAGAAATGTATTCATATGTAATTGTAATATTTACATTGCTAGCATAGTAGTAAAAAATTTGTTGAATGCACCAAATATAGACATAGACAGTAGACTCTTGGCTCTAGCCATAAATATAATTCAATTTTTGGAGATTTCAAGAAAATAAAAGATCTGGCATTTTATTTCGCTGAAAGGAAGAGACTCCCATTGGAGAATGAAAAAAGTCCAAAAAGCCAGGGAAAATAATATTTATATATCCAAGGTTTTTTTTTTTACCAACCTAGCCTCTTTAGTTACCAATCTAGTCTCTTAAATTAGCATATACCTAAATTTTACTTTCTCTCGTGGAAGTATAAAAAAAAGTAACCTTAAGCAGAATTAATTGCAGTTACCATGCTATTGCACTTGTTTTGACCACACACCACACTAAGACAGTTCAGGCTGATCTGATGGCAGATTTCAACTCTGTGTGTGTGTGTGTGTGTGTGTGTGTGTGTGTGTGTGTGTGTGTGAAGACTAAGGAAACATCCCTGCTCTATCTCCCCACACATCCTGGCAGACTTGTCCATGCATCTCCCCACACATCCTGGTAGACTTGTCACTGCATTTCCCCACACATCCTGGTAGACATGTCACTGCATCTCCCCACACATCCTGGTAGACTTGTCACTGCATCTCCCCACACATCCTGGTAGACTTGTCACTTCATCTCCCCACACATCCTGGCAGACTTGTCACTACTTCTGGTGGAGAAGAGCTCAGCACATTATCCTTTCTTGCTGAATTTCATATGACCACCACAGTGAAGTAAATATGGTTGGTGTTAAAGTGGGCATGATTTACTGTTGATCCCATTTAGTGTGCAGTAGAGTTTCATTTAGAGTGAGAGAGTACTCGTAGATACAGTTACCTTCATTTTTCCATTGTAATTTCATAAACATTTTCTTTTTCTTTTTGCTCCTTCCAAATCAGCATTATGAACTAAATATCACACGAAAATTCATTGTATCAGATAAATTAATTCTTCTGCAAGAGAGGGGAAGGCAATGTGTTAATGATTACTCCATGGTTCCCATAATTTTGAAAAGGTAGAGTTCCCTACCCATTTATGGACCACTTTTCTTTATATCCTGAAATTTTTGTGCCAAAGATTTCATTTACATGAACAGACCCTTTGAGAAGAAAAAGTGATACATTATTCACAAAGCTAGTATATACAGCATCATCTTTAGATGTGTCACCATTGCTAGAGAATGTGAGTTGGTAACCCAATGTATTCATATTACCATTTTGTCATTTTGAGTTTGACCTGCAATAAGAATACTGTATTTACTGCATGTTTTCGGACGGCAGAAAATAATTACTTTTTTGTTGTTCGAATACATATCAAATTTTTAAATTGGATGTTCGTAAACAAACAGGAAAATTTTTTTTGCTGTCACCACCCCACCCCACCTGTATCCGTGACAAAATTGCAAATATATCAAATATATAGTTCACATAATGATGTGCCACCATGAAGTAAAACAAGTATTTTGTCTAACACCATGGAAAGAAAAATGATTGAAAAACAGGCATTACTTGCCTATTTTATTTATTTGATACATGTCCATCCACCAGAAAATGCAGCCATGTATGTATTTGAGCCACAATTTTGCACATATTTTCAAAAAAACCCACCAAATTAGTAATCATGCTTTCCATTTTAACCCTTTTCAAGCCTAATCAGTGATCAATAAAATTTACCTTACAAACACATACAAGCTTTATGTCTGTGTAATTAAGATATTACTATAAACTAATTTTTAAAACAATTTGGAATTATAATTCTGAAGATATTTATGACAAAAACATTTCAGTATATACTAATCTTAATGCACCAAGGATGAGAGGCTCCATATGGGGTGAGTGTTGTAAGCACGCCTAGGAAGGGTAAAAATAAAAAGCAAGTTGCAATATACTTGTCGTTAAAATGTTGTATCTTTTGTAAAATAAAGGTGATCTTTTTGTTGTGGTTCTCTCCCTTTTGTTTTTCGCCTGCCGAGAGTAGCTTTAAAATGAGTATAGCCTGCCGACTCGAAACAATCAATTGCTCAAAGATTGTTTTGATGCATTTAGAAATTTCAGGGTGTCTAGGTGATATTTGATATTTCGATTATTTGTGAGATTTCTTCAACAGGTGTGTTCGGAAAATAGAGATGCTGCCATCTGGATTTCGTAAAAAGAGCACAGGATGTACTGAACATGTTGAATCCACAATCAATATTTATCGTCTACAAATATGTTTATTACCTGTAGAACAATAACTACGTTTAACCCCGTGGTCCATTTATGTGATGACATGGTAATGTTTGGTAAAGACTTATTCGGATGTTGCTAACTGTATGCGATTTAATTATTTAGATAAAACTTTGTTGAGAGGACGAAATGTCTTTGTAAAGGAAGCACAAGCGTGTTGTCACATTCTTTTTCGGTCTTTGCCTGGCACCCTGCTTTGTTCTATTTTTAGCCAATGTTGACCCTGTGATCTTGACAATTATGTGCCATTATAATCATAAATGTTGCAACTACAAGTCTAATAAAACAATTTTTTTATGCATTTAAACAAGATACCATGTGTTTTAAAAGGCAGCAATTGTCATGTGGTTCTGGATACATATTACAAAATAAAATGTGGCTTGCTTGTGAGGGTAAATTTTATATTTTTGCACAAATATGCTGGTCGTTTTAACCGGGTGGCCTTTTGTGAGGGGTAATTTGGAACACAAAGTAATTTGTGCCTTTGGATTCTGGCTGTAAGGAGTGGGTGGCCGCTGGTGAGGAGGGGGGCCCGTTAAAGAGGAGGACTACTGTATATAGGCTTTGTAAAGAGAAAAGAAACTGAAATAGGTCAGCATTATATTCTAGTGTTTTTTTTATTAAGGTGGCGCTCACCAGTTATTATGTACTTTTGAGAGAGTGATGTATTTAAAGTGAAGTTGTTTACATTTAAAATATGCACAGTGGAAAGAATTTTGGCATACCTCTATGCTACTTTGAAATAATGTGGCCGATGTTTCTTAGTATATTTTACTTTTTGAAATTGTAAATGATCTTAGCATACTGCTAACTAAATTGACTGCTCCCTTGTGCTCCAAAAATCAGACTGAATTTGTCTAAAGTACACTATCCTTAGCAGCTATTAAAATAGGGATAATGAATTTTACCAGACTAGACAATTAAAGTTTCTTAACTCATTAACCCCTGTTGTCACGTTTACAGAACAGGAGATGGTAGCCTATTTCTGAGCACTGGAGCATCAAGGTTATGTATTACACAAAGTGGGTGGTATTATAGAAAGGTAGACAGATGTAGCTTTACAATGATACCAAATAATATGGACTACATAATAATATAAAATAATATGCACTACAAAATACAGAGGGAAAACGTCACATTTTGGACCAGAGGTTTTTTTTCCAGCCGAAATTCGCCGAGGTCAGAATCCAATTTTGTGTCTGGATTTTAGGGTTCAGATCTAAGACAGACCAGCCTGAACTGCACATAGACTGGTGAACCTTTGCAAAAAGTAGGATAAGATGGGCATTTAGAATAAAGAGTAGTCTCGACACGAAAATGATGTTTCCGTTGAGCAAGAAAAAGAAGTACAGCTTTTACCCTTTTGCTCAGGCACAGGTGAAAGAGCCAATGAAAAATGATGTTTCTAACAAATAGACATTAGGATAACCGAAAATGTCTTGGAGGTCGATGTATTAGGATGTATTCAGAAATAACACCCAAAATGGGATTCCTACAAGCATTTTAGGCAAAAACACCAAACACCTCCGTAGGTTAATGCGTTCAACTGCAATGAATGCATTACCAAGTATATAAAATGTATTTTTTAAAAAAAAGATATCAGGTCTCATCTAGAGTAAGGCCAATCAGTATACTCATATTACACCCATCAATCATACACCAAAATAAAGGGAATTAAATGTATAACAAGTGAGGAAACCTGGGGTAATTCTTTGTTTTTAAGATTCTTACCTTGTGTAAAATATGAAACTATAGAGCGCCACCTTAAAATCTTTAGTATTACCCTATGTTCACAATCATTGGGGGTCTACAAGCAGTCAACCAATTTGTGGTAGAGTTAAGTAATAAACAGAATTATTATGATGCTGCCTTCATTTATAGCATGTTGGAATAATAAACAAATTTGTTCCATTTTAAGAACTTGTTAAAAAAAAAACTTTTGTTATACTAAGGATGCACCAAAGGTAGCTTTTTCCAAAGTGTACATTTCAATTGCAGATGGGTGTCAGAGGACATCCCAGAACTGAAGAAGGCATTGGACATTCACATACTGCAGAATTATGATACCAACAGGTAAGCAAAACATTTCATTAAAATGGGTCAAACAATTTATTTAGCATTGCGGTAAAACCTTTATGAGGGTCTGCCAACAAAAAAATGTTCCCTTAACCCTTTCATCACTAAGTAACTTTGTAGGCATAGAGTCCTCAACACTAAGTAACTTTGGAGTTGTAAAGCAAAATGACTTGTGGACTTTGAAACAACATAACTTTGCCAATGTTAAAGATATCTGGCTGGATTAAGTGTCAAAATCAAGGTTATAAATCATATTTTATGACTAATTCAATAAAATGTGCATATTTATTACAACTGTTAAAATGCAGGTACAAACAGGTAACACAACAGGTAAAATACAAATAATTATTTTATTACCTCTTAGAAAACTTAGAAAGTTCTCAAAACTTGTTCAATTGACCCTAGATGTACTAGTGAATAATCACAGTAGCAACACAAGTTTTTCTTTCATGGTGTCCACAATATATAAAATTCTATAAAATGAACCAAAATGATCTCTAAGGTGAGATCTGTCCACACACCTAAATGACCTATATCGCCTCTGCCACGTTTGATCGTTGCATTGAAGTTCGTTAAATGGACAATTTTTCCAAAAACTTCATCTGAATAGAATATTTGAAAATAATCCGAAGCTTTCCTGGAGCCATCTAACTCTCGGGTGTGCCCAACTCTGTCAGAAAACTGAAACAAATCTCTTTGGTTTTTGGGCTTTGTCCAAAAAAAAAACAAAACACGTGGAGCATACAATTCTTTGGTTCAAAACCTTCAAAGTCATCTTCATCGTCATCACTGTCACCCACAAGTGCATTCCATTGTCTCTCCATACGTCTTCTCTCATTGTCAAACAAATTTATCAGGTTAAAATTATTTAAATCCTCCAAAAACTCTCCTCTAAAAATCCTTTAAATGCCGCCATTTTGGATACAAATTTCAGCATTCGGAAAACACGTTAAAAGTTCCTACTTTGTTCATTATTTCTAGTTGTATACAAGCTAAACTCATGAGATAATCCAAATATAACAAACATTACCAGATGGAAGTTATTAGAGGTACCCCGAAAGATATTTAGTCCGGTACTATAACGTTAAAAAAAAGAACACTGCCCTAGACCAAAAACTCGGTCCATAGTGTTGACAGATTTACTTCTCCATGACCGCATATGCGGTCTGCCGTGATGCAAGGGTTAAGACAGGTGGTCTCTCATAACTGGTTTGTATAAAAAGACCAGTTTCCAAGGTGCAGCTTCAAAACAATTTTAACCCTTTCAACACTGCAAACCGGTAAATCAGTTCAAGTGAAGCAAGTCCATAAACACTATAGACCGACTTTTCGGTCTGGGGCAATGTTCTTCTTTAACGTTATAGTACCTGACTAAATAACTTTCGGGGTACCTCTAATAACTTCCATCTTGTCATGTAGATGTTATATTTGGATGATCTCATGAGTTTAGCTTGTATACAACTAGAAATATTGAACAAAGTAGGAACTTTTAAAAGTTTTTCGGAATGCTGAAATTTGTATCCAAAATGGCAGAGTTTGAACAAATTTCAGAGGAGAGTTATCAGAGAATTTGAATAATTTCGACCTGGTAAATTTGGATGAATATGAGAGAAGATGTATGGAGAGACAATGGAATACACTTGTGAGTGACAGTAATGACGATGAAGAGGACTTGAAAGGTTTGAACCAGAGGAATTGTATGCTCCACGTGATTTTGTTTGGACAAAACTGGAAAACCAAAGATTTGTTCAAGTTTTCTGATGGAGTTGGGCACACCCAAGTGTTAGATGGCTCCAGGAAAGCTTCAGAATATTTTCAAATATCCTATTCAGATGAAGTTTTTGGAAAAATTGTCCGTTTAACGAACTTCAATGTGACGGTCAAAGGTGGCAGAGATGATATAGGTGTGTGGACAGATCTTACCCTGAAGATTATTTTGGTTCATTTTTATAGAATTTTAATTATTGCGACTGTCGCTATATAAAAACTGGTAGCCAGAATCCTTTTTTGTCCTTGTTTTTTATCAGAACAATCTTTGCTAATCAAGTGGTCATTGCTACAAATGATTACATTAAAAGGTCACTCATGTCTCTATTTGTTCTTAGAGATGGATATTGGGTCCTACTCATACATATGGGCAGTAGCTACTATAAGGCTGGAAACCAGCAAATTGATGTAATAATCTTCATGTACTTTAGTCTGGTTTACAATAGAAAATATAAAACACTATAACCATACCAACAAAATTTCAAATATTATCCAGCCTATTTTTTGTTTTAGAATAGTATAAGTGGTCATTGTAACGGAGATTAAATAAAGATCTGTGGAGTTTATCCCCGTTTTTGCAATGCGGTTGGTAATACCAGTGCCAGAATGCATATTTTGCTAAAACATGGTTGCTGGTCATGTTCAGTGGGTGGTCATTCATGACAGTGTTTATATAATATAATTGACATGTTGTCACTCATAAAAGGTTTTACTATATCAGCGTTTTGCTTTGGGAATAAATATATAAGAAATTATTTCATATACAGTGATGAAAATTGGCATGTAGATTCATCTCAACATATGTTAGCAATTCGAAAAACTGGTAACTGATATAATTATCCTGTAAAAGTTTTGTTTTCTGTCATTTGTTATGTCTACAATCTTTTTTATATTTGACATGTACGCGCAAAAAGTGGCATGTATATGCATCTCAAATAGCCAAATTAAAAGTCAAATGTTCCTTCATTACACACTTACTATATTGGACCCCCACCTTACATACCGTATATTCTTGCATATAAGCTCATTTGTGTTTAAGCCAACCCATAAATCCTAGACATCACAAGATGCTTTCTGTAAGTTCTGAATGCATTATTTATTTTGTTAAATTTATTTTACAGAAATTACAAATACTTCTCTCAGAATTGGCATATATGTTTATTAAAAAGAAACTATAAACACGTTTTGTTATTGTTTCTGCCTAATTCAGATTAGTTCATAACTTGACTGAATGATGACAAGAATTATTGTCTGTTTACGCATAATTCTATTGGACGTTTTAAGTCAGTGCAGCATTAATTACGATTTTATTTTGCAACAACAATTTGGTTTGATTCATTACTCGCCATGTAACAGTTATGCTGGTTATGTAATAATGTTTCTTTCTAGCATACGATGATCTAGATGTTGGATTGAAGCCCAAAATGTGAAATTTGTTCAAATCTATAGACGCCAGCCTAAATTACCCAGAATATCTCCAAGCTGTTGTCAGATCTCTGTTGCCTCAGCATCAGTTCCATATGTTAGTTGAATACTACATATGTGCTCATGATAGCGATGTGATTTATATTCACATCAGTTTGATTTTGCTTTTTTTTTCTATTGGCTTATTTTTCTTATCACCAGAATTGTATTCTTTTCTCATTCTTGCAGTTATGAAAGCATGAAAGGCTTGTGTGACAAGTACAACAGAGCCATTGACAGCATCATACAGCTAGTAAGTAGATACCCCCTGTATATTCCTATAAAAATAATTAGTCCAGTAGAATGGTTCTTCAGACTAGTGTTGGAAACAGAATTTGCATTTCATTCAAAATCCTATTTGCAACCAGTAAAACTTACATAAAGTTCTTTAGGGGTAGCCACGGTTAATGACAATCTCAAATCCTATGAGAGATATTTAAAAAAGTCCTAATAATTTAAAGTCCTGAATATAGTTCATTAGAAGTCCAGAATACATCCAAAAGCTGAAGGTGATTTGTATGTGGTAGCTTATAGTGTTGATGTATCAACTAGTGATGGGAATCAGAATTTCATAATCGATGATCGATTCCAATTAACCAACTAATTGATTATAATTAGTTATTAAGAGTAAATTTTACTTTTTGTTTGTTGTGCAGTTATATCTTTGCTCAAGAGTTCAAAATGTTAATAAATGTACTGGAGTAATCACTTAATAACATTTATACTTTAGTCTGATAACAAATATTACATTTTCTTCTATGTTATTTTTGTTCTACAACTTTGTTAAATAAAAGCAGCTTCTTATGGTTGATCATTTTTATGTAACTAAAAAACTGTTGCAAACCCCAAACCCCTCCAAAACCCTTTCATTTATACATATGATGTGTCTATCATTTAAAGAAAAGGACATGGTTTTCTTGTCTGACATTATTTACAATTACTACAAAAGGATTTTACATTTAATTTGAAAAATGATCATATTTTTAAAACAATTTATTAACTCTACAATTTAACAGCAAAATTATGTAATCATGACTATATATTCATAATTAAGTTTGCATCTACAGAGTATGGTATGCTTTATATTTGTAAGTAGTGAAGGGAATAAATAATTTAGTTCAATGGTAATAGATTGGAAATCATATACAGCTTACCATTTGCCCAAGAGTTATACGAATCTTTGCATTTTGCATGCATCTGAAATGAAATAGTCTCCCTTTGCACACAATTGATTATCTTATTGGTTCGCTCAACCAACTGATTATCGATTATAATTGATAATCGGAACAACACTAGTATCAACAGTCTTTTATTGAATCACAGTAATATTCCAGGTTTGATCTTACTATAAGTTCCAGTGAATGTCTCTGTCCAAGAGTTTAATCAGAGCGCTTTTGTATTTCCATAGAAAATAATCACTTGAATAATTCGAAGAAATAAATTTTACAGGCCAAAAATTAAATATTTGTTTCAAGATGTAATCCAACTTAAAAGTGATGGATCTTAAAGCATGACTGAAAAATCTTGAAAATAAGGATAATATAGTTTTCTACTTGACCTCAGGTCATAATTAGAATTGTTTTTTAAAAAAACTATTACATGCTGGAAGATAACCTTGTAGAATGATCCTGATGTTTACAAAATAAAACATGGATTATGTGAAATATACTGAGGAAATTCAAAAACATAGACCCAAATAAATATATCCTCCTATTAATAATTGCTGATTTTAATCCCATACACATAGAGAATAATTTAGCTATTTTTTTAAGTTTATGCAGAAAAAAAAAGCGTGGGGCAAACAGAAATGGCCAAAAAAGACTAGGTTCAACATACGTTATATTATAATAGCATGTAATAAAATAAATGAATAAAATAAATGAAGCAAATAACAATAACAAAAAACTAACTAAATGTAAATTAAATATACATAACTCAGGGTTCCCGCGGGTCATGGAATCCTGGAAAAGTTTTGGAATTTAGAAAATAAATTTCAAGGGCCTTGAAAAGTTATGGAATTTGTCAAAACCTTGCTAAGTTTTGGAAAAGTCATGGAATTTTTTACAATGGAGTTAAAAAATTGATTACTCCAAATTTCAACGAGAAGCGATTAAATAAAACACGATAAAATTACGATCAATAAATGGTTTCATTAAATATAACAAGAGTAAGTTCCCCTAACAGTAGTATCACGTGATTTCCGGTGTAGTTCGATTGGAAAATTGAAATGAACAGCCGCGCCGCTTTGAGCAATAACCGCTTGAAGGTCTATCAAGAGGAAGCCAATTTCTTCCCAAAAAGTCTGTTATTTCTTCAATCTAAGGTACAAGGTAAGTACTAATTTGGTTTCATTTATATTTATCTCTTAATTTTGTATAACAAGAGTAAGTTCCCTAACAGTATATCTCACGTGATTTACTTTTTAGTTTCATAGGGAAATTAATGTTGTTTGCTGCACCATTTTGAGCAATTAGCACTTCACGATATATCAAAACGAAGTTAATTTCTCCCGAGAAAGTCACTTATTTTCTCGATCTAATGCACATGGTAAACACTAATTTTGGTTTCGTTTATATTTCTCTTTTTTTTTCGGGTCTGTCGTAACATCTCATACGGCATAGTCATTCTTTTATTATGGCAGATGGTACGGTACGACCTGATTATAATTGTTATTGTAAATTTCATATTCTTATTTTGGGCAGTTACTTTACATTCATTTCAGAATATTAAAAAATTAATAGTTTTCGTTCGGAAGCGGTTTTTAGATGACCAGCCAACCGTACTGAATAAAATTTAAGAGAACTGTTTTAATATTAGACCTGTCTTGGTCTCCCAATTAAATTCACCCGATTTTCCAAAACCCCAATAAAAATAAATATTTATAGTAAATAAATACTAGAATAGATCGTGTATTGAAGAAAGAAAAATATTTGAATTCAAAATTAAAAAAAAAAATTGCAAGAAGACTTCAGTCAAAATTCCAGTAATATTACAGTGTGGGAAATTTGACTTCCATTTTTCAAGAGGGTTGCCATGTTAGGATAAAACATATTTACTACCATTATAGTTTAACTTTAATCAAACATTTTTCTGTATCTGGTAAACTTTGATGGCATTTTTAGTGTTGCTGTTACTAGGATACTTAATGAATTTTTGATAAAGTTAAAGAAAAGAATTGTCATTGTCTGAAAATTGTATTTTAATTTCAAATAACCAAGACTACATAATATTATATTAACTAAATCTTAGATTCTAAGTCTGGCCAAAAGATTATAAAAATAATTACTTAATGAACATTGGACCGTTAGAAAACTCTGAATACATAATAAAATACACAATATCCCATAATGACAGCTAAATCTGAAAATCTTTCCTTTTTTATTGCTTTAGGTTGAGTCCAACATGCCTGGTATGTGCACATTCAATAACAGATGGCTGACTAACCCAAGCTATGAAAAATGGGTGGATAGGAATGCTTCAGACCCAAGGACTGCTAAATGCAGAGCTTATAGCAAAATTATAGATATTGCAAATATGGGAGAAGCTGCCCTCAAAAGTCGTTCCACCAGCAAGAAGCATGTGCAGAATTGTAAAACAATGAAATCTGCTCAGAACAACACACTCTGGTTTTATTTCACCTTTAGCCTCACCATCACCTAAAGGTACGCCAAAGCCTGCCCCAACATTAACGTCATATACATCATCAAATGATGTATTAAAGGCAGAAATTTTGTGGACACTAAGGACAGTGAATACACACAGCTCCTTTAATTCCAATGAGGAAATTTTCACAAGTTTTTTCACTGATGTTTCCAGACAGTGCAATTGCAAACAAATTCACTTGCGGTTATGACAAAACAAGTTATATTGCTATTCATGGCCTAGCCCCATACTTTACATCAACCTTAAAAGATAGCATACGCAAGTGTGATGGATATGTCTTGCAGTTCAATGAAAGTTTGAATAAACAATTGCGCCAAAAGCAATGTGACATTCATGTCAGATTTTGGGAACAGGGTGCAGAAAGAGTGCAGACAAGATTTTTAACATCTGAGTTTTTGGGACATGCCACTGCAGATGATCTTTTTGGCAAGTTGTGTCCAATCATCCAAGATCTTGGCACCAGGAACCTCCTACAAATTTCAATGGATGGACCTAATGTTAACTGGAAAACCTTTGACATGTTGAATGCAGAGATTAATCGTTTAAATCCTGGAAAGTCGTTGTTGCCAACAGGATCTTGCAGCCTGCATTTAATTCATAATGCTTTCAGGCATGGTTGCACTGCCACAGAGTGGAATCTGGAGGAGACACTAAGCAATCTCTATTACTTCTTTAAAGATTCTCCAGCCAGAATAGAGGACTATCAAAAAGCATCTGGTAATAAGGAGCTGCCACCAAAATTCTGTAAGCACAGGTGGCTTGAGAATATCACAGTTGTAGAGAAAGTCATATCCCTCCTTCCATACCTAGCAACATATATTGAGTCGCTTAAAACGCACCCAAAATTAAAATCATTTGAGAGTCTAAAGGAAGTGGTTAAGTCTCATCTCTTCATTCCTCAAGCACAGTTTTTCCTGTCAGTGGCTAGAGAGTTTGAGCCATTTTTACAGGAATTTCAAGGAGACACTCCATTGCTGCCTTTCCTTGCCGAAGACATTTTCAAAATGATCAGGGGTCTTATGGAGCGATTTGTAGCTCAAGATCATCTGGACCTTATCACAGAGGCATCAAAGCTCATAAAATTGGATCTAACAAATTGCAAACATCTTAAAGACCCTGCAATGATTGAAATTGGCTTTGTGACAAAGACTGTGATTGCAGATTTTAAAAAATCAGGGAAATTGACAGATAGGGACATTTTGGCATTCCGTATTGATTGCAGGAAATTCCTCCAAGCTGCTGTCACAAAACTGCTGACAAAATCACCAGTGACTTTTGCACTTGTAAGACATATGACATGCTTAAACCCAGAGATGATGATGAAGGATATAAAGACAAGCATTCAGTCATTCCACTCACTGGTCAAAATTCTAGTCAACAATGGAAGAATAGATCCAAACCAATGTGATGCCCTGGCTAAAAACTACAAATCCTTTTTGGAAAATTGTTTGAAATCGGAAGACTCTGTGAAATTTACTCAGTTCTCCAGACAGAAAGACCGCTTAGATTCATTTTTTCATTCCTTGATGGCAAACAAAAAGGAATATGCTGTCTTGTGGCCAGTTGTAAAACACCTTCTAACTCTGTCTCATGGCCAGGCAGATGTTGAACGAGGATTCTCCATTAACAAAGAAGCCATAAGAGATAACCAAAAGCAGTTGTCTCTCATTTCAAGAAGAATCATTATTGATGGTATTCGGAGTGTAGGAGGCATTGAAAATGTAAATATTAGTAAAGAAATGTTAACTTATGTTTCAAATGCTAGACATGCATACAGACAGTACTTGGATGAGGAAAAGAAAAAGAGGGATGAGTGTGAGAGGAGCAGAAAACAAAAAGCAGATCTTGAGCTGAGTGACATCTTAAATAAAAGAATTAGATTAATGGATGACATCCAGCAATTGCTCAAATTAGCAGATGAAAATGCTGAACAAGCCGAAAAGGACAATAACCTAAGCCTGTTAACTGCGTCCAATTCTCTCCGAAAGACTGCAAAAGTGAAACAAGAGTATCTAAAGGACATTGAAAAGGAGATAGAGCAGAAAAAGTTGGCTTCTCTCTAAATACAAGAAAGCAACTGGAAAGTGACATGTTTTCTTAATATTGTAAATATGAACACATACAAAAACTCTATAGAATTGTTTCTTTTTTACTTTTGAATACAAATTACATTGAAAATTGGATTATAACATGAATTACTGCATGAAGTCAATGTGTGCAAACCCAGGTAAATTTAAAATGTACATATTAAAAATATTTGTTGTTAACTTATTTGTTATTTTCTTTGAAAGATGTCATTCTTTATATACATTTTACTTGACAATGTAAGAGAGCACGGTCCTTGAGTTTTGTTGAATGGCCCTGGAAAAGTTTTGGAAAAGTCATGGAATTTGTTTTGGTTAAGTCTGCAGGAACCCTGATAACACTACCTATTCAAACAGTTATGTAAGAAGTATGATGGATCCAGGACCCATTCCCAACCATCCTAAAAGATTGAGGGGTTTTCACTTCAATTGCAGCCATAGCTTCATGTGTAGGTAAAGAAGACGAGACTATGGATTCTTGATTTGTGGAAAGATTGCATAGTATTTGCTTTGTTTAAAAAAGTTGGGAAAAACTATTCTCCTTTGAATGGAACAAACAGATCTGTCATTTAGACAATTATAGTAAAATGTAATTTGTGGAGTTGCTTTGTTATGTAGTTGCAGCATTGCTTTTTGATGTAAAGAAGTAAAACTTACTCCCAACGGTAAAGTTTTGGGACCCTGTCATTATAATTGGGAACTTCTAAGTATTTGAGGAAATTTTTAACAAATGTTTCTGGTTTTTAATCAATTATCCTCCATTATTCAGGTAATCTCTGCTGCAGTTTTTCAGATTGCTCTTTATAGCAGATGGCTTTGTGTCAAGTGTAAATCAGCATTAGTTCAATAATGTTGTTTTGTTGTAGTGATAGCCAAGTTATTGTGTTCTTTTGTATTAAGAAAAAGGAAGCTATCTTAGAAGTCCTTACCAGGACACTGTTTATCTGCAGTCAACATGCTTATCTATTTTTGTATCTTGCATTATGTCAATTGAGGCTGCAATTTAATCTGTTAAATCTGCATATAGATTATATAGTGCCTTTCGTCATTTTCACATTCACTTCAAATTCTGATCTGTTGTAAAGAATCTTTTTTGCAGCATATTCCAAGACAACAACTAAAACATTAAACCTTATTAACCCATTTTATCCTCTTTATGAGTTTCAACTACAGTGCCTGATTCATGAGAAGCAATTCTAAATATGTTGCTGTAAAACATCATCCAGCAGTAGAAGCAGAAAGTGTGATGACCTTCACCATGTTTACTAAAACTTTATAACACTTTCTTTTTTAAAGTATATAAAATAAAATTTCTGACAAAAGATTTACTTACTTTCAGATAAGGATGTTTCAACCTACAAGTTTTGGGCTGCAGATATTTGATCTGTCAGCAGCCATGATTTATGTAGCAGAATCATCCATTCACTATGTAAAAGGTTGCCCCACTGAGGTTTTGGTAGTGGGGGATTTTGTTGGGGTACTGTATTGTAGAAGTCCCACCCAGGCTTGATTTTAGTTTGGTGAAAGTTTGATGTACAGTTCCGAGCCCCCAGTCAGCAATGCAGATGGTTAAATGATTAAAGATGCAAAAAAGGGTGAAGTTCAATAATAATAATTTAATACCAATTAAATGGTCAATAATTCGAATTTACCAAATACTTCCACTCAACCCTTTTCTAGCCTATTATATCATTTGATACAGAGTGATAAATTTCCACCTGTCCTTGTGTGCTACTCATCTGTGTATTCCTCTATATCTCCTAATTCCCTCTCGTTCTTCCTGACTCCTTCCAAGTTCCTCCTCCCCTTCTATCCCCCCTTTCCTTGTCAACTGCATGTTGTCAACTCCAACTGTATCACTTCAGTCTCCCTCTTATAGACTCTGGACTACATAAATTGCTCCAGAAGTTCTGTCCCCCGAAAAGCTTCCTGTGAAAGCACAAGGATGGTACAATATTTTCCTCAATGCTCACATCTAACACTAGCCTATCATCAGAAAAGGCTATTAAATTTCACCAGTCACAAATTCATTCACACCGAAATACACAAACATTCTTGTATGATAAAACACAACTTTATAACACAACAAATTAAACCACAGTATCAATTACTCTTATACATGCAACAATCAATTGCTTCACATACATACATAACTCATAATTCCATTACACAAACCAGTAAACAACAATCAGACGCATATCTTCTCGAAGCTTTTCCTTTTCTTACAGTTCTGGTCCTAAGATTCCCGTTAAATTACGAGTGGTTTCCTGGAATATCCTTAATTCTTATAAAATGGCAAGATGTACTTCTCATAATATGTTCAGGTATACTGATAAAGTTACTGCACATTTAAGCTATAATTTCCATCTTGGATTTAATCTCACCCTGTATCTTATGTCTTCTCACTTGACTGTCTATGTGGCAGATGAGAACATGCCCAATTCACCCTGTGCTTCTTTTTCATCCCTGAACCAATGTTTAACACCTGGGTGTGAGGACCACAAGCCCTATGGCTGGTGGCTATTCTATAATCTGGGTGGCTGGCAAATTGCATAATCAATTAACACTGCTTGAGGTGATGTTTACACATCAAACAGGGGTAATCCTATCCCAGTTTATACATTTCCCAATAACCTGGACTGCAATCAGGACAAACAAACTTCATAATAGTTATGATTTTATCTGAATTTGTAGTTAAATGGTTGCTAATCCAGCCTATTGTTTTCAGATCATTTTCTTGTAACTCTTTTGCTTTTCATGTAGCTGACTAAAAGAAAAATGGGAAAAAAAATACTACAATGCATGAAAAACTTTCACTTCATTATCATTGTCATTATGGTATAATTATTGTCACTTTGTTATGTTATTGCCTCTCTGGTAATTGATTTTAAACATCATAGATGATTAATGTCTGGCATGTTCAAATCATTTAATACAGAATAACTTGTGATAGTAGAAACAGGTATGACAGTGTCAAATGTTTCTGTTATGCAGAGGAAGGGAACATCATGGAGCACGAAGACGGTTACGCGACTACCTGCAGGGCTGTTGAAACATATCCTGCAGCAGTGCTACAACCAGGCTGTTATAGACCCTGAGAAACTTAACCAGTATGAGCCATTTTCACCTGAGGTATGAACTATTGAAATGTGTTTTAAAAGGCATTATGAGATAGATACAGTCCTAGATCTGATGGAGTAACCAGGGACTGCATTAAAGCAGCAATATTTAATTGAATTTTGCATCTTCATAGCCCTATTTGGGAAGTCTACCATGGTCATGAAGAATTGACCATGTAAATGTTATATCATTGTATTTTGAGGTCAACACATGATTGCACCATTTTCCCACTTTACAAATGAAGGGTACTGATTTCACTTGGTTTATGTTGTATTGTTTTTTAACCAGGCTGAAACTCCAAATTCTTGCTTATGGATTAGTAATGGCCATTTGTTTATCTATCTGGTATTAGGACTGAGGTTATGCTTTGATTTTAGGTTATTTTTTCCAAAACAATGTATTTAGTGTCCTGAGTTTGTATGTAAATGTTGTGTACTACAGCCAAAAGTTGTGATACCATCAGTAGTAATTATATTGTTATTTTTGGGTGTTTTATTTGGAATTAAAGTAAAATGAACAGTATTATTGCCACTCTACTGATGTATTCCACAAAGAATGTGGGACACAGATGCATGCAGTTTGGTGCATTTCACAAAGAAGGATATGCTGCTTCTTGTCTTCCTTGCACATGCATGTGAGCTCTTGTGTTTGACATTGCAGGGCTTTTAGTATCTTGGAGGCAGTTTTTATTTGCCTTACCTTTTTTATATTAATAGTTTCTGTAATTGCTTTGTTATCTGTTTCATTAGTCAACTTTAATATCTGATTAATTGAATATCACAGGTGTATGGCGAGACTTCCTTTGAACTTGTCGACCAGATGATCAAGTCTATCAACTTCACTGAGGATGACTTCTTCATAGACCTTGGAAGTGGTGAGTTACTATTTTATACTTCTCAGTTGCTCACATTTTATGTTGTAATCATATTTGTATCTTGTGCAATTGTATAAATTTTCTTTAGTTCACATTATATCACCTTTCCAAAAATGTTGGGAGAAGTGTAGGTTCTGTGCTTTCAATCCATTCTTCATAGCTGCTAACCCTAATGATTTTGGCATGAATTTCGAGGCCTTTTCATGCCGCATGTTAAAAAAAAATTTCACAATTCTCAATTATTTTAAAACTTTAATAAAATAACTGATTTCCCTTTAAGTGCTAGTTGTGATATTGGCAGTTGATGAAATGGTCTGGTATTGCTTTTTCGCTATATTAGTAGAACTATCGTCAATTGATACAGTTGGCCTGGTAACAAGCATTTTAGCATCATTTAATGTATATGTATAACAAAGTTTTACAAATGCGTTTGAGAGAAATGGGGTCCGAACCTGAATTTTGCTCTGTGCATGCACTGCCAATACTGATTTGAATTACCGTTTGGGATCGATATTGAAAATGTTTTCAAAACCAAGGAAAAAGAAATGTATTGCATAAAAAGTGATATGTTTGGAATATACCAAAAATTGTCCATGAATTCAACCATCAAATACTGGTATACATCATGCATTTTGCACAGTGTGCCACAAATTTTAGTATTGGCATGGTGGCAGAGATGATGCGAGGAAACACATTGGTAGCAAAAACCACATAGAGGTTGGGAAAATTAAGAATTCAAGCAGATTTCAGCTATGGGATATTTTAAGCCATCGATGGAATACATGGCAGCTACCAATGCTGAAACATTGAGTTTTTTTGTTGAACACAATCTATCTTTATTAACTGGATCCCATGCTAAACATTTGTGACAGACTCAAAGATCACTTCTAAAATTCGTGTCAAAATTCAAAAATTGTATCCCTATTTTTGCTAAATTGCGAGCCTGGAGGGTTGGCAGCTATACATCATTTGATCTCATTATTTTTTGTAACCAACACACCTTGTTTGCAAGAAAGAAATATAAAGCTATTAGGCTATATCAGATTAAATTTGATATTTAGATACCTAGAGTGGGTCCTAAGACCTGTTTAGATTCTGGTTACTGTGACCTTTTTTTTAAAATAGTCTTTTTCAAGCCCACTTACTGGGAAGCAAGATATTCAGTCCCTTGTTTTGATTCAAGTTTTTAATTTGCACATATTTCCCAAACACCTTGATAGTTTCTTATCATACTTGGCATAAATTATTATGAACCCAACAGTATTCATCCTTTAGCATGTTCGCTCACCAAATACCTTTGGCTCAGTCATGTAATCTTAGAAAATTTTGCATTAAGATTTATGTGAAAAACTTTTTCCTTCGATTAGTATTTAAACTGGAATATACTTGGCATTAATCATTGTAAACCTTGGACATTTCAACCTACAACATGTTTGCCCCAGGAATGGGCTGTCATCTGTTAATACGGTTTTTTTTGTCAGAGGGTTACCATGAAACTTGACATTACATGCCATGGTATAGATGGTGCTTGTTGAAAATCGTACTGCTCTGGCATCCAATATAGCCAACCTAGTGGTAATCTTGAAAATGTTATTACTACTTTTAAATGGACAGTCATATTCATATTTCACAAATCTATAGTCCTTTTAAAAAAAAGGGTGTCAATGTGGCAACCAATTTGTATGCAACTGAATATCTTATCGCTAATCCTCCTGAACAGAAGTCTTATGATGTCTAGCTGGTCCTGAAGGAAATTGTGTCACTTGGTCATCCAATATGACTCCTAGCAGCCATCTTCAAATTTCTTGTCTCTACTTCTCCTGACTGTAAAGTCATATTGACATGGGTTTTTCTCCAGAAGATGTAGTTTTTAGTTGGTTCTGAACAAAGATATTGGTGCTGGTTCTACATCTATTATAGCCACAAAAGAGGCCCTCTCTAAAATCTTGTTATTGCTGCTCATGAATAGATGTTTATATCAAAATGGAGATTTCAGTAAAAGTGTGTAATGTCTAGTCAGTTCTAAAAATGAAACTGGTGCCACCTGGATAACAAATAAGGCTGCCACATCAGTATTCAGAATTGCCCCTCAAAAAGAAGGAAAGTCATTTTGATATGGGAATTTTCACCTGAAGACTTCTTACAATGTCTAATTGATCCAAAATAAAAACAAACATACATCTCTTGATGGGGTTTTACTTAAAGGGTGCCACACAGATGGGCAATATGGTCTCCATATTGCTCTTGTTGAAAATTTTGTTATCTCACTACTTTTCTTGAGTGAATGGATATCAGCATTCACTGAAATACTTCTTAAGATGTATTGGTGGTCCTAAATGAAAATGGTGCCAGTCTACCCTCCAATATGGTCACCATGGTGGACATCTTGCAGATCATGTTGCTAATCCTCTTAAATAGAAAGTCATTTTGACATTTGGGTTTTAATCAGAAGATTTCTTGTGGTTAGTCCTAAATGAAAATGATACAAACTGACCCTCAAAATAGCATTTTGAAAATGGTGTTCTTTCCTAATACTGCTCCGATGGCTAAAGAAGTTAGAGCATCCACCTTAGATATAGCAGGTCACAGTTTTGAACCCCATAGCCAAGTCATACCAAAGTCTTATAAAAATGGTACTAGCAGCTGTCTCACTCTGCGCTCAGCATTAAGATGTTAATATTAGGACTGGTCCGCCTGGTGTGAAAAATGTAACTGGGTGTAGCATGATGCCCCATTGCTAGGCATCAATATAAATTGCCACACAGCAGACATCATAGCAATGTGACTAAAATTGTTAAAGCTGTGTGAAAAATAGACATCACTTATACTCACAGATACACACACACACACACACACACACACACACACACACACACACACACACACAATGGATTTATCAACAATTGGTTTCACAAAAATTTTGTGAGACCTAGTTCCAAAATGAAATTGGTGTCAATTGTATAACCAGCGTGGCTGTTACAATCCACACTGACAACATGTATGTCCACCACAGCAGCTAATTTGAACATTTTTATATCACTGAAGAATATTAGATGGTTTCAGCATTCAACAGTTAACAAGAATAAATGTTCTTTTCTTGAATTCCTGGAAAATAATTTCCACCAGTTGAGTTTTTCTTTGAGCAACTCTTGTTTATTATTGCAAAAATAATGGATTTGGTAATAAAAAGTGTGATTGTGTCTTGGCGGACAAATTGAATTTTTGTAGGTGTTGGTTAATTTGATTGCAACTTTTACAAGTATATAGTAATCTTCATTATAATTTTCATTTGGGGATTATCTTGAAAGGTGCTTTCTTCCATGCATTTAATTTTCTTGAATAGCATGTAGAAAGAGAAGATTACAAAAAAAAAAAACATTACTGAGTGTGAATAAAATTTCAAACAGAAATTGCCTATTACATTGCACAGTATGCCATAATTAATCATTTTTACATAGCTTACTAAAGGAGAAAATTTGCTTTTTTTAAGGTGTTGGTCAGGTTGTAATGCAAGTAGCTGCAGCCACACCTTGCAAGATGTGTTATGGTATAGAAAAGGCAGAATGGCCTGCAACATATGCTGTGGTACGTGTCCTTGTATTTTCCGTAAATATATAAACACTTGAAAAGGTGGGAAATTGTTAAACTTGTAAGATTATATCTTTACTTTAAAATTTCTCTTCATATGCAAGAAACATATTTCAAAGTATGTTTATTTATAGAGGTCTAGGAAAGGAGAATGAATTATAATTGAAACCAATTATTAAGTACTTGAATGAGACTTCATTCAAATTTAAATTTCTTGTAGAAATTTTTTTAATGCATATTCCAGATATTAAACATGTCTTAAAAATTTTTGTGACATTGTGTATCTATTAAATTTGTGGAAAAGATATATATCTGTTGCATGAACGAAAAGTTATAATGCCTCACTTTTGATCAACTAGCCTTCTATCCTTTTTGTAATATTACCATTCTGTTTTTTGTTTCTGAAACATTTTGCCTATGTGAAGACATAACACAAATGATTATATGCCGGGATTAATGAATAAGACATTTTTCAAGCATAGCTTTCAGAAATAAGATGAAAATTACATGCATAAAATTAAGGTTGTATTAGTCTGTATCTTTTATTCATAACGTATCGATGACAATGGCATGTGCCATAAAAACCAACAAGTTATATGTACAAGACCAGTGAGCTCCTTCCTTCCTTTATGATCAGATAAAACTTTAGGAAGGAATCAAACTCAGTTTTACAATATCACAAATTGATAACATGGAGATCTGCACATTCAGGCACATTAGGTTAATTGTATTATCACGCAGTGCTACATGTAGATTAAAATAGAGGAGTTCTCAGATGACCTCCCATGTATGGTTTTTTTTTTGACCCTTCACAACCTCATTTTTGCTTTTTCCTTCCCCTCAACTTTTCTATCAGGATCACTGAGTTATCACAAAACTTTTATCTTTATTTTAATACATATTTGTATTGATTTAATGGATACTACATATATGAACTGTGCTTATATGTGCTATTTTATTTTCAAACAGTAAATTGGTTGCCAAAACGATGCACTTTTGTTCTAAGTGTTTCTTCATTCAAATATAAGTACTGGTCCCACCCACAGTGCAGTTTCCACTTGCCCAACCTTCTGTAAGAAATTTATAGCACTGCCATGGTCAATAAATGTTTGATTCTCCTAAATAAATATAAAAAAGAAATACTATCTTCTGTCCTAAAATTTAAAACAAAGTTATATACAAGTAAACCACCCAGTCATTGTAATTATTGTATACAGTATATCTGAAAAGCACCAAAGAAAAAGCAATTAAAAGTCATTAAATACAACCACATCCTTGCAGTTTTTTTTTTATTCTTGGGTAGCATCAATTTCAGTTTTGGATTAAGTTTTTCATTGTATACACTCTTTCATATATTGATCTATCTTATAATTGAATGAACTTTCAGGAAATGGAAAAACATTTCAAGAAATGGATGAAATGGTATGGAAAGAAACATGGGAATTTTCAAGTAAGTCAGCTAATTTACATTTATGCACACTTCCATTATCATATTAATGAAAACATGCAAATGCAAACAGATTGATTTGAAACACTTAGACACTTAGTAATGATGCACTACTGTACAAAAATCCTAAACTGAAATATTGTCATCACAGGATTTTTCCAAATGAAATGTGTTTGAAGAAAAGTAACACTCACGTGACTAAGTAAGATGGAATCTGATGATGAAAATCCATAATGATGAGAGATGAGGTGTGTAAATGAGGTAGGGCGATTTCCAGCGTATTTGGTTGTCATGCACATTATAAAGACATTACACAAACTGGCAAAAGAGTGAACGTGTCACAAGCAGTTGTATGGTATCACAGTACCAATTGTTTTTCCATAGACTGCAAGGCTAATGTTTTGCGAAATAAATATACTTTCTATCCTACCTCAGCATGCATGTCACACACTGTCACAGAGAACAATGTTAGATTGTTAATTTGATAACATCAAAAATAGGTATTCCATTGCATTTAAGAGAGATAACTCTGCTAGAACTAGACAGGGATAAGAGTTATCTACTTACACCGGACACATTTTCAGTCATGTGTACCACATTTTTAAAAAATCTTAAAAAATACAAAATGTAATCTAGATATGAATTAACATAATTTCACATGTTGCCAAGAGGCTCAACTTTTTTTAAAGCCTATCAGAAAGTAAAACTCTTGCATAATGCACCAATCACAGCTAGTTTTGTCTGTTTCTGAATGCAATGTTCCCTACACCTTAAGCTCCTCCCACCTGGGGTTGTACAATTGGTACCATTATACCCTATGCCACCTACTGTATATTGGCTGACATGGCCATAATGCTTTTTATAGTTTGTCATGCATTGGTCAGTCAAAAATAATTTGTTACCACTTTGAAGTTAATATTTTTCATCTGATTTCCATTAAACTTTGAATATTGGTTTATATCATCATAATCTCCAACAAGTTGTGATATTGATGCATATTAATGAGGTGCTCTTACATACGATTGGCTGACCTTGATACTATTTTGGATACCATATTTCTGATCCATTTTTGATGTCTTGAAAATTCTAGAAGATAGTCAAAACCTCATGTAATCCAAAAAAAGGACATTTACAGTGTAGAGAAAGCAAGACTAATTATTAGAACTTTTAGCATACAACACTGCCATTTTCCATAAATAAACAAGTAGCATGATAATCATTTTATATAGTTACAAGGTACAGTAAACAGGCGCTATATTAGTTTAAATATGGTTTTAGGAGGGAATTCAGTTTAAGTTATAATTTTTTAACTTTAAATTCAGAATGATCAATGAGCAGTAGAATGTCCGTTTCAGTTGTTTCCTAAAAAAAAACTTGCCGTTGAGGTTATAAGGAAAATTTCAATTGTAAATGGTTCATGGGAATAATTTTGCACTTGCAATTTTCAGATCTTTTTTTACTCTTACCTTGCTAAAACTTTACTGTTTTTACAGCTGGAAAAGGGAGACTTCCTGGATGATCCTACAAAAGAAAAAATCAACAGTGCAACGTAAGTTTACCGTATTTTGCAAGGTAACAAATACTGCTTTGGTGACTGCCCTGCCTTGGCAGGTAGCCCAAGGTAAGTATCAAGAATATTGATGTAGACTGTATAAATTTACAAGTACTCAGAATGTCTACTGGAATTTTAGATGTACATGTCCAGATTCCTGTCTGACAAAAACAATTTCTCAACGTTTATATAAATGTGGTATATTTTACTCCAGACTTGCACTTTACTTGAAATAAGAAATGAAGTTTTTAGCTATACTAATCGTCAACCAGAAGACCTTTTAGAATGGTCTGACATCTGTTGGCATAAGTTTGTTATTACTCCTCCTAAATAACTTGTGGGATTGCCTTGAAACTTAACACGCATTCATCCCATGTTCCATTTGGTCGTAAATGAACATGGTGCTGCTTCAACATCCAGTATGGTTGCTGAAATGGCATTCTGCAACTTTTGTTATTACTACTCCACCTCAATGGATAGGGTTTTCCCACACACAAAAAGTCTTACAATATCTTGTTGGTGCTGAATGAAAATGGCTCCAATCTTTCATTAATACAGCTGCCAGTCATATGAACATAACATTTTCAATAACAGACTTCTAATGATATGGCCTTAGAGAAAAAATGAATGTCTAGAGTCCAAGACTAGTGACTTCAGGTCAAGATTATCACTGCCATGTCTTAGATTGTATTCTCTTTGCAGAACATGTTTCTTGAAGGTTTTGGACACAAATCAAAGTTCATTATTCATATATTAACACTTCTGATAAGCTTAAGAAATCCTCAGTCTCTTTATACAATCTTTGGGGACCAAGAGGGGCTCCAGGATAATAAAGTAGGCCACTACCAAAACTTACGGGTGTCAGATCAAAAGGTCTTGGAAAGCACTTTGAAATTGACTAGATATATGTCCTCTAAATGACCCAAAATCATGGGTAGAAAGTTGAAAAAATGGATGCCATCATGCCATTTTGAAATAGTTTAATGAGAAATTATTAAAATATGTTTTTAATAGGTTTGCCAGTGAACATAATCATTGCTGGTTCCCAGTGTGCATTATTGATTTTGAAATATTTGATGGAATATCATCTATTTGTAATGTGTTTGTCACTACTGGAAATGCAAAATGCTTTGTTTTATAATTTTATTAGTTTTCCTTTAAAAATGACTTCATGAACCTACCTACACCTCTCCTTGATAACTCGCGCACAACTGGATTCACAAATATAGACCAAACTATAAGCGAACGCTCGAGTTACTGAGAGACCTCCAAAAGTTGAAACAATTCGCTTAGACATAGAGAAAACAGGAGGGGGGGTTGGGCGGTCAGGGTTTTTTTAATGAACTGATTAATGACTGAATGCTCATTTTACAATCACGTGAATGCTAATTTTTAATATCATGCTTTTTTAACGAAGTTGTTCATTATTCTGCTTAAATAACATTTTTTTTGAAAATAATCAACATGTGACATCACTCGACCTGTTCCCGGAGTGGTATTTAATAATATCTAGCCAAATCAAAAAAGTAGGTAACTACATACACAATAACAATGATCAAATGGAGTGAGTTCTCCCGACATAGAACTTTTAGCTATATTTTAAGTTTTTAGGATTTTCATTTCTTTTAATTTTTGTTTTATTCCAGCTCTTTTATTGAATTTAAAAGACATAATTAATGTGATAATACAATGGGGGCCAGCTCTTAATTAAGTGCAACAAGACAACAAATATTTCCACAAGTCAGTAATCAAAACACAGTTGGCATCTTATTAGGTTCTCAGAGAAAGTCTCGTGGACATAGTTGTTATGGTAGATTGACACATTTTAAGTTTAATTACTGGAGGATACATTGTATTTATGATGATTACACTTATAAGGAACTAAAGATAGAACTAGAACATAAATTTCAATTGATAAAAAATTATTTAATTTGTATTTATTAAAGTACTGCCTCTACTCAGCATATGTGACATTTTAATTGATAGAAATTTCCTTAAATATTGTTAATTGCTATGTACTAACGTTTGGAAAGAAAGTGTAAAAATAAATTGTATGACTTATTTTTAGTGCTGATATTTCATAATGTTGATTGAAATTTCAGGTCCTATCTACTGTTTTTGATGATAAAACAAGCGATATATCAAAGTTTCTGATACTAATTTTGATCGCAATTTTTTTCAAGTTCAATAGACATGGATCAATTTTTACGGTATTTTTTGGTTTAAAAATTGAGATCCACGCCTGACCCCATGTTATAAGCAGGTTTGTGAGTTATCAGGGCACGAGTTATTGAGAGAGTGGTGTATAATCAAAACAAAATTTGATGTTTAAAAATAATTCTCAGTGTAATTAGCTTAAAATTGTGCATGACCTTAAAAAAAACAGTTGCAAAAAGCAGGTCTCTTGTGATAATCTGTTATTGTGGTTCCTCTTATTTTCTGGCCAGTATATCATTATCAGCAGAATTTTGGATTGTCTCAGTCCATAGAATAAGAAAGTTTTAAAAAAATTCACTCATTAGTACAAAATCAGTTAAGTGAATGGATTCTGTCTGCAGCATTCTAAATTAATACTTGTAAATATTATTGAAAGTTAAATTCTGTAATGTTTTTTTCCATCTTTTCTTTCATAGTGTGATATTTGTCAACAACTTTGCATTTGGACCTCAAGTTGATCACCAGGTAGGTTCGATCAATATATTTTTGAATCATTATTTCAATATAATATGAAAAAGATCACCTAGCCATTTTTCAGTGTTTAACTCTTGTACATTATCAATTTATTGGATACGTTGCAGCTTCATTAATCCAGACTATTCATCCCCATGTTAGGAGTTCAGTTGACAATGGGTCTTCAAATTAATTTTCAATTCACATTTCCCCATCAGAAATAGAATGAGATCAGTTTGACTTGGTTTTTTACAGCACAGCAACACAAGTATGTTATTTGGTGCCAATACAAGTGGAGTAGAATTCCTTGCTCAGACTTGACACAATATATTACCCAGGCTCACCTGCAGAATCCAACCACACATCTCATCAGTCCTGTGTGTAACACAAACCACTAACCCTCTTTGGCTCCTGCCTCTGTTAGTTGCCTTTTGCAGTTTGCAAAACTTCTGCCAGTGTCCCACTCGTACTAAAACTAGAAAAGCTTTTAAAGAACTTGTCTAATACCTCTCAATATAAAGAGCTTTCAAATTTGTAAAATAAATTCCAGCTAAGTATAAAGGGTTTTCAAAGTTTTGCAAACATTTCTATTTTACCATTAGATATAATCACTGTTTTAAAAAAATTGTAAATCTTTAATTGACTGCCTCTATTAAACTACTCAAAATAATTTTACAAAATTTGACAGAAAGACCTTTTAGTATTTGACAAGTGATTCTAATTTGCATGATGACAGAGTAAACATCAACAGCATAGAAAGAATTTTTTACAGAGAATCTGTAAGGCATTAGTTGGCTGCTTGGGCCACTTATTGTGTATGATAGCTAAAATCTGCTTATTCATTGGAACTATCATATCGATGGTAACTTTGCATACAATGATTAGATTTAATTGATTTTGTTAAGTGATTTTAGTTTCATTTGGACAGTAATGATTTTTTGGTGATTAGGCTTACAGTTAATTATAAATTAAATCATTGTTAAATTATCAAAAATAAACATGAAATAGAGTGGTCCTGCTTTTACAAGTAAACCTCTTGTGCACTGAAAGGCTGGCCATATCAAAAGATGTGGACTCAGTTGGTGGGAATAAGATGGTATTATTATTGTGTGGGCAAGGTCGCATTTGATATGAGGGTAGCCACTCGAGAATAGCTTTGTAATGTGGGCTATCTTACTGATATGTTATTCTGTGTATTTTCAGCTGAAATTAAGATTTGCTAACATGAAAGAAGGAGCCAAGATAGTGTCTTCCAAAGCTTTTTGCCCATTGAACTTCCGAATAACAGACAGAAATTTAAGTGGTATGTATTTTGTATTCTGCAACATAGAATCCATGTGGTTAATTTTTCAAATGTGTATTCATTTAGATGGATCATTTTGTGTATTTACACATTGAATACAAAAATAAGAGAGGTTATCCCATAATGAAGTTTATAACATTATTGTCTTTGCTGTTTGGTTTTAATTATAAGTAATCAGAAGATATTAAGAACTTTTTCTCCATTTTTTTTTGTTTAGTATCAGAACAAATTTCTGAATCAGAATAAAACTCTGACACTTAAAAATAGTTGTAAGCCGTGTCAGATAAAATTTGAACTTGCTTTCATGTATCCCTAGAGCAATGAACATAATTTCCAGCCTTTTTTAATCTTATGCCAGTATACTGTAAATCACAATTTTAACATTTCTTATATTTTAATGTATTAGCAACATAAAATATTAGCAAAATACTAATAAACAAAATTACATTATCCAATGGTAGCTCTACCTTATATATCATATATACTCATGTACAAGTCAGGTCCAACTGTAAACAGCACATGCCCAGGTTCATCATTACATAATACACCAGCAGGTCTGGATCTATGCAGTTTTTTTAGTAACCAGTAGAACACAAATAGACCCAGATCTGCCATTGCATTATGTGACACAAGATCATGGTTTATATTTGCAGTTGGACCTGACTTTTACATAAGAATAGGCAGCAATGAAAATGTGTGCTTGCATGCAATGCTATGTCAGCAAAGACAAAAAAAAGTGTGGTTGTTTTAATCCAACACAGTATATCATCTAACTAGACACAATTACTGTCCACATTAAGGAATGTTGAATAAAATTATAAACATTCTATAAAATCGCAGTCACAAGTTTTTCACTAGTTGTTTTATATCCTTAATATTACATGGCACTTGTGAAATGGTGGCTACATATTGAGGCCGCAGTATTTAATGGCTTCATTTAATTTACAACCAGTAAATGTTGAAAACAAATCAGTAACGGTATAAATGAGCATGCATTTGTGGTGTTAGTAAATATGCATATCAACACAGTCCATTCAGTTGAGGTGTCAATTTTTTTTCATCCTGTAGATATATGCAAAACATTATGAAACAGTTTCAAGACAGTTGTAAGGATTTTTTTTACCTAAATTGTTAGATGTACTGTATATAGAGGTTTGTAAGATGTGTCCAGCTGCAAACTTCACAAACCCAGATTTATCATCACATAATGATCTAGTAACAAGTAATCAGCAGAACAAACGGCTTAGACCCAGATCTGCTGGTGCATTATGTTGCAGATAAAGATCTTTGATGTTTGCAGTGTGACTCAACTTGTAATGGAGTGTAGACAGTATTCCATGAATATGTTACAAAAAAATATGGTTATAAATTACAAGAGGCTGAAGATGTACAGAAATAGAAGTTAAGCAAGGTATATCATGTATAGTGTGAATGTATCTCACATTAAACTAGCTTAAGTGCAGCTGAAGCAATAGGGTGAGTTGATCAGTTGGATTTACTAGCATACTTTTCCTTTTTGTATACTATGCACAGTTAGAAATTTGGATCATTGTTGCAGCCTTAATTTGATTATCTATTCCCGGGGTTCAAGAACAGAACTAGAAATTGTTTTGTGTATTAAGAATAATGAAAATTTTTGTAAGATAATAGTTTGCTTACACAATTTGCTAAAGTTTTATGCATATTATATTTTTGATTTACAGTACTAATGTATAACAAATATTCTCTCATATTATTGCCAAAAATTACTCTGTTTTGAAAAGACCTATTTTGTTACTGGTATGTTAATAGCATTCCATGCAAGCAATAGTAAAACTAACTTGATTTTGAAATTTATTAAATTGTTAACTTGCAAGCTGCTTGTTATTTTAAGTAGTGCATGTTCACATAATTCTTGAATTTAATGTTTCATACAGCAAACAGTATCTTTTCAAATCTAGATTTCTCATTTTTATTTTTATTTCCCACAACAGTAGTGCAGTTTTACTCTTACCTGTCCATAATTTCCATACGTCCATCCATCCAGTTATGTAAAAATGATGATCACCCAAAAGTCCTATCTTGATGGCTATTTAATGGATATTGCAAAGGAGTCCAACTTTTTTGTTTAGCCAGTGATTGTGGAGAGCAAGACAACAACTTTGTATTTGGCTGTGGCACTCATGTCATTAGCACTTTTAAGCTTTTTCCTGTACTAACATTTCCTAAAACTACCCCGTGATAGGTCCTCAACATAACTAGCATTCATCATTAAGAACCCCTGGTCATAAGTGGTATTTGTCTTTTTGAAGCTAAGACAATTCATTTACATGTCATGTTTGCTTGCCTTTTCAACCTTAAGCACAAAGTTGCATTTATAGAAATTTTGCATCAAGGTTTTGGCAAAAGTCGTTTTCATTTGATTATTTTTCTTAACTTTTGATTTTTTTCATACTTGTGATAAATTATTGTAAATTTATGACAGATTTTTTGGTGACATGCATGTTTGTCACTTTGATGTTAAAGTCTTGGTTATTGTCCAAGAAAATATGCAATAAGGTTATAAGTAAAGATTTTTCATTGTTTTTATTTCATAAATTCCTTGATGGATTTTCTTAATACATAGATGAATTATTCTGAGTTAAAACAGATCATTCTTTGATGCCTGATCTCACCCCTGTGATGTAGGAATCGAGTTCACAACTTGAATATTTGCATTTTACACCAGTGCTTTGATATGCAGACCCTGGCTTTTTAAGACTTGAACTTTTACTGTGGCTCAGTTGTGTACAGATGAGTTCACACAGAAGCCTGCATGCTTGATGTAACACAATAGGCAACTTTTTTAATACATTTCTTGGAAGGGTTTATCTTGTATTTGGAATATTTAGAACTTTTCTTAAGAAAGCCTCTCTGTGAAGGTCAATGAACCATTACTTTATCGACACTGGATTTTCAGTATTCTACCATACTCTCCTTTGAACTGTCAAATATTTCCACATATAATATCATTTTTAGGCCCAAGTAGCAAACCTTTTACAATTGGAAACTAAAAGTTTGTTCCACTTTTTGTTATATCTGCATGGTAGTAATTGATAATAGCACCAATTTGGAGTCCAGTATGGCCACCTTGGTAGCCATTTTGATTGTCCTGTTATTGATACTCCTATATAGAAAGTAATCCACATTGGGTTTTCACTTCAACATTTATATGGATGATATAGTGGCCATTTTGAAAATCTTGTTATGACTACTCCCAGTTGAATGATTATATCAAAATGAAGATTTTACCAAAATGCTTCTTATGATGTTTATTTTGACATAAATGAAAGTGGTACCAGTCTTGCACCATTAAATAAATACATATAATCAAGTGGTGATGGGGCATCCATGTTTCATGAACACATTTCTAGTAGATAAACAACAGCTATTAGAAGACATGTAACTCAGATAATTTAACATTCATATTCTGAATAATTAGCCTAATTCTCATTATTGCAATTTATTTTAATCTTGTTTTAATTGGTTTGATTTTGTTCCTTTGAAATATACATTTGTCATTTTAACTTGCATGCATTAGTGTATATAATTTTTCCATTTTGTGGATTGCAAGACATTTCAGTGGATACTTGAATCTCATTTTTGAATCTCTTTTGGCAAGAAAAGTGAATTGAAATCTTGAATGATTGATTCAAGTCCATTCAAGATCGTATTTACATTAATGTCATGTAACCTTCTTGGAGCCGGTCAGCCAAATTTGATCTGAAGATTCTCATTAACTTGGGAAATTTTCCACCTAAGAAAATGGATTGTTTTCTGCACAGTATGATCTTAAAGATTGTAATTTGAAACAAAATATATGTATTTGTTACACTAACTGAAAAAAACCCCGACTATACAATTATTTAGCTACATTAAGATTGCCTCCAAGTCCAGATAAAGCTTATTTATCTGGGCCAGCAGATTTTAAAGTTGAGGGTTTTATTACAGCTCCTGTGATTTGGAAAATACTTTTGGCATTTTTGTCCTCTGATTTAATGTATTGCCTTGACCCGCTGTTTTTCCAGATATTGGCGCGATAATGCATGTTACTGTGCTGTCTCCATTACGAGGATCTGTTTCTTGGACGTGCAATCCTGTATCATACTACCTCCATACTGTAGATAGAACCATGGTGAGTTAGAAGAGTTAGTTCCCTTTGGTAACTGTTCATACAGTGTGCATTAACTCTGGTGTCTTGCAGATTTCATTTTAACATTTTTTCTTTTGTCTCTGCAATCTTCTTATTTTACTCAAAAATTGAATTTTTGAGGGTAAAAGATCCTTGGCTACTTGGTAAATTCTGTACAACATTACAAGATTTGCAGAGTATATCATGTTGTTTTTTCTTCATTTTTTAAAAAAATCCATTTCCTTGTTTGCTTCTTCTATTCATTTCTGATTGTCATTAAAATGTTAAAATGCTGCAAAACTTATCAAGCTACTGCACACTGGCATACATCAAGTGAATCTTTAAAGGGATTCACAAGTAACCTATATCTACTATGGATATAGTGTATATAGATGATTTAGACCACATGAAGGTAAGGTTAGGTGTAAAGTGTAAAGTGTACATGCTAACTGTGCTGTTGCAGATATTGGTACCATCATGCACGTCACAGAGTTGTCCCCCCTAAGTGGTGCAGTATCGTGGACTGGCAAAGCCTTCACCTACTATTTACACACAATCGATAGATCTCTGGTGAGTATTCTGGCAGTGATTTCCTTGTCATGGTTGGATATTTTGTGTTGAGAGGTCAAAACTACCACATTGTAGTATTGGCATTCAGCAGGGTATAGGAAGAACAGTAATATAAACAGGATGTGTTAAATATGCCTATGTTTTGGTGTAAATGTTCTGAGTGTATATAGTGTTTGCTAGGTGTGAAAATGGATCGAAGTGTAAAGTGGAAGGCAACTGGACATTGTTTATTGCAGTCTCAAGTTTGCATTAATGTAATACTATTTATAGATGACAGCAAAACAAAGGGACATTGCATGTCAAGGTGTTTTAGTTGGAAGTGTAACATTTTAGAAAATTGAGAAAGTCTGTTACGGTAGTGAAGTGAATGAACATGATGCTTTGTGCAGTGCATGTGCTGAGAGATTTTGTGATGAATGATACAAATGGAAACAACCTGTGGTGTGATGTTTACAATTTATTTTATTTCCAGATTGGGAGTTGAATTCAGGATCTGTAAAAATTAATATGTCAGCCAGAATTGCCCCCTCCTTTTAGTAATTTTGAAGAAAAAAAATAGCAACATGTGCACAGTACATTACAAAGGCATGTTAATGATAAGTGTTTAGGTGTGAAAATGTGTTCAGAAATTGTACTCTGAAGTTCCATATTGGATACTTGTAAAAAAAAAATTACTTAACATATTTAGTATGACATAGTCTAAATTAATTTTCCAGTAATCAGTATTCTTTGTACTTGCCCCCAATATGAAGGTTTGATTGGTCAATTTTGAGTAAGATAACAAGTCAAAGAGTCTTAAACGTATTACTCCGAGTAAAGTAAAGTTCACAGTAAGTCTTATAACATTGGTCTACCTCTACATATAGCTCTGGAAGATCTGGTTGTCGTCGCCTAGCAGATTGGCACATATAAATGAAAAATTACATCATTTTATCCCACAGACTTAAAATAAGAAGTAGTTAGTGCTTTATACTTTATGCTCAGATTTTGATCCGTTAACTTAACTTGGCATGTAACTGAACAATATTTTCCTATATTCCTATATATGTCATCATCAAGAAGTATGCATTAGTATAAGGACATATCTCACGACCTTTGTAACATTTTTTACCTTATATCATTTAATATGCCTGAAGTATGAATTATTATGAATGAAATTTTGAATGAAGTTGAGTAAAGAATTAAAAGGATATATTGAATATTTGTATTTTAAAAATGAATAAAAATATTTGTGTTAATGGTAAGAGACAAGTACTGTATACACTCGCTTATGAGTCCAACTGCAAACTACACAGACTCAGATCTGCCATCACAGTGTGCTGACAGATCTAGTTCTGTGCAGTTTGTTAGGAGTAATCGGTACGACAAACAACATAGACAGGCAGTAGAACAAGATCATTGTTGTTTGCAATTTGATTCAACTTAAAAGTGATTATAGACTTGATGCCAATTTGTGTGTGTATATATATATATATATATATATATATATATATATATATATATATATATATATATATATATATATATATATATATATATAATAAACGTGTCAGGGGTATTTGAAAAGTTCTGAATATGTTGTAATTTGTTTCTTTCAACCTGTCATTGAATTGAATATCAACCAATAAACAAAATAAGTTCTTTCAAATGATCTGCTGCTGTACATGCAGCATGCCAAACTTAAGCAGACATATGCATGTGACATGTAAATGAGTGACCTCAAAATGTCAGAGACTGAGATTAATTCTGCTATAGTACAAATTGCATACTATAAAGTCTGAATTAGGCTGTAAGTTTCTATCAGGTGATTTTATTAATTTGAAGTTGATTATGTAGCCATGGAAGATTACACATGTTCTGGGAGATCATTGTTTACGATTGATGGGCAGGAAAGTTGCTGCATTGAAGTTGGCCATTGATGAAAATGCTCCATACATAGAGCAGGATATCTCTACTGTCACAGGCATTAATTCATCAGCTGTTTTTAATATGTTGAAGAATTATTATAAACTCAGGTTTGTGCATGATGGGTGCTGAATTTGTTGAAGGTTGAAGAAAACAGACTGGTTGAAAATGCAAAAAAGGTTATCACCAAATATGAAAAGTGACTAGAAAAATTTGAACGAGAGAATTATGGGTAATATGGGTTGACATTTTTTTAACCAGGTGTGATAGAAAATAAAGTTTGGATTAGAGAAAGCATGCAGAGCTCAAATCTCTTGATGTAGTTGGACTCAAGTATTTTTTTAGTCCATTTTTATGCAAAGGACCAGTAATCTAGGCACTTGTTTCTGACTGCTAGTGCTTCTGTACATTTTTAAGCCTCCAAAAAGTGTTGCCAACGAATTACTACCCAATCACTTCATGGCATAAAAATCTGTGATTATGACAAACTTCCTGAACAAGCCCAGTCTCCAAAATTTGCCACAACCTGCATATAGCCCAGGTTTCACTGCAAGTGACTTATCCCTAAATCCAGTTGTCAAAGATTCATGGAGCAGCAATGATTTGAAAGCTGCCATGCAGTTGGAAGTAGTTTTCAAGTGTATGAACATCATACCCAAAAGTAAACACAAATTGGTATTGAATAAATGGATAATCAGACTGAGGAAGTGTATAGAGGTGGATAGGGGTACATTGAGGTACAGGTACTGTTCCCTAATAAAGAACTTGTTTGTAGAGAATAGTAATACTCAGAACCTTGTATACTGACTAAACACGTGTGTGTTCTCGTATTGTCATAGCTGACTAACAAGCTTCTAAGTCACACTGCCTAAATAATTCATCCACCTGACATGTCAGACAGTACATAAGGAGAAACCAATAATTTCATTGGTAATGGTGTACTTCATTGTCATCAATGTTTAACAAAAATAATTTTTCCTGCATCAGAGTTTATTTTAAACATTTTGTGGTATTTTGTTGTGTTTTTTTTTTAATGCCAGACTCAAATGCTTTCTTCATAATTGATATACATAATTAAATGAATTCACCTATCATTTTCAAACTTCATATTTTGGCTTCATAGTCTCGAGATTTCTTCTTGAGTCAGGCACATGGGAGGATAGTTGTTTGTGTTAGATTTTATGCAATATTAAATATTCACAAAATATTTTATTTTTTTCTTGCAGCTAGAGAAATATTTTATGAGAAAAATCAATCCCAAACAGGCCAAGGTGAGTTCTCAATTAGTAGCTTTAACAGAGAAGTTATGACTTGAAAAAGGCTCAGTAGTCCTTTTTAATCATTTCAGTCCATAAAGTGAGAGATCATTTTGTACCCTGCTTTTCGTAGCAAAGAGGGCATTAAATTAGGACTATCTGTTAGTCCCTCCATTACATTTTCATTTCTTCACAAAAATCCCTTGTTTTTGGATTTCAGCCTATTTGTAATGTAACAGGATATTTATGAGTTTTTGGTGGAGTTCATTTGTCAGTATTCTGTATCATCAATTAGGAGAGTTATCACTCCTGATTAACAGACTTAACTACATTCAGTTCTGCACCAAAATCCCATAAAGATGCCATACCCAACATGGAAGGAGACTTAGTGTTTTTGATTGCCACACTCTTTATTGTAAGCAAAACAGCTACAACCTATGGATCGTATCAGTAAGTTGCAAAATATCAGTAGTTTTTTTAAAAAGAACAGTATGACAAAATTGCTGCATTTTTTATTTCACTTTAGTACACATTGTGCTATACCATAAAATCTGAAAGCCACAAATTTCAGGTCAGTATCTGTGTTTAACAATGACCTTTTTAAAAATTTGAAATATTTGCAGTCTATATAAAGGATTATTTAACATCTGGATCATCTAGACTGACATGCCACACACTTTATGATTGAATTTCAACCAAATTTGGTGGGCAGCTTGATATTGATAGGCTCTTGGCTGAGGTTGATTTCAGTATTCTACCCCCTAGTTGTTCATCATATTCACTGGAATTTCTGCACAGTAGATATATTAATTTAACTAGTTTCCAACCAAATTTGGTATTCTGCATGTTATTGGTTAGACACATTTGTAAGTATTCTGTCATTTATCATTGTACCTCTGGATTGACAAACTCAGCCACTTTCTTTTGATCACATGAATTGAATTGAAACAGATTTGGTCAGCAGTTAAATGAGGAAAACCTAGGCTGAGTTTGATTATCAGGGATGCTTCAGCACACATCATCTTATAGTGAGCTATTGCCTTGTATTGTTCAACTGACCAACTTTGTCTTTTTCACAATGTATACTTCGTTATGTTCACAAGATCATGGCTCTGTTGATTTTTCAGTGTCCAGGTTAAATCACTTAACATTGATACATACCTTTGTTTCAACACAGTAATTTCCTGAAGTATTAATTCTGGAAATTTTCAAGAAAATTTTGCCTGTAGCATTATCTTGGTATAGCTTCAGAAAGAATTTTATTACCAGCTTCATACATAATTGTGTTGTGGTGCTATATCTGCTAAGTGCGGACCCAAATGTTGAATTCAGTTTTATATTGACAAGACCTCCATTATCTGTAGTGTCTTCCAAATTTTACATAACTTGTTTACTACTGTATATGATTATCACCTTGCCTTAGTATAAAAATTCAATCTTATTTCCTACATCAATTTCAGTGTAGTTCTTGACTACATTGCTTGTTTTATCATATCTCTGTGTTGTGTTGACCAATGAAAATTATAAAGAGGGTATGCATGTGTTTCGATATTATTGTTCACCATTGAAATATGTAATTTTATGGTCAAAATAAATTATTTTGAAAATAACCACGATATTATTATCCCTGTGTCTCTCGTGTGTGTGTGTGTGCGAGCATGCTCATGCATGAGAGAAAGAGAAAGTTTAACTAAGGTTATATTTTTCTATTTCAGGAGGAGGAGAAGAATGATGTTCGAAGAGACAGGAAAGGCAGAGTTGTTAAATCAATTCTGCAGAGAAATCAGGTATTACTACTGTCAGCTGAAAAAACTTTAGTTTTAAGCAAAAATCCATGTAAAATTTACATCTTTATGATACTATCATTTTATTTCTATGCTGGTCATAAACTGAAAGTCCTTACTGGAAGACCATTTGTTTGTTATCACTAATCTTACTGAATTACTTGGAGGATTGCCACACATTCATCGCAAAGTTTAGTTGGTCCAAACGTAATGGTGTTGTCCAGACATGCCATGACTGCAGTCATCTTAAAAATCTTGTTATTGTTATTGTTATTACTTTTGGTGTTCACAAAAAACTTCTTATGTAGAGTTGGTCCTAAATTAAAAAAAATGTTCAAATCTGACGTCCACTACAGCCATCATTTCAGCCAACTTGATATTTTATTTATCTAATCCTGAACAGGAAGTGATATTGATATGGTTTTTAATTAGAAGACTTCTAACTATTCCTCATTGGTCCTAATTGTAAAATGGCTGCACTAGGACCTCCAATATGGCTGCTACAATGTCCATCATGAAAGTTTTGTCATTGCTATACCTCTAGAATGGAAAGTCATCAACATGGTTTTCAACACAAGACTATATCTAGTTGATCCTGATTGAAAATGATGCTGATCTTACCTCAGATATGGCTGTTGTGGAAGCAGTCTTAAAAATCGTATTGTCGCTAGTAAGGGAAGGTCGTACTGAAATGGGTTTTCACCAAAATACTGTTTGGTTCTAAATAAAAATGTGACCAGCAAACATCCAGCATGGTTGGTGCAATGAACATATTGAAAATCTTGTCAGTAATTATCCTGAATGGATTGTTGTATTGGCTTGTTTTTATTCAAAAGCATTCAAATGGTGCCTAATATGCCCTAATAGGTCCTAATGGTGCCAGTTTTATGTCCAATATGGTTGTCACAGCAACTAACTTAATAATCTTACTGCTCAAGAATATCATAAATGATTTCAGCACTTACCACTTAAAAAGCAAACAAATTATTTGATCTTAAATTCCTGGAAATAGTTTTTAGCAGCTGAACTTCACTCTCCAAGGGACTTCAGCCTTTCCACGTAGGCATGTTGAATCAAACTGATTCTCCATCTTGGATGTCATAAGAGATAAAATAAGGAGGCAACCTTTGTGACATGGGATGCATCCTTTGTTGATCTCCCAAATGAATTTCTGGACTTCATTTAAAATATGGATTATTAAATAAATTTGACTCTGAATTTTGAGGGGTTTGTTTGGTTGGGGGGGGTGTTTGTTCCGTTAACCCATTGTTGAATATCTAAACCTTGTTTGCATTATATGTATATGGCCATGTTTCTGCTGATGTACTTTACTTCATGCAGTGGTTGGAAAAGGGGAGAAAAATCCACTTGCCCAGTAAGAAAAATACTATACTAACGTAAATTAAGCTCACTCAGCTAGCCATCTTAAAATATGATAGTGATAGACTTAAAGTCTGTTGTGTGAAAGGTTGTTTCAGTGACACTTCATTTGCCAATTGTAGTAACTAATCAAGACTCTTTTGTAAGTGCTTATCAGTATTGAAGAGTGAGATCCAAAAGGAAAACATACTTTCAGTAGTAAATGAGCACTCACCTAATTGTTCAGGCAGTTGGAACATACACTTGACCAAGGCAATATTTGCATGTTATTTGGATTTGGGCAGGTAAATATTACCCCAGACCCTTCCCTATTCATACATATGTAATTCACCTATGAAACTGATTTTCAAAACAAAATAAGGACAGTATAATTTAGTTTTAAAAGAATAATTTGTGATCAGTCCCTATGTCAACTTGTACTAAAACATAATACTTTACTGTTTTGGGATGGCCTGTCATCCATCCATTCATTAGCACAAATTTGTTATCTCTAATACTAAACTACAGGATGGATTGCCATGAAACTTAACGCACGCACACATTCATCTCACGGTCTACTTGGGTCTTGATGAAAATGCTGCTGCTCGTACATATAAGAGAGATATCACAGTGGCCATCTTGAATATCTTGTCACTGCTCCTCCAGAATGGATGGTCATATCAGCTTGGGGTTTTCATAGTCCTACCCTGATAGATACGTTTTTAAATCGACATCTTACTGTCTAAATAATGGCATTGCTTAGATGTTCCCCATTTGACTGAAGGGGGAAATCGAGGCCAAATTTTTGGAAATATCTCACACTTGATAGTTTATGTTACACTTTTCCACAATTAACAGTGTTGCTTTAGTGAGACTTTGTCTTTTTTTCAAATAAAAAAAAATTCTCACACAAGTATTTGGACATGTTTTCAAGTTCCTTTCAGAAACCATTCAATTCATTGGAATGCTGTGGAAACTGGGAATGCCGCACCAGGATAAAGTTGAAGTATAATTCTTAATAAAGTGAATAAAGATAAACTAATACTGAAGAAAGAGTGAGATTGCTTGATTCTTATCATGCTTTTAACTGATTGGTATTCACTGCTTCCATTGCATTCCATTGAACTGGTGGGTTTTACTGAAAGACTTTTTATGATTTCATGGGTTGTAGAAATTTTGTCAAACTCAAGTTGTCCACTGACTAGGAAATTAAAAGGCCTGTAGAAAAGACTTGCTAGTCCATATTTTCATAATGAAAAAAAAAATAGTGAAAGACATGACTGTTAAAATGTTTGCTTTTATTTAGCTGCACCATTTAATGATTGTAGTAGGGATCTGTAACATGTAAAATATAACTTGTCTTATATTTGAACTTTTATGCTCAAGGTCTACAAATCAAGTAAGAATGCATTTTTTGTTTGTGTGTTGACAGTGCGAATTTCCTTGTGATAAACTGTCCTACAAACAATCCACTTTTGCCTTCAGCTGAGGGTTTTCTCTTAAATATATTATTTGATCTTCATTGGCTTAGAGTGAAGGAACTTCCTGCATCCAAGAATCTATCAACCCATATTCTCTTTTTATTTTATTTACTGTCAAAGTCATGTTTACTTTTAGCCCGTTTTATTCACTTTTCATTCAACTTTTCACCATTTGTCCCTAGCTTTATAAGAAAATGATCCATCCAGATACATTCCCAGGAAAATTCATCATATTCACGCATAATGATATCAAGGATTCCAGCAATTTGTTCAAAACAAGATTCCATGAAGTGTGTGTGTGCGATTTGTGTGTGATTTGGATTTTTAATGTAGCTTTTAAAAAAATTCAGTCATATCACTACGCTGTCTGCAGTGTGGCAGTGTATAGTGATGTCTAGCACTGGGGCATCATGCTGCAGACATGTGTCGTGATGTCCCACCTAGTCACATTATCCTGACACCAGACCAACTCTGTCCTAACAATAACCTCTTAATGCCGAGCACCAAGCGATGCAGCTTTTAGTACCATTTTTATAAGTCTTTGTTTGGTATGACTTGGCGGGGGATCGAACCAACAACCTCCCACATACAAGACAGATGCTCTTACCACTAGACCATCATGAGGAAGCCCCATCCTCTAGCCATTGAACTTCGTTCTGATATAACCATATTGCCTTAACCAGTACTTCCTGCTTCCAATATCAACATACACTGTGCAAACATACAGAGAACCTGTATTGTACTCTCTGGTAGGCATGAATGGTGCTTGTGTAAACATCACACAAGGTGGGAACTACTGCCCTTTCAGGTTATAGGCCAAAATTGACTTGTCGTTGGACAAGTATAAGAACAAAATTCTGACTGAGAAAACAGACAATGGATCTGGTATGGCCAGCATGACAGCCATCTTGAAAATGTTTTTGCTACTACTCCTAAATGGATGATCATATCAACTTGGAATTTTCACTGGAAGATTTATGATGATTAGTTAGTCCTAAACAAAAATGGCACTGGTCTATTTGTTGGCCATCTTGAAAATCTATCACAACTCCTCTGGAATTGAGTGTTCTAATGATATGGATTTGTCAGCAAAAGACAATGTCCAGTTGGTCATAAATGAACATGGTGTCAATGTGTCATTCAGTATGGCTACCACACAGTGGCCATCTTAAAAATCTTATTACCACTACTTTCCTGAATGGATGATGGTAATACAATGAGGTTTTCACTAAAAGACTTGTTAAGATGTTTAGTTGGTCCTAAACAGAATGGTGCTGATCCAAGATTCAACATGGACACCAAAGCAGCTAGCTAGAAAATCAGTTTATCACCACTCCACTTGACGGAAAAATCATATTGATGTTGGGTATTCATGAATACATGCATTATGTCTAGTTGGTCCTAATTGGATTTAATATGGCTACTGCAATAACCAGCTTGCAAATCTTGTCACTACTTGTCCTGAGTAAAATGGTGATATTAATTTATTTTAAGATCTCTTCTAATGTTTTGCTGATTTGACGTCCAATATACGACCATCTCGAAATTCTTGTTTTAGCTAGAGTCATTTTGCATCACAAGAGTTCTTGTCACGTCATGATAGTCCTCTAATTACTAATCCTCAATATGGCCACATTAGGGGTTGGTTTAAAGTGTTGTTGTCTCTTCTCCCAACTGGATGGCTATATTAATGTTGACACTAGTAGACTTATTATGATACCTAGTTGGTCCTCGATGAAAGTGTTCCAGTCATGCATCTGATATGGCTTCCATTATGGCCGTCATGAAATCTTCTTGTCACTACTCCCCCTGAATTGATCTTTATGAGATGGGAGTTTTCACTGAAAGACTTCTAATGATGTCTACATTGTACTAAATGAAAACAACAATGTTTCACTGCTGTTGTTTTTATTGATTATTATTCTCCCTATTATACAGGAGGAAAATCAATGTGTTAAAGATCAGAAGAAAAAAGTACACAAGGGCGATCATACATATCAGGCTGCCAAAGTTCTGGACTTTGATTCCATGAGCAACACCAGCTCTGAACCCTCTGTGAACAAAGGAGAGGAGGTTGACTTTGCCCAGCAGGAACCACAGATATATGGTCCCACAACACGGCGACAATGGTGTGAATGGATCACACGACCCAAGTCATCTCTCACACATCCAGTCTCAGTGTCCTCATCAGCAGCCAACACGTCTGTGGGATCCTCTTCCACAGAAGAAACTGAAAATGTAAGTTGTACCAGCTTATGTTCATTTGTCAGTTCAATTTGTCATTGAGATTTTTGTATTTATGTTACCATCCTGTCTAGACCTGGTATTGAATTCCTAGTTTTTCCATCACAAGAGTTCAGTTTATAGTATCATGCTTCCTTTCTACCCATGTCTTTAGAAATTTGCAACATTATTTCATTTAAGCACAGAATATATCACAGGAAATTCCATGCATTTGTCTTGATAAGTTGTTAGGATGTTTAAGTCCCAAGTTTTTATCACAGCCTTGAAAGTTTTTATTTTCATTCAAGGTCAGGGAGAATTTATTTACAGTCATTAAAAGGATAGAAGATTTTCACCTTCAGAAAACATTTATTACCTGCCACCAAACGAGAAAATATTTTGTCTTCTACGTTTTCGTCTATGGATTGAGCATTTTGCAGATGTTAAAAAACAAAAATAGAGCAATAAAAGTTGAGATTTGTATTGTCATGTTTTTAATAACACTCATCATAAAAAAATGGAGAATATTCAAAAAAAAAAAGAAAGACTGCTGCATAAGAATAGCATGAGAGCTCATTTTTGTCCATCATAGTGCTACACACTTTCCCAGTCTGTAATTGTGAAGAAAATGGTGCCAGATATTAATTGAAATGTACTTTTACTGGTTAACTTCTGGATGAAAATTCTTAGAGCAGAAGGTCTTTTTAAACTTCAAAACATGTCCAATCAGAACAAGGGCAATTCAGAGCTGCTTTAGAAATTGTAAAGAAGAATACGAGTGATGCCATAGTGCAGTCAGATTGAGGACCGAATCTGGACATTACAATCCTTCAGCAAAAGTTATACGGCTGTGGCCTAGTTAAAATGAGTATTGAACGTAAATAAATTTTTGATATATTTTGTATTTGTATTCTGGTTCTAACCCTTGTGAATTTTGTCAAGTATTTTGACCTGAAGATCCAGGTTAATGGTAAAAATAAATTACATTTTTCACACTGTAATTGTAGCTTGTAATATACTGGCACTGAATTCAGCAAAGAATGGGTACTAATGTTAGTAATAGGAATATATAGATCATTGCTTTTATACATAGATTTGTGCATTTTACCACTTATATTAGCAAAAATTATGCTGGGGTCAGCATGTATGCACAGGAAGCTAGATGCCACTAACATTTTTGGCCCTGTACATCTGGTCATGAGCCGAAGATTTCCTGTTGACACTTGTTTTCAATTCTGCAAGAGTTCAAATAAAGAACTTTTGAACATTATATAGCAGTAAAGTAACATATTAAACAAAAGGTATGTACATTCAAACAATCCCTAAAAATTAAGGTGTAAATAAAGCCAACAGAAATTTAAAAAAGTCAATATCCTTTTACCCTACTCTACCTTTCTGGTGATTATAGTGAATATATTGTGCAAGTATGGTGCTAAATAGAGATGAAATATTTATTGATAAATGACACTGTAACTCCATGACTGGGTATTCTATATACATGAAACCATTTTTGTTTTAAAGTAAGTACCATGAAGTGCCTGTAGCTCTAACTGGGCTTGTGTCACAGTGTACTTGGCTTTTCAGAACCAGACAAATCCTGAATCCCAATGTTAGGGATATGCATGGCAGCCATTACAATACTGTCATGCATTTCTGCATACCTAAGGTTTCCGACATCAATATTGATACAAAATGCATACCAAATTTGACCGATTGACAAAAATAAAATACTGCAATGCTTACCATTTGAAAAGAGTAATTTTCACTGGGATATTCTGTTCAAAATAATATTAACTTTGGAACACTTGATAACACCCCTGTGTTTTTGTAACTTGCAATGGCAGGCTTTTCTGTGCCTAGTTTTGAAAAAATGTAATGTTTATTAATCCAGCTATGGAAATGAAATACATTACTTTAGATAGCAACCCCAGTTAGTGCTATTCCGTACAGGTAAACTGGGTGAAAAACGGCTTTTTCTTATACTGTGTGTGCTACATTTGCATTAAAATCAATATTGATAACATTTTTATGAATTAAACTTTATTTAAAAGGTCTTTGAATTATTTACAAATGCATATAAAATTCATTAATATATACATTTTGTTATTTAACCATATGGTCATGTAATCATCAATCAGTTATGAAAATTGTCGGCTTTCAGTTAATTGCCATTTCCTGTGTGTGCGAGTTGATACCACTGTGTTTGTTTTGCAAATGCAGGTCATTAGAACCTCATGAATATTAATGAGAATTTGAACTCTGAATGGCGAATGAATAACGTTTCCAGTGGTGTTTTGAAAATTTGCATATGATGACCTTGTGTTGAGAAAATAGTCCCTAAAGTCTTGCTAATTTTTTTCAACTCATGAACATTATATTTACATTTTCAATATACCATTAGAAAATACACATTCTACACTTTCTTTTGGTACCAAATTTGTTTTTCGGAGCGTATATTAAAGTACCCGCATTTAATTTTAAAAGTACACAATTTACAAGTTGACCTCCATAAGACACATGCTCAAGGTCGCCATATTGGATCCACGAGGATAAACATAATTTCAATGTGAATAATCGGTGATCACAAGACAAACGATGTGATATATGTACACTGTTGGAGTGTTCTGTATCGGTAAGTAATTATTTTGTATTTATTAAATATTTTTGTGAAATATAGCGTAAAATGTATCATATAAATGATCGTCCTGATGTTGACGTATATGTAGATTTAACGGGTTTACTCTTAAATTTTTTTTACGTTTTCTTCTTAAAAATTTTATCTAAATACAAATTAATGTCAAATTGTATGCAAATGATGTTTTAACATTTAAAAACAAAATGACATAACTGTAAATGAAATTTAAACAAATTACTTGCACATATAGGTAGTACGAATAGAGAATGAAAACGTTTTTTACAGATCTACATTTCGTACCATGACAAAGTACTGCTCAGCAATTTTATATGAATGAACCAAAGGAGTCTGCAGTTTTATCAATAAAGCACGAGAAAATTTCTAACATGAAATCACCTTTACATTATTTAATAAATATTTTATAATACTGTAAAGGTGATTTCATGTCAGAAATTTTGTCGTGCTTTATTGATAAAACTACAGACTCCTGTGGATAAACTATACTGGTTATAGACCAATTCTTGCAGTGTACCAATTGTCCCCATATTAATAATAACTCGCAACCGCACACAAAGTTTTGGTTATTGTTTTAAAAAATAAAAATAGAGATTATAGCTGAAAAGCACGATCGAAAATAAGCATCAGAATAATATTAACAGAGTTATTACTATTATGGCAGGGGCCCCGAGTGGTCTAAAGCGCTGTCCGTTACGGATCACTGCCATCTCACCTCTGTCTGCGTGTGTTCGAGTCTAGGATTCGGCTAATGTGGATATGTTAGAAAGCTTGCCAGTAGCTTCTCGAGGGTCGTTGGTTCTTTCCGGTGATTTCCAGGTTTCTTCCTCCACCATTAATACTGGTCGCCATGAATAGCCTATCGTGTGCTGAAAAATGGCGTTAAGCCCAACAACAAACAAACAAACTATTATGGCGACAATTGGTACGCGGTGAGAATTGGTCTTTAACCAGTATGTCTTTTTAAATATATAGTTTTTTTTAACTATTCCTAAAACACTTTTGTTTTTGTTTATTTTTCAGTTCAGAAATAGGCGATTATCCAGGACCTTACTGCCAAAATTGCAGGCATCAGTGTTGATACAATATCATCAAAATCTTGTATAAATATTGACAGTCAAATGGAATTGTGATAGAAATTATCAACTTTTATAAGAAAAATAATCGTACATTTGCTGAATTTTGCTGATTCTGGATGTCAGTGGGCATTCTCAGAGCATAGAAAATTTGATGATCTCAGAGCATAGAAAATTTGATGAACTGTTTACAATGTATGCCAATGTTTTCTTCTGAATTAAATGATGTGTTAACAAATATCTTGTTCAGTATCTCAATTGTCTGGTAGAAATTTTTTTTTATTTTTTAACACCTTATATTCTTCCCTACACTGAAATTTAGTGGACATTGTTTAATTTACTGCAGATATTTGAATTCTACAGGCAAAATTCTATAAGACTGCCAAGTTTCATGGAGTTATCTTTTTTAGATCAAAAGTTATGATAGAAATACTTATTTTATTAAATGTGTCAGGTCCGTAACTCAGAAGAATTAAACATACATTTATATAAAGCAAAAATTCACCGAAAAGCCACTCGTTGCCAGTATTCAAATAATCATAACATATTTAAAAACTTAAAACTATTCTGAAAAGGTCTGAATGAGCTCTATAAGAATCAACCATTAAAATGCAAATATGTTGACTTTGTAATTTTGACTGGGGTTGCTACTTTATTTAGACTGTTTCTGTCAACATTTTGGTCAAGTAATTAGGTCAGGTTTATAGCTTGTTTTACAAAATTTATCATTGTAATGTCTCTAAATGGCAAGTGATATTAAGCAAACTAAACAAATCATGTAAACAAATTTTGTAAAGTTCACATTTAATTAAAATAATAAGCTATTACATTGAAGAGAACTAACAATGAATATGATGTAATGTGTTCTTGTTTATGGGAATAAAAATTACTAAAGTTAGAAACACTATAGGCTGGGGAAATTCTAGAAAATACAATTGTAGCGTCAAGTTCACATTTGGGATAGCAGACAATTTTTTTACATATGGGACAGTTTCTTGCAAAATTGGAAATTTGTTTAAATTGCAATATTGTTTTAAGATATACATTTCCAACAATACTTTGTTGTTGCTGTTCTTAATCAGAGAACTAAATTAGATTTGACAAGTGAAATGAAATTAAACCAATCAAACATGTCCTAATCAAGAAACTTAATAATAATTACCAACTTAATTTCAAGGAATGTTCATGCATTTGTTAATGTCAGTACATTTCGCTTTGTGAAAATGAATTTAATTCTGTTTCATCCATTGTTTTTTTTTTTTCTTTTCTTGCATATTGACCAAATTATACATATGAAAGTTAGTAATTTAGTGAAAAATGGATAAATCAATAAATTGATGTAATTAATTAAAATTAAATTGATAAAACAAAATAGTTCCTTTGTTTAGGGGTATGACTTCACAGAATAGAGCTCCAAGTTTTAAGCATTGCAGCTTCCAAAATTTCATTTTACCATCTTATTTTCTATGACTTAGAATAAATTCTAAAAATTGCGCTTTGTATAAACTGATATAAAGTAGTATTTTATTTTCAAGAGTAGATAAATATTTAATTCCACTAAAAAATTGATGCCGTGGAGTCAATATAGTTGACATGTTGCATCAGCATAAAAAAGATTGTTCCTCTAAGTATCATTACTGGGACAGAGATATCTCAAATGTCATGATTTGAATCTGTCTGACTGGGTTGGTAAGGTGTTTTTGTTGTAGATGACAACATTGCAGGTTTCAGTTACATCAATAATGACAGCAGAAACTCTTTTCACATGACTTACTATCTCTCTGATAAAATGACACTATAATTACCATTGGAGTTTTCATTGAAAACTCCAATGACTGCTTATGTGTATAAAAAGTTGATGAATGTTATGAAGAACACATTCATCTATGCTTTCATAGTAACCTTGATTGACATAAGAGTTTCGAATTATAAAACAGAACATTTTTAATATGGCTCACACAAATATGTACTATTTATTTTTTTCATTAAAAATTTATGTTTTTAATTATACACATAAAATTTTTGATAATAGTATGTCCATAAATCCAGAGATGCTAGTAAAAAGTATTTAGTAATTTTCATTTTGGTCCTACATTCTTAGGCTGAAAGTGAGCATGAATCTATGAAGAAACAAGAAACCAGGTCCAGGAAACAAGTCTCAAGGAGAGTAAGAAATATACGAAATGGTGCCCTAAATCGAAGCTTAAGACGAAAGGAAGACCACAGACAAGAAACTCGAAAACAAAAGAAAAGATCAGGTATTAAGTGCTGTGATTGTAATCTGTATACCATATATACTTATATTCAAGTGCACACTGCATAGACCCACATCTGCTGTTGCATAATGCACTGGCAGATCTGGATCGATGCTGTTTTGTTAGGTTAGTCAGTAGAACAAACAACATAGACTCATAGTGTCTTTGTTGCTTGCAGTTGGATCAGACTTCTAAGCAACTACATTAACAAAGTTGTGTAACTCTACTGATGTCCTGATAAACGACAATTTGACACAGGTCCATATATGAAATATCCCTTGCACTTGTCAAAGAGTTAAAAATCCAAATCACACACGAACACCATTTGTAATAATGACCTGCCATCTAACCATTTAATTATGATGTACAGTGTATTTCTTTGTCAAAACTAACTTTAAGAGTAATCTATACCAAAAAAAAACAAAAATGATGAAAAAAATTTTAAAATTCATCTTTCCTTGCAAATCTTTATGCTTAAGTGATTTGCAATTGTCAAAATTTTACACAATTACACAATAATATTTATTTGCTCATTTGTATTGCAATTATCAAAATTCGGTGTAAGCATCTGCCATTATCCTACTCATACCTCCAAAATGTATCTAGATATTGTTTCGGCTTTAATTGTACTGTACAGTGGTGGAATTTGAAGTTTATGCAACTTCAGGCAGGATTCAAGTTGAAGACATTGGTAAAATGTAAAACTTTCTTGCTGGAGATAGCCTCCCTTCAGGTGTAACCTGGCCATCTTTCATCAGATGTTGTTTCAAAATGGGATCTCTTTAAGGGGGAATACTGTATTCAGGTTTTTATATTCTTTTGAGATTAACAGAGCATGGTTCCTTATGAAATTGTCACAATCCTTGGATGGTTGTGCAGATTTTTTTAACAGTATCATGTTTTTACAACAGCCAAGAAACATAGTCTCATAACGGCCATGAGAGCAAAAGCATCTGCCAAAACCAGGAACAAGGAAAAAGTGCTTGCTCTAGACAGCTTGAATTTACTCCACAACCATACCCTTCTCTCAACCACAACCACAGGTAAGAGGCTTCCTGAAAGTTCATCTTGCTTCTGCTTTTATTACATTGTGAAAAATACAAACCTGTAATACTGTATATACTCACTTTTGAGAATAGTGCAAGGCACACAGATCCAAGTCTTAAGCTGTCACATAATTCACTGGCAGATCTGGGTATATGCAGTTTGTTAGGAGTAAACATTACATCAAACAATGTAAATCCTGATCTGCAGATCCATTTTGCCAGGGCAGATCAGGATCTTTGTTATTTATAGTTCGACTTGTAATCAGGTATATATGGTATTCTACATATAGACAAATGCACATGGTATATGTAATGTACATAGTAAGAAGGCTACATTCTTCAAAGCATTTAATATCTTCATTTAAAAGAAACCTTAACTATTATAAGGTTCTTATAAAAATTGACTTATTTCAACTATAGTTCTGATTCTTGGCGTAAGAATGATGTGCACATAGATGTTGTCATGCACATTGCAAAAGCATTCAAAAACATCGTTTAAATATTGATACATACATAATTCTCTTTCCATTTGTTCCATTTTCCCACTGCTGCTGAATAACATCTTTATTGGTTGCGATGTTGTTCGAGTCTTTTAAACATAAAATTGTTTTGATTTTTTTCTATCTAAACTTGTTCAGCAAGTCCCCCTCCCCAACTCACCCAATGTTATAGACTATAATAACTATTTTTTTTCTATAATAATCATCTTCGTTTTTGTGAAGACATGATTTGTTTGGTAATATGTATTTGGATGTTGCTAGCTGTATGAGATGTAATTTTGCTAACAAAGGTTTTGTAGAGTGGGCAAAATGTCTTTGTAACGGAAGTGATTAAATTTGTCATTGTTCGGTACTAAGTTTTGTTCAAAGCTAATTGCTCTCTGTGTGTATCTCTGCACAAAATCTATTTTTAGCCTGTGCTGATCGTGTTATGATCTTGACAATTATGTGTGGTTATAATCATCAGTGTTGCCAAATACAAGACTGATAAAACAATTTTTTTGCATTTAAACAAAGTGCCATGTGTTTTTAAATGCAGTAATCTTGTCTCATGATTCATTAGTTGCAATCTGGTATCCTATTCTTTTTACAGTTTTGTATATATGCAGATTTGACCTGAACAATAGCACCCTGCAACTGTTACAATTTGTAAACTTGACAGTTATTGTCAGTAGTAATAGCCACTAATTATGAAAGTGAACCAGATCAACATCTTACCAATGGAAGCCATAAAGGCTATCAAACCATTTTCCCACTGACTTGTATAATGTATGGCAGTACTGACACTTGTCAGCTGTTATAACATATTCTGTATCTCATCACTCATGGTTCATTATTATTGAAACAGAAGGATTATCTCGTATAAGGTATTTAGTAGATAAACAGAGAATGACATTTTTTTCAGTTATGGTTGGTACATTGAAGTAGGCAAAATAATTACTTGGCAAAGCTACTTCCCAGACCCAGTCCCAGTCTACCATTGCACTCTCTTTCAAAAGAGAATTAAATGATGGTCTTGATCTAATTTCCAGTCAATTTGAGTGAGTTGAATTTTAGGGAAAAGTTTTTGGTTTTACCATGTGAAACTATCTTTGACCTTGTTTCTGTTCCAGACAATAAAAGCACTGTCAATTACAATGATCGTAGTATGACCAGCATGTCAAACTCTTACTTCAAGCCAACCATTCAGAGGCAAACAGTGTCTGCCCTGGAAATGGGTCCAGCCCTACAGCAGTTAATGGGTAAGAAGGCTTCACATGTTTTATTAAGACTACAAAATTTGTCTGAATCAACTATTCTCTTATCCTAAAAGTATAGCTTACACTTGTTTTAAAAAGGTTAAGATATTTAACTGGCTAATGACTACATTCAATATAAAATATATTATATTACTTTGTGTCCAATTGATCTGACATTAGAGGTTTGTATTGTATGTTACAATAATTACCATTTTAATATGGACTTATGGCATACAAGCAAAATCCTGAAAAATTATTAATGCCAAAATATCCAGATAATTGGTTCATCTGTATTTGATTGAATCTGGGTTTCATAAGCTTCTAGAAAAGTGTTAATCAGCACGGAATAAAAAGGAGTATTCAGATTTTTGGTAATAAAAGCTGGAAAGGATACAATTAAATTTACTGGATATCACATGTCAATTTGAGTATGTCTCATGGCGGGTGATACGTTTGCCATCATCATTTAAAATGGGGAAAAAATTTACAAGAATTAGGTTGAGTTGAGATTGCAAAAAAACCATTGAATTGCATAGAATTTGGAACTAAAGTTAGTGCAACTGTACTAGTGGTAAATAAAGTCTTTACATACTTAACAAACTTTTCTGTTGAAAATAGAGTTTATCATTGCTCTGCCAACCTTTTAATTACGTTTTCCAGAAGAGCAGAAGCAGTTATTGATATTATGTTACACCTTACTAAAAACTGGTCAATCTTACGGGATATTACCTAATGTAATTCCACTGAAATGGTTAGGTGGTAATGATGTTGAATTATATCTAATAAAACATTATTAACTTAATTTGTCAAGAAACCCTACCAAAAATGTTTTATCCAATCAACATAAGGATTTAATATTTATAACACACCAATTTCTTTATATGCCCTTATAACACAAGGGAACTTGACCGTTGATTAAGTTAATGAAGCTAGTATCTTTTTCTTTCAACAACAACAAAAAAAGGATCTACATGGACATAATTAGCACAGGTAAGAGCTGTGCCATTAAATTATACTTGGAACTGGGAGAAGCCACTTTCAGTGTGAAGGTGTCACCCATTGATGCACTTTAGAATTTTGTATTTCATTTGAACTCTGTGTAATTAGAATACCCTGGAATATATTTTGAATCAACTGCCTTCCCTCCCTGAGTACAATCTATGTTTAAATGGAACAGCCCTAAGTATTTGTCCCTAAAATGTTTCTATAAAATAGAAACTGGCTTCTGATGACATTCATATCTCAGCACAAAGATAACCGTGCTCAGCAGAAGATGAGCTAATAAAGATAGCTGAAGGGAATGTGATTGCTCTAAGTAAAGGTATTTTCCTGGTGCTTTATCCTTTGATAATTGTTGTTTTACAATGCCATGGTCAATATTGGAAAGTAAAGAGGAACACTTGTAGGGAGTGGGATCGTTATGCATGATTAACTATGCCAACAGGTGTAGAATCTAAATTAAACATTAGTAGCTAGGATGAAAACCAAGTCAGAGATCAGTTCTTTGCCCATATAAATTCATATTTCATCATAGAAAATTGTGAACCATCAGCATCTAAATTTAGTTGCCAGACCAAGTTGTGAGTGAGACTTGCGTGCCAGGAGCAAAAATTTGGGTGTCACAGGTTGCCAAGTATTGGGGAATTAATTTGTATTTGTGGATATCATATTTCATTATTTTGCCAAAAAAAATTTATTTTTGAGATTAGTTAGATTTGTGGTTGATCTTATTTGTTTCCTCAAATGGATGATAGTTGGTTCAGCCTTTAAATTCATAGTGCATAGCAAAAGCAAAATCTGTGAAGAAAAGTAGACAATAATAATTCCCATTAGATATGCATTAATTTCACTTCATTTTTATTGAATGTTTTACAGATATAATGAGACAACACTTTTCACAGTTCATGGCTTATATGCAGACTCCCCAATACAAGGAATCCCTGAAGCAACAGATAGACCAAGAGAAGGTTAGTACTAAGAACAAATATTCTTATACAGAATATTTTGGATTGGCTTTGTCTTTTTTTTTTTTTTACTTTAACAGGAAAAAAATTTAAATCGTCTACATTTCTTTTTCAGTATTACGGTGAGTCAGAATGTTTTTATATGGTGCATATAAGAGTTTTGTAAAATCTGGTGAATATGTTAATATTTTGAAATAATTGTACTTTCACTTCTGTCACATTTGACTTCGAACAGCAACATGCATTTTCACTGTTGGATTTTCCTGCATGTTAAGGCTTTATGCTAATTATAACCATTTTATTACAAGGTTGGCATTTATTTCAGTTATATATGTATATATATATTTGTTGTCTGCACATGTTCTATTTTCATTACAGAGATGATGCAACAAATGCAAGAGATTCAAAATAATAAGGGACATTCACAAAATGTATGAATTGTTCTTCATCATACACTCGTAAAGTGTGTGCTGTTCCGACAGAAGGCATTTTTGGTCTAATGTCCTTAAAGAAAAATTCTCAGCATGAAATACAGAGCCTGCATCCCACTTCACAATCCCTTGCAAGTCTCATGGGGGACACAGATGACTATTTAGAAGACAGCATTTGAATGAGAGATGATTCTAATCATTCATGTAATAAATGAGGCATTAACATCAAGAATGTCAACAACAGGATCCTATTGGTTATGAGCCCTTAGCTCTGCCCATGTTGAAGTGACAATCATAAGTCAAGATGGATGATTGGCCACACCTAACCATCATGGTATTTATCATGTGCTGTCAGTGAAAGTTAATCTGTATGAACATGGAATACACAACTACAGTGGTCACAAGTCCCTTATCTTGGACTGGTGCTCTGTCCACGTATTCCAACAGCTACAAAAAAAAATATTGTGCCAAACAATACTGTGCCACTTCATAGCAAATTGGGTTTGTTCAGTCATCTGGCTGCGCCCAAATGGCAATATAGTATAACACCAATAATAGCATATCCTTTGGGAAAATTATACAAGATATGGCATCATTACTGCCATATGGAATGATCTACCTATTGACCTAAGGTGTACAAGAGGAGGATAGTCCCCAACTAGATAAAAAGTTATGAAGCCGAAATGCCTGAGTGATCCAATCCAAGAATAGAATGGATTAATTTATCTACCGTCTCTGTCTAAATGACCTCTACTTTCAGTTATTATTACCTACAAGGTCAGAGCTTCAGTAGATGTAGACATAATGATGACAGTCATATTTTTAGAACATTGCCTCCGTTGCATAAATAACAGAGCATCTCAGAAATTTTTTTGCATCCCTGGTAATGTTTCCATGAGCTATTTGCCAGCTGGCTTCTCAACTCTCTGTTACAAGCCATGTTTAGATGCATGCTGTTCGGAAATACCTAATGTTAACAAAGATGTTTCTGCTTTTGCCATGACTGCCTCACTTTCTTGGCAGGTTAAATTAACAAGTGCCACCACCAAGTTAATGAGGGATGGTACTGACCTTGCATCTTCTGCCCTTATTCGCCATGCTGAGAGGACTGGATTCAATCATGCCTAGGATTTCTTGAACTGTATTCCCAAGGTTTCTCACCATGTCATTGCAAATGCCCTGATGGCCTTCTTCAGCATGGATTAGTCAGACAAGATGCACTAGTCCCTTCATGCAATAGCTTTGCACATCCCTCCCATCGTTTATCTCTTCTCTTCAGTGGTTAAATAGCAGTGGTCAGAAAATAGGTGACACAAGAGTTGACACTACATCTGTCAATGCAAATTTCTTCATCTGGACATCCTGGTCGAAAGAACAATCGTCAGCTTTGATACAGTAGAGGTCATTCCCCACAGACTAGCCATAGTCAGGCAAATTTCAGCAATTGTGCATGCCTACTTCTCGCCATCAGGCAGGTAGTGAAGATAATAAATATTTTTCTCCTCATCAAGCCTCCCAACACTGGTTGTTGACTTGGTTTTCGCTGCCCACTGGCACCAAACTCGTTTTTTCATCAGACTTAGTTAACCTTGTTACCCAAAATGATTGGGTGATGAGATCGTATCTAAGGGCATTGATGTGGTTCATTAGGCCTCCTCCAATTTCAGTGCCCTCCTTCAAGACAGAATTCCCAAGAGATTCCATGAAGATGAACATACTACATAAAGATATAAATCTTTTACTCATAAAGGGAGTGTTGGAATTGTAAGAAAGCAGTGCACTCAGGGCTTCTAATCCATGCTCTTTCTATCCAACAGCAAATTGAAACCTGTGATTGACCTCAAAGTTCAAGACATAGACAGAAAAGTCCAAAATTCTTTCAACAACTTCGTAATCAGCTTAGATCTGTCTGACACATTTTCATATTCAATTCATACAATGTCATGTAAACATCTTCACATCTTCAGTCAGGGCAAAGTATGTAAATTCTGTGTTCTTCGTTTTGGCATCATCCAAAGCACTTGGGCTGTCATAAAACTATTAGAATGAGCAATTTTTTTTGTTCAGGAAGACCTCCATAGTGATGGCAGTTAATCTGGACAACATCCTTCAATATTGTTTGGTCTGTTCATGGTCTAAAATGTGAACAACCTTATTGCCCTCATTCACAGACCAAGGGGGATAATAAACATTATTTGGACCCTCCCAACATTTTATGGTATGGAGCTTTTCACACACCTCAGTCTCTCTCCCAAGTATATAGAAAACATCGTTTGTGCATCGGAGAGGATTTTAAATAAATGTTTCTCTTGGTAAGGGAGTTTCTTCAACTTTGCTGTTTATTGCTGTTACAAATCTCATTATTTTTGGGTGCCTTGATATGAGGCCATTAAAAATGGCCATGCTTTCCACTGGCAACCTTTCACATGCCATCTCGCTCAGAATATTGTGATCTCAACCCACATTGAAAAAACTTCTTTCTTTACTTACAAGACAGGAAGTGGCTCACAACGGGAATAACCCTCAGAAACTTTCGATCAAAAGCACTCTTGCTGCTTGACTTAATGGTGGTAATTGGACATGTCCTGAAATGAACTTCGTTGAAATTAATCCACTCTCAATGCATCCAACATTTGGGTAGAATGCTTGAATGGATATAGAGTCCTGATACTGACTGACAATTCAGTATTGGTCACATTCCTCCTCAAAAAAAAAGGGAGGAAAGCACGAGACTTTTGTGTTATTGTATGAGAGTTACCTTCAGTAATGTGCCCAATACGAGATAAATATTCCAGTGGGCCACATATCAGGATTGATTTAAGTTTTAGCCAACTCATTTTCAGGAAGAGAACTGCTTCATACAGATTGGTCTTAATAACCTTTCATATTAGTCATGTCTGCTCCCTATGGGGTTGCCCAGAGATCTTTAAATGATGAGGTGGAACAAGAAATTGCCCACCTTTTTATCTCCCCATTTCTGGACCCAAATGCATGGATTATCAATGCTAAATGAGTCAGCTTGGAGTGAATGTGGGTATATGACTATGGTCTTTTAGTCATGCTACTAAGGGTAGTTCAGAAAGTAAGGGACATGAACTGCCAGATAGTTCTAATCCCCCCTCTAAGACTTAAAAAAATCCTGAATCATTTTTTTTATTCCTTACAACAGACTCACCCAGGAAAGGTATGGTAATCATCACCAGCTCAAGCAGTCTAGATTATCACAGTTCCATTCATGTCCAGAAAAGAGAAATTCATCATTCATGCATGGCAATGACAATTATTTTAGATCTTCAGTGGTGGAGGGGATCACAAAAGCTAAAACATCATCCACTCCACAATCACAAGAAAGAAAACCAAGTATTTTTAATGACGTGTCAAATCAGTGATGCCACATCACCCGCTGCCTTTTCAGCTGGCAAACTTCTTTCACTTTCACTGCTTTGGCAGCCTAATGGCTAGAGCCTCTGCCACAGATGCAGGCGGTCATGGGTTTGAACCCCAGACAAGTCATACCAAAAACTTTTTTAAAAAATGGAACTAACAGCTGCATCGCTCAGCATTAAGAGGTTGGTGTCAGGACTGGTCGGCCTGGTGTCAGGATAATGTGACTGAGTATCATCATGATACATATCTGCAGCATGACACCCCAGTGTGTCAAGAGGCAAAGCTCAAAGATTACATAAATACTAAAATATTATCTAAAGCATACAGAAAATACAACAACCATACCAAGTTTTTTCTGTCTCAGACCCAGAAAGCAAGACAGAAAACCACAAGTAATAAAGAGTTATTTAATTGGTGTATACTGAGCTCTTCCAGGAACAAGTACACTTTATGAAAATTTCCACTCACAAAATACCTTTCCTAGACCCTGGCATCTGAATAAGACATAAAATGGAGTCAGTTGGATGAAATTTTCAGACTGTTTTCTATAGCTTTTATTTGTGGGACTTAACCTCACAGAGGAGAGAAATAAACCTCCTCAGGAAATTGAAGGCAGCATTCACTATAACTATGCAATATTTATGAAAGCACAGCAAAGCCTCTCATTCAGGCTGTATTTATCATTTTTGCCAGATTTACCTGGAAAAACTTTTTAAGAGTGAGACCATAATCAAGTGCATAATTCCATAAGAATCTCCTGGCATATGTATAACTAAGGTCTTCCATTGTGCTAAACTGCCATTTGGAGAATTTCAGCTGTTATTACAGTAATAATACTCCTCCTGTGTCACAATTTCACAATTGTAGATGTAGATTGCTTAGCTTTTTCTCATCTTCGTACCTGTAATGTAAGGTAATGTGATCAGGTGAAGTATTTACAGTAGAAAGTAAATTTCTTATGTAAATTATCTTTCTCCCATAATACTTTGCTGATCTAACTGATCACATTACAAATAATCCTTTTCCCACAATGCAAGCATCCCGTTAGCTGACACTAAAGTACCCTCCCCCAAATGATTAGTATCAACTGTGTAGCCAGGGGGGGTAATAATGGGAATTAACCCGTGAGAGTAGCTTCCCTTTGTAGATCTATAATCAGACAGAACACCATATTTCCGTCTTTCGGTGGGCAGGATTCAGAGGTAGCAAAGAAAGTTATCCAATGTACTGTGATCAGATAAGTATTGTATGGGAACCCTAATTTACTCTATAAATAATTGCTTTCATAGAGCAGTTGTGATATCTTCATTATTGCCACTGATAACATTTTTATGTAACATGCAGAGAGACAACGGATCTTAAGTGCTTTCCTTTACCAATCATTGCCATGTCACATCTGTCTGCATGGTTTAAATCTCAGGCCAAATGTGCTTGTGTGAGAAAGCTTCCAGTAGCTTCTTGAAGGTTGGTGGTTCTTAAAAGGATTTTCCCGGGTTAAACCTGGCAGTTATACTGGCAGTTATACTTTAACCCTGAAACAACAGTAATATGCAGGTGCTCATATAGAATATCAGCTGTGCCACTGTGACCTCACTGGATACAATGGCTTACAGTAAATTGTCCTAGTTCCCATCACTTCCAGTAGCAGACAGCTTTGTTTCCCAGCAATCACTAATTTTTACATACACAATTTTCAATTTTTGTTGCTGCAGATGTGACAATCCACTATTGGGATAAATGTAATTTGATAAATCGGTATACTTGATAACAGATCCAAGTGGGTGTAATGCATCACACTCTAGCAAGTTTGTTGTCATTGGTAATAATTTTTGTTTGCTCACTGTACTGTGTTTAATAGATAGCAGCAAAGTCTGTGGAAATATTACACTATGCATGTTAAATCATACTGATTGCAGAAAAATTTCAATGGGATTCTTTGTATATTGTATCAATACACTGATATATTTTTATGTGACAATAGGAAACCTACGTATGGTTGTTTTAATTTGTTTGGTCCACTTATATATATTGTGTCAGTACATTGATGCACTTTTATAGCATACTATATTGAGTGTATTTCTGTCCCTTTTTATTTATTTGTTTTAAATTTGTTTTTTTTTATGTGCCAAAGACAAGGAATGATGTTTAGTCATATTGATAGTAAATGCATTGTATATTGATGTAGTGAAGCTGTTTATATCTACCCAATACAAAATGACATACTTGATAGACCATTGATGTCAGATCTACATTAAAAGCATGCATGAGGATGATGTAAAAGCACTTGAAGTAATAAAAAAAGGATGAACGTGTTAGTGATAACTTGTTAAATTAACAAATTTTCTTATATATGAACCAGCAGATGGTGATAATAACTTTTATCATACACTGTAATATTGAGACATTTTTGTGGGGGACCAATTTTGTGGTTTTAATTGTTACTCTGAGCCACAAAATTTAAAAACCCAACAAAATGTTGGACGCGTTGGATAATGACCACTCCATCCCCCCATTTTCGTACTATTTAGTTCCTAGATGTTAACAAAGCTGCTAGTATTGATAAATCAACATCAATACTACAATCCAGTAATGAAATATTTGCATGTACATTTGTTGTATTTTAACCCTTTGGCAAAAGAATTATGTAACATTTTATATTGTTCCAATGAATCCAGTGCACATATTGCCATACTGTTTGCAGTTATATCCACTCACTAGCTTACCTGGCATGAGCTGCAATTACCCATTCATTGTGCATCAGCTTGATTAATGACATTGCAATGTTCAATGCCCTGATCATCACCAGTAACCTTTTTTTTTTATTTTCTATGTGACCTATGTAGTATTTAGCATACCAGTTTCGGAAGCATGATTTTAGTTCTTTCCTACACTTTATTTATTGCAAAGTATAGTTATTGAAGTGTGTCTGTACATAAAGCTGGTGCAAACAATGCAGTGATTCCAGTCTTTCAGTTTAGTTAGCACTTTGGTGGCATCAGCCTTTTTGCAGTCCAGCACTTGAACAAAAATCATAGTGATTGATCATAGCAGGTGTTTTATTGGTCTCACTGAGTTGGTATTATTGTTTTTGTGTTGTCTTCATCAACATCCAATGTTGTAATTCACATTGATGGAAACACTATTGATCTGGTCAGGTCTTTGCATTATGCTCATACACTGTACATATGGTAAGTAACTGTCTTTTTCAGCAGCATAGTTTTCATTTGTGTTTACTGGGATTTTTGCAGAGGTTAAATCACAAGATGAAAATGTATATTTACAAAACCCTGAAAATTGACCACCATGAAAATGAACGATACTACTTGTATTATGTGTATATATAATTGTTCACAACAAAAGACTGCTTTAAAGAAATCAGTATACAGATGAGTAGGTACAGCTTTCTTCTTTTTTTAGAGGCAGTTATTCTTGTCTTGAAGCCACATATACAACACCCATGTTTTCAAATTCCTTTTTTGCAAGCTTTAGTCTGCATGCATGGTTTAGACAGTAATTTCAAAGCATTTTTATTCTGAAAAGACCACATTTTTTTATAGTTTTAAACCAAGAAATAATTTCAGGTAACTAATTTCTTTAAGTATTTGGAAAGGTATAATATAATGACACTTCCTTTCATATTAAATTATCAGAACTATCAAGTGCAGCATTATTTTATATGAAGAAATGGCTTGGAAAGAAAATCATTTTTTTGTATGAAATATATTCACTATAACCTGCCATTGATGGGATCATATTTGGTTTCCTCGGTTCAAATTTTGGTCAAAATACTAAGGAAAATTTTTAAACCAGAGGCAGAGCTCCAAAATTAAAGAATTTTTCTGGAGTTTCCTGGCTAACATTTGAATTTTGTAAACCTTATGATCTTTATATTTAGATGACCTTATACCAGATGTACGAATTACTAATCATCTACAACAAAATCACAAGTGTCATCGCAGCTGGAAGCTACCTAAGTATGTAAGACTACATACCGGATAACAATATCCCTGTATCAAAAGCAATCTCGCACCAAACAGTTCGAATTCAAAGAAAGTGCCCCCTGCAAACAAGGAAAACTTGTAAGTAATGCACTGAAAAAAAACATTTTATTTGCACGTATGTGATTGCTAATATTGACTGAGGTATCCTGTGTCTTCTGTATTAGGAGTTCCAGATGGAGCTTAAGTCCAAGGTGTGTCAGTTGGAACAGCAGATTGTAAATCTTCAAAAGGATAGTGTGGCACAGCTGAAGGCTCGCTTCCAAGAGGTATGGGTTAGTACTTTTACTTTTCTAATTCCATAGACTAATTATAAATTTTCTGTTTTTGCATTTGACCAGAATGGCACACAGTGATGAGTACCATTGTATATTCGATTGTAAGCAGAGTCCAGCTGCAACTAGTCAGTCTCAGATATGCCATTACATAATGCACAGGTGATCAGGGTCTGTGCATTTTGTTTGGAAAAATTAGAACAAACATAGACCATGGTTAGCAAGTGCACAATGTAGCGGCAAATCAAGGTTTATATTGTTTGCAGGAGGACCGGTTTTGTAAGTAAATGTGTATGTGAAATGTTATGTCTGGTTCAAGCAGGAGAACTGATTCACCTGACATGAACTCTGTGTGGGCTCGAGTCTAAGATTCGGTGAATGTGGATATGTGAGAAAGCTTGCCAGTAGCTTTTCTTGGGTTGGTGGATTTTGTGGTTTCTTCCTCCACCAATAATACTGGCCACCATGTGCTGAAAAATGGTGTTAAGCCCCAGAACAACAACAACCACCTGACGTGAACAGTCATCTTGGTTTAATTTGGCACTGAAAGTACCCATTACTGAGCATTGAGCATCTGAGTCATACCCAAAGTAGCCTGCAGCTGGACATCAGCTGAAAACCACAAATGCAGATGGCCAAAACATTTTTTGGGGACAGTGATGACCAAGCTGGAAGAGATGGGACTTGATGGGGAAAGGCACGTGCCATTGCCCAAGATGGACATAGAAGGCAGCAGATAGATGCAACCTTTTGTCCTAGATGGGACAAAGAGGACTAGCCAACAGAATGAGTGCCCAAAGTTTGAAAGTATGTGAAATTGTAGTCTTCTTTTTATAACTGATGTCCTGGGCAACATTATCACCAGTTGAGATGAGTGTCAATAATTGCTAATTGAACACTAATGACATCATGCAGAGTCTGGTAAATCACACATATTTCATAAAATTGAGTTTTATTTTCCTCACAGGGTTGGCATTCGCTATTAAAATAGATAAGCTACTGTTTTTTTTTACTAAACTAATCAATTTGATGTGTTTAATGAGATATTATTGATATATATAGCAAACTTTTCTTCCTAAAATTTGACCAGACTTAACCTTTAACTAGAATATGAGACAGCTTCTACATAATTGATGTTAAAATTGAGTAAACTAATAACTTGTAGAGGTGAGAGATAAAGTTATATTCTGGTTTATCGCTGTATAGCTTTTTTTGATAAATGTTTTTTGGTTTATTACATGAGAAATCTCTGAATAATTGTTATTTTTATTGAGAGAAAATTCACTTTGTCACAAAATTTATTTCACCTGGCCATACATATAAAGGTTTTTTGTTTTGTAGTATGCCCCTGCATCTGGCATGTATCATGCATTGTCTGTCAGCATTGGCTATTTTAAGCTTCATATACTACAATAAAAAATACACCATTTTCAAGTTAACTATTCTATAGTGCATCCTGGTCTGATGGTTTACTTATATGATGCCAGTTCATCATCAAATAATGCTGCCATTACTTAAAATGAAAAATAAAAATTAAATGACCAAGGTCTATTTTATAAGTAAATGGGTGGGAGGTATTAAACCCTCCATTTGAATAATGGGTGGAATTTTATCAACATGTTATAGATTTAATGAAAAATTAAATGTAAGGCTTTGAAAAACTGATGCACATTTGCCACATAATTGGTTGGTTGTTTTTGCTTAAAAAATTAGAAATTAGAGTGAATCCTAGAGTCACACATCTATGAATGCCAAATTTGACACAGAGCATCCAGGCCTGAAGGGCTGTCAGGTTTAAATATTGTTTGCATTATTAAATTTTCCTACATTACTAAACAGTCCAACACAAAAAATTAACAGTTGTATCTCAATAACTGCTCAACAAAATTTGACTAAAGTCCTGGCATAAAGTACTTTCATTGGACAGATGATGCTGATATGGCACAAAATTTGGATGAAGATGCAACCAAAACAGAAACTTTGAACAATAATTTTCACAACATATGTAATCAACAGCATCATAAATTTCTAAAAACTATTCTATTGGCTAAGGTGTTTCGACCAATTGCTCTTGTATTTTATTGAGACATACATCAGGCAGGTGAACTCTTAGGTCCACTTAGGCCCTTTCTTTTGAAAAGTTCAACCCCCCCCTGGCAGAGTCATGCCAAAAACTTATAAAAATGGTACTAACAGCTGCTGCAGCATTAAGAGGTTAGTGTTAGGACTGGTTGGCCTGGTTTTAGGATGATGTGACTGGGTGGGACATCATGCTACATGTCTGTGGCATGATTTCCCAGTGCTGGATATCATTATAAACTGGCACACTGCAGACAGTAATATGACAGAACATTTTTTAACGCTATGTGAAAAATCTAAATCACACACACACAATTAATTTGACCTAGTTTGTTGTTTTCACTACTTAGAAGATGGTATAATAACAAAGTCTTCAGGCCAAGATATTTCAAGCCCAAGGCTAGAAAGTTGAATGCAGGAAATGTACTTCTTCCACTCAAATCGTACTGAGTGAATGAATTGTAAGATTAGTAAAGTAACAAATGCATGCATGAATTTAATCACTAAAAATGCATTTATGGAATACATACATAAATACCAATGTAAAGCATAGTTCAGCTGATTTTCTTTTATGTGATGTCCGCTGTACTCAAAATTATCACAAAGATATGATTAAATTCATTTTTTTCAACATTGCGACTGAAAATAACATAGGTATTAGTATGATATATTTTTGTCTCATTTAGCTTGGAATCCAAGCCGACACTCCTGAGGAATTCTTGGCACAGGCCAAACTAATAGTGCGACACCAAAAGGAGCTAGAGACATTGACACATTCACTGCAGGCACAGATAGCAGACCTGGAGAAGGAGAATCTACGAATGGTAAGTTGATTAGCCAAACTCAGGGTTGGACAATTCCAACATTTTGTTTACTTAGTCAAAAAAAAATTCTTTGTCATTTATTTATATTATTTCTTGCAGGTACCAGAAACTAAAATGTTTGAAAGCAAAAAAAGGCAAAATGTTTAACTTGGCTCTAGCTGCCAGACTTTGGAACATTTGGGGTTTTCTCAGCCTTGAAAACTATTAAATCTACGGATGAGTTTTTTTCTTTTTATTGTTAGCATCTGACATAAAGATTCTTTTACTTCTGGCAGTGTCATCATCATGAGTGAAAATTTAACATATTTTGTAAAACAAAAAATATCTGCAGGCAAAACATAGTTTTCCATCAAGCCTTTTTTGTACTTGAGCTGTATCTAAAGACATGTTAAATGGATGATTCATCCAATTATTTTAAAATGTATCAGAGGTCCTAAGTTAATGGATTCTTGCAACTGTGATGGCCCAATTTGGGTTAGATTAAGATGGAAATAAAAGGAACTTCCTAATCATCTAGCTAGTACCCATTGTATGCTTTGATGTCCATACTTTCGGAACCACAGTAATACATTCTTTAAGGCATTGAACTTGTGACCAGATGGTGCAGGTTTGATCCCACTCCCACCTTCCCAACTCCGAATCAGGATTAGTTACCTTGTTTTTGTTCTAGCTACAGCATGATATAGCCTTGAAAGTGTTGTGTTGTAAAGGCAAAAGAATATATAGATAGAAAAAACAAAAAACATGCTAAACCTTTACACCTGTTACAAACTGTTCAGTAGTTCATGCAAAATAGTGTATTGGATTGTTATTATGAAACAAATGTTTTACTTAATATCTGGAATGGAATTTTCTAATCAAGATTTATTTTTGTTCATAGATTGAGGCTCATGCCCAAGCACAAGCAAAAAGTAATGGCAGAAAGGTAAGGAACAGTCAAGGCTATTTCAACATTATCAGTAACAGCTGAAAGGCTTCTTAAATGTAGAATTGGACAATGATATAAAATTGAAAACTAATATGGAACCCCTTATCATATCATGTATAACAATGGGGGTGGGGGAATGAATTATCTTGCATTGATACAAGAGCCAGCTTATTTCAAGATATTAGTTTGTGCTTAGAAATGTCTGTGCATCACAATGGAAGTGGAGCAAATTGTGTTACCCTTGTCCATTCATCTCCATTCATGTCCAACATCACACTTTCAATCAAATTTGGTATGTAGGCTTATCACATCAAGGCCTTGGATTAGTTTGATACTAAGCTAGATCCCTGTATAATAATAAGAACATCTTGCATCTCATTGGCTGAGCTTGTTTGCATCTTGCATCTCATTGGCTGAGCTTGTTTGCATCTTGCATCTCATTGGCTGAGCTTGTTTGCCACTCTGATCACATTTTGATAAAACTTGGAATATAAGCTAATGTGATCAAACTCTAGCAGAAGTTTCGATGAAATGCAAGATCAACATATATATTATGGAGTGGTCTGATGAGTTTTATTGTGAGCAAGATATATGCATATTAATGCAAATTAGCTCAAATATTTATCAAATTATCTTCACTTTTTTTAAACAAATGTTTTTAGCTTTAAATACCTGATCTCTCTCTCTCTCTCTCTCTCTCTCTCTCTCTCTCTCTCTCTCTCTCTCTCTCTCTCTCTCTCTCTCTCTCTCTCTCTCTCTCTCTCTCTCTCTCTCTCTCTCTCTCTCTCTCTCTCTCTCTCTCTCTCTCTCTCTCTCTCTCTCTCTCTCAAAGATGATAATGTGATATTGACTAGTGAGAATTATAGGTTTGTGGTTACCTTCCTCTTGTCTACGGAAAATGTATGGAAAGCCATATTACAAAAAATAAATTTTAGAATACACAGTAAGTTCAGTTGAATAATTTTCAGAACAGAGCATATGGGGGGTTAAAATGAAAAAGATTTTAACTGAAGAAAACATAAAACAAAAAATGGCATTCTAAATTACAAACTTTAAATGTTTAGTTTATTGTTAGTTTTTTTACACGAGTTAAATTTGTTCATAGTCCGTTTGGGTTTTTTAAGACCAATGGATTTTTTACTCATGCTTATTAAAATTTGGCAGTGTTTTAAAAGCATGTTCCAAGAATCTGCTAGTTATTGCTAGTGAAATGCAACAATATGATATATATTCCAAAGGACTTGTTGGCAAGGTTCTATGAATATTGAGTATGCCTTTTTCTTCTGAAAGAAATGTTATAATTCGAAGTGTGGGACAGTTTAGGTAGGTTGTGTTCTTATAATACTGCAGAAGACTTCTTTTATGAAATGGTGAATTAAGTTATATAAGCCAGGTGAATGATGTCAAGGCTCTTTAGCCTTGTTGTGTTAAAAAGCAGCATTGTCTCTATTGAAATTTCAAAGAAACATACAAAAATCTGAATTGAAAACCATACCATTTTTCTCTTCTTTTTATTTCAGAATGGTCATGTTCAAGCTACAGATGTGCACAATATTCTTATGAAAGAAGTCAATGAGTCAGTCTCAGAAAGAAAAAAGCTTCTGTGCAAAGCCCAACACTTGGAAACAGAGTTGATCTCACTTGAGCGTGCTGCAGAAAGTGCCAAAAATGTTGTGCAAGGACAGTCTAGATCTGATAGAAGAAAATCAGAGAAAAAACAGAGGAAAAGAAGCCTGTCCCCAAGGGTTAAGGAAGATATATATATGAATGATGAAAAACCATCATCATCAGACATCAGCCAGAAAATTTCAGTGAAACAGGAGCAAATTTCAGTGAAACAGGAGCCTGTTGTATTCTCTGACAGCATATCTGTAGGTCAGAGAGAGCCAGCAAAGCAGACCAGCAGTGACATTTTTGAGGATAGTTCAAGCATCGCACAGCCCATTTCAGCAATTTCTCAATCCTCAGTATCATCATCAGACGCTGACAGAAGTACAAATTTATCAATTCGGAAACTGTTAGAAAACACTAGAACTGACTCAAATATACAAAAAATTAAACCTGCAACCGCAGTTGTTGATAAAGGTGGAGTTAAGGCTGCTAAGGTCAATGGACTGAGGTCAGCTGTGATGCGCCCCCTCACCACTATTAATCTAAATGATCTCCACCCAGCAGGTTCCCCTAACTTATCTTTAGGTTGTCTTCTGGATAGTACTTTGCAGGGAGCAATATCAAAGAGACTAAATGAGGAATTTGAACCAAAAATTGCTACCAAGAAAAGATCAGGTTCAACAGATTCAAGAGATAGTATAAGTAAAGATAGTGGTGTATCATCAATAAGTAGCCCAGGTTCAGAAAGCCAGGGAAGTCAGTCAGGACAGCCACTGTGTCATAATGACCAGAAAGATACCAGTGTATCTAGTACAACATCCAAATCATCCTCCTGGACTGCATCCAATTTTGTCGTTAATACAAATCAGTCTATATCAGCACAACAAAAAACAAGTTTTACCATTGAGAAGCTTGTGCTTCCCAGAAAGAGGACTCTTTCAAACAATTCAGATAAATTTGATTCCAAGCAGTCAGGTCCTAGGGAAGATTCGAGGGTAACAGCCCAAAAGTTTAATCTGGCAGCTGCAATAGCGAGTGCTTCACAGACAAATTCAACTACCAAAATGTATATCAAAACATTCTCTAGTTCACAGAAAAACATTGTTCTATCCTCCAATACATGTGATAACCAAGCAGACTTAAAAGGCATCAAAAGAAAATCAGACCCTTCTTGTGATACAAGAAGCAAAAAGATCATTATAGATACAAGTGGTAGGAGCTACCAGGCTCAGATAGTGGGGATGACTGCACATGCACAATCTAACAAACCAACTACCCTTTTGATCACAACCAAACAGCCTGTCAGTGTTGCATCAGTTTCATCATCAGAATTTACACAAAAGAACAAAGATTCTGCAGCAGGAAGCACTACAGCCAGGATTATTAATGCAACTCCCCAAGGTAAATCTTGGTCAAGTCTGGTTGAGTGAGACTTAGCCATGAGACTTAATGCATCCAGGGATATGTTTGTAGGAGGGTTTTTTTATTCCCATTAAATAATGATATTTCGATGACAACAGACAGCAAAAAGTGTGGTGACAATTACTTTTTTATATAGAAATTGATGGATGTTGATACCATTTTGAACCTTAGTTACTATAATACTTTATGTATGCATTAAGTTGCATTTCATATTATGTAACATTATCTCTCTCCAAGAAAGCAGTCTTGTTTTCATCTTGTGTAAGCAAAATTCAGGTCATACACTCACAAACCAGCAAAAATCATTGAGATTAAATTACTTTTTAGGGTTCTCTGATAATTGTCCAGAATCTGTGACCTTATTATAAATAACCAATCTTGTTAAATGACTTATCCGTTGTGAAGTATATATTGGTTTATTCCTGAGCATGATGCTCCAACTTGAGCAAAAAAATCCTCATTGACATTATTTGAATCGGATCATTTCTGGATTAGACATCATTGGAACCATAGTAATATCAAGTATTGGCATTGTTTGAACAGTGGTAAATTTAGCATTTTACTAACTTTAGTATAAGAATTTCCATGGACCAATTTTTGGGGTGGGTGTTGTTTGCACCAAACCACAAATTTAAAGACCACCTCTATGCCCACCCCCAAAAATAGCATATGATGCAGACACACCCCACCCACTTTCTGTGTTTAATTCATAAGGATTAACAGAGCTACTGGTGTTTGAGAAATCAATGTCAGTACTATAGTCTGGTAATAAGAGTAATAGCAATTATGTTTTGCTGTAATGCTTTAAAGAAAAGAATTCTGAAGCATTTTCTATTTTTTCAATACACATGTAACCAGTAGCTGTAATTTACACTCACTGCCTTAAATTAAAATGCAGGATAAGTAAGGATAAAGGGAAATGAGAAGAAGTGTAACATATTTAAATGCAAGAAATAATGAAAATGAAAGACAGTTATAAATACAAGTATAGGAAAATTATATTTAATATTTATTCAAATGTATTCTTCATTTGATCACAACTGTTGAAACATTTTAATCTTCCTCAAAGCATATTTCATTTTATCCATGGAATTTTAATCCAAAAGAACAAGACTTTAGTATGAACGATTGCTTGAAGTACTATTATTAATGAATATAAATATAAACTAATTACAGCAAAGTCTTAAAGCTCACTCTTCAGTGATACTCAGACCAAGCCACTGTACCAGTACTGTCAATTGAGTCTCATGATAACACAAATGCTTTTCACGTAAGCAATTCCCAAATCGCAGAATGAAACAAATCCAGTTTTTTTCAAAACCACTGATAATTAAGATCCAGTCTTTTATTCTGTTTAATGTGAGGTTCTATTATCCATTCATTGTAAACTGGCTTTTTTAATGAGGTGCAGGGTTTACTAATACTGTCCACTAATTGTTGTCAGTACCCTCTTTCATTTCCATGATGTATTTCATGACCTTTTTAATATTCCAGTTATCAAAGTATTATTTTAATTCTTCTTTGTACTCTTTATTATTTATTGTCAAATCTAGTGGTTGAAGTTGGTCTTTAAGAGGAGTGTTTCCGCTGTCTTTCACTTTAGTTAGCATTTTCACACTTCGGTGGCATTGGCTTTCTTTAATATTGAGCACTTACAAAACTGAGGAGTCCTATAATACTGTGGTATAATTGATTGATCTTGACTGGTGTTTTACTTGTGCTCAAAGAGGGAGTAGAATTGTTTTAGTGTTTACTGCATCTAATTTCATTGATGATGTTCACTCAGATGGAAACACAGATGAATTTGTGCTCACACATAAGGTAGTATTGTTTGCAACATTCAAGTGACTGCCCTTTGTGTGGGCATAATTGACATTTTTAATTCTTTATTTAGGGTATTTGCAGAGGTTAAAGCACAAAATAATCTAATAACATGAAAACTTTGACAATAAAATTGTAGTAGTAATTTTAGGGTTTCACATAGTTCAAATCATTGTAATTTCAGGGTTTGGCATAGTTTTCTGGTTGCATGATAAATATCAGTGACATATTCAAGTATCCTATTAGATTTTTTTGAATTCTGATTTCATGATTTAACAAAGTTTCACAAACATAGGGTCTTGTCTAGATAAAGTATGGCACTTTTTGTTTTCTAATGGAACTCATGTTGGCTAAAACAATGAGATGTGATATTCTACATACATGTATAAAAGAAATGATATCCTTTCTGCATGATCTCTTAACTTTATTTACTTCAGGTCAGATGTCAGGAAACCATTTGAAGTGTGTTGACTCGAGACCTGCCAGCAGGTTTGACACTCTTGTGGAACTTGCTTCCTCTGAGGCACGGCAGCTAGAGAGTGCCCAAAAAGGCCTTAACAGTGGAGGAAAATTTTGGAATCTGAACAGGGGACCTAAAACTCCTCCTGGATCTCCACTAAAATCCCCCCCAGGCTCACCCAAAAGATCTAGTTCAGGAAAAAGTAGATCTCATTCATCAAGTAGAAGCTCCAGTTGTGATTCTTTACATAGCAGAAGTTCTTCACGTAGTCAAAGCAGCAGTTCTTCAAGTTCAGACTCTAGCTATGGAAGTGGCAGGAGAAAGAAGTTAGTAAAGAAAGCATCGTCTTCCAAACCAGTTCCCCAAAAACAATCAATTCAGTCATCTGCACAACAGAACTTTGTTGTGAGCTGTGTAAATCAAATGCATAAGGTAAACAGGGTTCACTCAGATGGGAATATAAGAAACCTAAGCCCAACTGTTCCACATGGTTACACAAGTATTACTAATCCAATCTCACTGAGTGGAACAGTAAAACACCAGCTTCAGAGTAATGTTAATATGGTAAACAATGCAAGTCTATGTGGTGGTGGTGTGCGATTTATTACTGCAAACTTAAATCCACAGGCTGGCACCACAACCATGACAACCCCACAGCCTGGCACTGTGCCTCTACAAATGGCAATTCTACCTCAGACTGCAAATGGCACAACAGGCTTTCAGATACTCACCATCAATAACTCAGGGCTCAATTTTCAACACAGCAGCTCAGCTAGGTCTATCAGTAACATACATGGCCTACCACTAGGCATAACTGTTAACACTACTCAGGGAGTCCCCACTTCAGCACAGAAAAAGACAGTTCCATCAACAATAGCTCAAGCCCAAGTCTCTTCTATGAGTAATGGACCTAAATTAAACACAGTTGATAATCCAAGCAATATCACAATTCAGACTTTTAATGTTGTATCCAGTGGAGCTACAGTATTTCAAGACCTTTCTAAACCTCCCAACATTGCAATTAGTTCCCCTGTTCAAACAGGGCTTCCATTGTATCCGCCTCTTTCATCACGGAGCAGCACAATTCAGCTCCCCCCTCCAAGTGCTATTGGGTCAACAGGGACAGTTGTGCCACTTACATTGAGCAGCCAAAAACAGCTGCAGCCTCCACAGACTCCAGCAAGAAGTAGCCAGTCACACCCATCACCACAACAGAGCAGTGTACCTCGCATGGCTCAGTATAGTACCTCTCTTATATCTAGCCCAGTAAGTGTCTCCAATATGATAGAAAATTCAATAGGGCTCAAGAGTCAAATGTCCAGTCCGAGAGCATTAGGAAGGGGGCAGACTGTGTTAAATCAAACCACATTACCAAATCCAAATGGTGGAGGTCCTGTACATGAACAACATCCTACTCTTCAGAATGGTGGTCCAGGTTTCGGCCAGTTTCCACAGCAATCGCCCTCCATGGCAACAATGCTAGGACTCCAAAATGGTGCACGCCTTAGTCTGTATGGGGACCATAGTGGAATAAGGCCTGGTATAGGAGCATTTCAATCAGGTAATGCCATCAATATTGACTTCATTTTCAGCTTTTCATCTCATTGGAATTCATTTCTTTTTTTTGTTCATTTCTGCATTCAAAAAAAGAATTATGTGGCATTGTCAAACTTGCAGCAGTCTGTTGAATAATAAATGGTATACCAAAATTTTCATAGTCGTTTAATTTTAGATTGCAGTCAACACTCATTTATCAAGGAATTCTCATGGTTGATAGACATAACTGTGGAGGCGGTAGTCAAAATCACTAAGAAATTTCTGGTTTTGCCATAAAAACTTTTTTCTTTTTTTTGAGTCAGTAATTTAATTTATACGAGAGGTTAAGGGAACCAGTATACAGTAATCTTCTGTGGAAAAGAAATTTAGTGGAGAACATTTACCTGTATGGTATGATTTTTTTTTAAATAGAGTTGTAAATTGAATCTGTTGATAATAATAATAATAATAATAATAATAATGGTATTCAGGGCCTGATATTTGTTCAGAAACCAAGTTTGAAAGGTGAACCTATATACAGAGGTCACCTGTTTAGAAATGCCAGTTTAACCTCATATGTGGCTGCTGTTGACAGCAGTTGTGTCTTAACAACATTGTAGACTCAGGTAAAGCAATGCACTGGGGCCCCCTACTGGCCCTACTATTCATTAACAATATGGGCAGCATGATGCCTCTAGGTGCCAGATGCCCTGGGCAATTGTTCATTGTGCTCCTGCCTTAAGAGGACACTACTTAACAGGTTTGGTTGTATATACCTAATGCTAATGGACTTTAACAGGATTTAATTCCATGGGTCATTAATCAGACCTGACAACCCTTTCGATACAAAAATTACCTTAAAATATGAACTTACTGCATACAAACAAAATTACAACAAAATGATCATTGCCAAAATAATCCCGATAATCGGTTGGTATGATTGCTGCAATCATCTAAAATGGAAAACGAATTTATAAGAATTACATCAAGTTGAGAGATAGCAACAAGCCATTGAGTTGCATAGGGTTTGGAACTAAAGTTTGTGTAAATGTACTAGTGGTAAAAAAAAGACCCATACCTTACACACTTTTCACTTGAACATATTGTTTGTTGCCACTGCATCAAACTTTTAATTGTTTTCCAGCTTTACAATGGCAGTTATTGATATTTTGTTACACCTTGCTGAAAACTGGCCAATCTTACAGAAGAAAAAATCATTTGCCTTACTGAGATAGACTGGTCAGGGTTGGCAGGTCTGCATTAATCAGTCTGAAGTCCCTGAGCTTGATCTAGCTTCAACAGTAAACCACGACATAATGATGTAGTGGGATGTAAACAGACCTGCCAACTCTTACGATTTTGTCATGTCTTACAAATATTACCCTTAAAATACGGACTTGCGGCATAAAAGCAAAAGCTACAGAAAAATGATCATTGCCAAAAAATCTGGAAAATTTGTTCATCTGTGTTTGATCTAGATCAGGGTTTCATATTAGAATTAGTGAAATTCATCAGGAAACCAGACTAACTATACAGCAGCATATCAGACGCTTTAAACTATCACTATTTGTTCATGCGAAGCATCTGCATGATCCAACTGTTGATTATAGAATTTGTTTAAAAATGTCATCTAGCAAGCGATGCATGTTTAAGACGAAAGGGAAAATAAGCCTCTTAAAAAGTGTTAATAATCAACACTGAAGAATGAAAATGAATATTCAGATTCTTGTGAATAAAAGATGGAATGGACATGATTATGTTTTTTGGACATTACATGCCAATTTGAGTCTGACTTGTGGCGGGAGATTTGATTTCATTATGTGCAATGGAAAAAGATAAGTATTGCGTCTCGTTGAGAGACAGCAATAAGCCATTGAGCTGGGATGGGGTTGGAACTTTATGCAACTGTACTAGTGGTAAATAACGTCTTTGTGCACTTTACAATCTCTTCATTTGAACATAATGGTTTTATATGTATGTATCGAATACCGAACTTTTAATTACATTTTCTAGCTTTACACTATCAGTTTATCATAAAAAATTTTTACACCTTACTAAGAATTGGTCAAACTTACAGAAAAAAATCAACTGCCCAGAAAAAAATCAACTGCCTTCTGAGACGGACTCGTCAGGGTTGGCAGGTCTGTGTAAATGAGTTACATCTTCATGAGCATGAGTGGAGAATCATCAATACACTTTTTACATATATCTGTTATTCTTCTGGGCATGACTGTTATCAGTAGTAATAAGTCATAATTTATAACAAAGCCATTAATCTACAGAACATTTCTTGAAGGAAAGACTGATTTCAGTCTTGTGAGGTAATTTACTCCAAAATAGTACAGCATAAAAAAATGTTTTATTTTGATAGGTTGGAACATGAGATAGTTACTACAAGGGACAAGAATTATATCAGAAGTGCAATGAAACTTTTGTGTAGTTCACCAGCATCTGACAGAAGAATGTGTTGAGGATCCAATGTACAAACAGGCGAGAAGTAGCTTTCTTTCAGTTCTAAGTGAAGATGTTGCATCCAGCCCAGATCATAGCACCAACATGAGAGATTAATTGCACAAAATTACCATCCTGTTCCAGTTGAAATACTCCTACATCCTATTGCAGTATTCTTATTCAGCCCTAGAACATAGCATGTGAATTTGTATAGATCATCTTTGTGTATGTGTTAGTTAAGGAATATATTTGGCTCTACAGCTGGAAGACCTCTTTACATGCTTCTGTGTATGTGTTTGTGTAGTGTTTTAAAAACTGAATTGTTGGTTGATGAGGTAGTCTGTAATAATTATAAAGATATCTGTACATCATTTTAGTAGACATATCTATTTATATACATGTAAATTAAAATTTATACATCATTGTAAAGGTCCATTAGTATATTCATAATGGCAAAACATTCTTCATACATGGAGTGAAGTTGCATAATTTAACATTATGAGATATGAATAATGGATGTATTTAGTATACAGTTTTTTGTGATTGCATTCATTCATACACATATATAACTGCTCATGTTTATGTTGTATAAAAAACATCATATATCGGGATTCCATATGTACTCATTTATAAGTGATGTTCCACTGCAAACAATAAAGACCCAGATATGCCATTGCATAATACACTGACTGATCAAGTTCTTTGTTGTTTGTTCTACTGATAATTCCCAACAGATTGCATAGACCCAAAATGAGCTGGTGCATTATGTAATGGCAGATCTAAGTTTGTGCTGTTTTGCAGTTGGATTCAACTTATAAGCAAGTAAATATGGTAATTTTCCCAGTGTTCAATAAGGCAGCAGCTTTGATATTGTTAACATATGGCTTTCAGCTGAGTTCTTTAGCTTAGAAAGAAAAAGCTCATTTTTTATTCATACAGGTCATACATGTTGTATGAAACAGAATGAATTATGTCTCCTGGACTTATTTTTAGTCTGTACTTATAGAGTAACCCGGTAAAATTATCCATGTAAAAGCCAACACTTTTGGTTCCATATTAAATCAGTGTTACAGATAGTGCCATGTGGCCATTATATAATTTGTTGAAGACAAGTTGATTCTGTTTACTTCGAGATTTAAAAGTTATATGATAAAAGAAAATGACTTTGTTAATTTTAGGCTGTCATTTAGTAAGCCATGGCTACTTTAAAACTTAGTTGTGAGGAAAAACCTCCAGTTGCATTATTTTTTGAATTGTATTTGCTTTGACGCCATTTATTTGTTGTTTGTTTGAATTTTATCGAGATGTATAATATGTAAATGATAAAATTAATTGCAGTTTTTGTAATATTAAATGGCAGTTTTTATAAACTTATAGTGCGTGGTTCTTCAGAATGAAAGTATATGGTGCAGTAAGATAATTGCAAAGTTTGTAGTAAAGTTTTCATTTTTAAGGCCTTTGTTAAGGTTATAAAGTGATTTGTAAGTGCTATCCAATAAGTTACAGATGCTCTGTCATTCTTAACTGCAGTATAAAAGAAGGCTCTGGCTATATGCTTGAATGAAAATGTCTCACTTCCTACTTTTCATTTTTGTTTAATATACTTTATTGAAAGTTTCTTCTGTTTCAGTATTTCTACTAAATTATTAAATGGGTTTATATTTTCTGACATTTATTTTCACATTAGATAAACAACCAGTGTAATTTCTTTATTTGCAGGATTGGACCTATACCAAAATAAAATTGAGCAGTAAATTACATAGATATGTAAGTTTAAAAATCCTATAGATAAAATGAAAACATAATTACTCAACAAGTTTGTAAATGTATTTTATGCTCCCACCATAAACCAGACATTGTTACTTTGTCCATTCCAGCATGTCTTGTTATGACCTGTCCAATGTCAATTTTGTTTCAACACAATAATTGTTTAAAGACTTTAGTGAATGGGGAAAAAAATTGGGTATGGTGTTTTGCCTTAAAAAGACCTAGATCAAGCTCAGTTCTATAGATTTTCCAAAAACTTTCCATTTATGGCCGCTGTTTGATATAGCACACTGCCAATGAATTGCATCATATTGGCAGGGGCAACCCAGAGGTATGGACAAATTGTGAGAGTGGTACTTTGGCCAATTTTCCCCAAGATATTTCCCTTTTTTCTTATTGTTTTGGTAAACTAGTTATATAATCTTTTTCTTGTCACAAGCCCATAGTATTTCTTAAATGGCCAAATGAAATATGCATGAGAGTGTGTGTGGGAAGCACAAGTATTATATCATTAAATATGATGACTGTTTCAAAAAGGTCCAATTTGTCTAACAAATAAGCCCACACTTGTAATGATATTGACTAGTAGTTATGAGGCTGATACTGCCTATTCACTAAACCTGTAAAATTCTGCAGTTTTGTTTGCAAACATCTGTGTACATTTTATGCACTTGGCTACATTTTCCATGGCTGTTGAGCTACCAGATCAAATCCTATTTTTGGCAACTTATAAATCCACATGGAATAACACAACTCTGTTCTGCGCTCATTTTGAATTTTGTGCTAGATGTGGTTGTTACCAAATCCAGAAAAGGGTCTAAACTGGGCACAGGTGTGTTCTGGAAGATATGGAGTAAAATTGCACATTTTAATAAACAGGCGACATCAGACCCACATATAAACCATTAGTATCAACACATGGAGAGGGGCAGATTTTTCAGACTAAGGTACAATAACAACCTTCATTTAGCATGGATTTCTACAAATGATCTAGAACAAGAAGTAAATTTGTAAAAGAGATATTCAAATGTGAGGGAAATAAGTTTTTAATCCTGTGACCTTGTTTATCGTTTATAAATATTCATTGTAGTAACAAAACTCAGAGCCAGAATAGGAAAATCTGCTCGCCTAATAACCTGATTACAGATGGATGGATTGATCTACATAAGGGGGTAGGCTTTGATAGAAAAGACCATTTAATGCAAGCTTAGGTTAGAATTTTTGCTGTTTATAGATTTATTTATTTCTGCATATGTTTTGAATAGAGATGCTGCATTGTATGACGACAGTAAAACTGATCAGAAGAAGTAATTTTAAATGAAATAATGTCTGAGTTTGTGTGGTGCACAAATTTTGTAATGCTGGAAGCTGGCTGAGTTGTAAATAGGTTCCTTATTTTTTACACATGCTACTTGGTTAAAATTATTAGTATAATGTTAGTTATAATTTATTGTTCTCATATGGATAAAATGATTGCAGTGGAAAGATTTGCATGAATTAAATGTTTTATTTAAAATGTGTGTCCATGATAATCTGTAAACAACAAGATACTAATAATAAAAGCATGACTAACAGATGAATTGAATCATAACCATATTATACCATATATACTTGCTTATAAGTAAAGTCCAGCTGCACAGACCCAGATCTGCCGGTGCACTATGTATTGTCATATCATGGGGTGTGTTTTTTTGCTAGGACTCTCCTCAGAAGTGAGTACATACAGTACTGTATTCAATGGAATACCACACTATACACTTTGAAATAAAAAGAATTTCATGAGGATTGGCATCACTGCACATTATTATTATATGATTGGTCAGATCTCTAATCCAATATATTATGTGTATGGTATACGAGTTGGGAATGACATGTAAGTATGGTATTTGACAGCACACATATATTAAGATAATAAAACCGAATGGCTATTGAACCTGTTGCAATTTTATATTTACAGTAACTAATATTAATTAATTTACAGTAACTAATAATAAATGAATAAAACAATTTGAAGAAGATAAAAAAAATGAGAAGTTCAAGACCCTAAATGAGTCAAACTTGATACATCTGACTTAATGTTGCTTTACTGTATATTTTGAGCTAAGCTAATCTGAATGCACCAAATAAGATGGAAAGTTTAAAATATTTGCATAAAATTTTGCTAGTTTTCAGCTTATTTTTTTATTTAAAACTATGCCTCTCTTGGAATAGATGTTTTTTAAGTTAACCACTGATGTAATAAAAGTATCCCCATCACGTGTATAAACATCCAGAGACATTTCTGGATGAATATCAAGGTTAATGTTGGCAAACTTTTATGATTCTTCGTCTATCATTATGGGCATGACCTTTATAACATAAAATCCATTAGACTAATTTAACCCACATTAGGTGATAATATATCCAGTATGCATGATGGTAGATTCTGATTGTGGATTTTAGTTGACACTTCTCTCCTACCATGCACGCTAATATAGAACCATGCATATATAAGTAGCTATTTTTATGCAAATTTTGACCAAAGCTAGGGATGTGCAGGTATGTGTGTGTATTACAGTGAATATGGTACAACTTTTATGTGATTGTAAATCCATTCATGAACAAGAAATGATTTTTTTCTAAAAGCAGGGAGCATCAGATCTGTGCTGTCCATCTATCACACTTTGCCTTCCACTGTATAACTTCAGAACCAAATGAGATGAAGGAGTGAGACTTGGTATGTTTGTACATCATCGCTAGAACGAGTGTCGTGTACGAATCTGGAGATCGTATATTAAAAGTCAAGGTCATGGCTGAATATTTGGTGTTTTCCATCACATTTCCACTTTATAACTTTAAATTTGTTTGAGATTAAAGGATGAAATTTTCAATGGATGTACATCACTGTTTTGTGTTACATTGCAGTTGAGATCACGACTGAGTATGTTTTGTTTTCCATTACTTTCGCTGCTTTATATCTTTAAAGTAGTGGTGTATATTACTGGAAGACATGTTGCATAAGGTTGCTTATCTTCAAAGTCAGGGTCATAGTTTAATATTTTTTCCATCGCCCTTTGTAGCTAAACAACTATTTGTACGTCATTACTAGAATGTATGACATGTACCATATTGGGACTCCTGTCATCATGGTCAAGATCACACATCTCTATTGTTTTTGATCATCATTTAAATTTTTATTGTGTGCCACATCTTTAACATCATTGTCCTTGTCTTCCATGTTGAATTTTTCTTGTTCTTTTTGCTCCGTGATTATGAAGCCATTTGAGACTTAATGTAATTATATATCATCACTAAATGGGGTCATAAACTACATTGAGAGTCCCATCTTCACAGTCCCAGGTCACAAGTCATGGTTCAAGTTTCAGTCACATTTAGCCTTCTGGTTTACAACTCAACAGTTGAATATGATAAGTGGATCAGTCTAGGTTAACATGTAATTAGATGTGTTTCATTGCATGTTTGAGGTCTTGTCACAAAGGTCACGAAGGTCAGGGCTGCTGGACAGTATCAACAGCTTTACTCGTCATCCTGACTTGCATTCCTCTACGACATGGCTATTTTGAATGCATTTTGTTTTAGTTTCTTTTCTGACTACTTTATATGAAAAGTTACTTGAGGAGGTCTTATCCCAAAGGTCAAGGTTACAGGACAATATTTCATAGTTTCTTTTCTGACTATTTTATATGAAAAGTTACTTGAGGTACAAGAATGCACATTTCCACTGAAATATTTTAAGATATGGCAGTGAAACCAGCTTTTGATGTATGACCATGGTAGTGGGAGGGACATAAGTACAGTGAATTTGCTTATTGGTTATTAATTTCACATTTGTCTGCAAACCCTATAGCTGATATTTATCATCATCATTAATCTCTTAAGAGGTCATTGGGGCACCACAGTTGACTTTACAACCAATTATCTCCATCTTTCCCTGTTCTCTACTGCCATTTGAAAATCTCCAAATACCATGCTTGTCCACTCCTTAATGTTGTCTTCCGACCTCTTTTTCTCTGTCTGCCTCTTTTTCTGCACCGTGACACTGTTTCTTGCAAGATTGCTTTTGCCAGTCCAGATGATCTTGAAACATGACCGTACCACTGTTTGCACTTTTTTTTTTTACAGTGGTCAAGAAGTTTCATAGGATCCAATGGCTCATTGGATCCTGTTTTTTAGTTGTTCATTGGTTACATGGTCAATGTATGAGATACCCAAGATCTTGCAATAGCATCGCATTGCTCATATATATTTTGATATATATATGTTGTCAATAAATTGAAATAGTATAATTTTGGACCATCTGCTCTCATTCCACTTGGACAGTTACCCAAGAGTCAGAACTTGTATAATGTGTTTGCTTGATATGGTTGCCTAGGAACCCCAGGGGAGGGATCCAGAATGTTGTCATCTTACAAATGTTTTCCAGATGGATGAGTAATTTAAAAACGTTAGTCATTTTTGACTCCGCAGTTTTTGGAGGGGATAGAGTTACAGGTAAATGGATGGATAGACGGATTAAGAATATCAGAATATCACTACTTCCAATGTGTGGGATAATGATTGATCCATTGTATTGTTTGGGGTTACAGAAACTTATTAGTCAAAAGAAGGATAACTATATTTGTATGTTAATGTATTATGATTGTATCATTGTTTATGCCATGTTGTAGTTTTAAACTTCCCATAATGATTCTGTCCAGATTCCATCCAATTTTGCACAATCGTAATTGCAATTGAAAATTGACTTGTACTTTTGTTTACAAATGAGATTAACCATTCCAAGTCATTGAAACATCAGAATATCTCAGGAACAAGATGGTGTGATATACAACATCGTATAAGTCATTAAAAGATATAAATATTATTTTTTAACCAGAATTTTTATAATGGTTAAACGAACTGGTGTTTCTAGAGAAATATATGAAGAGTAATGAAATAAAATTCCATCTCAGGAAGTACCATCTTGTGAATGAATGATAACTTGTGTACATACATACATGCAGTCATGTTGTGTGATGATTATTTATCCTAGTTGTGTGGTACACCAAATTTTTCAGCAGTGTTTTTTTTTTATTATTGTGCCATGTAACATAAATTTGTTTTATGTGTACCTGTATTTCTATGATTTTTGACAATACAAAAATCTTTAGGATATGTGATAATTTTCTGTGGCATCTTGAGCTCTAAATTTTAAATTAAAGATTCACACACACATTATATATATATATATATATATATATATATATATATATATATATATATATATATATATATATATAGAGTGTGTGTGTGTGTTTGCATTAAATATCTGCTTTAATCCTACAACACCACCAAGCAGATAAACACTCATTGGTGCTCCATGAAAATCAAGATCTTAAACAGTAGTGTAATGTCCTATTGCATGCTAAAACCATGAACTTCATAGACCCAGTGTTTGGCACATTAGGGTGGATGCATTTGACTGAAATCCTGAGAAAAACAAAGTATAAACCCAGATTTACAGGTGCATAATACAACAGCTGTTGGCTTATTATATTTCTTCCATGATAAACCCTCAGGTTCTGCCTTATAAATATGAGGATACATGGAATGTTCATGTTACAGAACAAGGCTGAGTTTAATGACAATTTATCCTCACTGCATGACTGGTCACCCAAGTCAATCCAATATATTATATTTGTATTTATTGCCCTTTTTAAACAAGTTGAATCTTTCCTTATATAACTATTTTTTATGGTGCTAGCTTTACTGTGCTGGTGTTTCTTAAAACCCACAATCAGAAAAACACAGGTTGAAAATGACCCACAAGTACAAGATAAAGCTACCATAAATATTTTCAGATATCAAGACAAACAGGCACCATTTTGGTTGTATCTGTATTATTTGTCCAGATAACAAAGAAATTTCTGAAATACCTGTTAACATTATTTACAAAAAGATAAAGTGACTGGTTACAGATAAGAATGATGAACTTTGGATTTAAACTTAATACACAAGACACATTGTCATTCATTATATGAAATAGCTAATCCAACAAAGGCTTAAGTGTGGAAAATCTAATCTTCATTTAAGATTTGTAATTTTGCAACCAAGTTTTGGGGTCTTTAAATTAACATTTTCTAATAAGACAGTGGCTGTAACTGAAATTTATCTAAAGAAAATGTACATGTTTTTCATAAAACTTTTCAAACTAAAATAATATGAAGGTAGTTGCATGGACTGATACATATTGTATCAAGCACTCGTACAAAAGAGAAATTGAACAAAACAACTTAAACTGTATATGAAACTTTTAGTTGTGCTCAAGTGAAGGTTGGAATTCCATTTTGGGTGCATAATTAATAATTCTGAAAATTATTTATGCCAATTGTTTTAAAATGTTGTTAGAAAATATGTGAATTAAGTTCAGCTTTGTCCATTGCCTTAATTTTGTTGGTTTTGGAGGCATTTATCTATCAAAAAATCTGTAGCATGCATCTATGAATATTTAGTATTTGTAATAACAGGCACTTTTGTTTATTTACCTATGTTGGCCCTGAAAAGCCAGTCTAGCTGCATAAAGGAACATGACTCGAATTTAAATCTTGGGAAATGATTAAAATTTGACTGATTTTATCCATTGGGAAAGCTGACAGCTGTTTAGTGTTTGAAACAGAATCTTTTCAGTGGAAAATGTTGATTAAAGGTATTTACTAGAATATTTTCTACCAAAATCTTTTATGAATTTTTTTAATCAATTCTATGTTTAAAAGTCATAAAATGTAAAATTTTATTGTCTTTAGAGTGATATTGATATTTGCTTGTGATCATAAAAAGAAACAATTTTCGCTAACTATTAATATTCATTCCTGGGACCTTCTTTAATGTGCCATGCTATCTTAATCCACCAATTTTTAAGAATGTTCAATAATTTGAGTTAGTGGGGGCACATTATAAGGCATGTGCTTATCTGAGAAATACAAATTTTGATCAAAAATGCAGATTTTTCATCTTTTTTATCAGACATTTGTTTATGTTGAATATGATGTGCTTGCAAGTACACTGACTCTTCCAAAGCAACACACTTTTGTTTGAAATTCAAAGCTGCTATAGGGTTTAGAAATTCATCTGAATAGAATGTTTTTGTTTTTTAAAAAAATTTGTATGTTTAAATTCTGATTCTAAATTTATTATATTGACAGAGGTTGTCAATGAACAATTAACTGAATTGACAATTAAGTTAATTGATTGAACAATTAACTTGAAAGCATAAAGAAAATGGATTTATTATGAATTGATTGATATAGCATCCTGAAAGCATTTTGTTTTGATCCAGAATAGAAAAAAAGCACATTTGCTTAGGTTATGTATTCATTGACACCAAAAATTTACTTGTCTTTACATACAATTTTTTATGTACATCTGTATATTACAATAACATTCAATGAGTAATATTCTGGGCAAGTAGAATCCATTAATAGAAGCAGTATTGCTGGTATTTTTTGGCATGTTAACACATGTATTGGACCTTTCGATCAGCTCTCACACATATTTCTTTTTAGTGTTGTAAAAAAAATAGTTGGACATTATATTTGCTGGAAAATATGAAATTGGTGAAATCTATTAATGCACTTTCTCTTTTGTTTATTTTGTACATATCTGTCCAGCCACAACCTTGATCAGGCCAATGGTAAAATGTTCTGAGATTAAATTTAGTGGTAAAAGACTAGATTGTCTCTTATTTTTTTTTCTTCTAATGTTTCCTGTTAATTTTTTTTTCTGATAAGGTGGAAGAAAGCTATGACACTGAAATAAAGCACTAAGTGCATTTTCAACATAAATCACATTTTGTTTAGGACTTGCTTTTACTCGAGTGTCATCAGTCTTATGTTGATTTTAGGGTAATATCTTTCAGTACAATGCCCTTAAATAAGTTAGATCTTACCAATGAGTCCAATGATCGAGGTTTCCTTTCATTATTTAAATTTATAGTTGAAATTAACAGTATGCTAATGTGCTGCTTGCACATATTGTAGTGCTATACGGTAATATTTGCTCCTTGTCTTTATTAAGTCTTGGCTTATAATAAATAACATTTTTACTAAGCCTTTGTAATTTTTTCTGTTATGAGAGGGTTTTCTTTGTAATTATTTCAGTTATGATAGGGTTTGTTGAATATTTTGAACTTGTGAATTGATTAATTAGTTACCTTTGTTAGCTTGGTGCAAGTGTCTTTTTTTATCATACATGTATATTTTATTTATTATTTTCTGCTCATATTTTTAGCACAACCATAATATACAAGTCATGATTGTATGAACCCCCACAAAAATAAATTTGACAGTTTTATTTATGAAAAATGTTTTTTTTTCCTCCCTCTCTCTCTCTCTCTCTCTCTCTCTCTCTCTCTCTCTCTCTCTCTCTCTCTCTCTCTCTCTCTCTCTCTCTCTCTCTCTCTCTCAGTATGACTATATATACATGCAAATGCACTAGATTTGGACTTGTCCATTTATTACTGCTTGAATTTATTTTATAGGATGAATGAAATAGAAATATAGTTTGTTTATTGTCTACCTCTACATAAAGTGAGGAACATTATTTTAGATTTGTTCATCTTTTCATTGATCTTTTAATTCATCCCACTATCATTGCCATGTAATAGATTCTTTAAATAATGGATTGAAGATCAATTTGGTTTGCAGCATAATGTTTAGACCTTGGATGAGTTCATTTGTGAACCTTCTATATCACCACATAGTAGAGTTAAGACCCCTGATTGTCACACCCACCCACCCATTTTCTTTTCCTGATTGACATACCAACTCCTTTAATGATTATTAGATTTAAAGTAAATTTTATTTGCATTTGCAGATTGATAACAATGATGTCTTGACTGAATTCAGTTGTTGGCATTCACACTAACATTCAGTGGAATTAACAAATTATGATTATCTTCAGACCTACCCACTTTCAATTCTAGGAGCTTGTCTGTGGATTAATTGTGTACTTTTGAATAAAACGTCTGCATTGCATAAATGTTAACCAGCAGATCCAATACACAAATAACGCTTTTAACTTTGTGAAACTTCCCAGTCGGAAAGCCTCTGTGTTGAAGCAAAGGAACCAAGAATATCACAACAAAAAAAAATTGCTCTACATTATACTGCCACTTCTAATCCATCCTAATTGCATATAGTGAATGAAGTTTGATCATCAAGGTCAAGGTAAGGAATCAGTTTTCCTTTATCCTAGTACATTCCAGCCTCGTGAGATTAAGGGCTGAAAGATGTCTTTAAGGTCCAAGCCACAAGCCATTATTTTCTGCTTTATAACGTATGAATTATTCAAGTTTGATAAAATTGTATACATTTATATATTGTCACAATAAGATATGTTGAATTTTACAGCTGGAGTCCGACCTGGTGTGCAGATATGCTCCATCAGTGGACGTCCATTGATGGAGTATATCTGCACACCAGGTCTGATCGAAGACTGTTCGATCTGGCACGACTGCGCTCAAAGACCAAAGTGAGATTAGTGCTTATCAGGGAGATAATCTTTCCTGACAATGCGGCTCTTGTGACCCGCAGAGGATGCCCTTCAGACATTGGAAGACCGTTTCGCTGATGCCTGCAAGCAGTTCTGGCTTATCATCTGTCTGGAAAAGACAGAGAGACAGCGTGCAAGATGTCACCACTGCCCCATCCATCAAATTGACCCTGTCACTCTGGAAGTAGTGAACAACTCAACATACCTGGGACCAACCATCAGCAACACTTTTTCACTTGATGTGGAGCTGGAAAGAAGGCTTGGAAAGGCAAACACCATCATGGCCTGATTAACGAAGAGGGTGTGAAAAAAACAGCGCACACCAAGGCTCAAGTCTACAGGCCTGCGTTCTCAGCACCCTACTATGTGGAAGTGAGACCTAGAGTACCTACATGAGGCAAGATCATCGACTCAACTCCTTCCATATACGGTGCCTGGTAGGCATCCTGAAAATCAGCTGGCAAGACCACGTCCCACACGGCGAGATCCTTCAGCGTGCAAGTATCCCCAACATAAACTCCCTGCTGAGCAAACGCTATTTCCGATGACTGGGACAAGTCCAACGCGTGGAGGATGAGAGACTGTCAAAGGCCGCCCCTCCCTCCGCTTCAATGATGTGTGCAAGGGGGACATGAAGGCATTCTGTATTTCACCTGACAGCTGAGAAGTGCAGGCCAAGGACCGTGGCACCTGGAGACTGGCGGCAGCAAATGTATAACAGTAACAGTATTTTATTTTATTATAAGGTATTTTTTCACACACTCACTGCAAAACGTTGCAGGTATCTTAACTGAAAGAAAAAGGACATCACTGTTAGCACATTTTACTCACAGAATACCAACGCACACCCAGCTGCACTGTATTGTGCATTACCATAACGGTTAGGTTGAAATGATTTGACTTTTGACAGATAACTCGGGTGACAGATAAAACCGAATGCTACTTAATACAAAATCAGTTTTACTTATCACTGCCAAACAGAGCCATTCAAGACTTAAACAATACCATTTAAATGTTACGTATGACAATACCTGCATACCAATGGTACATAATTGGTGTGGAATGAACGGTGAAGAGTGGCCATATATTTGGTGTACACGTGGATAAAAGCTTGTTATGGAATGAGTGGTGAACAATGATAAGATACCTGGTGTACCAGTGGATAAAAGTTTGCTGTCGAATGAGTGGTGAACAGTGTTAAGATTCTACGTGTACAAGTGGATAATAGCTTCCTATTAATTGAGTGTTGAACAGTAATAAGACACTTTGTTTCAAGTGGATAATATAGCTTGTTGTGGAATGACGATATCATCACTTCATTAAAAAAAACTTACCTTTGGCAAATAAAGAAAAATAAAACTTATTTATGTTCAACAAGTGTTCTTCCTACTTTTCATACTGTAATGTTTCATTGGGTATTTCATCATGTACAAACCTTCATAACATTTAAAGTTGCAAAAAAGCTTGTAAAATCATACTTTATACTCCATAATTCAAAAATTGGAACGGCTATACATTTTTATATAAGCAATATAGAATATTTCTCAAAACTGTAATATAGAATATTTCTCCAAAATGCAAAAAGATGTATAAAATATATAACAAATCAACTCTCTCTCTCTCTCTCTCTCTCTCTCTCTCTCTCTCTCTCTCTCTCTCTATATATATATATATATATATATATATATATATATATATATATATATATATATATATATATATATATATGTGTGTGTAAATATTAAAAACAACCGGTGATGATGTTCGTGGAACCTAGGGTTAATGTACTTTAGTGGCGCCCTGCTTTACTAAAGAGAACTGTTTTTATATCGTTAGCTTGTGAAGAAATGCCAATGTTACGGTAAAGTGAAGGTAAAATACGGTTAAAACTGTAAATCGATTGTGCTCCACCCACCCATTTCACGGCAATACTGCATAAAAAAGAAGGCATCTAGGTAGATTAGTTCTTTGTAACTGAATCTTTTTTATGTCTTTTCTGATAAACAAAACTTTGTTACACTTGTAAATGTTTTGACAGAAATAAGGAAATAAAGCATAAGTTTCATTATTCGTTTCAGTGTTAAAAGAGTACAGATCATAAATATATTTGGATGAAAAGCATTACAAGCAATATACAATTTGAAAATTTGAACAAGTGAAAAAACTTTGTTCCTGTTACGTCAAGAATCATTTGGTCTCGTTCAACTAGTCTGTCTCGTGGCTTCGTTAGATTTTCGCGCAACAGTTTGGTTAAGCTAATCCTGAATTCATTATAAATATTCTTTCGCCTTATTTTTGTCTTGATTTTAAGCTAACGCAAAGGAACCATCAGGTACCAGTATAAGAGGATGACTGAGTCATTAATCTAATGACTGTAGATCGATACTTTTTTTTCCTTATTTCAAGAATGAAAATGTATGCAGAGTTTTTGTCTGTAGTTCATTAGTAATTGTTGAAGTGATAATAACCAAATACAAATTGAATATGATCAGCAAACCGTTACAAACATTAACAGCAACTCGGTTAATGGATCCAAGTATTGTAGTTGGGTTAGACGACTGATATCTTGTAAGGACATGGACGTAAAGGCAAATTAATGCTGAAGTTATATCACTTTGGTTTGCTAAGTGCCTGATTATAAATGCCTCATTAGGATTAACCTAGCATTTTGGGGTTGCAATAAACCATCTTCTGCGGTACAAGTATTTACGGTTTTTTTGTTGTTGTTTTTTTTTTGGGAGCTTGGAAAATAACTTGTAGTTTATAAGATGATAATGCAAAGATACGTGTATTCTTTTGTTAAGACTTTATGGTCTTAACAAAGTAACACAAAGGAAATCAAACCAACAACTTCAATAATTAAATAAATAATGCATTTCCCTAGAATCCAAAATGAAATTTCAAGAGACACAGTATTGTGAATTAAATCACAAATAATCCTAAATGTCAAAAGTCTAAAAATATAGAATGTATGAATGAATTATGATATTTTTGAATGTCCTGATGAATCACAACGATACAGTCCAGAACGCCTTTAGTAGCTTTTGAATGCAAAAAAATCAACAAATAATTTGCAATTCCAATGAATAATTTAAATAAATAATTCCTCTCAGATTATGTCTAAATACAAATATACTTGATTCCAAAGGCTGATCATAAATCACAAATCGGGAATGATTAATTTGATTAATTGTTTACCAAATCATATATATATATATATATATATATATATATATATATATATATATATATATATATATATATATATATATATATATATATATATATATATATATATATATATATATATTCTTCGTTCTCGAAGACGACCATGACTTCACGTCTGGGCTGGTCTGTGAGTGCTCAGATGGCTTGTGAAGCCAATCTTTGTTCTTAATAGTCTAGGGCAACGAGGGCAGTGAATTGCCGGGGCCTTGACCAATTTAGGGTTTGCGCTGGTTCTGTTCTTCCTCTGCTGACGTTTATGTTTGGACTCATTGATCCGACGCTCTTCAAAAGCAGCTACGCCTGAGTTGATCTGGTGACGCCAGGCAGCGCGGTCTTCGGCTCCCTGAATCAATGCCACAGGACTTCAATGAAGCTTTGAGCATGTCCTTCTACTGATCCTTTTGGTCTCCTCTGGAATGCTTGCCTTCAGCTAGTTCTCCATAAAATAGTCTCTTCCGGATGCGGTCATCAGAAATACGGCAGATATGGCCAGCCCATTGGAGTTGTGACCTTCTGAGCATGACATGGACGCTTGTCATCTCAGCTCTCTGAAGGACTTCTAAGTCTTGTCCTGTCATTTGATGTGGAGCGGCTTTCTGAGACAGCACATGTGGAAGGAGTTTATCTGTCTTTCATGGGTACTGTACACCGTCCATGTCTCACAGACATGGGCAGGATGGGTAGTAATACTGAGCGATACACCTTGATCTTAGTTTGCAGGCTGATTCCTCTTATGTTCCACACAGAGTTGTGAAGTCTGATGAAGGCTGCACTTGCACGAGCAATCCTGAGGGTGATCTCTTCATCGATGGAGACTGTGGTTGACAAAGTGCAGCCAAGATAGATGAACTTGTCAGCAACAGTGAGCTTCTTGCCGTCGATAGTAATGCTGGGTTCAGTGTAATGGATTGAACTTGACCTAAGACATAATATAATCCTTTTTAATTCCTTAGCTGTGAGTCATTTATTCATTAAATTGTGCTTGTAAACAAGATTAAGCAGTGAATTCAAATTTGACTACATATCTTAAAAACATGAGAAGACTCAGGTGGGCTTTTTCCTCAATAACGGACATTAGTCAAGCATTAAATTTAAATTAAATATACATGACACCTGATGTATACAGGTTGGAAAGTTATCCTTTGAACACTGATTCAATTTGATTTATCGTCTGTGACAGCATGAGGTAGCTGTTGTATCCTCACACAAACAGATTTAATTTTGGGTACACGTTTGGTGTAAGATGAAGTTCAACAGTAATACGAGATTTAATTTTTGTCAACAGTTTATTATAGATTCTATATGAAATTAAAACTTTAAAAAATGTATAAATTCCAATGGGTGTACACTTTCTTACAGACTAGACTCAATCTTAATTTAACTAGTCTTTTTTACAAAAATTCTTAAGTTTTATTTCCTTGTATATGAGCAAAATAAAAGGCCGTCACGTCTCCTGTAAACTTACGATATGGGCGCTCTACAGAAATGAACTTCTAAGAGTGATAGGTATGAGGTGGAGTTGTTTGCATTTGCAACATGCACAATGGAGAGAATGATGGCATACATTTATTTTACTTTCAGGTACTGTGGTTAAAATTTCTTTGGATTTTGTACTTGTGGAAATTGTAAATGATCTAAGCACGTAACTGACCAAAATGACTGCTCATATTTTTCTTGAAATATCTGTCTGAATCAGTCTAAAATTATTAAAATTTGGAAAATAAATGTTGCAAAGATTAGACAATACCCAGCTTCTGAACGTGCAATGAATTATCAAATATATAAAATGTATTTTAAAAAGTATCGACTCTTTTTTTACAATTTACTTCTTAAGTCCAGGAAGTAAAAATGACCTAGCGGAGCTAGCATTTTTTTTTTTTTTACATAGCTGCACAGATGAAGCAAGGCTAAACTGCATACTCTAAAACCCATACAACACCAATCAGCCATACATCAAAATGAAGGGAATTAAAATTTATTTTAACAATGTCTAAGATTTGTTAAGTCTTTTTAAAAGATCAGTATAGCCAGTGATGAAGACTGGGGAAGTTCTTTTTCTTTAAAAATCTAACCATATGTAAAATACGAAACTGTAGAGTGCCGCCTTAAGCAAATTTGAAAATCAGTGCAATTATTTTTCTTATTTTCATTTCATTACGCATGATGTTCCTAATAAAACGGTACATTAACATTTAAGCTATGCATGAAAATAAAATAAAATGATTATGCGTACTTTTCTTTCGTTTACACAATATGCCTTGTGGCAGTATTATTTGCAATGAATTTAATTATGGGGAAGTGGACGTTTTAAAACTAAAATTTAAACCTGTTGCATTAAGTGAAACAAGTATATAGCAAACATTAGTTGCTGTGTTGAGAAAATAACTAAATTTTCATCGGGGCTGGGGGGCTGGGCTTGTATGGGAGGTTGCTACTAATGAATACGGTTCTGTGTGGAAAAGCAAACGAATTTTTCAAAAGGACTGATTTGCTGCTTGCTGCTTCAATGTTTGAGCTAACGAACCAAAATTTAATTATACGTGTGTGTGTGTGTGTGTGTGTGTGTGTGTGTGTGTGTGTGTGTGTGTGTGTGTGTGTGTGTGTGTGTGTGTGTGTGGTCTTAACGGGGGCGCTCTACAGATATTGTAAACTTCTGTTTAGTAACAGTTGTAAGGTGAATTTGTGTGCAACATGACTTGGGAGAAAATGTTGACATACCTCTATGGTAGTATCAGGTACTCTGGATGAATATTTTTTGTGGGGTGGGATATTATACCTTTGAAGTTCAGGAATTAAAAATAATCAAGCCAAGCTAGAAAATTTTTGATAGGTGCTTATCTAAGTACGGTCAATCTGTTTGCTCTATAACTCACGCTACACGAGTAGATCATATACCAAAAAAGGGAATTAAAAAGTTCATTTAACAATACTTAAGATGCACATTATGTAAGGTGAAATGGTCTGCAAAATAACATTCCTTTATGGTAATACCATGTTCTGTGACTTAATCATTACCGAGGAGCAGGCAGGTTTCAGAGCCGGGCACTGCACAATTGAGCATATTTTCAACCTCAGGATATTGTGTGAGAAGTGCCTTCAACACTAGCAAGATTTGCACCACGTCTTCGTGTATTTCAAGAAGAGATTTGACAGGGTACAACATCAATGCCATTCTCATTACAGTAATAGAGCACTTCTATGACAGGCAACCAGTGCAGTCAACTTCAACGGCAGCATAGGGGACTGGACCAAAACGACAGTAGGAGTTAGACAAGGCTCTCTGCTCTCTCCCACATTATTCAGAATTGTTTGGGAGAGAATCATATGACTGATGCGCTTGAAAAGCATGAAGGGACAGTCAGCATCGGAGGCAGAACAGTCACCAACTTAGGTTTTGCCGACGACATTGATGGAATAGCAGTAAATGAGCAAGATCTAGCTAGCTTAGAGAGCCTCGACAAAACCTCTGCAGCCTACGGCATGAAAATCATTGTAGAGAATACCAAAATGATGACCAACAAGACCAAGAGCATCAGCACTGGCATCAGGGGCCAAGGTACGAAGCTAGAAACAGTCCACAGCTTAAAGTATTTGGTGCAATTGTAACAGATGAAGGGTCGAAGCCTGAAGTACTCTTCATGATTGCGCAGACAACAGCAGCGCTGACAAAACTGAAGCCCATCTGGAGCGACAAGAACATCTCACTCAGTTCAATGGTCAGACTGATGCACCCACTGGTAATCTCCATATTTCTGTATGCCTGTGAATCATGGACCATAACAGCTGACTTAGAGTAAAGGATACAGGCCACAGAGATGAGATGCTTCCGAAAGATCCTCGGCATCTCATACAAAGACCGTCTTACCAATGAAAAAATACGACAAACGATTAGACGAGCCATTGGGCCTCACAAAGATCCGCTAACCACAGTGAAAAAAAAAACAAACATAAACTGCATTGGTATGGGCATGTCTCATGATCATCAGGACTTAATTCTGCAAGGCAATGTACAAGGCAGAAGAAAGAGAGGCAGGCAGAGAAAGAGGTGGAAAACAACATTGACGAGTGGACAGGCTTGTCACTGAGCGAGATGTAAAATCGAAAGGAATGAAGGATGATGGTTGTCAGGTCACATGATGATGATGATGATGATGATGATGATGATGATGATGATGATGATGATGATGATGATGATGATGATGGTGGTGGTGGTGGTGGTGATCATACACAATGTCTTTGTTTTAAATAACCAGTATAACCAGATTTAAAAAACCATGGAAATTCTTTTTCCTCTAAAGTCTAACCTATTCAAAATACGAAATTGAAGAATGGCACCTAAAGAAAGGACATTCACCAACCCTCCTAAGAACTAATTGTTATTCACATAGCCTGACATAAAATTGAGAAAGATATAAAACTGTGGTTAAATTATACACTGACCTCAGTTCAAAATTGAGATAAAAATGCAGGAAATTATATCGTGACCATTTTTAAAATTAAGTAATTATATGTAGCGTTTACGAAACGAACATCACTTAAAATGTGTACAAACAGGCATACTTAGTGACTAGTATATTTAGTATGTGTTTGTGTTGTGTTAGTTTTTGTTATGTTTTTTCCCCTTCTTTTTAACTTAGCTTCGACAATTTTATTCATATCGCTACGATGTCTGCAGTATATCGGTTTATAGTGATGTCTAGCACTGAGGCATCATGCCGCAGACATTGACCATCATGTCCCACCCAGTCATAAGAATAACCTCCTAATCCTGAGCGCCACGCGAGTGCCATTTTATGTCTTTGGTATGACTCATCTGGGGCTCAAAACCACGACCTCCCATATCCCTAGCGGACACTCTAACCTCATTGGCTATCGGAGCTGTAGTATATTTAGCAAATTTTGAATGCGGGAAGACAACGGAAAGAACCACCGACCCACGAGAAGCTATTGGCAAGCTTTCTCACGTACTCACATACTCAGACTCACACGGGCAGAGGTAAGATGTGTTTTGATTTATAAAGGCGAACGCATAAAACCACCCGGTCATATGGGACCCCTACATTCATATCAAGGTAAAAAAAAACTTTGTAAATTTCAACAAGTAAGTTATTTTAATAGAATATAAAGTGAAAGTGTAAAAAAAAGAAGTTACGGTATTGAGAATTACATCCCAATTAATCCTAGAATTACAGACGAAAGTCCTAATAAATAAAGTACTGATTAATTTTTAGCGCAAATCAAAATTAAATCTAACGCTGAAGGTGTTGATATGCTTGTAGTTGCCCGTGTTGTGTTGATGTACCAACAGTTTTTTGTTTGCTCATAATAACAGCATCAAAGAATTAAATCCTTGTTTAAATTTTTAGTACAAATTCGAGTTTTCAAAAAGTTACTTTTAAGAGCACTTTATATTTCCAGAGAAGAATAATTTGATTTAAATAATTTGAATAAATAAAATTCTGTCCCAAATGATTTTCTTGACACAACATTATTACAGTTGATTCTGCTAAGATTTTTTTAAAAAAGGAATGACTAATTTTCTAATAAACAATATTTATATTATAAACTTAAATGTAAAAAGAAACCGCAGATAACAGTCAAAAGTACATTGTTCTGGAAAGATTTTAGTTAGAAAGTTCATCACCAAAATCACAATAAAAAATGTCACAATCATCACGTAGTCAAGCTATAAAAAAAATACAATGCCATTGACTCCACTTAAAATAATGACCACGCAATCTGAGGAACAGTAGCTGTTTTAAAAAAAAGTTTCTTTCATTTTGGACAAGGTCATCCCAACATAAAATGTTACATTATTTATAGCATATAATGAAATTTATTTATTTAAAAAAAAAAACACCCCAACTAACAAACAATGCAAAATTATATTACATAACAGTATATATGGTACAATATATTCATATTAATTGCAAATATCATTACACATTTCCATTTGTCTTCTGTCAATTTTCCAACTCTCTTTCTTTGCGCATATCCATATTACGAATATGTTCAATTAATATAGTTTCAACTGCGTTTTCATCTTTGCTGTGAAGTACAGCAAAAGAAAGTTTTATTTTCTTGGAAATCTCTTATTACAGAGTTGTATTTTTGTGCAGTTAGCTAAAACTATCCCAAAAGAGAGTTTAGTTTTATTAGGTTAGTGGCCTTGCTTAAACATGGCCTAGACTGCCATTCATCAATCACAACCATAGCAAAAGCATCTTTATATTGGTATACATTAACCAACAGGCCCGATCTGATTTATAATCATCATCTAATACGATCATAATCTCTTTCTTGAGTAACCACCTCCGATTGCAAGTTCTTGTGCAGATAAGTACTTTGAGACCATGTTCTTTAAGATGTTTGGCTATAGAATGTTCTGTAAAATGTTTAAACGAGCTTTAATTCTATAGTGTATTTGATATCACACATCTAATTTACGGATTCCACCATCTTTGTTTTGAAGGCAGATTGTACATTGGTTGTACCTAAAGTTTGTGAGGTATGCTAGAGTAGCTAAACAGTTAATTAGTTTTTACATGAAATAAGTTCTGTCTAAAAAACCCCAACTACTTAACGTTTCCTGCAAGGTTAACTTTTCAGCACTGCGCATGTCCCAATTTTCACCAATTTCATTTAAAGGCCACTGTCTACTATCACAAGGATTTTCGTGTTTGGTCAAATATTTATATTATCTTGCATTTAGAATAATATAATTAGCATTCAGTATTTGTATTAAATGGCAGTGTTATGGCAGTAGTTAATATTTGTTTGTGTTCTGAATCCCTGTTAGAAATTTGCATCATTTTGTTGTAGTGCAACGGACACGCGTAAATAGGGGCGTCGTGCGCACGAGCAAGTTTTCGACCAAAACTGCACCCGGTTCTTGTAAGTCTGGTTTCTATTAACAACGAATTAATCTTTCGAGATGGCTTATTTACACAGCTAAAGAAGACCATTCCACGAATCAACGAAAACTAATAGCCTCCACAAAAATTCAATACATTTGTATGACTATCGTTCCTCCTTTTAATATTCTTTTAAAAAAATGGTGATTTTTGTGCAATTACTACTGTTATTTAATACAAATTGTTGAGACTAGTAATAGTTATGACATGTCATAAAACAGAGAGAGAGAGAGAGAGAGAGAGAGAGAGAGAGAGAGAGAGAGAGAGAGAGAGAGAGAGAGAGAGAGAGAGAGAGCATGTAAATTCTGAACATTATTTTTATTTCATGAAAAATATTAAGATTTTAAGATTTGAATAAGTCCTTTATTTTTTTTTTCTCATTCAGAGTTTCTGTTGTCTACATACCTGGATAGATATACAGTTACTTAACACATAAGCAGTTAATATTACAGCCATCATTTCTGCGGGAACTTCGTATGCGGTCAGACTACTTTATTTTTATCACATCATTGTATTGCAACAAAGTCAAGGCTCCAAGTACATGATTGCTGAAATCCTGAAAGAGGAAGTAACTTTCTAAATGTAAGTGATCTTGCGCTGAAAAGTAAACTTGGGCGAGCACGTTACAACAATATCTTATTTGAAAGATAACTATAACACACATTCATGTGTGTCTGTGTGTGTGTAGTCTCGGATGTGTCAATGGCCTGGAGTGTGATGATGTGCTAACAGTCTTTCGCTTCATCGCAATACTATTATCCAAAATGTCTTTGTCTGAACTATAATCTCAAATTAATGTTCCAGTCCAAGAATATTACTGAGCACTTTGTAATTTCCAATGAATAAAAATTTTGAATAAATAAAATGAAAAACTGAACATAACAAAAGGACTGATTTGCTTCAGATGTTAAGGGAAGAAAAATTTATTTTTTTCAATGAAACAAAATTATATAATCCTCCACTTGACCTGCGTCATAATCACCATTTTTCTGAAAATACTTCTTCAGCTTAATGGAACTGTCTATTCTAGAGGCTTCTAAGGTCAGTTCCAGAAATATAGACAGATTTACCATAAAAAATGATCTGAATATTTAATCCACAATCATAAAAAAATATCTAGCTTTGCGCTATGTTGTTTACAAAATAAATGTTATTGGCGAGGTACAACATGAATTTCATTTTTGACAAGGTCAGGTACAACATATAGATATACATAACATCCAATCATTAAGAAAAGCAAAACAAAATACAAATTGAATATACATAATGCTATATCTACAAATTTTGTGCATGAGAACGGGAAGAGGTTATTACCAATGTATGGAGAGTTTGTAAAATTACCTGATTAAATGGGAAGTGTCTGTACTATATTGATGAAATGAGAAGTATGTAGGTTATGTTAAAATGGAGATGTGTAAACCAGAGATGTGTTTTTCTGAACATACCACACTTCAGACCAACATTTCGATGTTCTGGGACAGAGTCGGACGATCTTCTCTTTAATTTTCGTAGCTGAAAAAATATATGGCTGAAATTTATAGCAAAATATCACCGTATTATATGCATTATTTGGAAAAATATACATTATCTTGGATTTTAAAAAAGTAAACCACAGTCAACCACCCTCGAAAATTAAACGGCCAGTACGTTATAGTTGATGTATTTGCTTTGTGTATGTTAATTGTTGTATCATTTGTAATCTATTAGCTGTAACTAAAGTGGGACGATTATTATACCACAACTAATGCTGTGAAAGACATAGTGCTGACATTACAAAGTCTATTGAATCTCATGCCATTGACGTATAGGTTGCGAGATTTGTGTAGTCATGAGGTTCGGAATGCAAATGAAGAGTTCCAGGTCAAATTTCATCAACGCTATAGTTGCATCTCGTCTCTCAGCGGATTAAAAATATAAAGAATGGCTACACTCGCATTTCTGAAAAAAATAAATCATATTTCTATCGATTTCATGCAGGTATATCTCTATGAAAGGTCGTTAAAATTTGCTAGGTGGGTTAGTAAACGGCTACCCTATGCCGACACTAAATGGTGTCGGCGAATTCCAACTTTTCGATAGGAAATGAAATCTGACCCCACACCCCAACGTAAATGTCCACATATCAAAAAAAGGTGGCAAGTGTCAGAGGAAACTTGGACTAAGTATCGACGTGACCTTCTTCAGCTTACCCCACCAATCTAGTACGAATAGTAAAACAGCATCTGCCGCAACTGATACATTTTAATACAATATCGGTGTTTACTCTGATAACAAATTTTTTTTTTAACACAAAGGATTGCAAAGAAGCAGTAGCAGATAATTTCAGAATTCTTTTGCTTCTCGTGCCAAGCAAAATGGTTATATGGGGTAAGAACAATCTCATAGACTGCTTAAGGGCTTTGTACCCCAACTCATGCTCTTCGTTTTGTCTGAAAATGCAATAAGATATTTCTCTATCCGAGACTTGAGGCTGTCTTGATAATTACATTTGCTTCGGTAGCTTTGCAAATATTTGGTTCCCAGACAAAACAATATTTGATCACCATTATAATTTGTTTATCCGTATAGGAATGAAATTCTGTGTAATCTCATCTCGACCGTAACTACGGTCACTATTATAAAATATCAATAAGTCTTATGGAGTTATCGTTGATAGCCGCGGGCAAAATGTCACTTAGTTTCAAGCAGTGTTGATCGCGAAGTTGTACAATTGAGGCGAGCAGAAAGTAAAAGAGAAAGATACAATACAAAAGCTGGAGTAGAAAATGCAAAATCGACTTATATTATGAATACGTTTCTATGGGAACATCAACGGCAAGATTGCTGAAAAAAGGTGGTGGGAGGGGACGTAAGTTCTTCTAAAACACAATTTCAATTAAACCCTAATTTTATAATGTGATATTTTCATTTACATACATGGCCAATTAGAATATATTTTTTATATTGTTGAGAATACGATGCTATTGATCCATTTTGTATAAAGTATTATCAATCACATTTGGACACCTTTAAACCCAATAAATTAGAGCTCTATAAAGACACTTCACAATGAAACAATTCAAAACAAACATTGACAATGGCAAAAATGCAAAACATTCGAACTAAACAAGTTCGTCGCCAGGGGAAGAAACAATTTACATCCACAAAACAAACAAACTCAAAAGTCGAGAGAGAGAGAGAGAGAGAGAGAGAGAGAGAGAGAGAGAGAGAGAGAGAGAGAGAGAGAGAGAGAGAGAGAGAGAGAGAGAGAGAGAGAGAGAGAGAGAGAGAGAGAGTATTGATTAATACGTGTTTTAATGACGGGAAAAATATACAAAATAAAAAAAAACAAAGAACAAAATTAATAAGGATCTTAAACCACATATCTATTGTATGGTGTCATTAGCTCAAATAATTGCATGAAAAATGAAAGCAGGGATTATAGTACATAGCTGTGCAAGGGTGTACTAAAGACATATGTCAGGACCACGCTAAAGCGGGATAATAATAATAATAATAATAATAATAATAATAATAAAATTAATAATAATAATAATAATAATAATAATAATAATAATAATAATAATAATAATAATAATAATAATAATAATAATAATAATAATAATAATAATTGTGACGATTGTTATGGTTGATGTGGAGTGTTTTAAATGTTTATTTAAACTACTATAGAAGTCCCACCTAGGCTTTTTTTTTTGTTGGAAGTTAAATTAAGTTAAAGATTGATGTAAAGCCTTGAGTTCCCAGTCAGCAATGCCGACAGTTAGATGGTTAAATATTGAAAAAGGTTGAGATTCGATGTATAACAATTTCATAACAATTAAATAATCAAATGACTCAAAATTCAATTACACTCCTTCCGTCACAATACAGCACGGTATCGGGGCCATGAGTGGCTAGATGGTCTAAAGCGCTCACCGTTACGCATCACTGCAATCAACCTCTCCGTCTGCTTGGATTCGAGACTCGAATTTTTGGCCAATGTGGGTATGTGAGAAAGCTTGCCAGTAGGTTCTCGTGGGTCGGCAGGCCCGGTCCTAGGATGTTCGGGACCCAAAAGAGCATGCGGGGTCCAAGGTAGCAAGTGATGAGCGCAGGACCCTAAGTAAAACAATTGCATTGCGGAGAAGCGCGGGTCCCAAGGCGGTTGCCTCGTTCACCTTGCCCTAGGACAGGGCCTGTGGGTCGGTGGTTCTTTCCAGGGCTTTCATGTGTTCCTCTACCATTTACACTGGCCTATCTTGTTCGGAAAAATCGTTAAACCCTACACCACCACCAACAACAACATCACTGTATCAATTATAAATTCCGTGACATCAGTACAAATTTCCAATCCAGTTATACTAAAGAATATCAAAATAATCAGACACAATTCTTTACCCAACAGCTCATACAAAGTATGCAAATATTAAAGTATCCATGCTTGGATATACACATACGTCCATACTAAATAATTTTGCATGCTTCAACCATTCCAAATTTACAATTCAAGCTTGTATTAGCTCTAACATGCACTATTTTACTTTAAAATAATAAAATACAAAATTAATTCTGACCAGAAGCTAACAATCTACATAATTTCGCCTCGCATCTAATAATTCTCCACGTAAGCTCAAGCCCATTTCTAAAATACGCATGTAAATGAAACACTACTAAGGTAGTAGTACCAAACGATACCAGTAATTAAGTATACTTACTACAAATAATTACAATTATGATTCCGAAATATTCTGCAAAAATCGAGCAAATAATTTACGGATCTGCAAGCCTTTCAGGTGAATGCTAAATCTTATCTTACGAGTCCTAAAAGTATCATTCGGGTCAGAATTTTGATCACACCTATGTCACTTCCAATGGCTTATCGCTGTGAACCAATCCAATCAAACTTAGCGGTCAATGTCCCTCCCACTGTCTGTCAACGTGGGACAGATAAGAATACGCACCGTCCTCCACGTGGACTTAATTTTGATTTTTGGACTAACCTTTAACACATAGGTGTAATGATTCCAAGCCTTTGTTAAGTTTTGCGATCTAACGCTTTTGCCGATTCAAGTTTTCGGTCTCCGGCTGGTCAGATAACCTTGCGTAAGAGTTCAACACTGGTCTCGCGTAATTCTTTAGACTCAAACACATGGGCACGTTAATATTCCCAAGACTGAGAGATTATAGCTTATACATGACTTTATGACTGGGGCTTAGCCCACGTGACAACAACAACAACAACAACAATAATAATAATAATAATAATAATAATAATAATAATAATAATAATAATAATAATAATAATAAGAAGAAGAAGAAGAAGAAGAAGAAGAAGAAGAAGAAGAAGAAGAAGAAGAAGAAGAAGAAGAAGAAGAAGAAGAAGAAGAAGAAGAACTCTAACGTATGTAAAGAGTTATTGTATATTTGCTTGATAAGAAGTATTCTCAAAAATTGCTTACGTCTGATAAGCTCATGACTGAATATTGTTTTGATAAGGTGCATTTTCACTCAGGCCGCACTCCCTTTGAGATTCATTTGTAGTATCCAGTATCATTCTTTATGAATGCGTTCCATATTGGTCTTACACATGTTCGATCCTCTCAAAGTCTCAATAGCATCTCGAGGACAATGTCGGATACAACAGCCCTTGCAAACCCAAGGCACAAGTTATAAAACTATGTTCACATATTTTCTTCATATTATTACAATGGATAATTTATTTTCATTTCAGACTATTTGAGCATGTATGTATGTATGTATGTATGTATGTATGTATGTATGTATGTATGTATGTATGTATGTATGTATGTATGTATGTATGTATGTATGTATGTATGTATGTATGTATGTATGTATGTATGTATGTATGTGTGTGTGTGTGTGTGTGTGTGTGTGTATGTATGTATGTATGTATGTATGTATGTATGTATGTATGTATGTATGTATGTATGTATGTATGTATGTATGTATGTATGTATGTATGTATGTATGTATGTATGTATGTATGTATGTATGTATGTACCAAGACAACAACTCAAAGTTTAATGAATCAGAGAGAGAGAGAGAGAGAGAGAGAGAGAGAGAGAGAGAGAGAGAGAGAGAGAGAGAGAGAGAGAGAGAGAGAGAGAGAGAGAGAGAGAGAGAGAATATTATATATTAAACTAACCTATTTCTTGCCACATTTTTGAAGTCTCAGAGGAGAAACCAATTAACGGGCACCTTTATAAGCGTACTCTACATTTTCAAATGATTTAAAGACCCTAGGCACTTATTGCTATTTGAGAGCAGCGCAGAATAGAAAATTGACGTAGCTAATATAAATGGTAATATTGATCGTTCACCAGCGGCGGAGGCAGTAGCAGAAAATTAACAATGTAATTCATTATCATAATCCCCTTGTGTCTGGAATTTCAGCCTTGTGATGAATGACGCGTCATTAGTCATGTCCTTGGATTGAAATAGGGTAGGTATCGGGGTAAAACTTAACAGTCTATACGGTTTTCTAAAATGACAATGGCTGATAAATTAAGTAAAGAGAAAGTGAAGTTCGTAACACTTGCAAGGTTTTCAAAATAATTGCATTCTGTGTTCAGTAAAGAATGTTTCTACAATACCTTGTGTGTTTGTGTGTGTGTGTGTGTGTGTGTGTGTGTGTGTGTGTGTGTGTGTGTGTGTGAGAGAGAGAGAGAGAGAGAGAATCTTTATAATTCATAAATTGTTTAGAACATATATTCTCGTGTCACAACATGATAACACCAACAATAAAAACGCCTAACAGTTTTCAAATTGCTATTACCATCTTGTGCAAGGAATATACGAGAACACCGCAAAGCCATTCATAAATTACATAAATTATTACTTTATGAAATATATTAATATATAATCTAGTATTGCAGTGCACAGTGCAGTGTCTTAAGCAGTACAACATTCCTTGGCCTAACCAAGAACTGGATGTTGATTCTCATCCATATAGACTGGCATGCTTATGTACCTGACATTACTGCTTAGATCCACGCATATATTGAGATGAAATTTCGGTCCGCTATGAGCTTCTAGAATATTACGTAAGAACATTCGTTCAAAGAATGATGTGTATTTTTACAACAATGAACAGGCAAATCTAAAAACCAAATAATGCTATCCACATTGCATAGTTTAGATAGTTCTAACACTGTAACACTGACCTCTATCATTTGTTATGGTATAGTTATTTAAATATGTTTAAAGTTTACCGTATGAATAATTGAGTTTAATCATAGCAAATATTTATCTTGTCAAATATGTTTTACAATATCATGAATTTATTTGAGACCAGATATTCTCTGAGAGTTTAATTTTTCTTTTTCTTTCCATTCCCCAAGCACAAAGTTTAGTTTTACTAACGAAAATAAATAGTATGTTCAACAATGGTCACTTATATTTCATATATGAAATGGACTCATTTAATGCAAGCATATATAGATCCTTTATTTAATATCTTTCCACATTCACTGTCAATTATTTTTTTAAAAATTTTCTCCAATCTTTTAATTTCCACCACATTAATACCGGAATCATCTCATTTCTTCTGGTATTTTATACTTCGGTTCTACATTTATTCTTTAGTTTCATTTTCGGTTACAATTGCAACGTTTTACAGGAATTGTCATCTCCTCTGGTGAGTACACCATTAGTGTAACTACAATGAATAATATTTGCACCAATTGTTTTAGCAATGTAATTTAAAATGAAAGTTCTTTGTAAATTAAATATTAGAATCTTTACAGATGAGTTCTGTCTAACGTTTACTGTTTTGACTTCTAATACAGATGACATAAAAGATCTTTCCATATCAACTTATTTTTATTAATCTTACGGTAATTTCATGAGATTGCAGGTTTTATGGATGCAGTTAAATTGCAGATGAGAAAAATTCTCTACAGGAAAAAAAATCTACGTTTGATCGAATATTTGCTTGAATTGCTGTTTTACATAATTTTATTTAATTAAAAGAACTTTAAATATCCTTATCAACATCTATATGAAATTGTTGCCTGTTGTCTTATTCACAGTTTCATCGACTAGCTTGCAGTCATTTACACTGTTTTTCTTATTCAATTATTTTGAAATATTGTTTAAATAAATATCAGATCTTTTAACGTTGGACTTTTAATTTCTTCTCTTAGGTCAGCTATTGTTAAGCTAGACATTGCCTACAAGTAGACGCCTTGTCACATTTTTCATGTGTATCATATTGCTGTCGAACTGTATGTTTTTAGACATATTTTCATTTTCCGTCTTATTCTGTGATTGATGCAAATTCATACGTTTTAATTATTTCATTTATAATGTAGTAATTTTCTGCATTGTTACGTTCTAGAAACTGGTCATCGTTCAAATATTTATTCATTAAATCTAAGAAAATGTCATTTTCTGCAGGCGTTGGTTAAACGAGTCATCATATAATTTCCATTGCATTAGGACACATGTTTGTAAATTTTAACATTTTATTCTTATTCTTGTAGTCTTTGAAGTCTTCTCAACTTTGTATATGTCATCATTCTTGTTCGTCAAATTTGAATATCAGTAGCCTCTGCTTTCAAGTCTTCTTGCTGGCAAAACATCGGATCGGCTATTATTACTTGCCTCATTTATAATATTTCCTCCTTAAAGTTAGACAGGTAACCCTTTGCAAACATTTTAAAATTCTGACTGTTTTACACAATTGCTAATTTACAAATTTTAAATGCATCAGCTCTAAAAAGAAAACGATCCATGCTATTGGTCTGTGTTCTTCCTTGTTCACTTCAACTTGTGTAATAATTATTTACATATAATGCGTTTTATTTTGTCCATAAATTATTACTTGTTCATGATGGCCGAAACGAAGTCTTAAATACTGCTCACTGTAAACAATTTAATACGTTACCAAACTTCCAGAAAATAATTTACGTTTCACAAATTGTCTATTGGCTTTATGAACAAGGAAGCAGGACATTACTTACAAACAGCAACTTTAAATATCAGCAATGTGCAACATTTTTATACACACCCACCCCACCCCAGCAAAATAAAGGGTGTGGTTGATTTCAGATTCATGCCAAATTTTGTCATTCCTTTAGATGATTTAGTGACAGCTCTTCCTGATATCGAGTCACAACGGTGTTTTAAATATAAGATGTTCTTTTTATAAATGAATCGTTTAGGCTGACCTTGTAAAGTTTAATGGACTATTGAACTGTATTTTAAATTTAGTCAAATACAACGTTTTGTATTTAATCACATTAATACGCAATTCATTCCTTTATTCATGCCGTCTTGTAATGTTCATTTTTATCTGGATTTTTTATGCTTCTCTTTGTTATCACTATTTAATACAAAATGTCAATGCCCAGTTTCTAAAACATTTATTGAACATCTTTTACCTTATGTTTAAAAAATCAACAGTTGTATTATTGTGTATGCTATTTTAAGTCAGTCAGCTTTAAGCGAAATTTTGTATCATTTAAACCTTATAAAAAATGCAAGATATTTGTTATGGTGGCGCTCTACAGTTTTGTATTTAGCATAGTTAGAATTTTAAAGAAAAATAATTTCCAAGGGTTTCCTCACTAGTTATACTGGCTGTCTAAAAAGGACTTTGTATATCTTAGGTATTTTTCAAAGAACCTTTCATTCCCTTTATTTTGGTGTATGATTGATGGGTGTAATATGGGTTAGAGAGTATACAGCTTGACCTTACTCCAGATGAGCACCTTTAAAAAAAGTGCAAGCTCCACTTGCTCACTTTCACTTCCCGAACTTCAGAGGTAAATTGTAAAAAAAGAGCTGATAACTTTTTTTTAACATTTTATATATTTGGTAATTTGTTAATTGTACTTTCAAAAACTGGTATTGTCTAGTCTGGCAAAATTCATTTTCCCTATTTTAATAGCTGCCAAAGATAGTGTACTTTAGACAAATTCAGGTTGATTTTTTGGAGTACAAGGTAGCTTTCATTTTAGTTAGCAGTGTGCTAAGATCACTTACAATTTTCAAAAGTATAATATCCAAAGAAATGTCAGATACATTATATGAAAGTAGCATAGAGGTATACTAACATCCTCTCCACTGTGCATGTTTTAAATGCAAACAACTTCACCTTACATACACCACTTTCCCAAAAGTACATAATAACTGGTGAGCGCCACCTATAGCACGGCTGCTACAAGTGTTTTTGCAGTTTAGCCTAAACTATTTTAGCATTGCAGTGTTTCTGCAGTTTGGTTTAACATTGTAGTGTGTTTGCAGTTTGATCTAATCTAGGTTAGCATTGACGTATTCTTGCAGTTTGATGTAATCTGGTTTCACTTTGTAATGTTCTTGCGGTTTAGTTTAGTCTGGTTTAACGTTGTAGTGTAGTGTTCTCAAAGTCTAATTTGACCTGGTTGAATTATCGCGCTGATAAAATGCCAGTACTACAAATAAAACTCGACTCGTTATATCCACTCTCTATCGTGTGTTCTATATGCTTCCTTATCAAATATACTCTTGTTCACGTGTGAAATTGTCCTTCCTATTTTCAACACCAAATCCAATCACACCTTTTTGATTACAGCGTAGTTTTAGCAATTTCCTACTAAAATAAGCAATGTTTCACTTTAGCCCCTCTTGCTCCTTATCAAATTTGCTCCTAATATGGTGGCGGACGAATCAGTTCTCAACATAAATGATTTATTCCGCTCTAGCAACATTAGAAGTGTGTGATTTAGATTTTTAACGTAGCTTTAAAAAAAATTCAGTCAAGTCGCAATGAGGTCTGCAGTGTGACAGTTTCTAGTGATGTATAGCACTGGGGCATCATGCTGCAGACATGTGGCATGATGTCCTACCCAGTCACATTTTCCTGACACCAGGCCAACCACTCATAACACTAACATCCTAATGCTGAGCGCCAAGCGAGGCAGCTGTTAGTACCATTTTTTAAAGTCTTTGATATGACTAAGCCGGGGTTCGAACCCACATTCCGCATCCGAGGCGGATTCTCTAACCACTAGGCTACCGGAGCGGTTGGGAACATTAGGATTGGCGCACTAATCAGTTTTTCCTTAAGAGCGTTAATAACTCTTATTTGGCATGGATATAGGGGCCTAAATGTACTTCATGTTTTATCAACCCCGTTCACCTGGCCTGTCTCTTAATACCGATTGATAGCTGATCTGCAAATTTCAAGATGCACTCTGACTATATATATATATATATATATATATATATATATATATATATATATATATATATATATATATATATATATATATATATATATATATCCATCTTTTTCATGGCACTCAAGGTGAGGTCCAATGTCGGTTCGTTACTCCTCATTAGGCTCGTCATCTCTGACGGAAGTACATACTACATTACCGTTTTACGGCAAAGTTATGCGCGACGGACAGAATGGTGTCTTTTTCTCTACTGAAATGACCTATCCTACTCGAGTACGAGTGCACCATTCTAAGCAGGTAAGACCAGAGTTTCTTGGGGTCAACAGTAGTGCCGGATTACCAAAAAGGAATAGGAGATATTTGCGAGAGGGGACCTGAGATTTCGACTTCCTTGGGGCCTCCACAGCGTTTAATCCGGAACTGGTCAACAGGTTGAAAGTATGTTCTACCCTTCAAAAAGTTCCATTTCTTGTTCATTTATCCTTTCCTGTGGACACACTTAAAACTTACACTGTTTTACTGTACCGGACAAGATTCATTCACGAGGTTGCATCATGGCGTTGTTCACAGTAAGACCTAAATTCATTGCGTGAGATTTCTGGAACTTTTGACTGAAATATCTGCCGTTTTCTAGTTAGCTGTACGGCCTAGTTTGGACCGGTTGTATAATAGGGAACTTCGAATATTCCATGTATGACGTCACAACTAAGCGTTGGCAGAGGTCTGAACCACCATAACGATGAAGGAAGATGATGGATAAATCAGCTTATGCCATTGAATTGGCAGTGCTAATTGTATACTCAATACTGACTGATGCTGGGTATAATTGAGGTTATTAAGACTAACACTTTCCTTATATGTATATCTTTATATATATATATATATATATATATATCCACTGCTTTTACAGCTTGGGTATCAAGCAATTTGATATATCATTGGCATACTATTGACATATGAAATTGTGATACGCCCATGTATGTGCCCATACTCATGTATAAACATTGGAACTGCGTGCACATAATTCTAGGACTATAGATTAATGATGCATTTTCACTCATTAATCATTAGTATCAATTATCCCCATTTTTATAAATGAATTTATTAGGATTCACAATTTCATCGCAATCCTTTCTGCTTTCCGTTCAAAGGGCAACTATGTGTTTTAGCATGTGATATAATTAAAATATATGTACTGTATGTAAGCTTATTCAGTGATATGCTACTCGTATAAATTTTCATTAAAATGAAACTTGGAAAGCCTCGTTTCTTTAGCATGTAATAGCGGTGGACCAATTATCCGTTTCTCGTTGTCGTCATAGTCTTCGTCGTCGTCATCATCATCATCAACCCATGATGCAGAATAAAAAGGTGATACACGTTGTTGTCAGGCTTTATCATTGAACTTTATATTTTATTTGTTTATAAAAGATTGTATGTTTAAACAGCTGGAGAGAGAATTGATTATTGTTTTTGAAGTGCTTTAACTGCATGTATTGTGTAAAGACCTATCCTGATCAATGATTACTGCAATAAATTTCACTGTTAAACATATATATATATATATATATATATATATATATATATATATATATATATATATATATATATATATATATATATATATATATATATATATATATACTTGTAAACTAGCGTATTAATTAGAATGTCACGCTCATGCCTTCTGACGTCACGGCGATGTTCCATATGGGAAACTGAACATCTAATATAGTTAGAAGACTGGATCCCTCGACATTTCCATTCGTCAAGTCATATATGGGGTTGTCCATACCTAGCGCATCAACAGTTCCGGATCAGGTAAGGCGTCTCCATTTTTATTCTCGCCACGATTTGCATCGAATGATGAAAAAAAAAATGTAAGAATAATTTAAACAAATGGAAATATTGTACTGACACATGAAATGTTCGAATAATTAGTTTTATATCAGCTGTATTTTCTGTGCTTCAGTCATGTTCTTCATTCACAAATACAACAGCAAAACATTGTATATGACTTATGCATTACGCATCGATGTACCATTGACTTTATTTACTACCATCAGATGATTAATAATTAGTTTTTATGTCTTTCAGAAAGAAATATAAATGCTTCTGTATTCATCTTGCACAACAAAAATAGTTTAATTTACTTTTGGTTTAAAATAGTTCTTTCTGGTCTAGAAATTCCCAACAATCCATATTTGTTATTTTGGAAGAGCTTAACTAGAAATGCATGTTTCCAAAACTAGGGTTGCCCAGAAGTGGAAGAAACCGGATTTATATTTGGAAAGCAACCAATCCTAAATAAACTTTACTCGGAACATCCTTTATTCCATATAGTAGTTTTATAGATGCATTTATTTTAATAGCATGTAACGGAAAATACAGAAGACGTTCTCATTGGGATGAGCGTCTTCAACGGTCTTTTGCCCATCACGACCAAATAACAATCTGAATCCAACAGACGAATGTCTACAAAGCTTTCACGTCAATACAATCTGGATAGGCCGCAGAAAGATGTCCAAAAACTAAAAGTTAGAAATGGCAATGACCAAGGTCTTTTATTCTATACATCTTAAAGAATGACCAGAGTAAGTCCACATTAACCTTTTAGCGTGTAATCAAGCTACAGAAATCAATCTTGGGAAAGAAGTGAGTGGTTTAACAGTATTCACAGCTTTATCTTAGTTGTTGTTGTTGTTGGGCTTAACGCCATTTTCAGCACACGATAAGCTATTCATGGCGGCCAGTATTATTGGTGGAGGAAGAAACCGGGAAATCAACGGAAAGAACCACCGACCCACGAGAAGCTACTGGCAAGCTTTCTCACATATCCACATTCGCCGAATCCTAGACTCGAACCCACGCAGACAGAGGTGAGATGGCAGTGATTCGTAACGGACAGCGCTTTAGACCACCCGGCCACTCGGGGCCCCGCTTTATCTTATACCCAGATGTAACTGGTTTTATGTTGTGAAGTTTATGATGTTATAAGCATTCTTTACTGTTAGTAATCCGGATTTGTTATTGACTATATTTCCTTATCAATGCAAAATATGGACATCAATGTTCTGTTTATAACTAGGCAAACTCCTACTTTCGAAAACCATTTATGTCAACAGTGAACGCCGAAAGACTCGAGTTTAATTTACAGGTTCAGACAAGAAGAGAAATCTTGACGGAAGATTAAAATAGCACATTGCGATTATCAATAATACATATAAGAGAAGCTTTTGTAGATTTTTCCGAGTAACATTCCATTTTGGTGCGGTTAGATAGTGTTTCTCCGAATTAGCCATTTCCTGACAATTAGCAGGGAGTAAAATAGGGTCTGTTGCAATTGTATGAAGGACATACTTTGATGTTCTCGAGAACGTTCGATACGTCTTTATGTCTTCATAAATTTGATCGATGAATTAAGATGAAAGAAAAATGAAATCATAAATGAAAGCTTTAGAGAGTCTATTTGTTAGTTGGCTGTTAGGGTGAGAGAAAATGGTTGCATCCAATGATCAGGATTAGATTTAAGCGGGAACCTGCGATTCTTGTGACGAAAGAACAGTGGTGCTCTGATTAAGTGTCAAACACACACACACACACACACACACACACACACACACACACACAAAGCCAGTGACAAAACCCCATGATTGGACTATCACTGAGACTTTTGAGCAATATATATGTGAGCAAATAATTCAATTATTTAAAAATATGAGGCCGCTAATATAATTTAGCGACTAAACCGTACCACCTCATTAAGGCTGACAGTATATTGCCATTGTTGAATCAGTTCTTATTTTAATGTTCGTGCCCTGGATTGATATATAACATTACAGATTCGGATTCGCATTGGGTACAAGGAAATTCTTACTCACAATAAGCTTGCAATCGCACTGCACTTCCATCGATGACATGGAACACAGCCGACCTTTTAACGCGTTGATAATAAAACATAAAAGTAAACAAAAACAATTTTAATTTAACAATTTTAATTTAAAACACGACCATTTTGTGGTAGTACAATATATAACATGAAATATACATGAAACATTACCAAATGTAAAATTGGAATCTTACCAATGTTAAATGAAACATTACAGTAAGAAAAGGAAACTTTACCAAATGTAATAAAGCTTATAAAATATAAAACGAAGCTTTACCAAACATAAATGGAACATTACCAAATATAAAATGTATTTTCCATTTTTTAAATCATGAACAATGGTCATACACATGCCATTTCACATACATAAGTCTACTTACATATAAAACGAGGAAATGCAAAATAACTTATATTTGTGTATTGCATTTACTGTATCGCATATTTTAAAAATTGTGCTGTGTTGTGACATTGTATTGCCTTGTATTGCATTGCATTGTACTACATCGCATTGTATTGTATTGCATTGCATTGCATTGCATTGTATTATTGTATCGTATTGTATTGTATTGTATTGTATTGTATTGTATTGTATTGTATTGTATTGTATTGTATTGTATTGTATTGTATTGTATACAGATTTAGGACAAATTTGGTAATATTAACACCTTATAATTAATTATAGTTACAACATGTGCGAGCTTTAGGCTGGTATGGTTCAATGTATTTCATAATATGTGTATGCGCTTAATAAGAGTTTTCTTTTAAAAGCACCGTGCTTTTTCGCAGTTATAAAACACGTAGGCGTATTACTTCTTTTTGTACCGTGCTGTTGATTAATTGACACTGTCCTTGAGGGACTCAACAATTATTGTTTTGTTCGATCGGAAATCCCATTGCTGATGTTAACATTTGTCTCTTACTTTGTCAGTTATACACTGACCTTTGCGACTTGACCTAGATCTATTGTTTTCCAAAAGTAGCACACAGTACAAGCCAATTAGGACGTCCATCATATTAAACTGCAATGGTGTTTCTGGTTGTTATTGTTATCATACTGGTAGAACACAATCTACGGTGTGTATTTAAAACGCACTAAATATTATTGCGCTGTATAACAAGGCATTTTCAATAGCGAACAGTACGTTCATCAAAGTACTCTCCATGAACTCCACACAGCTTTTCAGTCTGATCGTCTAATTATAAAATGTAATTTCATATTCACCTTTTAATATATTGTTCATACACTGAAATAAAACAGCATTTTCCCCACAAAGGTTTCAAAGAGTCTTCTTCTGAGGGAATCATTGCAAATGCGATTATTCTTGAAATGCTTTTAGAAATTTGAAATTATATACCTACGATTGTTCTTTTTTTTTTAAACTTGAACTATAACTAAATGATTGATTTCAGCCCATGTAAATTGAAAATCATTACATGTTTCTATTTGTTTGTGTATCCATTTGTTTATTCATCTGTTTATTGATTGATATTTTTATGAAAGAACAAGACAGGTGCTTGAAATGTCAACGTTTTACTTGAAGAAAGGTGAAAGAAAAGCATCTATCTCGTGCGGTTGACATGCACAACAGACTGTGCTGTATTATTATATCCTTACGCACAATAGGAGATTTGCCTTGATAATTATGTGGGAGGAACAATGTTTTTAAGTACTGGCTTGACACTCAATGTGGCGGATATGGAAATACACAGGTTTGGTGACGTCACGTGAAAGCAACGGATAGCGTGTAGCTAAATTAGGACTATATGGAGGATGTGGTAAAGTCTTAATATTGCGTTTCTTCTGGAAGTCTACCAAGAGGCCATATAACATAATTAATTTTACTATATAGTCTCTACATTTGTTTCACAGTACTGAACTTTCCACCGTGTGACAATCAATACAAATCATATGTTAATCTAAATTACCTTCAAAGATGACTTTACAGCCAAGTTCTTGTCAAGGGTTGACCTGCATTGTTTTGAGAGGCTGAATTGTAAACAAACACCATGCAACGGAACACAGATTTCACTTCCGAATCTTCATTAAGGCCTTATTACTCACTGTGCACTGTCGCCGAAATACACACAAACAACCACACCATAAGCTCATATTCTAAAGAATAAACAATTGCCTTTAAATCCTTACCAAGAATGCCAAAATCTATCTCTTGTAATACCACCAAACGGATATAAGGAAACAAAATGATCTAAAAATAGACTGGAACTACATTTGTGGGTACTGAACCGGAATTATTAATTGTTTCCTGATTCCAAGGGGTTGGATTTATAGGCCAGTTTATTGTCATGGTTGATAATGTTTACCTCTGGTACGAGTTCGCGTACGGATGGTTCACACACACATTCATATATATATATATATATATATATATATATATATATATATATATATATATATATATATATATATATATATATATATATAGAGAGAGAGAGAGAGAGAGAGAGAGAGAGAGAGAGAGAGAGTATGTTTTCATTTGTTTCATTTGTTTTAACAAAGTAGTTCAACTTATATTAACATCATGAAAAAAAATCAATTTATATCAACAACATGTTTTCGTTTGACATGACAAAATAATTCATTTTATTACAAAATAGTTGTATTTGTTTTATAATATATCAAATATAATTATTTTCGTGATTTTTCATCACTATTGAATGTGTCACTTATTTCAACGACGTGGACCAATGTGCTTAATGAATGATATTCTGTTCCAATACACATTGAATAAAATTTTCGAATTGACAATGCAAATGTCATTTTTGAGTCATTTACTAGGGTAGAGTAATGCGTGAAGTACATATATCCCTTGAAAGACAGAATAATCCATAGACTTTCAAGAAAGTAAATTTATGTAATTTATCTCCAGTCCACAAAATGTTTTCTCATTGATTGCGTTTGTGTGTTACTGGTTTCCTCTGAAAAAATATTTTGCCGGTGTGTTGTCATTCACTGAAAGATTCCCTGCCTATTATAGCAACGGTACAGCCAGTAAATTGCAGGCTTTGGTGTCAACACTTCCTATTTTTATCAGTAATCTCTCTAATGTCAGCTGGTCTTTTACAAGTTGTCAGTTAGCAAAAGCTTAATCATTTCAATTTAGTTACTATTTTGAGATTGCAAGTTATATATCTATTAACATACACAATTCATCTGCTACAAGGAAATGACCATTTAATTTTCTTTGCGGAGGGGGTAGGTGGGTGCGACTTCAAATTGGCCTGAGATATTTTTATCTCAAGATAATTAGTTTTCTTCAAATAATGTAACGAATATAATAATTTGCAATAAATAATGACAAGATATTCTTTGTTTGCTATTGACAGACGGATTTACTTGTTTAAAATAGTCGCAGACTGCGAAGAATTCCCCCATTGTGAGGATTTAGTTGTGGGGTTTGGGGATGGGGTGCTCCCAATATTTATTTAAACCATTATAGAAGTCCTACCCAGGTTCAATTCTGGTTGGAAGTTAAATTAGTGAAAGATAGGTGTACAGCTCCGAGCCCCCACTCTGCAATGCCGACGGCTAAATTATTAAATATACAAAAAGGGTGAAATTCAATGACTAGCAATTTAATAACAATTTAATAGTCAAATGACCCGAATTTCCCAAGTACACTCCTTCCGCTCGACCCTTTAATAGCCTATTTCTTCACTTGATTCGTAGTGTGAGATAGATTTCCACCTGTCCTTGTATTCTACTCATCTGTGTATTCTTCTCTCCTATCTCCCAATTCCTTCTCTTCTTCCTCCCCGACTTTCTCCAAATTCCCTCTATTATAGAAGTCCCACCGAGGCTCTATTTTGTTGGAAGTTAGATTAAGTGAAATGTAGATGTAAATCTCTGAGCCACCAGGCATCAATGCCGACGGTTAGATGTTTCAATATACAAAAAAGTTTGAAATTGAATGAATAACAATTTAATAATAATTCATTAATTAAATGACTCAATTTTCCAATTACACTCCTTTAGATCGACCCTTTAATAAATCTATTGTATTGCATGATTAGCAGTGTGGGACTGATTTCCACCTGTCCATTTTTTCTTCTCATCGGTTGTATCATTTCTCTCCCTTATTTCTGCCACTTCCTTCTCCCCTTCCTCCTTGACCTTTCTCCAAATTCCTTTCACTAGACTCCTTCTCCTCCTCCAAAATCTCTAGACTAATTCTCTACCTACACTTTCTTTTCCACGACTACTCTTCTGTCGACTTTGACTCTCTCGACTACAGCCTCAATCATGTCTCCAATTCTGAAAGACTCGAGACCCAAGGAAATCCGAAGTTCTGTGTCCCCTAAAAAGCTTGCTTTGAAAACACAATGACGGTACAATTTTCTTCTTTAGCCCTATCATCTCACACCACACACAGCCTCTCATCAGATAACGGCTATTAAACTCTTCGGTAACACAATCGTCCACATCGAGATACCAACACATTATTTCATTGCAAAACAATGTCATAATACAGTACGCTAACGGTTACTTATTATACATACATCAATAAGTTTCGTCACATCAGTACATATTCCTAATCCCGTTATACTAAAGAATATCACAATAAACAGACGAATTTCTTTACCCTACAACTCATAAGTACGCAAATATTCAACTATCCATGCTTTGATATATGCATACACAAATAGTAACTAATCTTACATACTTCAACCATTCCAAATTCACAATTGTAGCATGTGTAAACTCTAACATAACGCTTTAATAAATGAACTGGTTTATTACGAAGAAAGCTATTAGCGAATTACAAAATTAATTCTGACCACAAGTTAATAATCTACATAATTCCGCATCGCATCTAACAATTCTCTACGTAAGCTCAAGCCATTTCTCAAATACGCATATAAATGAAACTCTACAAAGTAATTATACATAATAAACTATCCTAGTAACTAAGTATACAATACTACAAATAACTACAATAATGATGCTGTAATATTCTGCAAAAAGTAGAGTAAATAGATTACTGACCATTTCGAAGCTTTATCTTTCTTAGAATCAACCTCTAAGTTTTGCCGCCAAATTGCGAGTGGTTTCTTCTCGGAGTAACCGAATTGATTTTCAGTCCCTCCTTTGACGAATAATAATAATTTTTCTCTTACGAGTCCCGAATGCATCATAAGGGTATTAATTTTACCTCTATCTCAATTCCGATTGGCAATGTCCCTTTCGTTGTCTGTCAACGTGGAGACGGATAAGTCCACTACTGATATTTGGACTAACCTTTAACGCATAAGTGTAATAACTTACAAGCCTTTCTTAAGTTATGCGATCTATCACCTGGGTGGATTTACGTTTTAGGTCTCCGGCTGGTCATATAACCTTGTGTAAAAGTGCAACACTAGCCCGCTACAATCTTTAGACAATCAACACACGGCCGCGGGAATATTACCAAGACAAGTAGATTATGTCTTATTCATGACTTTATAGCTGGGGCTTATCAAACATAACAGTTATCGTTTAGAATTATTATATTTTAAACTGAAAGATAATATTAAAGCTGTTTCACTTAAAGAAAAATAATCAGTTCAAATATACTACGTGTGGAAGTTATAAAAGACTTTAACTCAATCATGAGACTTATTACAGACTTTCTTTATAAAACAAGATTTATGCATTCTTTTACTAACAGATGAATCACTGAATCTGTCGATGCCAGACTTGTGTGGGAGTATGACAAACAGCATCTTTTCATCAAAATATGATTTTATTTACTCAAGTCTAGTATTCACATGCCCGTAACACGCATCGAAAGGTACTTATCAATCCTTCTTGCCACTTTAGCAGACTTTTCCATGTGGGTTATAATTTAAATCACACATCATTTCTCAGTCTGTGTCAAAGATAGCAAACTCTCTGGTAGTAATGAATCAGTCTGGATCAGCAACACTTTGTGTATTATTTGATGGTCATTGAGATTTCTAAAGCATTTGTTCAGCGTTCAGTACAAAGTCATGTTGTAGCAAGTTTTAACGCTAAATAGAGCCAGACTTTTCTTTGTAACGTTATCGTCCCAGTTATTGCAAATGTTACTGTAAAAACTTAGATATAATATTTGACTCATCTTATACCATCTTCAAATTGTGTGTGTGTGTGTGTGTGTATGTGTGTGTGTTCAACTTTAGGATTAAGTACTTCTTCAAGTATTGTTTGCACCATTTCTTGAAACTATTTTAAATTATTTTAAATTTCTCTTAATGGTCTCTTTACGCTATGGTATGATTTGACAAACTAGTAGACGAAATTCGTTTACCTATACACTCAATGGCACCACTAACTGATAAGTTCAGAATCAAAATTTAAACTATTCCATAACTACAGGACCAACATGGCAAATGAAACTAGATAATTCTTGTTCAACGTGTATCATATTTTAAAATATTTCGAGACGTTGACGTGAAAGTTTATTGAGGTACATACGCCGATATATTTCAGGATACTGAACTGAACGAACTATCTTTGCTCTACTTTCTGATAAGAAATGTTGGTCGAATGCTATGTTTATCTCCATACAATCTCGTTTTCTTAATAAAGTCCCTAAGTATAGCGTATCTTGTTCTGTCTGTTCGTCCACCGTCCACTAATTATATCACAATATTTATTCAAACATGTTACATTAGGAAGTTTTGTTCGGCAAATAGTCAAGGTATATGTGTTTGAGGGGACTGAAAACGATTCGTTAGCTTCAGTTTAGGCCGATTACATCTGATCTCAGAACGCAAGAAAGTTGAGAGAAAATAAAAATATATGCTGAGGCGGGAGATAGGTGACGTTGGTGACTATTAGTAAAAAAGGTTAAGTTTGATAAATTTGATTGTATCAAGTTTGATACATGTAGGTTTAACAGAGGGATAGCTGTCATGGAATCACGTCATGGAATCAAGTCAAGAAATTACGTCATGGAATCACGTCATGGAATCACGTCAAGAAATGTTACTTTCTTTTTATTAAAGACTTAGTCTTAAAGAAACCGTTTCCTCGCTAAAGAGGGTTAAGGACGATGTTTTTCTTTTCAATGAACTGTGACTGGTCGAGTTGTTGAAATAAGTTTTTGGTAATGAACTGTGACTGGTCGAGTAGTTGAAATAAGTTTTGGTAATGAACTGTGACTGGTCGAGTAGTTGAAATAAATTATGGTAATGAACTTTGACTGGTCGAGTAGTTGAAATAAGTTTTGGTAATGAACTATAATTAGTCGAGTAGTTGAAATAAGTCGCATAACTGTTCCAAACAAGTTATGAATAACAAAATGCCTACAGGTAAACATTCATGGTGCATTTAATCGATGGCTAATTTTAGTCTCTCTTCAGCCAGTTAAAATAGAGACGGGAAATTTTATCAGGTGTCGAAATTCTCCTGTCAATCGCGGCATTAGATAGTTTCCTTAATAACCAATCATATCTCAGTAAGGATTTACCTTTTGACGACAGCTAATTCAGACTGAGGAAACGGGTTGCCAGCTTCGCCACATTCAGTATGTCTTATATTTCAAACTGCCATTATCAGTCTGAAATATATTAGACAATAGACGTTTCTTTTATAGTGTGGAATCTTTGATCACGTGAATTGAGAATCAAAACACTTTAAGTAGATACAGCCATTGGCTAGATAAATGTTCACTATAAATAGAGTACATAATTCAAAGCGAGTTTAATTTATCTGCAAATCCTTATGAAATAGATGCATTATCGTACATCAAACAGGTTTAAAAAATAACGAACCGGAAAGACAAAGGCATGTTGACATGTTAATCGTATTTCAATACGGTGGCCATAATGGCTATAAAGATAGTGAGAGAAAAAAAAAACTCATTATTGGTGCCTAACATATAAACACGTATTAAAGGCAGAAACATGGCCGTAAAAGTTTGTTATACTACACCAAATTTTTTTCTTCAGATTACACATTACAACTTAAAATAATGGATAGATATAATACTGGAACAAGACTCAAGACACAATTGAAAGTATCGTATGTAATTTATTGTGGTTTTGAAAGTATCACGGTTTCAATAGAAGCTGAAAATGATACACAACGGCAGAGCTGGACCTACATCAAAAAAGGCAAGCAACTCCCATATATTATCCCTCATTATCTAAACAAGCAAACATATTCCACTAGGGTTTATTTTCTCCACTTTTCTTTACACACAGTATTAGCTATTAGGAAGATAGCGAAGTCATAAAGAAAAGCAAGTTCATTTCTCTACCAGACATCAGCTAAACAAGCACTGATTCTGAAGTAAGTGTATCGCACTGGAGACAAATATTTTCCAGTTCGATGCCATGACTACCACCTTCTCTAAATTTTGAGTTATTTTTAATTAGAAAATGTAACAATGAGTCTGAAATCTATGGAAGAACAATGTGACATTTTGGACAAGGATCAATTAAAGTCTAAATGTCAATTGATATTGTAAAGTAAATACCGTACATTGTAACTTCAGTACCAGTGTTTTATGCATTACGGGTCTCAGATTGTTTTCATTGAACTCTGACGTTTTTATATGTAAGTTTGGTTTTTCTTTTTATGTTCTGTTTCGTTTTCAGCTCCAACTGGATCTCACAGTTTGAACAGATAAAGGCTTCTCTAAATAGTACTTCTCTTTACATTATTGTTGCAGTTGTGAGGGAATTGCGTTTCCTTATTGTTGTCACACACACACACACACGTGTATATATATATATATATATATATATATATATATATATATATATATATATATATATATATATATATATATATATATATATTAAAATAAACTAGCTTAAACGTAATAAACAGCAATTTAAAGTTTTGGAAACGCAACGGTTTTTCTGTTTTATTTGTATGTATGTATGTATGTATGTATGTATGTATGTATGTATGTATGTATGTATGTATGTATGTATGTATGTATGTATGTATGTATGTATGTATGTATGTATGTATGTATGCATGTATGCATGTATGTATGCATGCAGATGTCATTACCATTTTGAAAATCTTGGATTTCACAATTGACCGAAAGGTACAGATTTACTGCCGAATAGTGTTTACTTGGATAATGCCTTGCCATATACTGCTTCTTGTGTAATTACTCGTCTAAGTTATATGTTTTGATTAGTTCCAGTTAGGAACTACATCATTTCCTTATCTCAGTATTTTAACTCAGGGTATATCATTCCGTTAAATCCGTTGTTGGACTTAACACGCACGAGTATGGTGTCAGATTCAGTCTAAATTACACTATAAACATATATCTCCTTTACAAAATTGCTGTCAGCATCTTCGCTAAAGTCTAATCCCCAACCCGGTTTCATTCCTTGGCAGGTTCAATAGTTCTGTTGATTTAAACATAATTAACTTTGATACTGCTTCCAGGTTCGTATCGTACTAGTTGCAAACAAATACCGACCGTCTCGATTAATTCATGTATCGACAATTACATATTAACCATTGTCTAGATTTAAAAATGTATCAGAACCTTTATACCAACATTGACTTACACGTATATTTGTCATTGGTCGCAGCACCACCACCACCAGCCGGCACTCCGACATAATAAATTTTGCTCGTCCACTTGAGCAACCAGTAAAATAGTGTGTAAACAGCTGCTATTTATCAAGGACCATTTTCAAACTGAATGGTTTTATAACAATATTGTTATTATTATTATTATTATTATTATTATTATTATTATTATTATTATTATTATTATTATTATTATTATTATTATTATTACCTTTTTAAACTTCTTTTCGTATTTATCAATTTCCTTTTGTATTAACTGGAGTTTAACCCATCAAAACTATTTATCTTTTACTGCGTCGCTTAAAACATGTTTCACATGCTGGGACTGAGGAAACTGAGGAAATATATATTTAATTAATAGCTCTTCTTTTTTCTTTATTTTACTTATTATTGTTTACACAAAACCCTTAACGTGTGGAAAGAAGAAATAAAAATATAAATAATCAAAGTATGATTTTAGTATTTATTTGAAGCGACTATATTTGTATATGGTATATTTATTTCCAAACAATTTTACCGTATCCTATGAATATATCACAATTTCCTAATCAGGTGTTGCTGTTTTTTTTTGTTGTTGCAGTCTTTCATTTTCTCCAGTTATCCCGTTTTCTATATGTAGGTCCTAGTTCAGGACTTAATTTTATCACCATAAGCTAACGGGATTATGTTTTGAACTTGAGTAAAACAATCTAGCCTGCATTTTACCAGCTTAACTTAAAGCACTATGCCGCCGATTTTCATATTGTAACGGGGTTTGTGTGCTGTGCCCTGTTAATTTATTTCACAATCATTATCTAGGGAATTACCTCCTTCGATGTTCTTGCCCATTGTGAGTAGATAAATGGAATATTGACAGAGAACTTACCGAGACTATTGAGAAGAAATAAACAAATATAAGCTCCCGTGAAAAGTAAAATAAAACAAATTGTTGATAAAGATTTAATTAATCAATACATAGACAAAACTCTTGCAATTTCAATTCAACATATTAATATTAATGGAATTTAATAGCAATGTTCAATTTGTTCATCATAGTAACGAGTGGTGAAACCAGTACAATGTCCACACCACCTTGCATCACCTGACTTCGTTCTTCCTTAGGCCTTGTATACTCCGCGTCTAGCGAGTATGGAATCAGTACACAATTAATAAAATCCGGTTCAGTACCCACGAATGTAGTCCCAGTCTATTTTTAGATCACTTTTTCCGGTTTAAATTTGGTGGTGATACTAGAGTTAGATTTTGGCATTCTTGGTAAGGATTTAAAGGCAATTGATTATTCTTTAAAATGTGATCTTATGGTGTGGTTGTCTGTGTGTATTTCGGCGACAGTGCACATTGAGTAATAAGGTCATGGTGATGATCCGGAAGTGAAATCTGTGTTCCGTTGCCTGGTGTTTTGTTTACAATTCAGCCTCTCAAAAAAATGCAGGTCAACCCTTGACAAGAACTAAACCGTTAAGTCATCTTTGAAGGTATTTTAGATTAACATATGATTTGTATTGATTGTCACACAGTGGAAAGTTCAGTACTGAGGAACAAATGTAGAGACCGTATAGTAAAATTAATTGTGTACTATGGCCTATCAGTAAAAACTTGAAACTGATATAATTTTTTTATTATTAATGACATGTACATGAAATTTTAATATGTTATGTATATTGACTTTAAAAATATAAAAATGAAATTAGAAGTAAAAAAATAATTTTAATTTTAAAAATTTAAATGAAATTTAAAAAACAATTAAAAAAATAAAAAATTTCCACCAAGTATACACATATATAATATTTTTTGGGAATGATATTAAATGATATCAGCATATATATACTCCTACACCATATACAAGCTCAAATGATGGATATTTGTCAAATTTAATCAGAGAAAATATCTTTATTAGTCAAGATGAGACCCTCATTTAAAATACATGAAGACAAAATTCTACTTTGCTTTGTACCTTTAGGTCATTGAAACTATTTATTTGGGGTTCAAACAGTTAATTTATGTGTTTATGATGGGGTGACTTCCTGAGTAACACATATCTGCTTGTATAGCTATCAGTAATTGTTTATAACCATAGTTATAGGGTATTTAGTGAGAGGACAGAGATGAAGACTTTATACTAGAACCTGTTCAAGTTCTCTACAAAACCATATTAAGCTGTCAGAGAATGAAATACAGGTCAGAGGGGTAAAATATACTTTACCCTGGTATATTTACCATTGCATGTAAGAAAACAGCAAAATGATGTAAGTTGAACACAGAATGCATTCCATTTTATTGTTCAGTTTCTTTAAGATGTTGATTGATGTAGTGCGACATTGTAGCCTAGATGATATTATGGGAATTCTCATGATCCATTTTGCTTTATGCATTATTAATGACTAATAATATTTGTTATCTGACACTTTAAAGATTACATAAGTAATATTCAAACAGATTATTTGAATTTAACTTTCTACAACTGATCCTAACATGGTTACATAGCTGACATGAACAAATATGCATATATTTTGTAATGTTTGGAATCAAAAGTTGACATTGTTAGGCTGACATGGTACCTATAGTGAATCTGTAAAGCTCAGTTTTGATTGTGTGCACTTAAAATATCCCAAGATGTTATTTTCATCATGAATATGCCTCTGTATGGTAACACATTTCAATTTAGTACTTTGACAGAGGGCGGTATTGCAGCATCAGCTGATATTTCATTCCATTGAATCATTGAATCATTGAACTTAAAACCTTGGTAGCCAAGACTCTTAAAAATAGACTAAAAATATTCCAACAGATTATTTGAATCATGTTTGCACATGTGATTTTAACAAGTACATTGCATATGTCCCACACATGCAAATATCCATCCTTGTTTACAAGTTTTGGGGATGCAAATTTCACATTTAGTTGATGATATAGGATCTATTGGTACCTATAGTTGATCTGTGTGGCCACATTTTGCTATATTCACTCACAATATCTAAAATTGTTTTTTCCTTCATGAATAGGATTGCATATAGTAATAAATTTTAATTTGGTACATTGTCATTTGACTTTCCACTATACTGGTATGTATCAATGTTTGCACCAATGATCAAACCTCACCGTTCCAACATTGCCTTAAACTTTATGATACATACTCTACCTGATTAGTTATTTAACCTGTAAATGGCTAAATATGCTTGTAGAAACTTCATCTATTTTTAGGATGCATTTGTCACTTTAATACATGCCCATTGCTTCACATCTTTGAGTGTCACTCTATCAAGTTTACCTTTTTTAACCATATTTGCAACCTGAATGTTATATTGAAATCACCATATCTAACACATTTTAACTTCATTTGCCTACATCTTCTTTTTTTTTAGAATTAAGTGAAACATGTTATATATTTTCAGGTCTAGTCTGGTATCTGAAACAAAGTATTAGAGTTAGATCAATTTGGAAGCTCTCCAGTAGTCCAATGGTGATAGCAAGGTCTCATAAGGACATGTGCAGTGTGCTGCTATAAGTGACCAAGATGAGTTCATATCAGTACACTGATATACAGCATCTCAAAGACATGGCTTAGATCTTCATGAGAGAGAGTCGCATCTTTTTTCAGTAAGGTGAAACTGTATTTTCATATTGCATTGTTGACTTTTGTAGTTATCGGCATTAAAATGGAATGCATATTTGCTATAAAACATGGTAGTGGTCCCATCAAAACTTTAAATTTGAGTGGGATATTAGTTATACAAACAACTGTCCAAGTACCTGAAACAATAAATGTGGAACATAGTACCTGTCATTGTTTCTTTAGTATGTACACCTATATGCATCTGGATAGGCATATTGTAATTTGCTGTCAAAATCACTGTGAGCTATCATGCTTCAGTACCCCTGGGATTAATATTATCAGTTGTACAGACCTAAACTACCATTTGTTTTAAAGACCATTCATTAATCAACATTGCTGCCTTAAAGTTGTCAAACTGAATGTCATAACTTGTATGAAAATTTATTTTTTGTAAAATTAAAAGTTTTTTAAATTTATATATTTTTTAAAATTTTTATTTAAATTTAATATATCAATATTTTTTAATTTCAAGACTATTTTCAGACAGGCCTTATCAAGTATTACAATTAGGTTTTTACTGCATTGAAAAATTCCTATAATTAAGGAAGATATAGCAAATTTAGTTTTGGTTTCTTAAGAACAATTGGACCTCAAATTGCACCCTATAGAACACCAGCACTACACACTTTCTGACAGCTATCACATGTCTTGCTTGCAAGGAAATTTCAAAAGACTTTATGTATGAAGTTGAAACAGTAGTGGCATGCAAAATAAAATGCAAATATAAAAGTTTGACAAAAACATTGACCCTTTCAGGAATCAGTACACAATTAATAAAATCCGGTTCAGTACCCACGAATGTAGTCCCAGTCTATTTTTAGATCACTTTTTCCGGTCTAAATTTGGTGGTGATACTAGAGTTAGATTTTGGCATTCTTGGTAAGGATTTAAAGGCAATTGATTATTCTTTAAAATGTGATCTTATGGTGTGGTTGTCTGTGTGTATTTCGGCGACAGTGCACATTGAGTAATAAGGTCATGGTGATGATCCGGAAGTGAAATCTGTGTTCCGTTGCCTGGTGTTTTGTTTACAATTCAGCCTCTCAAAAAAATGCAGGTCAACCCTTGACAAGAACTAAACCGTTAAGACATCTTTGAAGGTATTTTAGATTAACATATGATTTGTATTGATTGTCACACAGTGGAAAGTTCAGTACTGAGGAACAAATGTAGAGACCGTATAGTAAAATTAATTGTGTACTATGGCCGTATGATCGGTTCTACCTCTGCCCTTTCCATTCTGAACTCTCTATTTGCGGACTTCACTCTTGGTCTGTCCTCATTGGGTTCTCGGGAAAGGATATAGAATGCGGCTAAAGTGGTATATGTTTTTACCACTTATCCGATTATATATAATCTCTCATTTTCCTTATTTCATAACCATAAATAGCTATCTACACTGTATAAATTCTAACCTAACGTGACCTTACGATTTGTGGTCCTTACGAATGGCCACTGTGCTATACATCCATAAATACCTCCAAGCTTGCCCTAATTAGATCTCGCCTCCCCGCAGCAATTGGCACGTGGCAGTGGATATAAACACAACTACCGTATATATCAGCATACATTACTATACGTTTCCTTTCAGCTAGCTTATGTACAAACGATGCTGCCATATATATTAGCATACATTACTATACGTCTCCTGACAGCTGGCTAGCCAATTCCATTCAATAAGATCAATTAAATGTTCCAATAGTAACCAATAGCATTCAGGATCATTTAGGCATTGCGAAATCATATATAGCATATAAATATGCAATTGTCATAAACGCAAGGTAAACATTGTCATCCTATAGACAAAGGAAATTAATTCATATAACCATAAGAAATTCTACATATTTGTAATTAATTAATAAATTTCCATGAAATTCTACACATCTGAAAAAAATTAGGATTGCATCACAATTTCGTCAATTCTATCAATGAACTAATAACTGTTAAAATAAAGAAATAAACTGCTTAACATTCTAACATATCAACAGAGTCCTATGAAACTGAATACACGATACATACATGAATCATAAGCATATCAAACACTTTTGCGTAAAACCAAACAAACGAAATAGAATATTATATGGAAATTAAAACTGCGTACCTTAATGCTGTTTCTTTCCCATACAATCTTTTCCTTTCAAGACAGCTATTTTGATTCTACTTTATTAACGAGGTAAACTCTATTATATCAGGTTTCCCACGGAGCTAACTTGTCTTCTCTCTAGAAAAATCGGACTAAAGAATTCTTAGCTAAAAACTTTCCCATTATTTCTAAAGTGTACGCCTTAATTTTAACTGACCAGTCAAACGCAACTGTTTCTAAATTCAATCAAAATCATCATGTCTTTCATCAGTTTTGACGGCATAGAATACAACTAAATTTAATTTGAAGATAAATTATTTGACATAAGGTCTCTTCCAACCGTTACGGTCGGTACTTTAATGTACTCCTAGCCATTATACCATTATGACAACTGTGTCGATTTGACTAAAGTTTAGACTGAGGCTCGAATGTTTTTTTTAGAGATGAAATAAGAGAAATATCAGAGTGAACTCCTCAAGACATTTTTAGCTTCACTATTATTACTTTAATGCACATTTTATTAAATTTTAGGAGTAAGTACTTCTTCAACATTCGACATATTACCCATATATTTAACCATTTTCTACCTTAAATTTGGAAGGAAGGAAATGATTTTTAAAAAAGCTGTCTGACATAAACCGTTATTTGAAACAATCATTATGTTAGAGTAAAATAGTCGGTTTAGACTTAAGAGGATCAACATCTTTAATTGAATCACCGAAGTCGCTCGTAGTTCCGTTCTTTTTCGTGAGTGCGCAGAAAGTACTGATATAGATACATTCGACAAATTCCGCTAGTGACCAATCTAATAACAACAGCTTTCGCACGTGGCGGACAAATTGACTCGAAAGGGAATGAAAAGAGGCAAGCCCGCTTTTTTAAGTTGCTATTAGAAGAAAAAGCGTGCATGATATAAAACTAAATACAAGGCCGATTACTGCATCTTATCAAACACAAAATGAGGACTTCGTGTCTCATAAGGATTACTTACTCTATCCATAATAGCTTAGTGTTGGTTTCTTATGTTTACAATTGTGACGTCATCAAATTTTGTGTTCCACCCTTGGACCAAAAAAAGTTGATCCATTTTGGAAACAACGTGACTTTCAAACAGGACTCAGTTATAACTTTTTTCTTAATAGAACTCATATATTTTGATATGTTTATTCACAAACCATAAGTCCTGTTTTAGATTTTCACCCATTTCACCGTGTTTTCTAGGGCAATAAAGTTATCTTTGTTAAAACTTACCAAACTTGTTGTCTGCACTATTTTTTGTTACTTTGAACGAGCCGATACGTAACACTGTAATAACTTTACGACTTCCTACAGATCATGAAAATAACTGACTTAAGTTTTTGGAGTTTTTGAAACGTGTAAGTGAAATTGTGGCATAGACCATTAACACTTATCTTTGTGTTGTCACCATTGCGTCAAGATGCCTTTAACTTCGACAGATGAAACAAACCTTATTCACAGTTTTACTTTGGGAATTTTGTGTCATTCTTCCTTCGTTTCTCTTATCTTTGTCTCTTATTTACTTCTTCCTATCCACTAAGAGATTCTGTATTGACTAATAAGTAATTATAACGAACAAAAAAAAGAAAAGAAATATTTATTAAAAAGAATTTTTTCTATGCAAGTCCTCAACATGATTATCACATCTTTGAAGGATGAATTCATTTTATCAGCAACAGATCAAATTTATCCGATTTAGCAACATTTAAGCCCGGAGATATTTGGAACCGGTCATTTTATAATATATCTCTTCTTTCAATAATATAAGCTTATTCATTAGACATTTAAAATTTAATTATAATGATCTGAATTCCGACTTAAATTTAATCTAATCAGTCTCCAATTTCACCAACGTGAGTCTTCACTTTTACCCCAGGCTTAATACATTTGATTAAGTAATGTAAGCGAGACTTAAATTTTGGCCAGTTAGATAGGTGGATTTAAGAATTTTGTTTAAGCACATATGTCAGTTTTTTTAATGCAATTTAAATGCGATTTAAATTCACCGAAAAAACTAAAGGTGGTCTTAAAATTTAAAGTTTGAATCCAGTTACACAGATCGGTTGAAAATGTTGACTTGATTTTGCCTGGGTTTCACGAACTTAAGATAATATATATATATATATATATATATATATATATATATATATATATATATATATATATATATATATATATATATATATATATATATATATATATATATGGTCTCTTGACTTCAAACGAACCAATCAAATGCGTGAAGTAATTTAACTCTAATGATATTTAAGTGTGACCAGACTGCTTCATTGTAGACATAACCTAAGATATAATAGGTAAAATAAAAGAAAGAATGAAAAAGAAAAATCATTTAATTAAAAGTAAACAGTTGATCCATCTCACATGATAAACACATTTAAGAAAAGACGGCAATATTTGATAAGCACGTCGAATTTTAAGAACTGGCTAGAATTTAAATTTGTCTTTAAATAACAGATATTTTAATTCCGTCAAATGACGTTAAGAGTGCAGTACCGACATAAATGGTGCCAGTCAGAATGATAACATCGACCATTCTAAAAATCATTGCAAATAATATGATCAACATACTATATGGCATATATTGCGCTACATTTGCAAAGCAATAGATCTAAGTAAATTCGCTAAAGTTAGTTTATTTTAGACGAGGTAAATGATAATATTTGCATTGGCATTTTCGACTCCCATTAAAAAAAGCTGCAAGTGAAACTAAGCAGGATCCATCTTGACCTTTAATGGCCACCGTGATATTCAAACACTCTCTTTGTCACCAATTATTAAATAGAAACAACACGCATTTGTCTTTGATAACCGCGACAAAAGCATATTTTGCTAGCAAACGGATATTGATAAGTACAATAATCAAAAGTCTGACCTGTTCCCTCATAAAACCGTGCAAACTACAATCGTCTAATTTCATCTATATGCTCCTTCATCACAAATATGACAATATTACATAATTTGTCTAATGCAGTATCAAAATAAATACAAATACACATGATAAAAAGAAACATCATCCAGGTCTTGAAAGTCCTGAGTCGCCAAACCTTGTTCTCTGAATCTCTGAGTCAAATAATATATTTTGGATCCGTTTTTAATGAATCCTGTAGTTTCATTTGTAATTCTTATAATTTTTTCATGTTATTTTTCTTCCTTTATAAGTTTCACGTGAATCTCATAATTTGAACATTTATACAGAGAGTTGCTTCCTCCAGATGGTATTCCTCCAATCAGAATTGCTGCTGCAGCCATTTGTTTGTACGCCAAAAAATATATTTTGATATTACTTTCTATGAAACTGGCACAAAACTGTAAGGTATGACAGAGCGTTGCATCCATAAACCCTTTCTAAATCGGCAATGATATTATAGGAAAGTACTAAAAGGTAATATGATCTTTACACAGTAGGAAACTTATTCTCCTTCTCCAACATTTTTAGGTTACTGTCATTACCTAAGTTACGTAACACGCATTAACCTTCAGGCGGTCGCAGTGCTGTGCTCTTTTATAGAACGTTATTATGTCTATCAATCGGTATGAATTGTTGTTGTTGTTGTTGTTGTTGTTGTTGTTATAGGGGTTAACGCAATTTTTCAGCACAAGATAGGCTATAAATGGCGGCCAGTATTAATGGTGGAGGAAGAACCATGGAAAACCACGGGAACAACCACCGACGCAGGAGAAGCTACTGGCAGGCTTTCTCAATTACCCACGTTAGCCGAGTCTGGATTCGAACTCACGCAGAGGTGAGATGGCAGTGATCCGTAACGGACAGCGCTTTAGAACATTAATTGTATTGATAGGTATAAGAAACAATGAATAATACCAAAAGTATCCAGAACTTTCAAGTACTCCTGGTATAATTGTTATATTCTTCTGCTTGAGGTTTTTCCAATATTGTTTTGGAGGTCTTTTAAAATTACTTTAATATGTTTCAGACCTGTTTTTATTGTCAAAATTATTTTTTTTTTTCATCAAAATATCTCATTAACATTAGGTATTCAGACAGCTGTTTTCATATTTAATGGCAAATGTAAAATTTTCAAACTGAACAGGACTTCTGGTACTTTTCTACCTGTCAAATGTCTCTATGAAATCTGACAACCATATGTTACCATCAGATTTTAAAGATCATGTGATGTTGCGAAAACTTTTTGTGATACTACACTATGAATGAAATAGTTGTTTAATGATTTGAGTATATGGTAAATTTGTATTGCAATAAAAACGTTTGAAAAGGCGAAAAGAAAAGGAAAAGGAACATAACTTGTAAGTTATTTATACTCGACTTCCATTAATCCATCACTTTTATCTCATTTTAACACATCGTTAAAATATGACTTGAGGCAATTCGTACATAAATTAAACTTAATGTGAAATTCACTACTTTTCTGTACTTGCGTTGAAGTTCTGTTTACTGTGTTTCCACGTTGCTTTGTAAATTTTTGCTGATAATTGCGGGTAATCATTCTTTTAATTTACTGAGAAGCCATTCTAATCTCTTTGATAATATAAAATACTGTGAACTTTAAACATCGTTTCTCCAGCTCCTGTGTAGTGTTTTCTGTTTTTTTTTGTAACACTCGACAACTGATTGCACGTTCAACACCCGATAGTGGCTACAAACACTGCTTCAAGTAAAATTTGAATGCGAAATAATACACCATTCACAAAATACTGCTATCCTATTTGCCAAAATACTGAATATATATATATATATATATATATATATATATATATATATATATATATATATATATATATATATATATATATATATATATATATATATATATATATATATATATATATATATATATATATATATATATGTTTGTGTGTGTGTGTGTGTGCTGTGAATAAACTATTTTCGAGCTTTACAGTTAATAAAGAACTGATTTCAAAACACCGTTTCAATGGAAACTATGTCTTCACTAAAAAAGCAGCATGCATAAATAAATACGTTCATAAAAGGTCGTGAGTACATGGTGTGCAGAACTGACACAAAAGAAAAGACCGGAACGTCGGTTTAATTGTATTAATCTACGAAGCAGAGGAAAGTGAAAAAAGGACAATCCTGACTGGGCTGCATCTTTACTACATTTTGTGTGCAAATGATTTCAAAATTATATTCTATAATCGACCTTATACATGGTACGAAATGAAAATTATATAATATAATCAACATAATAGATAGTACGAAATGAAAATATTATATTTTCATAATACTGAACAGCAGGGTTCCAAATGGAATTAAATTGTATAACAACATGAACCTATGCTATTAGAGAATTAGAATTAAAAGTTTATGCCAATATTTGTGGCATCAGAAAAACGGTTTGAATTGCTCAATGGACTTTGCAATAAATTTTTCCCTGCTGGGGATTACTGGTAAACTCCGAACTGTGGGAAGAGAATCATTCTCTAACATATAAAGCGATTTTGCTATAAATGGCATGAAATTTGAACCAATATTAATCATGCACGGCGTTCCCCAAGGTGAGATGCTTTCTATGATCATCTACCTGGTATGTATCAATGGTTCATGGAAATTTTAAAAATTGGTAAAATTGTTGGATCATTTCTTTCTGGAAACCCTGCATTAGCTGGTGTGGTGTTTATAATTTTTAACGTAGCTTTAACAATTTTTTATTCATATCGCTACGATGTCTGCAGTGTGGCAGTTTATAGTGATGTCTAGCACTGGGGCATCATGCTACAGACATGTAGCATCATGTCTCACCCAGTCACATTATCCTGACAATAGGCAAAACCAGCCCTAACACTAACCTCTTAATGCTGAGTGTCAAGCGAGGCAGCTGTTAGTACTATTTTTGTAAGTCTTTGGTATGACTCGACCAGGGATAGAACCTACGACCTCCGGCACCCGAGGCTGACGCTCTAACCACCCACCGGAGCGGTTATTGCATTAGCTGGTAATATCACTAATAACCGCTGCTCATATTCAAGTAATGTTTGCTATCGCTCATCTATATTCGGTAATCTCAAATGTTAAAATCAATGAGCTGCGTCATCGTTTTTAAAGGAAACAGACGGAAGAAAGACATCCATTTCATGTGGAGAATTGGTCCAAAGACTGTACTGTTTTCTCAATTTGCCGACCACTGTGGTACTCTATCAGCTCTAACACAAGCTGTCTAGCAAATGTAGAAAAGCATGCTTAAAGAGAAGTACATGATTAAATTCCCTTGTCTGTTTGAAAAAAGTTCTAAAATATGACTTCAAAGACTTTACTTATTTTTGTACTAGATAAGACGTTCTCACTAAAAATAATTACGCGCACATTATACTGTATACTTTAAATTTATACGAGAATAATAATAACTTCAAATACATGTTTGCAATCCAACATTTAAAAGGTTTAGAATTTATATTATTATATTAAACAAAACTTGAAAAATAAAACAATATTAACACACGCTCTACCAAGGTTTAAAAATTCTGCTTTTCCCGCTCTTTTTAATATACCTATCTATGCAAAGTTTCAACGTATGACAAATATTTCAACCAGTACAAACGTCGCTTTTGTAAGATTTCGATAAACTAAATCCAATATTCATCCCTGTTCAGTTCTGCCTGACATAGTTTTTAGATATCAATTAAGTCCCTTCGTATATACGAACTAGCATCCGGGGGCCCCGAGTGGCCGATTGGTCTAAAGCGCTGTCCGTTACGGATCACTGCCATCTCACCTCTGCGTGAGTTCGAGTCTAGGATTCGGCGAATGTGGATATGTGAGAAAGCTTGCCAGTAGCTTCTCGTGGGTCGGTGATTCTTTCCGGTGATTTCCCGGTTTCTTCCTCCACCATTAATACTGGCCGCCATGAATAGCCTATCGCGTGCTGAATAATGGCGTTAAGCCCAACAACAACAACAACAACAACTAGCATCCTTATACATAGACGGATTTTACCGGGTCAGAAATAGCGTAGATCTATTTAAAATCGCTCTATGTTACAATGATATTTGCAAAATTCACCTGTTACTGTCAATAACTTAAATTTTTCTTGCTACTTTTCTTTATAATATATTCGACAGAGAATTTGCTTAGCATTTTCTTTGTCGTTGATACCCATGTAGTGGATCGAATGACCTTGAGGTCTGCCTGATTTGAATTATATCAGTCGGAACAGTACTTGACACGATGGGAGACACTAGAGTTCGCCAAATGGTCCGATCCCGTGAACTAAGTGGTGTGAGCGTCCACCTCGGATACGGGAGTCATACCAGACTTCTAAAATTAGTACTAGCAGCTCAGCATGAAAAGGTTAGTATTAGGAATGGTTCGCTCAGTGTCAGGATAATGTCAGCGGCATGATGCCCCTGTAATAGACATCACTATATGCTGACACAATGCAGACATCGTAACGATCTAAGTGCAAAATCGTTAAAGCTACATTAAAAATCCAGATAACACACACACACACACACACACACACACACACACAAACACACACACACACACACACCGTGTTGGTACAGACCCACATGAGCATACCAGTCTTGTTCATGTTTGTATTTGTTTGGTATTAATATGTGTACTTAACGTCATACCAGACGTCTTAGATATGCAGTTCTTGGGTACGGTTACCTACCTATTAGTCGGGTCCAAGATTTCTTGGATAAGGGTATCTACCTATTCGTTGAGTCCAAGTAGTTTTGGGCAGGAGTACCTACCGATTTGTTAGGCCCAAGAGGTCTTGGGTAGAGGTACCTACCTATTATTTTGGCCCAAGAGGTTTAGGTAGCTCAGAATATTGCACATATATATGCTGATGCTAGTAAAAAAAATTTTTTTCTTACGACGGATAGATTATTCATCGACTATTTTATTTTATTCATTTTTCATGTCTTTTGCATGTAAGAGGCCAACCGATAGTCAGTTATTACATCTTTTCTATCAAATTTTCAATGTGGCAGATTACGAAGTAATTCTTCGGTGTAGAAAATTCACTCCGATGTGCACGTGATACAGATACATGTAATGATTATTTCATCATATTTATGGCATTTATTTTCTATATCATCTTTTACTACTGCCTAGTTATGTTTTCGCCCAGGCACAAAATGATCCTTAGAGCATGTTATCAATGCATTGGTTGTGCACCTTGTGGTTACTATGTGTATGCCGACATGCGGTATATTTGTTAACAAGGCTCCATGAATAATGCTTGTTAGATAGCTGCAGTACAACATAAAGCATTAAAATGCAATATGCAAAGAAAACGAAACAATAAGTGAAAGAAAAGAAAGACAAGAAAACCTTTTCATTTATGTTGCATGATGAGGCTGGCTTATAGTATTGTTAAACTGTGTTAGCTCTGGTACAGAGTTTTGTTCACCATAATTCTCAGTTTACAATTCGAATGTGGTCGTAAATTAGTTAAATACATTCTGTTATTACGAAAGCTTTTCCTGTTGCAGTAAGCCATATTTTATTGAGTATTTGGAACTCGATTGACAACTAATAAATGTATTATATTTTTAAAAATGAATATAACGTCCTTGTTAAGAAACGTTATACATCAACATAGCGATGTTCAAGCCAGAAGCTCTATTCTGTTTTATTTGAATTTTCAAATAATTGATCAATACGTCGACATGATGGAGAGGCGGAAAGAGCATAAGATATGCCCATCATCTGGAATTGAGGTCTAAAATATCATACAGGCTTGAGCAGGACAAAGTTGTTTTTTTTAAAACCTAAATGTAATGTCAGTGCAAATATACTCTATTTGGAAATGTAAAACAGATAACACATGCACCAACACCCACATTAAATAAATAAATAAATAAATAAATATATATATATATATATATATATATATATATATATATATATATATATATATAATAGCTGTATCATAATCCAATCGCCATAGTAATGAAACTGCCGTTGTGCGATTAGCTAGCGATCTTCTCTCTGCTCTGGATAATGGAAAGTTTAGTCCTCACACTCCTTGAATTGTCTGGGGCATTTGTTTGACACAATAGACCACTTCACCGTCAACAGCATGCATTTGTTATTCACGATACATCCTTATTATTGTGTAGGTCCTACTTGGTCAACGGAACACAAACTGTGTCCATAAGTAAAAAACATTTAAGCCCACTTGATCGGTCTTTTGGTGTTCACAAGACGCTATTCTCGAACTCATTTTCTATATTATATACACCCATCCGCTCTGAAGTGCCATAGAGCGACATCCGTTGTCTATCACCAACTGTGCGCTGATGACTCGCAAATATACAAATCTAGCTGCCCGACAGGCCATAGAACACAATTAATTTTACTATATAGTCTCTACATTTGTTTCTAGCTGCCCGACAGGCCATAGAACACAATTAATTTTTCTATATAGTCTCTACATTTGTTTCTAGCTGCCCGACAGGCCATAGAACACAATTAATTTTACTATATAGTCTCTACATTTAACAAATTGCAGATAAATGATGATAAAACTGAAGACATCATAATTACTATGTAAAGACTTTATTATTCACATCCTTTACATCAGACAGTAAGTATCAGAATACCAACATTAAATTCACACAGTCAATAGTAAACCTAGGTGTCAAACTCGACTGTACGCTAGCATCACACCAACATGTAATGTAAAACGCATTAGCTCCATGTTCAATTTTCTTTCGGTTGATGCGACTAAATCGAATGTGTTCCTAAGTACTTTCGAGAATGCACTATCGTTATTTACTTTTATCGGGCTTATCCGTGTCTTCGTCAGAAACTTCGGAAAGGTTAAAAACACAGTTGCTCGGGTCATCTTTTAGAACGAAGAAAATGAAACACCTCCCCCGTACTCTGTAACCTCCATTGGCTAACCGTTCGATCCAGAATCAAACATATAATATATTCACCATGCTACATTTGGATGACTGATTTTAATCCAATATACCTATCCGACCACAACCACGTGTATATCCCACCTAGAAACTTACGTTTCTCTTCCGAATTCTGATTGTTCCCACTGTGAAACGAAATCATGCTGACAACGTTCTTTTGCGTACCAGGGCCCAGCTGCGTGGAACTAATTGCCTATAGATCTTAGACAGATTGAAAGTTCTTAAGACTCACTTATTTCAACTGCACGAACAGATTTAACGATTTTAATAATTTTTAATTTCTTAATTAGTGTCAGCATGTTTTGTTTTGTTATTTTCATGGTGTTTCTTTTTGTATTCGTCATGGTATTTGTCTTTATGTGTTAAGTTTATAAAGCACTCAGGATTTCTAAATATTAAATATCACTGTATTATTATTATTATTATTATTATTATTATTATTATTATTATTATTATTATTATTATTATTATTATTATTATTATTATCTAAGGTAATTCGTGAAGAAAAATGTGTTAATTGATATTGTGATGTAATGGTGACAAGATAACATAGGATTAAATGATCATGGCTGGGTATTTATCGATGTGTAAATTTTACCTAATCACTCACAAAGTAAATTAGATCCGAAAGACTTTATGTAAACTTTGTGAGTGATTAGGTAAAATTTACACATCGATAAATACCCAACCATGTTCATTTAATCTTAATTATTCCAATTTACTTCCTTTCTAACATCAGATAGCAGATTTAATCAACAAAACACTCACTCGTATGTACCTCGAAGTTTTCTTTCATTAGCCTCTTTACTGCGATATAATATATAACCCTATCTTCGCTATCCAGGATTCGTTGATTCTTTATACAGTGTTGCGGAGTTGAATGTCATAGCAGGTCATGATATATTGTTATGATCATTTCTTTAATATATAAAAATGGTTTTTGCGGTTAAGCCAGGAATATTCCTTTGTTTTATTATAAAAATTACGCTTGCGTTTGGCTAGTGTTGTTATATCAACGTCGTTCTTATTTTATACGCATTTCGATCTTTCAAAAGCAAAATCGTGTCCATTTTTAGTGAGACCCCTTGGCTGACATGATCCTGACCTTGTTGAAGTGAAATGCAATAATTTCCGAAGATTGGCTTCTGAAGCCTGCCATATGCCTTCTTCGGAAAAAGGGGTGAGTGTTGGAGTGCAGGAAGGTCTATGCAATAGCATTGTTTTAACTTCTAATGGTCGATTTTAATCTGTGACTTGTCATTTTTGATCGGAAATCACAGGAGTGGGTGGGATGGAGCTTGTTGTTGCTATTAATAGGATGTAAAGCGTTGATATAGATACAATTTCACATCAAATGATCTGGACACAGGGAACAAAAAGTAGTTCTTAGAATTTATCGATGTGTAAAAAAATTCCAGATCAGTATTACTTGACCGTTTTCATCCAATCACAACGTAGAAAACGCAGTCAATTCATAAAAATCAGAATGATAAGAAAATAAAAAAATACTTACTGCGGGGTGTCGATTATTATTTATACTGAATTATATGGTATGGCTCATTCAAAGTTATTGAAGTTCTTTCTCGCCATCTTTAATTTCTTCTTTATTCTTAAGTTCTTTTTTTTGTGACAAAATTCTCATGGACACTTAAAAGGACATAATTGCATGTGCAGTACAAACCGTATAAATTGAACTATACAAGTGCGAAGTGGCAACGAAATTATGGAATATTTTGTTTCTTTCACTCTTCGAAATTTATTACTAAATTGTATTTTTTTAAAAAAATCTAGCAAAATATAAGACAACAATAACAACAACAAAAGAGCAAAACACAAGGGAAAACAATACAAACAACAACAGATAGACACAGAGAGTCAGATAAGTGTTAACAATAAATGCAGGCAAAAAAGTTGAGTGCAATCCAAAATGAATACCATTTTAAATAAGCTGTTTGCTAAAAGCACATTAAATTCAAACATATTTTCCTGACAGATGAAATGCTTTACAGAGTGCTAGTGGGAAAATATTTTCTCCCAGAAGAACATTATATTGAAATGCTATATTTAAGACAAAGGCAACTTAGTCTTGCTAGGAAACTTAATCATCAATATTCAAATAAGTTCCGGTATTGGAAACATCTGTTTCCTGTATCTTCTTTGATGTTCTGTTGCACATTGTTTCCCAGTAGCAAAAGCAAGAAGCGATGTCATAATGACAAATGTGTGTGCACAGTGCATCTTTCAATTTTCAGGCATGCAGTTTGTCATGCCAGATATTTAGTTACACTGCTACACTAAATAGATGGTTTGCACAAATGCAACGAAATTTTCACCTGATACAACCCGATAAAGGTGATATCCACAACATCTTGTCAATAATGTCTCTCCTGTTTGTGTTACGAAAGCAGATCGAAATAGTTCAATAAAGAGAATGACAATATGTTCTGATATATTTTATTCTCTGCTGCAATGATTAGGATTACAGTTTTGAAAACATTTCCAACTATTCTAATACAGGCGGTTATATAACGTCATATATTCTATACTTCTGTGCTTTATATAAGTTCTATTTGATTGACATTATTTAAGAATATACAGACAAAGGAAATAGGGGAATATACATATTACTAAAGGATAGAAATCACAAAATACTATTTTTTTGTCTTCAAGAATTCATAGCATGTCCATAGTTGCACCTGGACCGAATTAAGATCATGAGAGTCCTAACGATAATAGGAAGGCCTAGGTATGTATTGCATGTTGTAAATATATGTAATGGAACGCCCAAAGGAGGCATGAAATTTTTAGGCTACAGCCTTTGGGGATTGATCCGGCCCTGTATAATCCTAATCTTTATGTGCGGCTAGAGCGTCAGAAAATATTAACTCCAATGCTTATTTATTCAGATTGACACAGAAGCCGATCTCTTAGCCAGATAAATGGTGTTAAAATGGAGAAGAAAAGCAAAGACGTAAAGTCGAAATATAAAAGAATACAACTACAAAAGAACACAAATAGAAATGTCTTTATTTTATTCTATTTTCGAAAAATCACCAAAAAGAGGATTTTTAAAGGGAAACAAATGGTTAGTACTAATCTGAAAACTTATTAGGTCAGATGTTTTTCGTTTAACGGTTGCTAGCAAATGACGAGAAAATGTAGAAACAGACCCCTTGCAATTGGAAGAAATTAAATTTGTGCTAGTTTTGACGTTCTATAAAACTTCTTTATTATGTCTATTTCACTACTTTTAATAGCTATGGGGTACAGTTAAAAGAGGAATCGTTTACTTATGATATCTTCATTACGTCATAAATAAACTAGATAGATCATTTTAGATACAGTAAGTCAAAAACCGACAAACATTTGATAAACTGTTCCCAGCCAATGACTCTAGTAAACTCCCAAGACAAAAACAAATTCTCCACGAAAACAGTCGACATTACATAGATTATTAAACATTTTCATTTCTTCTTTGACTTATCTATTGAAAGCTACGGTCCCACATGGATAATCATCTTTGTTGAGGATGAAATAACGAAGCTGGTATATGCATTTTGAATTGCTGTTGGCGTGAAACAATACTGGTAGAGATAGCATATGAGATAAATTGTTTTTAAATAATGATTCGAAAATGCATGATGTGCGTCATTGTAAAGCCACTAATTTACAGAGACGTGAGATTACTGCTGCACTTGATTGAATCTGAAAGCTAAAACAGATATATGGTTGGTAGTTTATGTAGAAATAAACTGTAGAAAGGTCATAAATAGCTCATGCTTTGATGCGTGATACAGAAAGTTTGGTTTCAATACCGAAATGTTGCTTATACATTTGTATCAAGCACCCTTTAACATACAAAAAATAATAAGTGATAACGAGTCTCCCGATTCATGGACTTGGCTTCCGTCTTAGGACAATCAACGAAGGTCAATTATAACGGTAAATGTCAAACTTCTGCATGATGCGTGGGACGCGGCAATTGGATTAGATCTTGTAGAAGGAGCTAAGCCCCATATAGCGATAACCTGAACAAATTTAACAAAGAATTAAAATGTAATCTTACATGAAATTTTGGTAGCAATGTCACTTGACCTTATTGTATAAAAATGAACGTAAAACTCGATGTATTATTTATTAAAATAAAAAATAAAAGTTGCACCATAAAAAATAAGATAAAGAAATTAAATAGGTTATTATTCGTACGTGTCGAATATAGTAATAATTTTGATAATATTTTACTGCTTTACTTTACACTTTTTCCTAAAAGATAATAAAACTGTTCTGTTTGTTCATTTTCAGCTTTTAAATAATACAAATACCATATTTTCCGTCTATACATCGTACCCAATTAAGAACTGTGCAATGAGGATATGCTAGGCAAATCAGAGTTTATGCTTTTCGCAATCGTGTCTGCTGTATACGTGGTTAAAGATAACAACAATCAATGGTCCTATTTTTCATTATCAAAGTCCTATTTTGATTGAGTTGTAGACACACAGGTCGTTGAATTGAGTTAGCTTACAACCACAGCCAGCATGATAAATAGGATAAGAAATACAAGGCATTATGAGAATTTTTTACAAAATCTATCTTTCTGTTAGTTAGGGTCTCAATCCAATAACCATTAAGAGTCATTTCATTACCTCACACGATTTTATTTCATTGAATGTTTTTCCCTGTCTATTTGTCTGTCCGTAAAAAATTCGTTTCAGGATCATAAGTATTAACAAATTCAAGGTCCTACAACCAAATTTCGTACATATGCCAACAAGCTGCATTTATATATGTCTTTTCATGCTTAGAATTTTCCACGTTTGCTATTTCTGATGTTACACTAAAAACGTGAAACATAAGTAGTATAAAATTGAGTGGATCATAAACATTACTTAAAAGTGACGGTTCTTGACCATAATCATTATTAAAGATGACGCTCCTGGCCATAACTGTGACGCGTCTGGATCATAAATAGTATTAAACGAAACGCTTCTGGACTAATGAATACTTTCAGTTGGAGACTTACGTAAGTGGGGAATCAGCGAGCTATAATGACTCAGTATTACTCTTGTTTAGTCCTCTTTACTTTTTTACGACAGTGTATGACGCCGTGAATCACTATAATAAAGCTGTCATGCCTTTTGCGTGTTAAAATTTGTACAAAAAAGACATTGTGTTTTTGAGCCCATTAAACGTTTTAAAAACTTCATTCATTTGATGTCAATTTCGCAAAATGTTTAAAAGTCTTATAATGGTTAGGCTTGATGGCTCAAAAGTCTTGTTGAGTATGATATCTGATGGGAAGGCAACCAGAAAATATGGTGGAAAATCTCTAATATGAAAGATCTCACCTTTTGTACTTATCAGGAACTAATGGTCACGTCAGGGACCGCAAAGATCCAAAATAACTACGTTACCGCTACGCCAGTTATCATTCAGGATTTGTCTCTTTTCTTTGTTACCAAATATCATAAAGATTGCAGTACACTTAACCTGTTATTTAATATTATGAACAACCTGGTGATTTTCGCCTGAAGAAGATACATTCCGAATGGCATCTGACACTAAGGCTGAAAATATCTCGGCAAGCCTCACATAGTGATTGCTATTGTGCTGTCATGACGTCTGCATTGGTCTGTTTATGGCCGAAACTAAACAGATGCAAGAGTTTTTAGCAGACAGGTGTTCCAGATATTACCATTTCACTCAAACGAAATCAGGCAACACTTGTTACATAGTCTGCTCTAAGATCTCCACCTATCACGATCATAACAAACTACTTGTATCGATTTGAATCACAGTATTTATGCATAGAAACATTAATAATCAACAAACCGCCTTGGCTCTAGCAGATGAGAAATTTTCAAATAATCATGGTTTCTCTTAGACTAGTCTCAATAAAAGAAGTAATCATTCTGAAAATACAGCAGGACAATTATTCTATCTCGAAGGGATGTAATTTTAATTTTAATGAAGTATTTTCTTTGAGTGTCGAATATTTCACGGGACGATAATACTTATTAAATATGCATTATAAGAGATTGGAATTTAACAAAGCAGTCATCAAAGAAAATAGAATCATACGAATAGGAAATTTCCCCCTTTGACTTACTATGTTGAAAGAATGATTTCGTTGATGACCGCTCCGGTGTCCTAAGTAATTAGAACGTCCGTCTCGGATGCGGAAGGTCGTTGTTTTGAATCCCGGTCGATATGACACTCACACACGCACGCACACACACACACACACGCACGCACACACGCACACACACACACACGTATATATATATATATATATATATATATATATATATATATATATATATATATATATATATATATATATATATATATATATATATATATATATATATACGGATTAGTGTTAGGACTGGCCGGCTTGGTGTCATGTTAATGTGACTGCAAAGGATATGATGCCACATGTCTGCGGCATGTTGCCCCAGTGCCTCTGTGCTAGAAATCACTATTACTGCCACACTGCAGACATCGTAGCGAAATGACTAAATCTTTTAAAAAATCTCTCTCTATCACACACACACACACACACACACACACACACACACACACACACATTTATTATGCATTAATGTCGAGCAGCAGGGAAACATGAAGGGAGAAACCGTGTCCATTTTCAGCTAGGAAATGCTTTATAAAACAGAACTGATAAAGATTCAATTAATAATCTTCAATTTCTTATATATTTTCATTGATGTGCATCGTTTTCACAGAAAGTTACACACATACAATGGTACGGATTCACTACCAGTCTTAAAAGGTATGACTAGTGAAATGAAACAAGAATAAGGCTTTAATTAATTTTACTAAACCGAAAAGACCCACGAAAACACGAAATTAAAATTGTCCTATTAAAGTAACCAGGATAAGCCATGGCAACAGGTACGTGCTATTCCGAAACAATCAACGAGACCGATTACATCACAGGAAACCAGACCAGTCACTAGTAGTCAAATATTTATTTAAATCCTGCTTTATCATTTGCTATTGAATGACTTTGTAAAGATGGCTTACAAACTCTAAAATACAAAATAAATGATTGATGTAAAATAATATCTTGATTTCAGCTATATTTGACTGTTTGTAGTCATAGCCATAACACATACATTCATCACAGATGGATAAGATATGTATCGGTCTGTTTACATTTGTTTTCTCTTGCTATTAAACTAAATATAGATACCTTTCTGTAGCAAAATAGGTTTTTTGACTCCTAAGCTTTCAACCGTTTCAAAAAGTCTTCATCAGAGTAAATGTACCGGTCCGCCAAGAATCGTGACGTAAACGGCAAAATAGTTCCAGAATTAATAATAATATAGTCCAAATAAGGAGCACTTTATTTCCAATGAACAGTGCAAACAAATGTTTTTTTTTTTCTCTAGAATGATATGTAAGTACAACATAAAACACGTATGCAGACTTACAACAGGAACAAAAGAAATGGGGATAGCTTCAAAATGGGAATGAATCTGATTGCTCTTTTTTATCCTTATATACACTGTCTTTTGCTACTATTCCTACTATAGATCAACAACATACTCCATGTGACGGATCTCACTATTCAATTTCTCTCGAACATACCTATTCATGTGACCTAACCCAACCAATGGGACGTTACTGAAATCTTCTGGAATAGGCCAAACCCCATTTTCCAATGATGAAATAATCCAAAGGCTCAATTAAGACTTCAAAAAAGTTTTTTTTTTTTTAAATATTCGGAGAGTTCACTGTTGAGCCCGTACCTACCCCGAACTTCTGTTGATAAAATTCTTCCTGACAGATAAAATAAGACTCATTTCAACAGAGTAACTATTTGTTCTAGCACCAAAGTAAAGTTTTGATTGCATTCTGGATCTTTCATGAGTCTATTCTGGAAGACTAACAAGACAAGACCAACAGGTTTGCTGGTAGACAGATACTCACATCATTGGAAACTAATTTTTTCCTGGGATGACTTTTAAATCTTTAATTTTCTGGACAAAATCTGCATTGTTTGTATGTGAGATATACTCAGCACTTTTGCCATGTAGTTCGACACGTGATAGGTACTAGAACCACACCTGATACAATAAAGTGCAAAGGTCCGCCAAGAATAGTGATATAAACGATTGTTTACGTTACACAAAGGTGTATTTATCTTATGTATCTTAGGGAGTTGATAACACTTTTGTACATCCTCACTCATGGGATAAATACGATTGTACAACGCTTTATCAGTTTTATTGTCTTTTTCCCCATGTCTTTAGAGTATCAATGATCTTCCTGTTGAATACACTAGTGGGATCTTTGAGTACACTAGTTGGATCTATGAATACATTAGTTGGATCTTTGAGTACACTACTGGGATCATTTTAACTTCACATTTGTCTTTTAATCCATCTGAAGTGTTCTAATTTTTCCGTCATAGTCTTTCCTATTCTTGACCACAGTTGCTTCATATTTTTCTGAAGGGAGTATCAGTGTTGAACCGATGAAGGCTTTTGTCATTTAGTTGATAATGTGACTCCAGTCCAGACATCGTTCTTCTGATGAAGGCCTTGTGAAAAGGTAGAAAGCCTAGGAGTCTAAAATCTTGATTTACTACAGAAACGTATCTATTTTTAGTTTCGGAAACTGCAGATGTCTGTAGCAGGTACAAATATTAATTTTGCTTCTTCTTTTGGAGTTTGATTAGTTTTTATTGTCTTTTAGTAGTCCTTGAAATTTAATTGAGTTAAACACATTATGACATTATAAATAACAGACTTCAAATCAAGAAAACCAACCCCAAAATAAAAAAAAACATCAAGCAAGCAGAGCTCTTCTAATCGTACTGAAACACGTTTTAGGACTGGAGTTGACCGAAACATTACGCATGCATTTTAAGAGATAAAAATCACTTGGCATGAATGCAACCATTTCCATGGAAACATTTTCCATGACTACATTAAAATTTGTTATTGGTTGTTCTGTTTATTATTACAGAACACATTGTGATACCAGACTAAAAATTAATCAGAACTGTCAGTATGGAACACAGCAACTGGTTGTAGTGTTTTCTACTTGTACTTAGCAGGTCCAAGTGTGCATTACTTAGTGCAATAAGTATATTTTAATGAGGCGTTCTTATTTCATACTGGATAACATACATGTAAAGATTGGCGTTTAACATTATTTTATGCAGTCACTGAAGCTGAACATATTGGAGCTTAAAATAGCTCATCCGATAACGAATTAACGATCTTCAATTATTGCATCAGTTACTTGTTCCTCGTTGTTGCAAAAAGGATTTCCCGATATCTCTTCAAAATCGTCTACACCGCTTTCTGCAACTATCACGGTATTAAAGATTAGGTTTCAGTGAAGAAAAAGCAGAATTTATCCTAAATTTAAGGAATATAACAAAAAAATAAACACATATTGAAAACATACATGCAGTTAAATGGAATAATAAACTTTAGTTGACAAGGGGCTGGAAACAATGGATATAAACAAATTAGAAACAGATGCAAGATCGACTACATTATTAAAGTGATTGTTAGATATAGTTAATTTTTCAGTAAAATCTTTAATTCTATGATGAGTTAATTTCTACCAACACATATTTTTGTACTTCACTGGGTCTTTGTTGTATGGGTTCTACCAACACGCAATACTAGCTATCATTTGAACATATCGGTTTTTAAATGGTAGAGCAAGGAGAAAAATATATTGAAAATAATGCTGAATAAATATATTATATATGCTTTGTAATGTATGCATTCATCAGAAATTGTGATATTTTAACATTATTGCTTGCCACAAAGTCTCCGATTGAAAGATAGAAAACCAGACTAAAGTATGGTTAATAAAAATCACATAAGTGAATAAATAGCCAGTTGTCAAGCTTTCAGGTTTCTTGTGTGCTTTCGTGCTTATTGTTCTATGAAATAATGCTGATTTAAGCTTTGATTCTTGGTTATCATATATCGTGTGATTGACCAGTGCTATTTATGAACACTTTATAATATGGTCAATTTTTACATCACCATCACTTTGACCTCTTGTTTTCTGAAGTCTTGCTTCATAGGATATGTCAATAGGTGGCAAACCACTTTCAAAGTAGTATTTAATTTGATTTTGTCTCTTGATGTATTCAATAATTTTCTTCTTGTATTTTGACATATTCCAATATTTCCGTCATCAGGGTATCTTTGGTCATTTCCCTTTTGTTCTATTCATTTGAGTGATTTTTGTTTTCATCTCTATATCACGTGAAATACCCATTGCCGTAATCGTTATTTTCTTCTCATCATGTCCTCCTATTTTGCACTGTTTGGAACACTTCGTATTATAAAAAGTTCTGTAAAACTCATTTAGGCTTTCTCATTTAAGACATGTATTAATATTTATTATGTATATTTTATATTATCTCTTAATTATATTTCAGTGAATCACTTAGTATTCATATTTTAATCAAGCCATCCTATAATCAACAGAAGATCAGTTTAATATTTGTAAATGGCAAGTGAAAAATTATGCGTATGACTTTGAAAGTAATCTAAAAACAACGTTTGCGTTCACCTTATAATGTCTGTGGTCTGGTGTTGATGTATACAAACTTCAAATTGGTGGATATTATCACACATTTATGCCTTTGAAAATACGCCAAGAAAACCAGTAAATTTGGCTATTTCATTAAAATATCAGAAATGCCCATACCAGAAAATGTTGTGAAATTGTACAGTAATAAATGGCAAATGACACATACAAGATAACTAGTGCTATTTTTCGTGCAACATTAAAATCAGCCTTATAGTCAATTTTAGTGTGGTTAAAAAGAATTTTGAAGCTCACAATATATCCACATCAAAATTATCTATGACGAATATGTCAAGAAACTTTTCTTTAGACCAGTCTAAAATATTTAGCTTGACGGGATACAGTATCCTGCCAAATTAAATAATTAAGCAATTATATACAGTTAGCCACAAAAATGAGTGCAAGTAGCCCAACGGAGAACTGCTTTTCAGCATTCAAAAGCAAACCGAACAAAACATCTTGAAACATAAGGCTGGACAACAGGAAAATACTAATAAACTTTTTGTAAATCCAAATTTTGCAGATTCTAAAGTTAAGTTCAAGGTATATATTTTTGACAAATTAACAGACAGTAAATGTCAAATGTACCAGTTTATAATCCTACTCTACCAACAGACATGAATCATTGTACGGCTCAAACGATTTACAAATTTAAGATCATTTAGTTAACGAGATTCAACACTATACAAGTGTGAGAAAGAAATGCAAAGCAGCAACTAATTTTTTGAACTAATTGGAGTTTAGGACGGCTGTCGTTTCTGGTAGAAGTCGCAGGAATATGAACAGGATATATTATTTTTTCTGGCTTGTAACCGGTTTGACTTTTAATGGGTTTAATATTAAAAATCAACAATAGATTCACATGGAGAAAATAATATTACTTTGGAAGGCTATACCTCATTGTAATCTTAACTGAAGCATGAAAAAGAACGTAAATAATAAACTCAAAGGAAACAGTCCAGATTTTGCAACTAATTATGTTACCACTGTTGGAAAGGATGATAAAATTGATAAGATGTTAGATGAGTTAGAAGAACTATTGATCACAAATACTTTAAAATATATAACTGAATTCCGCACAGGAATGCATATATTCAACCTAATGTTACTCTAAACAAACAAAGACAACGCCAACATGCCTTTTACTAACCACGCAGATAAGGTATGCACATTTATTTATTGATTTAGTTATGGGACACCAGTTCTTTAAAACATCGCCAGTTTATGTACAGGTTAAAGACATCGTTTTTTATAATGGCAGTGACAACATTTTAAATTGAACGACTATAACATCCTTATCATTAACAAAGATTAGTGGTTATCACCATCTGCACTAGAGTAAAGGTAATAGATCAAAGTATCGTGAACAATAAATGGAAAAAGCTTAGATTAAAAATGCTGTCACAGAAGCTATCCATGCAATATACTTCATACACTAGATGATTATGATGATGACGAGCTTCATCATTATTAAATGGCCTTGAGATGGCATGTCTATCATTGGTACGTTTCACTTGAGATTGGGATCCTGTGGCCGTGGAATATAAGGACGATTTCCTCATTGCTACTCCAAGGAGAGCTGTTAGCTGCTAAAGGTATGGCTTTATTGCATATATATATATATATATATATATATATATATATATATATATATATATATATATATATATATATATATATATATATATATATATATATATATATATATATATATATATATATGTGTGTGTGTGTGTGTGTGTGTTTGTGTTTGTGTGTGCTCGCGTGAATGTCATGATTGCTCAGTCCAGGTTATATGGAAATGTACACACTTGGGCATTAAACATTAAAACCGCGTTTGATGTGCAAACATCACCGCAGGCAGTGTTAATACCTTATGCAAGTTGCCAGCCACTAAGACTATAGAATAGCTGATAGTGAAAGGCTTGTAGTATTCACATCCAGGCATTAAAAATTGGATCAGAGATCAAAGGATGCACACAGGGTGAACGGGGCGTGTTCTCTCCCGCCACGTGGACAAACAGCGAGCAGACATTTTCCGCTAAGTTTAATTGGATCAGTCCACAGCAACATACAGTCGGAATTAAGATAGAGGATGGGATTAAAACTTAGATCGGAATTATAGCTCAAACTTGCTGTAAAAGTATCAGTATACCTGGAGAGATTATACGAGGTACATCTTGCCGTTTTATAAGAAGTAAGGCTACTCGGGGGAGGGGGTCGGTAAGCCATTCGTCATTTGGCGGAAATCTTAAGATCAGAATTGTAAGAGACTTCTACAACAATTTAAATATTGGAAGCACCCACACCTCCAATCCACCAAAACCATAATCTTTCAGTTGATGCAACCATCTTCTCGTTGTCGTAATGAAGTACGGTTAGTGCTGCTTTGGACTTTAGTCTTCCACTTGATTTGGGATTCATGAATACCTTCTGCAATGATCTATATAAGCAATAATTCTCTGCTGAGATACTGTTGTTGCACTCGTAATGGCATCTCGAACCTCTGCACAAGCCAGGAACATTGTGTTATGCTTAGAGAAAATTGAACCAATATATCATCATGATCGTCGTCGTCGTCATCATCATCATCGTCGTCATCACCATTATCACCACTACCACCACAATCACCCCACCACAGTACTCGTCAAGAGCAACGACATGAATTTTTTCAAGAACAGGAATATATAGTTCAAACATTTAAGTTAAACATACTAGATAACAATTCTCTGAAACAAATGTCTACTCTGTTTTCTGAACACCGTGTTCGTGTAATCTTTTGACCTTGTGGTTACAGTGCCCGCATCAGATGATGGAGGTTGCTGATTAGAAGTCAGGCCGAGTCAAAACAGATTTATAACAATGGTACTGACAGCTACCTCGCTTGGCTTTCAGCATTAAGAGGTTAGTTTTAAGATTGGTCGGACCGGCAAGAGCCATTATTCGACGCACAAATCTATTTAGTGGGATTCTGAAAAGGACATTTACAACTCCTGACAGGAAGGAGATGCCCAAATGGTGGCAAAGAATTGCCTAGTACCTTTTCTGTTGTACAAATGGACGACGAATGCATACTTGTGTTATTGGGGTGTAGTTTATTGAACCCACACTCACTGATTGTGTTCAGTCAGTTTCTGTCACACGTGAGAGCCTCCGGTGTTGTAGACATCTGCTTGTATAGTATCTGATCCGATTTATTTGCCATTTGATAGCAGGTCAATTGTTTTTCTCAGTTTCAGTAAGCATTGGAAGATCGGCAAGTGGTGTGTTGATTTCCACTTCCGGCAGTTGACTATATATATATATATATATATATATATATATATATATATATATATATATATATATATATATATATAAAGTTGAGGAGGAGGAGAAAGTAGACGTTACGTGCGGTTGGCTTACAATGCCAACGAGACCCCACTGTCTGGAAAAAGACACGCAACTTGTCATTATCACGTATGCATATACCGTGACCACCCAGATAAGATGAAGAACAAATTGTATAAATAAGCTTGGAGTCTCTTATCGCAGAAGTACCGAATGCAGATAAGTTCATTATCCTTGGTGACTTTAGTGCTAGTATTGACACACACCATCAGCAGACATGGCCAGGTGTCAATGGCAAAATGGCTTTGGATGATGGACAACAACGGACTCCTTCTGAGGACGTACCCTATACCCTAATCACAATTACAGTCTTACATCTGCCAAAACTCAACAAGATATCTTAAATTTACCATTATCTAAGAACTGACATCTCACTGGCCAGTGGAGCGACAGAGATACTTGGTGAGGAAAAGGAGAGGTGTTCCAATGTGTTATTCTATCCAAACATGCCAGGTGAGTGAGATGCTTTATTTGCGAAAAGGATGCTTAACTCTATAAATGTATTTGTTTGGATAGTTTTATAACAATTAGAGGTTTGACACCCATCGGGGCTAGGAGGAGTCGGCAGGCTAACTGTTTTATTGAAAAGGACTATAGTTCTCATTTTCAGGAATGACATGGTCAATAACGTGCTGAAAAAACTATTACAAAATAGCCAATCATAAACATCCCTACACTATGCATATAATTTCTATACGTTACGTCTATTATTGCCTTATGTGCTTTAATTTAAAGATTAATTCTTGCAAATACAAGGAGCCTCGGATACAGTGAGAAATTTGGTCCAAATTCTTTGCTTGGTTTATAACTAAAAGCGATAAAATTTATAATTCAGTCATGTGTATAGTGAAATTTGCTAAGCACAATTGTGGCTAAAGACAATTATCATTCTAATATAAAATTATTTGGTTTTTCCTTGTTTTGAAGATCAATGACTATTCAGTAGTCCCCAGTGAGAATTCCGCATTTGCATATTCGTCATTATATCGTATAGAAATTGGCCATTATCAATACAGTCAATGAGATTGAAGCAGACCTTTATAAAAGACCCAGTGTTCTACGTATATCTGAATATTGGTTAATATTCTTACAGCTGATTTATTATTGCCGTCAAAGGGACGCTGTACAGATAGTATGTACTTCTGAGATAATGGCGGGTGTATAGTGAAGTCATTTGTATTTGCAACTTGCACATTGTAGATAATTTCGGGATACCATTAAGCTGCTCTTACTCACTATAAATCTCTTTAAATATTACACCCGAGGAAATTATACATGATCTAAACCCATAGCTGAATAAAATCTCTGCTCCGATGTGGTAGAAAAATCAGCCTGAATTAGTCTAAAATACACTAACTTCAGCAATTATTAAAATAGGAAAAAAACGAATTTTCCAGAGTTGGCAGCAACAGTTTCTGAAAGTGCAATGAATAAATTACAAAATATATCGAATTTAAAAATATTATTTGTTAAAGTGTTGATTTTTATTTTTTGGGGGGTGGGGGAAGGCAGGAGGGGGATGTTGCTGACAATTACCTTTAAAGTCCAGGAAGTGAATATGACCAAGCGGAGCTAGCAGATTTTGCTAACAGATGCACGCCTGGCGTAAGGAAAAGTTGTAAACTCTATAACACATATTATACACATCAATCATAGACCTAAATAAGGGAATCAAAATTAATTTAAACGATGCCTTTACAGTTACATTGATTTTCTTATCAGCACAACTTCGACTCACAGAAATGCGTATAATAACAATTCAAGAAGTAAGAAATAAAGGCGTAATAACATAGTAGAATATTTCTGCCCCTGATCGTAATCCTTGCTGTAATTACGACTATAGTCAAGTTAACCAAATGTCTTATTATAGCATCATTAGGCCCCTGTTTTGTATTAAACTGATAGGCTGATAACCAAGTGTCATATTATTGCATCATTGAGCCCCTGTTTTTGTATTAAACTGATAGGCTGATAACCAAATGTCCTACTACAGCATCAATAGGCCCCTGTTTTTGTATTAAACTGATAGGCTGATAACCAAATATCCTATTATAGCATCATTGAGCCCCTGTTTTTGTACTAAACTGTTAGGCTGATAACCAAATGTCCTATTATAGCATCATTGATCCCCTGTTTTGTATTAAACTGATAGGCTGATAACCAAATGTCCTATTATAGCATCATTGAGCCCCTGTTTTTGTATTAAACTGATAGGCTGATAACCAAATATCCTATTATAGTATCACTGAGGCCCTGTTTTGTATTAAACTGATAGACTGATAACCAAATGTCCTATTACAGCATCATTAGGCCCCTGTTTTTGTATTAAACTGATTGGATGATAACCAAATGTCCTATTATAGCATCATTAGGCCCCTGTTTTTGTATTAAACTGATAGGCTGATAACCAAATGTCATATTATAGCATCATTAGGCCCCTGTTTTTGTATTAAACTGAGAGGCTGATAACCAAATGTCATATTATAGCATCACTATTCTATTAATTTTGTATTAAACTGATAGGCTGATAACCAAATTTCCTATTATAGCATCATTAGGCCCCTGTTTTTGCATTAAATTGATAGGCTGATAACCAAATGTCTTATTATAGCATCATTAGGCCCCTGTTTTTGAGTTAAACTGATAGGCTGATAACCAATTGTCCTATTATAGCATCATTGAGCCCCTGTTTTTGTTTTAAACTGATAGGCTGATAACCAAATGTCCTATTATAGTATCATTAGGCCCCTGTTTTTGTATTAAACTGATAGGCTGATAACCAAATGTCCTATTATAGCATCATTGAGCCCCTGTTTTTGTATTAAACTGATAGGCTGATAATCAAATGTCCTATTATAGTATCACTAGGCCCCTGTTTTTGTATTAAACTGATAGGCTGATAACCAAATGTCCTATTATAGCATCACAATTCTATTGTTTTTGTATTAAACTGATAGGCTGATAACCAAATGTCCTATTATAGCATCATTAATTCCCTGTTTTTGTATTAAACTGATATGCTGATAACAAAATCTCCAATTATGGTATCATTGAGCCCTTTTTTGTATTAAACTGATAGGCTGATAACCAAATGTCCTATTATAGCATCACTAGGCCCCTGTTTTTGTATTAAACTGATAGGCTGATAACCAAATGTCCTATTATAGTATCATTAGGCCCCTGTTTTTGTATTAAACTGATAGGCTGATAACCAAATGTCCTATTATAGCATCACTATTCTATTAATTTTGTATTAAACTGATAGGCTGATAACCAAATATCCTATTATAGCATCATTAAACCCCTGTTTTTGCATTAAACTGATAGGCTGATAACCAAATGTCATATTACAGCATCACTAGACCCCTGTTTTTGTATTAAACTGATAGGCTGATAACCAAGTGTCCTATTATTGCATCATTAAACCCCTGTTTTTGCATTAAACTGATAGGCTGATAACCAAATGTCCTATTATAGCATCATTAGGCCCCTGTTTTTGTATTAAACTGATAGGCTGAAAACCAAATTTCCTATTATAGCATCATTGAGCCCCTGTTTTTGTACTAAACTGATAGGCTGATAACCAAATGTCTTATTATAGCATCATTGATCCCCTGTTTTGTATTAAACTGATAGGCTGATAACCAAATGTCCTATTATAGCATCATTGAGCCCCTGTTTTTGTATTAAACTGATAGGCTGATAACCAAATATCCTATTATAGTATAACTGAGGCCCTGTTTTGTATTAAACTGATAGACTGATAACCAAATGTCCTATTACAGCATCATTAGCCCCTGTTTTTGTATTAAACTGATAGGCTGATAACCAAATGTCCTATTATAGCATCACTATTCTATTAATGTTGTATTAAACTGATAGGCTGATAACCAAATTTCCTAATATAGCATCATTAGGCCCCTGTTTTTGCATTAAATTGATAGGCTGATAACCAAATGTCTTATTATAGCATCATTAGGCCCCTGTTTTTGAGTTAAACTGATAGGCTGATAACCAAATGTCCTATTATAGCATCATTGAGCCCCTGTTTTTGTATAAAAATGATAGGCTGATAACCAAATGTCCTATTATAGTATCATTAGGCCCCTGTTTTTGTATTAAACTGATAGGCTGATAACAAAATGTCCTATTATAGTATCATTAGGCCCCTGTTTTTGTATTAAACTGATAGGCTGATAACCAAATGTCCTATTATAGGATCATTTAGCCCCTGTTTTTGTATTAAACTGATAGGCTGATAACCAAATATCCTATTATAGCATCACTATTCAATTAATTTTGTATTAAACTGATAGGCTGATAACCAAATTTCCTATTATAGCATCATTAGGCCCCTGTTTTGGCATTAAATTGATAGGCTGATAACCAAATGTCTTAATATAGCATCATTAGGCCCCTGTTTTTGAGTTAAACTGATAGGCTGATAACCAAATGTCCTATTATAGCATGATTGAGCCCCTGTTTTTGTTTTAAACTGATAGGCTGATAACCAAATGTCCTATTATAGTATCATTAGGCCCCTGTTTTTGTATTAAACTGATAGGTGGATAAACAAATGTCCTATTATAGCATCATTGAGCCCCTGTTTTTGTATTAAACTGATAGGCTGATAACCAAATGTCCTATTATAGTATCATTAGGCCCCTGTTTTTGTATTAAACTGATAGGCTGATAACAAAATGTCCTATTATAGTATCATTAGGCCCCTGTTTTTGTATTAAACTGATAGGCTGATAACCAAATGTCCTATTATAGTATCATTAGGCCCTGTTTTTGTATTAAACTGATAGGATGATAACCAAATCTCCAATTATGGTATCATTGAGCCCTTTTTTGTATTAAACTGATAGGCTGATAACCAAATGTCCTATTATAGTATCATTAGGCCCCTGCTTTTGTATTAAACTGATAGGCTGATAACCAAATGTCCTATTATAGCATCACAATTCTATTAATTTTGTATTAAATTGATAGGCTGATAACCAAATATCCTATTATAGCATCATTAAACCCCTGTTTTTGCATTAAACTGATAGGCTGATAACCAAATGTCATATTTCAGCATCACTAGACCCCTGTTTTTGCATTAAACTGATAGGCTGATAACCAAGTGTCCTATTATTGCATCATTGAGCCCCTGTTTTTGTATTAAACTGATAGGCTGATAACCAAATGTCCTATTACAGCATCAATAGGCCCCTGTTTTTGTATTAAACTGATAGGCTGAAAACCAAATTTCCTATTATAGCATCATTGAGCCCCTGTTTTTGTACTAAACTGATAGGCTGATAACCAAATGTCCTATTATAGCATCTTTGATCCCCTGTTTTGTATTAAACTGATAGGCTGATAACCAAATGTCCTATTATAGCATCATTGAGCCCCTGTTTTTGTATTAAACTGATAGGCTGATAACCAAATATCCTATTATAGTATAACTGAGGCCCTGTTTTGTATTAAACTGATAGACTGATAACCAAATGTCCTATTACAGCATCATTAGGCCCCTGTTTTTGTATTAAACTAATATGATGATAACCAAATATCCTATTATAGCATCATTTAGCCCCTGTTTTTGTATTAAACTGATAGGCTGATAACCAAATGTCCTATTATAGCATCACTATTCTATTAATGTTGTATTAAACTGATAGGCTGATAACCAAATTTCCTAATATAGCATCATTAGGCCCCTGTTTTTGCATTAAATTGATAGGCTGATAACCAAATGTCTTATTATAGCATCATTAGGCCCCTGTTTTTGTATAAAAATGATAGGCTGATAACCAAATGTCCTATTATAGTATCATTAGGCCCCTGTTTTTGTATTAAACTGATAGGCTGATAACAAAATGTCCTATTATAGTATCATTAGGCCCCTGTTTTTGTATTAAACTGATAGGCTGATAACCAAATGTCCTATTATAGGATCATTTAGCCCCTGTTTTTGTATTAAACTGATAGGCTGATAACCAAATATCCTATTATAGCATCACTATTCTATTAATTTTGTATTAAACTGATAGGCTGATAACCAAATTTCCTATTATAGCATCATTAGGCCCCTGTTTTTGCATTAAATTGATAGGCTGATAACCAAATGTCTTAATATAGCATCATTAGGCCCCTGTTTTTGAGTTAAACTGATAGGCTGATAACCAAATGTCCTATTATAGCATGATTGAGCCCCTGTTTTTGTTTTAAACTGATAGGCTGATAACCAAATTCCTATTATAGTATCATTAGGCCCCTGTTTTTGTATTAAACTGATAGGTGGATAACCAAATGTCCTATTATAGCATCATTAGGCCCCTGTTTTTGTATTAAACTGATAGGCTGATAACCAAATGTCCTATTACAGTATCATTAGGCCCCTGTTTTTGTATTAAACTGATAGGCTGATAACCAAATGTCCTATTATAGCATAACTTTTCTATTGTTTTTGTATTAAACTGATAGGCTGATAACCAAATGTCCTATTATAGTATCATTAGGCCCTGTTTTTGTATTAAACTGATAGGATGATAACCAAATCTCCAATTATGGTATCATTGAGCCCTTTTTTGTATTAAACTGATAGGCTGATAACCAAATGTCCTATTATAGTATCATTAGGCCCCTGCTTTTGTATTAAACTGATAGGCTGATAACCAAATGTCCTATTATAGTATCATTAGGCCCCTGTTTTTGCATTAAACTGATAGGTGGATAACCAAATGTCCTATTATAGCATCATTGAGCCCCTGTTTTTGTATTAAACTGATAGGCTGATAACCAAATGTCTTATTATAGCATCACTAGGCCCCTGTTTTTGTATTAAACTGATAGGCTGATAACCAAATGTCCTTTTATAGAATCGCTATTCTATTGTTTTTGTATAAAACTAATAGGCTGATAACCAAATGTCCTATTATAGTATCATTGAGCCCTTGTTTTTGTATTAAACTGATAGGCTGATAACCAAATTTCCTATTATAGCATCATTGAGCCATTTTTTGCATTGAAGTGATAGGCTGATAACCAAATGTCCTATTATAGCATCATTGAGCCATTTTTTGCATTGAACTGATAGGCTGATAACCAAATGTCCTATTATAGCATCACTAGGCCCCTGTTTTTGTACTAAACTGATAGGCTGATAACCAAATGTCGTGTTATAGTATCATTAGGCCCCTGTTTTTGTATCAAACTGATAGGCTGATAACAAAATGTCCTATTATGGTATCATTATGCCCCTGTTTTTGTATTAAACTGATAGGCTGATAACCAAATGTCCTATTATAATATCATTGAGCCACTTTTTGTATTGAACTGATAGGATGATAACCAAATGTCCTATTATAGCATCATTGAGCCCCTTTTTGTATTAAACTGATAGGCTGCTGAGGAAAATATACTGTAGAATGTAGAATCGATTTTCTTGTTGCTGCTAATCAGAGATAAAATATTGTCCATCATTTCGACGAATTGAAGTTTTCGGCATGGTAAAAATGTTAAATTTTAAGACATTTTATGTCTAGCAGTTCGATCTATATAAACACTGCTTTATGTCTTTTGCAAAGGATTTCCTGCTGTCTCTGAGGCTGATAAAAAATTTTTTTTACAATGTCTTCAATATTCAGAAGAAGTATACTGTTTGATTTCAATTTTTGTTTGGATATAAATAACAGACGTTATTCAATTTGTTTCGGAAAACACTTGGTTGACGTGACCAACACTCCATAAAGAAAACCCTAAAAGCTCAGGAAGTGTACAACCGATCGATAGACTCAATAGGAAGAAATTATGGGATCTTCCGATTGTTTGGGATTTAGTTAATTGTAGTTTATGTTACATGACATTATAAAGTGAATTCCGTCTTAAGTCTTAGGGAATTATATATTGGACTCTCTCTCTCTCTCTCTCTCTCTCTCTCTCTCTCTCTCTCTCTCTCTCTCTCTCTCTCTCTCTCTCTCTCTCTCAGTGGTCCCACAAAACAGACGATCTTTTACACTGGCTATATTGTAACAGACTGTAACATTAACTAGATATGTATTCAAATTCGTGGAAGTCCTAAGTGCTTTACAAAAGTTTGGGATTTGGGTCTTAAACGTGGTTTTGTAATCATATGGTTACATATCTAATACCTCTTTCGTACAGCATCTCAAGCTTAGAACAAGCTAGGTTAAACATTTTGTTTTTTAAACTTGTAAAAAGTAACGTTATTTTTTTTGTTGGAATTAAATGTATACCTAGTTCCAAAAATATATTGATATAGTACAGATTACGTCATTGATATAAGAGCAAACATTGATTCTATTTAAATGGCACTGAACCTTGGAACTAGTATTTGAATCTTTTTAAATTACCTTTAAAATTACTATGATGCCTTGTAAAAGAACAAAAAACTTATACCTGTTTTAAAAAAATTCTTGATGAGTCACTTTTGAATAAAAAAAATAATCCTTTTCGCCTGAAAAGATCACATTAAGAGGATATCTGAACAGATTCCGTCATGATTAATCAGTATCCATGTATGGAAAAGTAGGGCTGAAATCAGTATCCGGATCATCACTAACTGATCGAGTATTACCGGTAACCTGTTAAAATAATTAGTCATCGGTTAACCTACAACTCCTTTTCTAGCTTTGTAACACCAGACGTATTTGGTATGCTGCGGAAAAAGTATAAACAAATTGAAAGTTTGAATAAATGTTTTCACTTCAAGCCTTTGTTCTTAAAAAAAGAGCTTTAATCCTGAATTGGAACATTGAAACTCATCCGGACAAGCTGCATCCCAGTACCATACATGTGCCACGGTCTGCTATTCAAAGATATAATACCACAGAATAATACACATATTCAATTTACTGAACTTTACGAAAACTAGTAGACACATTCACACAAATATACCAACCCTTTTTTTATTCCAGAGTGAATCCTATGGATCATCCCTCGAATTTATGGCTTCTGTAGCCATTCGAGCCACATTGGCTCTTTACGAAGCAAAGACTGACTGAGCAGTTGCAAAGGCATAGAGGTATTATTTAATTCGTAACTTCTTAGTCAGTCCTACAATTAATTAAATCGTAGAAATCGACGAGGTGTCTGAATAGAATGCGGCTTCACTTTTTTTGCGGAAAGATTTTTCAAACGAACATATCCTATGAATTTTTGGTAAATAACTATGTTGACGACATATATCTGAGGAATTCTTTTTTATCCTCCAGAAATAGCAGTTTAAATGTTTTGAACGTTGAGGCTAAATACGATATTGCGTCCCAAACCAATTTAATTCTAGCAACACAAGTTCTACACCAAAGATTTTCAATCGATTCTCACATTGGTAGTGATTGCTGCAAGAAAATGATGGAGAATGTGACACAAACAAATAAGGGTGGAATGTATACTTAGAGCTAGAGTGGGACATACATTTCTGTCTGCAAGTGTGACGCATAAAGTTCATTGGATTTTAGACACTAGAAACGCTGGGATGTAATTCCTGCCAGTTCTCGCTTTGTACTCAGGTGTTTCTGACAGTAATTAATCAGCAATGATTGGTTAATGTATTAACGGTAACCGAGTTTAGAATTTGCTAATTATTTTGTTCGAGATATAAATACCAATATATATATATATATATATATATATATATATATATATATATATATATATATATATATATATATATATATATATATATATATATACCAATAAATAAGACATAGTTGTTTTATAAGTGATTTACTTTATGAATAAATGTTTATTCAGCAATTTGGTGTAATGTTTTGTATCTGAACGTTTGAGGGTAGCCCTTTTTAAACAAAACATTTAAAAAAATCATGTCATTATGTTATGGCTGCCTACGTATATTACAGACTATAGATGCTGAATTATGTAGCATATGATTCGAAACAGTATCTATGCATGTAACTAGGTAGCCATTGTGCATATTCGCTTGAACTAGACACAGAAACATTGTACAGGAAAACCTCAGTGGTAATGGCTGACTACGGTCACAACATGGGAATAAGCTGTGCTTTTAATAATTTATGTTTGTAAATGTTATTCAGTTGTTACTCATAAACTGTTGCTCCTGCATGATAAATAATTTTCTATGTAATAAAAAACTGATTAATTCTTTTTGTATCAAAAAGTTTCCATACAATGAAGTTCTTAACAAATTCGATTGTCAGGTATGATAAATATAAGCTTAATATTCTCATTAAACGATTTTGTATGCCATCTCTTGACTACGAATTGACCTATTATTACAAAACTATTCAGAGAAAACGAGGAAAGTTGTGTTACATTTAAGAACCATCGACACACCGTTGCGATAGAAACAATTGCTAACAGGACAAATGCAGATGGCTACTTGCTTGTGTTATGTTAAGATCAGTACGTATACCGGTAGTTTAGTAGAGGAAATTCTAGCACTGCTGTTAACAGGTGTTGTAAACATACTGTTAGATACGTCATATCAGTATTTCAAAAAGGATGGAATCATTTTTGCATTCTAACGGTGCAAGATGTAAATTCGACCTGACATAATTTTCGGGGACCTTTTTGTTGCTCCTTAACAAGCCGTGACGGTTGCACCAAGAAATGCGACTCGTAACACGTGCATTGTGCTTTAAATCAGTTGCTACACTTCAATGCAAATCAAACTGGTTAAAAGGAAATGCAGCGGTTGTTGATCGTAAGGAAAGCTGTATTTTGGCCGTTTAAACTGATAGAAACAAGACCATAAATTTACAAATCAACGTTGAATGAGCTGAAATGAGGAGAAAAACAAGCGTGTGTTGATTTTATGGAAGCACAACTCTTCAAAACCTCGCACGACAGACGCAGTTGAATTTGGAAAATAGAGATATGGATTCTAAAAGCTAGGTGAGTAGCTTTGTCTTTCGTAAATTAGAATTGGCGATGGTCGATAGAGATGTTACTGAAGAAAACGTAATAACTATAAATAGTTTGATACAATTATTCTGTTATTCATTAACTTCCAGGGAGGATTTAATTTTTACATTTTGCATTTTATTCACTTAGTCATTTTTATAATTATGGTCAAAAAGTTTGAATGACATCGTTGTAGAGGTTAAAATGAACTTAAACACCGTATGCCAATGTTGACAACATTTATCTGAAAGGCTAGAGACTACATAACCTATAATGGTCGGTATTAACTTATGTATATTAGCTAGCAGCTTGTATTTTACACTGATTACAATGACACAACCAGTCAGCAGTTAATGCATCTTCAGACAGTGGCTCTGAAAATCATTAGTATTCTATTCTGCTGTCCGAAAGAAAAGCATCACTTTTTCCACAGATTATTCAGGAGTATTGCTTATACATTTGAAGAATGCTATGTCTCCGAACAAGACAGTAAACACAAAAACCTTTATTAATTTGAGATTTTATATATATATATATATATATATATATATATATATATATATATATATATATATATATATATATATATATATATATATATATATATATATATATATATATATATAAAACAAGCATTGTTGCAGTAAATACATATGACCCTTTGATTTTGGTCTCCCTCCTAGATTATGGATTCCCGTCCCCTCCCTCCACTCCGTAAAATTTTGACTAATAAATATGGGAATAGGAATTTGTTCGCATATAAAAAAGTATGTGATTTGCCTTCTTATGGAAGGACTGTTTCTTTAAAATATATGAAAGTTCATGTGCTTCCAGAAAGTTCCTAGGTAGTATAGAGAAAGATTTCTTTGTGTTACTAAACTATCTCCCTCCCCCTCGCAATTTCCTTCCATTTTTAAAAAAGACATTACCCTGCTCTCCCATGAAAATTAATTTGCTCATATATAATTCACAGTCACTGGACTAAAACACTTATCAATGTTTCTAAGGACAACACATAGTCACTTAACAATTGCAATCTTCGAAAACATCTTAAAGACAATACCTATTTTTTATTTTCTTTTTGGACAGCATGAATAAAACACTTGCCAATATTTGTGATGATTCCTTTAAGTTTGTCCTGAAACTATTCTTTGGGGCCCCGAGTGGCCGAGTGGTCTAAAGCGCTGTCCGTTACGGATCACTGCCATCTCACCTCTGTCTGCGTGTGTTCGAGTCTAGGATTCGGCTAATGTAGATATGTGAGAAAGCTTGCCAGTAGCTTCTCGTGGGTCGGTGGTTCTTTCCGGTGATTTCCCGGTTTCTTCCTCCACCATTGATACTGGCCGCCATGAATAGCCTATCGTGTGCTGAAAAATGGCGTTAAGCCCAACAACAAACAAACAAACAAACAAACTATTCTTTGTTGCTTTTCCGCAAAACTTGTTTTGTCTCCACCTAATGTTAAACCTTATACAAATTTTGATGTAAATAGAGCAAGAATTGCTTCTATTGTACTTACAGCTGTAAAATCTGAGAAATTGTAATACCTTTCGCTTTGAAAAAGTTATCATCCTTTTCATCTAACTTGAATTTTTCTCTGACTATTTGAATTTAATTGTTTTAATATAGTCCTTAGACCTGTTCTTTAGATCGGTTAATTTGTGGCAAAGTTTCGGTGTTATGCAACGTTTCTTGATTTTAGTTTTTTTTAGTTGCATTTGTTTATTAGATGGTTATTTCTTTATATCCTCTGTTTATAATACATTTTAAAGTCCGAATATGTATTCCAATTTTGAATTGACCTCTTCCAAAGCATATACATAACTATTTGAACCTCTTTCTTCTCGCGAGATATACTCTCTGCATGTGGAAGTTCTCCACTATCAGTCATCGACTATAGTATCTTTTTTTTGTTTCTGATCAAATGATTTTAATTTATAAGTCTCTTTTTTGTGCTATATAGCTTTACAGTTCGGATGTGTCGTAAAATCCACAATCAGTAAATTAACCAATCAATCAATGATCAAATAGTTTATTAATGTCAATTACTTGCATTTCTGTTTCAACTGGAACTTGTATTGTTACCTTTTTAAGCAGTAGGTTGTAATTGATATTTAGATTGCTTTTTTCTGTCTTTTAAGGCAATAAATATTTCATTATAATGGTATTTTAATAAATGCTTTCTTCCCTCTGATATAAATTTTTAAACCTTTTGAACCTAATTTATTATAAATTTAGAATTGCCGGTTTTAGTTTGATTGACCTAATTGATTAAAAAAAACTTTTTAATATTACGTAAATTTATTCGTTCAGTTCTTCTTGTGGACACAGTATATATTTCATAATCCATATCTGGGCATGCAAAAATTTTGCATGTTTGTTTACAAGTTTTTCACTAACATTATAATTAATTTTATTGTACTTTCGTTTGCTAAATTTTGACAAGGATTAAAAGCGCTGAGTCTTGATAATTGATGATTCTAAAATGCTTTATTCAAAATTAAAATTCGAGAGAAGTTCTTAAATTGATGTATCGTGAACTTATTCATTATAATCATCTTCCATTCGTAATCATTTGGCACATTAAATTCTTCAATTTCTACACCCACCCACCCCGCCATGTTTCCACTCTTTATGTGGATTGTAAAATAGAACGGTTTCATAGAAGATAAAAACAACAGTGGCGTTGAAGAAGAACACAAAAAACAGTAATTTTAAAGCAGTGTAGCAAATGGTACATATAAAGAAATAACTGGAGAAACTCTAACAGGCCAGTAGTTGAAAAAAAAGGAAGAAAAGAGAGATCAGTTCAACTACCAGTCACTGTCAAATGTAATACATGCAGTAATAACATCGATGAGATGAATGAAATTATACAAATAATATATTACATCAGATACTATTATACTGGGTTTCTTTCATCCAGATTGGTTTGGGACTACTTCTTCCTGTGAAAATATTATCAAATACATGTGTAATCGATTCACATCCCCGTTAACAGATGCTGTAACGGAAGTGTCTGTTTATCACAGCTAATATTTTTAACCAATCAAAAGAAGAGTCTAAAACCTGTAATCCAAAATTCATCCAATCACAGCGATGACAGTTTTAAAAGCTTGAACTTTCATTTATGTTATTTTGCTTTATTTGTGTTGATTGAATTGTTTTTATCTTCTATTGTGTGTTCTCCCTTTGAAAGCGTGTACTTGAAAGCCGGCCATTTGAAGGCAAAATGAATTCAATGATTTTTATGAAGGTCATTATGGTCCACACTTTCTAGTTTTTTAAAATTTAATTATCAATTAATTGAACACCAAAAGTTGTCCATATGGTTTCTGATTTCTTATTTTTAATGCCTGTTAAAATTCTAATTATTGACAATTTCATGGTATTTTGTTTCTTTTATCCATTTATATATTTATTTAGGAGTTCTCTATTCACTTGTTGCCAATATTTCATGCATCTGACTTTTTTCCATCAATCAAGTTTTTAAATATCCATTATTTCATTACTTAACTCTTTCAACTATGGTTTAAAATCAAGTTTGCTATAACGGTTTTGTTTGAACCCATTTATGTCTCTTATTCTACAACGTTCATACTTTAAAATTTTTCAGTTATTTCTTACTACTCATATGTTACTACTTTCATCTCTCAGCATAATCAGTTTAAAACAATTAAAGATCAGAAATAGTATTCAATAATTAGCAACTAAAATTAAAACACTGATAAAAATCTTGCAAATAAATGGATCAAGGAAAAAGCAAAATGAAGATACATCTTAGATTGATAACTCACAGGAGGCGATAACTTCACCTAACAAGAAAAATTCACGCATAATAATAATAATAATAATAATAATAATAATAATAATAATAATAATAATAATAATAATAATAATAATAATAATAATAACAATAACAACAGCAGCAAAAGCTAGAGTATACAATAGATCAAGGTACATCTGAAGTGAACACGTTTCTGAAAGAAGCAATACAAGATGAAACAAGTAGATTAAGTGAAATGTATTACTTAACAGGTGCTGGAATAACTTTCTTGGGGTTACCTGACGGCTGCTGAAATGGCTTTTTTGCGGTTACTTGACTAGGTGCTGGAATGACTTTCTTGGGGTTACCTGACAGGTACTGGAATTGCTTTCTTGTATTTAATTTAGATGCAGACAAAGAGCACAGAGGGTGGTGAAAAAATATTTCTGCTGTTCCACTTAAGCGAATAATCAGAATTGTTTCACTTGGAAAATAAAGTAATTCACGGCCTAGCATAAAATAAGATTTTTTCTTAAGAGTAAATACGCCATAAACATATGTCAAAGCTAATATTTTACTACCAGATTTCATAAATGTCGTTTATTTATATAGTAGCTTTGTTGATCTGTAGTAATGAAACACAGTAAATATGGAGTGGGTGTTCCTTCGTTGCTAAGGGCAATAATGAAATGCTCGAGGACTGGTAGCCCATGAAAATGAGTGAATCTACAGTAAGTTGTTTTAGGTATTTAATGAATTGTTATAAGTCTCCGGTGGCTCTGCTGTTTTTTCTTACTTTTCATACGACTTTTGTTATACTCTCTACTTTTTACTGCTTTTCTCCCGAAAAAACTTCAGTCCACTATATTTTTAATTCATGTTGAAAATCGATTAGATATTATATGAAAGACTATAGCGAGGATAATTCAGATATGGACACTGTGATAAATATTAAGGCAACCTGGACAAAAGTCAGCAATTATGCGAGCAAGAGGATATATTTGTTCACATTTTGGAAAAAGTGAACTAGAAGTCTATTTTTTGTCTCAGTAATTTATGTAAAGTTCATACTACTTGCCAAATTTCCATTTTGCCTACTTTTTCCTTTAATAAAACGTAACCCTCGTTATTCCTATTTGTTTCAAAAAATAGAATGAGACAAATACTGCGATGTATATTTTTACTTTATTATTAAGACAGTAAGACATCCATGCCAATATCAGAAGGTTATGTTTGTTTAGTTTTAAGTTTAGAGTTTAATTGCATGGTAAAATGTAATCGCCCAGAAACTTGTGTGCTGTAAAACAAAAGCAATATACATAAAAATGACATAACTCCATGCTTTAAAGAGCTGAAGAACTTTCATCGATAGTGAAATGACTATTGCTTTATTCTACCCAGATGCAAAATGAAAATGGCAACAATTGTTATATACGATGAAAATATTCATTTCAGGTTCGATGCAAATAGGATTTCATATTCTTTTCAACTGTATTTATATTACAGTAACATGTTAAGATGCTATGATTTAAATTTAAAAACAGAAAAAGCCCAAACCAGCAAGTAATGTAAAATTTTAATAAATAATTTATATTCCCTAGCAGAATAGTGATTGAAATCTTCAATAGTACCAAATATCACAGGTACAAAACTAACGTATATTCCAAATGAGTTCCGATGGTGTTGTGAATTAAGTTCAATCTATTGTACTGATATGCCAATAGTCTGGAAAAATTCTTGATGCAATACAATTCTTGATGTGTCACAACGATAAAATTCAAAATATCTGAAAATTAATTCACCATAACTCAGAATAGTTACTTAGTCTTAGGTTTATGAGCACTTTGTAATTCCAATGAATAATTAAAATAAATAAATCCCCTTAAATAATTGAGCACTTCTAAATGACTATTTCCACCACAGATGTATAAGATAGGAATAAGATTCAAAACCATGATGCGGATAAAATATTCATTTTTATTTGATTCAATTTGTTAACAAGATCGGTTTCTGTAACAGCCACAAAAACCATAAATCAGGCAACCTGGTTTATAAAAGAGGAAACCAATGAAAACAAACCCCATCAAATTCGGCAACAAGATCTTAATGTCACTTAATCATGTTCAAAATGACATATTTTGGTTGTCACAGTAAGTATCATAGTGACAAGATAGTTTTATTGCTAATTACCTCATATCGCATTATAGTAAAATCTTAAGTTTGGATGAGTAAACATATTTAAGGTCTTTTAAAAAAGCGTCAATATTGTTATGTTGGAGTTACTACAGCGAAACTCAAGGTTACGGTTAGAGTCATACCTATCTATTAAATTTAAGTGACAGGATTCATCATTGAAGATCTGGATATATAAATCATTTCTTTCAAAAGCAGATATTTCCTGTGTGTAATCTTATGTAAACATAAAACACCATTAATAAATTTTTGAATAAGGTATACAGCGATTTTGTATTGGCATTATTCTGAAGTAAACAAAGACCAAAGAATTTGGAACATCATAAAATTAAACATTACTGCATGAATACTAAAATTCAAAACAAATAAATGCTACAATTGTTTTGCATATCATTTTGATTATATCATAAACATATAAGTTTACATATGCAATGTGTATCTAGTTATGCTCGTATTCAGCATGGAATAGCATTATATACGTGTCCACTGAAAGTCACTTAGACAGGAAACAAAAAGTCTCTATTGACATAACCGCCAATCTGGTTTCACCTATTATCATCATGATAACTTTAATTTAAATGAGAAAAGTTGATAAATCGCTATGTTGCGCATTTACAGTAAAGTATATAACAACTGGGTTTTTTTTTTCTCAAGAAGTGATCACATTAACTTTGAAACAGCATTTTTAGAATTTTGTCAATTATCCATATTATTCAAACTTTCACACAAAGACGTTATATTAGGTAACTCAGTAATGTTGACGTGGAAGGTGGAAGGCTTAATTTCTTGACTAAATATAAGACAGTCTTCAAACGTATTCCAATATCTAACCATTGCAGACGAACAGCATCTCTAATAAACAACTATCTTTATTTAATCTCGATCATAATACTTAAATAGTATTCGGAAAATCCTCGCTCTTTTCTAACGAGAGTCGAATATAATCTTTTCTTAAAACGTTACAGAAAAGGTCGAAGTCTTTCGAATTTACTCAAATATTTATTTAGCTGTCTTTTGTTTTCAAAGTTTGTCAATATCTCTTGGCTGCAGTCTCCAAATTCCCAAGAAAAGATGCAGTGACTTCATTAAGATAAATCGTTAAACAATAGAATTTAAAATGAGTTGTCGATTCATTTGCCTTTTTAAGTACGTAAAACTTCTAACTCCAAATCCCTGATACATTTTCTTCTGAAAAAAGGAATATAAATGTATTTAGATCCGATACAATGGATTATGTATCACCAATGTATCACCAAACACAAATACGTCAAACGCAAAAATGAAACACAACAGTAAGTTAAGTGTGCATTTTGATTACCTCCCAAGGGTCAATTGGAAATTTTGTATTGTCAACTCTGCAATACAGTATTTCAGGACACACGGTACTAATTGTATTGATAAATGGGAACCAGTCTAGAAATTGGCGAATATTAAATAGAGTATATACCGGTTTGTGTGACCGGGATTGGTTAATAATGTAAGTTATATTTTAGAAAAAAGAATCTTTTCCTAGTTAAAAGTGAATAATAATAGATACATTGTGTTATTGATGGAATTTCAGTTCTTTAATAGTCTTAAGTTTGGAACACTCATTACTAAAATTAGCACCCAACTCTTTGGAGCAGAATTGAAAGCACATGTTTCAAACACATGCAGGTCCAGAAAATGCCACGGCTCATGTACTTTCCTCTACACAGAAACTAACATCCAGGTTTCATCTATGCAGATAAATATAGGTTTGGTCATAAGCACTCAGAAATTTAAAGTTCTTGAATTTTTAATATCATGGTGTTTGCATAGGTTTACTATGGGAACTGAATTAGTACCGTGATTGTTTCAGCAAGCAAAACTAAACGAAACGAATTTTTTTAACAGAAATGTCTCACTAGTGTCAGATTTCGAATATGTAATTTCGTTATATTGCATTCTCTTATGGTATATTTTGTACACGTTGTTAATTTAATGCTTGCAGCATTCCTAGATCTTAACGGCCCTTAGATAGTTTTAGAATTACAAAAAAGAGGGACAAACAACAACAGAAAAATTATTCTGCTACGATGGTTTTTTTTCAGCTGCCCTGATTTTACAATTGAAAGACTCATGTTCCTCGTTTCCACATTGTAATTGTCTATACCTTTAAAAGATGTGTCTTATCAATCAAGTCCCCTACCCCCGAAGCTTAAGTGCTATTTAGTATCTTGTTGTTTTGATTTGCAGTTTTTCAAAATGCGTTATAGAAATTATTGAACCCTAAACTAAAAAACAAGAGGGATATTTGTTACAGGCCGTATTCTTTACTCCTACCCTTAAAATGTTTCACTATGTGCGTACTGTATGAAACTGAGCAGATATATCATATAAATTGTATCAACTATGACGATTATAATTCATTGCATTATACACTTACCATTATTTGGTGCTAATTATGCGACGGTACAAGTCAAAGAAAAACTTTAGAAGTCCAAAAGTCTAATTTCCTTATGAAGACTAGATTTTTTTTATAGGGACAAACAATATACATTTGATCTCGTATTCTTGTCAATCATAAGATGAAGAATGGACACGAATACTATGACACACTTTAACATTTATTTAGCTATATGTATTTCTCGGTGCATGCAAATAATGACCTTCCTAAGGAATGTGGATGTATGATGATCCCAAGAACATGTATAATTGCCATTTAAAAATAAAATTCTAAAAACTGAAGCCAATAACTTAAACATTTAGTGTCGAATGCCTACATGACCTATATGACTTTTATTACAATAGCATGCAGTTCGCGTTGTAACTTATTAATTATCCAAAAACTCTGTTTTGGATGGCAGTATATGAATCGCCTAATGCCATTTGCGACAGGTTCATTGCCTGTTGTCTATTATTTAAAATACAATGAGCTAATGCATTTGCAACTTGTGTTGACGCTGCGGATACATAAATTCTGTTAATAATCTGCGAGATATAGTATTTTATATAAAACATCACGATCACAACGACCACTTCTCTCACTCTTCCAGCCTCTCAAGAGTGCGACGGCTATTAAGGTAACAATATCAATAAACATACATTTTTGTTATATCGTGTATCACCCTTTTATGCTTTCCCTTGGGGTAGATTAGGTGATCTTCGCCATTTGAAGAACTGTTGTTGGAGGTTGGGGTGGGGGTGATCGTAAAAAAATAGTCCAATGCGTGGCAAGCTGTTGATTGAATTGCATATTGTTTTTTTGGGGGGAGAGGAAGGGTGTTCTCCCTGTTTGATGTGTTCAGACCAGTTAGGGAAGCCCTCATTCCCTACACGTAGATGAGTGTGCTATATTTTATTTGTTTTATTATGGTACAATTTGTCTATTATTGATTTTTGTTTTTGTTGTTTTGTAACATTTTTATATTTATTTTGTTCTATGTTATTAAACTTAAAAGAAGTAATAATCAGCTACTCTCTGTTGGTCCATTTGCTATTCTTCAGCTGTTTCGTCTATTAGAAGTTTTCTTTCTTTTTTACGTTGTTCCTCTATTTGCATCTTCTTTCTCCTTTTGGCTTTTCTGAGCTCTTAATTTCTTTTTCTCTCTCAGTTTCTGTCTTTGTCACTTCTAGTGTTGTTTCTGCTGTTTGTGAACCTAGGGATGCCAAAGTTAATGCCATTTCTATTTTCTTATTGATATCAGGCTGCAATATGGGATTTTTCTTTTGTGCTGCTGTCTCTGTTAAGGTTATTTGTGCTTGATTTTGTTTTGGTGGAGGATTTCTGAATATTATTTAGTTTGGAGTGCTGTGGCTGTTGTTTAGAATGTTGATTCGCTTACTTTGACTTGTTGATTCTGGCTGACAATCTTTGGTTTGGGGAGTTCTAGTTGTTGTTGTTTTAGCTTTTGTTGCTGTTGTTGACTTGGTTGCTTTGTGCTCTCTTGTGCTTTTTGTATTTATTGTTTGGGCTGTCGTTGTTGTTATGCGTGTACTTGTTGTTTAGGCTGTTGTTGTTCTTGCCTTGTCGTGTTTTCTGAAGTTTTTAATTTTTCTGGACATTTGTGTGGTGTTTGCCTGGTTAGTCCGCATCTATTACAGTTCATGCAATATATACAGCCCTTGTACCAAAATTTTGCCAAAAAGCCAAACAAGTAAAACGCTTTCTTCGCTTTTTTTTAGCTTTGTTTTCTCTATTTCAAAAAAACATATTTCCATTCTAGTTGGATGTTGCCGGGATCTTATACAATCTAGCAGATATAACTGGAATTTTGAATTTCTCCTCGAATCTTTTCTTTGCTATTTCTAAGGGTATCTCTAACGGAATGTCATTTAGATATAATTCTCCAGTTTGTTTCTTGATTTTCTTCAAGATTGGGTTCGGTTCTTTCACTGTAACCATATGGGTTTTGATTCTCATCTCTCCAGGTGGTAATATTGGTGTTTTTCCCATTGGTCTTATAATATATCCTGTTTATCCAGTACGGTTAATTATGGAGTCTGGATAATGGACTTTCATTGCTACCATGACATATGTTGTTGTTGATACATCCTCTCTCGGAATATTCGTCATATCCAATGATTGAGTCCCTTCTTGATAGTGACATTCAAGAACTGAACCCTCTCTCTCAATTCTTCTTGCATTGAAAAAATTGTCTATTTCAAGTCACTAAGTTATTTTTCTGTGTTCCCATTTTTTCTCGTGCGTCTTAGCGCTGTGAGTAGAAATCACCACACTTCACTGTATATGGTATAATTCCTTTGTCAGTATTTGTTATTTGTTAATACAATATTATTCTTAGTATTCCATCAGTTCTTTGTTTTTAGTACATGATTCTGTAGTTTTTATTCTTCAGAGTACAGTCTGCTTAGACATATTAGCAGTAATATCACTATATATGTCTTACTACTTCAGTCGTGTAATCGGGAGCTCTAGAGAACACGTCCGTTCTCTTCGGCAGCCCGTATGTATCGTTTATTGTAGACACAGTTTGGTAAGTTGCACGAAGATTACAAACCATACAAACCGAGAGTCCGAGCTACAGCCACAATATCTATTGGAAGCCGAGGTTTAAAGCCTGATTTACAGTCACAATGTCTATTGGAAACTCAGGTGTGGAGCCCGAGCCAAAATTACATTGTCTTGTATAAGCCCATGTGCAGATCCCGAGCTACCAACTTAGAGTCTACTGAACGTGCAGGTGTACGTTGATCTATATGAGGACTATATCCAGCAGAAGATCTCAACCACCAGTGTCAGCAAGTGGGTGAAAAGATTGCTCTCCATCTGTCATGGAGCTTTTTGTTATCAATATTTATCAGCTTTTATTTTGGCGTCGAGCAATATTCCCACTCTTTTTATATCATATATTTATCTTATCGTAACTCAGCAGCACTAAGCTATGGCTATTTGGCAATCTAATACTGATTCACGCTCCTATTAACATAAATTAATGTCTTGTTCTCAGCTATTAGCTGCGTTATTACTGAAACCATGACATAATAACTAAACCTCTCGGTAAATAGTACTACCCTTTTGTACCTGTAAATTACTAACTGAACGATGTCGGTCGAACACACTAATTTTTGCGGTTATCAGAATACGCAACTTAATTACACGAATTAATTCATGTCTCAACTACATTAATTGCTAACTATACATACATACATACATACATACATACATACATACATACATACATACATACATACATACATACATACATACATACATACATACATACATACATACATACATACATACATACATACCTGGCTACTGCTAACCGTACTCGCCAGCTGGCATACAAGCTCGCTTGCATAAGGAAAACATATAATAATCATGAGTCAACGGGTCTGCTCAACACCTACGATTTGCTTGAGCTATTGCATCATCTTCCCTGGCATATTTTTGGACTAATAACAGCAACTGATATGTTATCATTAGATAATTTCACCAAATGAAACATCAAGGAAGGTGTCGTAAACCTTTGCTGCGAAATACTCGAGGGATAGAATTTTAATGTTTGGTGAAGATATTTCTTACTGGTGCATCAATTCGCAATTTCGCATTCAAAAGGTTTTTCTCTATTGGTTTTCATTGCTGTTACCTGACCACGAATCATATTATTGTGCATGGAAGGATTCCACTAATTTTAAAGGCTAAACAATTCTTGTTCATTTTCATTAAATGACATTACTACAGACTAAGAACCGGTTTTGCCCAGTGGTTAGCGTCTCAGTCTCATACCAGAAAGGGTGCGTGTTCGAATCCTACTATCACACCAGCCTGGGTAAGCTTCCGTGTTGTGCATTTGGTAAGGCATTTTATTTTTTGGCACTAAAAATCTTACATCCAGACACGACGCATGTGGGGTCAATAGCTTTTGGATATGGTCCATGTGGCCTTAGATACATATGTGCCACACACCCCCCATGACCATGTAGATCAAAGATGATCAAAGACTATGACCCTTTCGGTATTACATTTTGTGAAATTCTGTAAATAAATTTGTAGACTATTGAAACAAACTTTCAGATATTGAGCTCAGACTGTTTATCCAGTTATTGATCTGCTAATTTCATGGATGCCTAATGCCATCAATACACAAAAATGTCTGTATTTTTCCATTTTTAATACCATGTCAAAGATGCACACCGATCTTGTTAATGTTATATTAATGTCGTGATGTTTCCATCATACGTCTTTCGTGCATTTTATTTCTTACAAAATAATAATAATTTGATACATTTTAGACTCTGAATATCTTAGCCATCAGGCTATGTCTGCAGATCTTTATGCCTTCAGGATAAACTTTTTTAAAAGTGATTCTTTCATTCTCATGACAAGAAACAGTTTTGAGAATAATATTATCCTAACCGATCTTAGTGATAATGTGTCTACTAATGGCATGGATTAAGTAAACGACCCACTGTCTCTCATTAAGCAACCTTCAAATGTGACCAATTATCCAGAATTCTATCAATTAAATAGAAACTATAACAATGAACCTTTAAATACCAATGGCCTAAGACAAAAGATTTATACAGGAATAATCATTAATGTATCGAACGGCACTTACCTTAATGGAAGGTTAACACTTGTGTCGACATCCAAGTAGAACGTTAGCTTTATTCTGCTTTTCAGATTGCCAAGAACGGGAGAGTACATTAATTTCTAGAAAGATGCACAAATAAATATATTAAGACATTAATGAAAGGGAAATAATTAAAACCTGCCACACACCCATAGCCTCTCACATCAAATACTGGGGTCGCCATGCGGATCCTATAAACACACAAAACCGAACTGCTGGTTACAATGATACCATTAATGTCTTTTCTTTGCAGTCTGTATTCACATGTCAAAGTTACAGATTCACATTTTGGAAACATTGCTGATAACCCTCCCAGGCTTAAGTAAAACCTGATTATTTTTAGTCACACATGCTTGACTGCTTCACCTTATCGGGATTAAATTCGTGCCTCCAAGCCACATTCTGACAAGATGTTTTACATTCGTGATTCAGGACCCTTCCATTTTTGTCGAGGTAAAAGATCATATCTATTAAATTTCTGTGAATTTGCCATGTTGGCGTGGGACGAATATTCCTTAAATTTGCTTATTGTATTTCTTAGAATGGTAATAAAGTAGCAGAGAAAAACAACCCCTCATATATAGCTTGTTTGAATATTTACAATCTCATTTTAGTGTTGATAGTTTAGTTTAGTCCGTTTTAAAATCCACTCTCATGATTCAAATTCATCGAATATATGTCAATTGTAATCTTGAACCACGTTGATTAGAATCAGGAATTTTCTTGATCATTTACTCTGATTAAAGGGGCTTCGAGTGGCCGAGTGGTCTAAAGCGCTGTCCGTTACGGATCACTGCCATCTCACCTCTGTCTGCGTGTGTTCGAGTCTAGGATTCGGCGAATGTGGATATGTGAGAAAGCTTGCCAGTAGCTTCTCGTGGGTCGGTGGTTCTTTCCGGTGATTTCCCGGTTTCTTTCTCCACCATTAATACTGGCCGCCATGAATAGCCTATCGTGTGCTGAAAAATGGCGTTAAGCCCAACATCAACAACAACAACAACAACACCTCTGATTAACGAAAACAAGAGACCCCCTCCTCACCAAAATCTCATAACTGCAAAGATTAATGTCATCTAGCAGCAACTGGACAGTTGCAAAAACAATGGCTTCTCAAGGATTATACTGCAAGCACCTTTATAAATGTTCGCCATTGTAAGATTTACCCCTTTTCTCCCTTTCATCGTTATCTTTCAAGAATGTATTTTTTAAATATAAATAAATAACTGTTAAAAGTAGATTAGATATTAAAAAATATTGTCATAGTTTTTTATAGGTATAGGTGATGTTTTTAACTTTTTCGTGATTTTTTTAAATACTTTTCTCAGGGAGATGCGTTTTATTGGTTGCCCTGGAAATAAGGTCAGATCGTATTTCGGAGAGATCAATAGAAAAACTTGTGAAATCTATGATAGCTATTATTAATTACGTCACGGTTTTTACCCTTATAAAATTTATTGATTATCTATTGATTATGTGGAGTTGGTGTTAGGAAGATATTTTTTTCAAAACTGAGTTACGAGCCAGTTTCTTGGAGAAGACATCGTAATGTAGATTATTCACGAGACCTTCTGATGGCATAAATTAGTTTCGTAAATGGACCATAATTTATTTCATAAGATAAGAAATTCTCTGTATATGCTAATGTATGAGTGTTTTGTAAATTGAGATACTGGCAATTGTTCAATTAAATTTCTGGCTCGTGATTTGTTCTGCATGGTGTAATGTACCAATCTTCCACTTGGAAACGTTTACTGATGAGTCATACATGTTTGAATCAAGAAAAGAAAAATCCTTACTAGTGTGAAATTATAGTTTCGTGACATATGGTCATTAGACGATTAGAAAAAAATTATTTAAAATATTTCCGCGTTTAAATACCCTTCAGCTGATGCTGACTGCTGTCTTCAGGTCGTTGGAAGTTGGGGAAACAATTAACCATAAGCTACACACACGCAGATGCTTCATTCACTTGATAGTGATACCCCTTGCGTGCATCATTACTTTTAGTGATATAGATTATGCACACTTCTGGTTAAAGACAACAATAATATGTAATTAAAACGGCTCAGGACGCAATTGCGTGTATTGTTTGATAAAGCACTTTTATGAGAGAAGATTAATTGTGACATACATAGGAAACGAATAAAATGCAATTTTCAGGGTCAAAACTCTATATTGTAATACAATACAATACAATACAATACAATACAATACAATACAATACAATACAATACAATACAATACAATACAATACAATACAATACAATACAGAAAAAGCTATTTGATCATAGCCTTTATTGCAATATCGATGCAGTCGTACAAGGATCTTAGGTCTAAAAACGCTCATTCTGTGCCCGGAAATAGAACAATAGAACCCTCTCAGATTATTATTATTATTATTATTATTATTATTATTATTATTATTATTATTATTATTATTATTATTATTATTATTATTATTATTATTGGTAGTAGTAGTAATAGTATTAGTAGTAGTAGTAGTAGGAGGAGCAGTAGTAGTAGTAGTAATAGTAGTAGTATTGATACTTAATGTATCGGTTATTATTGTCTTTATGAAATGTTACAGTTAAATATGTGTTTATACACTTTCATTAGTTTCAGTATTTTTCCATCACCATGATCAACATCTCATCATCCTTTCCTACCTTGTCAATATTTTGTAAATTGTATTCATTGGTGACAAATTTTAAACTGGTCCCATTAAGCCAGGTTAGAATTTTAATGTTAGATACCAAGCATCAAGTAACTTAAGTTCATTTTGGATTAAAACATTAAAATCACATTTCACTGTTATCTCAGTTACTGCCTAGTACGTACATATTTCGAGTACTGGTTCTAAAGACAACGTTTCTATAAAATGTCTATGCCACGTTTCCCAAAGACTACTTGTTTCTTAATTGTGCCATATAACTAAGTAATGCTGTCGCAGGAAAATCCCACCTTTCCATGACAGCACTTCCATGTGAACTATTTCCAAACTAGTCCAGCAAAGGCGTCTTATTTTGGTAATTTGAAGAGATATTTGACCCCGTCACTCTCTTTGCTCATTCTGCTGTTTCTGTATCTTTTACTCGTTCACACTGTACTAGTGTTTTCGTTAGCATAAAGTAGTTTTCGCTTGTTTTGAGTTTGCTTTCCCGTTGGAGTTTGCATTGATGGAATTATTGATACTATTACATTCCTTTCTGAAGAACTTCAGATTCAGTCCTTTCGGTGAACACAGTTATAATAATAGGTATTTTTTTTGTTATAGAATATACACGAACTCATAAAAGTTGAAACCGCCTAATCATCAACAGATGATGAAAATGGATCTATTCGGGATTCTGACGGATTCAATGAGAGTTAGTAATACTATTAAATTCCATAAATAGGTATATGACAGTTGTGTATTTTTAATTTAATTATTTGTTTGTTAGTTTTAAATGTTTTTCCATTACATGCTATTGTAATGGAACTTTATTTACTGGATTTGATATTGTTCAGAACTGAGTTTAATTCTGTTTGACCTGACATTTTTTTATTTCACTGATAAACACATAATAATAAAAACACTGTATTTAGTTTTTGACCTTGTTTCAGAGTCACTGACAGTTCTGGTGGGCAACTTTTTTTTTAAAAAAAATAAATTTTAAATTATTTTTCAGAGTAAGAGTCATTAAGTTAAGTCAAGGTCATACCTGGAGTATGTGATATCAAACATGTTTATTGTTACAAACTGCTACTTTTACTAGAAAATAAAATTAGTGTATAACTATTGTCTTGATATAGATAAGGCAGTCTGATTATGGTGTGACCAGTTTGAGTTGGAGTTTTATTTTCTTCAAATTATTGAATTTCATGTGATACTTTTCCCTGGAAATACATAAGTGTTCCTACAAAATTCTTGGATAAATTCATTTATTGAAATTAATTCGGAATTCCAAATTAAAATAATATTTTCATTTATTCAACAAAAAACTGTTGACCAATAACACTTCGCAGACTTCAACAGATGTCATCGCCTTCCATTTTAGATTTCATAGGGATTCGAACTCAGTTTCATTAAATAATTTTATTACTAGGACTTCTATTTTTTAATTCTTGGATTACTTTTGGATTTGATTCGTAAAACTAAGTTTTATCTTAATTTTTTACTTATTCAAGAGAAATAAATTATTGGTGAAATTTGAAAAAAACTTGTTGTCTTCACTCGTTCTATTACTTAAGAGCCTAGACCCGTAACACAGTATTCTGAGCAGAACAGATAAAACAGTATTCTAAGCGAAATAGTTCCGCCTGTTTCGCTTAGAATACTGTCAAATGGACTTTTGTGGGATTAATAGTAATACTAACTCTCATTAAATCTGTCACACACTGTAATTCCAAACTATACCCATATTGTTGTTGAACGGCGTGAAGGAGAGATTATATATATATATATATATATATATATATATATATATATATATATATATATATATATATATATATATATATATAAATGGTATCCTAACAGCCTTTTTTTCTTACCATATTTGAGTAGATCATCACGGTTTGTTTGTTTGGCCCTTTGGATTGCCTCTGCAATCAGGTCTTTGTCATACCTTCGGTAAATAAAATACTTAGCTTTTAAACGAAGGGATTCGGGATGTTTCGAAGAGGCTACCTTTCCACAGAATCTTTGCCTACTAGGCTAAGCTTTTAATTTATTGGATAAATGTGGTTTAGTTTTGATTATTAAGTCTGCATCGGGTTCTGAATGAGTATAATTATAACTGAAATTAAAACACAAGATGGAAATAGAGTTAAGAACGCTTCAGCTTCAGAAAGAAAAAGAAGAGAGACAAATGCAACTGGAAAAAGAGGAAAGAGAGAAGCAAATCTAACTACAGAATGAAAAAGAAAATTGCATTTGGTGAGAGAGAGAGAGAGAGAGAGAGAGAGAGAGAGAGAGAGAGAGAGAGAGAGAGAGAGAGAGAGAGAGAGAGAGAGAGAGAGAGAGAGAGAGAGAAGACATGCTAATGCAATAATGCAAATCCAAAGAGAAAAGGAAGAGAGGGAAATACAGTTCCAGAAAGAAGAACTATTTGTTTGGATTGTTTAATAGAAATAGAAAGTGGTTATGTTTGGGCTATAATATATTATTCTGGAATCTATGGAATTATTCAAACGAGTCCTGGACGATGTCATTTTGACAATGTCATAATTCTTGGCGGACCAGCACATTACCGGTTTTGAAATTTATACTGAACTTTTCATTCTTTTAAACTTTCATAGAACATTATCAGAATTATTTTGGATTTACTTGATAATTCATTAAGTTCCTCTCACATGATAATTAAATTATTTGTTAAGTTTTACAAGACTTGTTGGTTTTGATTTTTTTCTGTTACTTAGTTTATGACCATAGAATCGTAACACTGATCAGAAATCCTTATTTTTCATACCTGCACCTATTGCATGAAGAAGGTTATTTATGATTCCTACAGATTGAAAACTAAGCAACAAAATCAAGATAGACCTATCCCAAATGCTCTTATTTCTAAGAGGTCAAGGTCTCTATCATGTATTTAAAACAATACATTTGTTGGGTCTAGCAAGCGACAGTCTGATTTGTTTTTGGAGACCTATGAACAATTCATGTCGAAAGGTTATGTATGACTTATTAGTGATTGTTTAAATACTATCAGTATTACAAGTTTATGGGACACATTAGCCTCTTGTAGCCATTTTATTTTCGGGTACTTTACTTTCAATTGAGAAGTCTTCTTCGAATGAAAGTGTTCTTATTCAGATAGTAGAGTGCGGCTTTGTTAATATTCCTCTCCACTGCCTGTCATCAGATTTACTCTCATGACACGTGCCAGTCAAAATAATGTCTATTTACCCATCGAGGCTATTCCTTTATTATTAGACAATGATCTAGCTCGATGTAAGGTCTTGGTTAATCGGCTTGTAATTGACAAGCCTTGTTTTGGATCAGAAAGTCGATCCAATTGAAAATGAAGCACCCCCCATTTGTAAGAACCTGTGCAGTTATTAGTCAATGGTAAAGAAAGCTTCGGAGATTGATGTTGATCAGGAAATTACTCCTTTAACGGACACTTTTCTTGGTCAGGCTTTCATGAGATCACTTTAGCTCTTTTTATGGCTCAGTCAAAAAGTATTGATCATAGTGATCCTCTTTTCACTACTAATCTCATTATTCAAATAACAATCGATTATCACTTTTGGAACAGGAAAAAGATTCTGATATTTAATGTTGTTTTAGATGGTTATTAGCGAAACTGAATCTACATAAATACATGTTAATTATTTTGTTCAAAAAGGGTCCTTTTGAGATCACATGAGGTACCGCTGGTGACAAGTGGTGGGTGATATTTAGTGATCAATAACACTTAATCACAAGATCTTTAATAATTTTTATTGGTCAAAATTTAAAAGTGATGTTTGTAAATAGTGTCGATGTTGTCACACTTGTCAAATGGAAGGAAAACCCAATCAGACGATACCTAAGGCTCATTTGCAGCCTATTCCTGTATTTGACTAATCATTTAGCAGAATAATAGTAGAATCTGTCGGTCCCGTACTTAAGACCAAGTCAGGCAACCAATACTTGTTGACCATGATGTGTGCATATGCTAGATTAACAGAGGCAATTTTTTTGGGAATATTAAAACTAAAATCATAACACAAGCTTTGAATAATTTTTATTGCACAATATAATCTGAACAGGGGTCAAATTGTATGTCTGGAATTTTCCAGCAAAGGTATGCATGAATAAGGCGTCCAGCAATTGAAATCTTTTGCCTAGAGGCTTTGGAAAGATGCGATCAAATTTTGTAAAATATGATTTGATCGTATTGTTTTGATACAGGAAATGAATAGGACGAAGGTGTTCATTTACTGTCGGTTGCTGTTAGGGAATCGTAGTGTTTAGTCTCTATCATCTAGGTTTTGGACATATTGTCCTTAGAGCATTGCAATTATTAAAAGAGTAACTTCGTTCAATTGAAAATATAGAAATTAATCTTCTAAACTATGTTTCTAATATTAAATATAAATTTGTTAAAGACATGTGAAGTTGTAAGAACTAATCTGCACTTTGCTTAGTCAAAAATGAAATTAAGTTATGACAACCTACAAGCAAAAGAAGGTTTCATCCTGGTGATAGATTGTTGACTCTCCCTTATCACAAAATCCTACTAAAGTCCTTGCACAGTTGAAAAGAAAGTAAATGATCTAAATTTTATATGATCAATACTCCAGAGGGCGAAAACATAAAAAACAATATAAATATGTTAAAAGACTTATGTTGATTAAGATAGCCACGTTAATCATGCAGTCAGTTTAGTTGTACCTGTCCCACACAGCGAGGATTTTAGTGGTGGAATGCGATCGGATTTCAGTGAATGGGGTGTAACTAAATCAGAAATTATAAATAATCAGGACCAGAAACTTTCACATCTCCAGCAATAAGAAAATAATGAAACAAAACATCTATTAGTTGAATAGGAACCTTTGTTTCCAGATGTTCCAAATCAAATAAATAAAATCTACTATGACGTTGAATTTGTTCAATCCATACCTGTGAAACAACATCCGTACATAATGAATACTCTCATCCATGAATGTTTGAAAAATGAAGTTCAGTATTGCTGGATAAGGTTCTCATAAAGTAAAAGTGACTGGAATTCATCATGTAATAATTCTCGCATGTACATTGACTTTAAAAAAAATAAACAGTGCGACCAAAACAGTCATTCCACTGCATATAATAATGCTTGATATGATAAAATTGGAAATGCAAAGTATGCCACCAATTGATTTCTTGTTAAAAGATTCTCGCAAATTCCACTGACGGAAAGGGCAAATGAAATTTCGGCATACGAAACTCCAGATACATTTATTAAATTTGTTTGAAATGAAAGATTCGTCTTGTACTTTTCAACGTTTAATGAACATGATTACATCTAGTCTATATAACTGCTTAGATCAATGACGTCATCATCTACAAAAACACCTGGAAAGATCACTTGGTGACAATTCAGAAATTTGTTGATAAACTCAGTGATGCAAATCAGACAATTAATGTAAGTGATTTTTTTGCCGTTCTTCTGGTGCATTTTTAATACATATCATGGGGCATGGACATGTTGAACCTGTAATTGCTAAAGTAAATGCTATCAATAGTTTCCATTTTCATATCAGTAAAAAGAAACTGATGCGAGCTTTTGATGTGCTGGAAATTACCGCAAAATTTGCTCCAATCTTTCCAAAATTGCTGAAACTCTGACAATGTTTTTGGGCAAGAAGACCAGGTGTCATTGGTCTAAAGATGTCAGGAGGCTTTTATTAAATTAAAAACTTAAAATTGCATCAGTTCTTTCAGCTTAATCTTTTCAGTCAATCATTTTAAATGTCTGTCGATGCAAGCATTCATGGAAGAAAGGCGTAGATCATCTAGTATGCTATTTTTATAAATGGTTAAATAATGGAGAGAGAAATTATTCCATGATAGGAAAGGAATGTTTGGCTTAATGTTGGTTTTGAAGAGTATATTAAATTTGCTCCTTAATCGATTGTTGTATTCAGTGATCACATTCCCTTTATTTTCATGAAATATAGAACTCAGAGATCAAGGTGGAGTTGGTTGTTGCTTGAATAAAATAATGGCATCAGATACGTCAAGAAAAAAGATAATCTAATTGTAGATCCACTTACATGTGTCTAGAAGCATTATATCACTTGTCATTCGTAAGAGTTTTGCACACACACAATGTTTAAAAGAAAGCTTTATATAAATATTTATTTTTCTTTATGAGGTCATGTGGTCATGTTTTATGTATATTTAATTTACCCTGTTTGTTAAGTTTTGTTTTCATCATTATGGGTTACGTAAAACTGTATTTTATAGCTGACCTTGTCCTAAATCATGAACATTGTTTACCTGGGCAGAATCGTTGACCTTAGTACTAGTAAACAACTTGCTTATCTCTATTTGAATCCAGATTACTGGAAATTCCCCATGAATTACGGGTCTACCTTATATTTACCACATTCTATATTATAAGTTTAGTAACCGACAATCTAGGCCATTGGTATATTAGTACATTAGAGACTACTGGCTACTAAAGGCATATTACCACATTCAGCATTGGAAGTTATTTGGAATACCACTAAGTTTATTCAGAACATTATTCACTTGGTCTTGTGATAGAAATCCTGGGATTATTTGATCTCTTTAATTCGCAATACCGTTTCATCATTTTTATAATTTCACTTTGCATTCTAGGGAAACAAATTATTTATTGAATTTGACAACCATGTTGCTTTTAGTTCTTTTCTATTACTTATTTTACACCCGAGAGTCGTAATGTGTAAAACATATCTTGGATAATAATCCTGAAATAAGACAAATGTTTAACTATTATTTAGGTTCGGAAAAATACTCGGATATATAGATAATAGGAGCCATCATATTAAAGATATCCGAATATAATTTGTAACATACAAGCTTGTGATGGGTTTACTGGTGGGGTTGCATTTATTGCTTGATTGTGAAAAACATGCAGAAGTGAGATTAAAATGTGTACAACGGTATTACTTTAAACACAGTTCTTTATGTAACTTGTATTGGCTTATGTATGATGACTCCGTGGACACTAACAGAAAAGTAACAGTTTATTTCTTTTGCATCCGAAATAGAAACGATAGATTATGACATACAAGTGTATATGAAGAGTTATTAATATTTTGTTTCTTTGAACCTGTCAATATTTTTAACGTTGATCGATCGACAAAATAACGTTATTTATTTAAAATGATAAGCAGTTGCACTTATAACACACCGGACACCAGCAGCTACACGAGTGTGATTAGCATAGACAAATGACAGTGACGTTAAGATGTCGGAGACTGAAAACCAGTCTGCTACTGCTAAAATAGAATACTTTAAAACTATAGTTGCTCTAAGGGTATATTGCAAAATGATATTAAGGACGGCTTGGATATAATTTGCGAATTGAATTCTTTGTCATAAATTAAAATTAAAATTTGGAAGTGGTTTCGGCGCTTAAAGATGGTTGCGAATCTAAGGGAGATGAACTATGTTCTGGAAGACTGTAGTCTGAGATTAGTGAGAGGAGGGTGGCTGCTATTGAGATGGAAATATATACAGATGCTCGATATACAACAATATATTATCACTGGGATTAATTAGCTATGTGTTTTAATACATTATAAACTAATTAAAGCTAAAAAAAACAGACTGTGAAAGAGGTTGGTCAAAAACAGACTCGGTTTTAAATTGAAAAACAGCTATTCGCCAAAAATGAAACGAGTAACTAGAGACATTTGAATGAGATTTTCACAGGTGATTAAGCATGTATTTTGTTTTTTCAAACCAGTATGATTTTTTTTTAATTTGGAACCAGACGAAAGAGAAATTAATAAAGTCTGGATCTAAAAAACGAGCGGAGGTCACAAATCGCTAAGCTTAGTCAGACTGTTAGCATAATTTTAAACTCTCCATATTTCGATGCAATAGGTCTAGTCGTTCAGGTACCAGTGTTGACTCTGATGTTTGTGGATATTTGTATGCCACCAAAGAGTTGACATATGCTGCAGAACACAACCAAACCCTCCGTCCGCGCACATGTACCCAATGTATCCATCAGCTCCATGACAACTCGTCAAGACAAACTTCATTTAAAAGAACAAAGACACGTCATCCATCCTCGTGTAGCTCCAACTGATTTGTTGCTGAATCTCGTTATCAAAGATTCGCAGAGGAGCTGACAATCTGAAATTCTGATGCGGCTTGATGTACAGTTTCTCAGTGTATGAACAACAACATATCGAAATAATTTGATCATGCAGCTGAGACGTATGTAGAGGTGAATGATAATTATTTTGAAAGGATGCACTACAGTAATTTTTATTAATTAATAACTTTGTTGCGCAGTAACATTCGGTACTTTTTAAAATGCAGCTCGTATTTGTACAATGTCCAGCTAATGCAGATATGTTTTACTGTGAGCACTCGTGTACATATTTTTGTGGTTACGTTACAGCACATAGCTCTTTGACCTTATAGATCAATACAGATTTCCTTACCTTAGTTTTCTTTTCATTCAATTATTCATAGGATTCTTACATTTCGAATCTAACTAAATCTAGTTTTATAAAAGCGGTTGAAGTTCCAGGTGGGTGTTCTGTACAAGCAGTTAAATTACCCGGTGGGTGTTCTGTACAAGCGGTTTAAGTTCCATCTGCATCTTCTGTACAGCTGGTACAGTCCTTTAAATTATTACATGTAATTTTGTTGCTACAACTTTTTCGACCCTGTAGTTCAATTATATGTGTGTTAAGATTTGAACTTTGCTATTTTATTTCTATTTTAATTTTATTTCATTTTCATATCACTAAATATAATTTTTATGATAATAATTATGTTTGCAAGGGTCTGATATTTTGTTAGAAACATCGTGTTTACTTAAAACGTAAATGTGACTCGTGTAAGCACGATTTTCGCACGAAGGTTTTGTCGTTGCAAGTAAACAGTCTGAAAAGCTATGTAAATGATGTTGTGACCACGTCATTACATGTTAACACTTTTGCAATACCCAGATGTGATTTCGAAATCACACGTGTCATTGGTGCATGTGTACATAAAATGACGTATTAGCCTGGTTTAATTGCCTAATTACTTGTAAGAAATATTCAGTCGTAGTCAGTAGTGGTCATAAGTTGAGAGTCACATCATGACATATTGCAGAGTTTATAATACATTAAACATCATTTCTATGCTGGAAACAATTGTTCGTTCGTACGTATGAGGAACAACATGTTTATTTTTAGTGGTGGTAGCTTTAGTTCATCTACATTATAAATAAAACTTATTTTCCCTAGAGAACAACATTACTGGTTTTGGACGAAGACATTTGCTGAAATTATTTCTAAATTGGAGCAGAACAATACAAATTGTGATTCACAGTGAAGTTCTGGACATTTTGTGCTAACGTCATCATCCGCCACCATCTTGGAACGGAACTGTGATTCAGACTGTATCAGTTTAGAACTATTTAGGTGGCGCTCACCAATTATTATCTACTTTTGAGAGAGTTATATATGTAAGGTGACGTTTTATGCATTTGAAACATGCGCAGTGGAGATGATTTTGGCATACCTCAATGCTACTTTCATGTAATGTGGCTAACATTTCTTTGGATATTGTAGTTTTGAAAATTGTAAATGATTTTAGCACGCTGCTAACTAAAATGACAACTCCCTTGTGCTCCAAAAATCAACATGAATTTGTCTAAAGTACACTATCCTTAGCAGCTATTAAAATAGGGTAAATGAATTTTGTCAGACTAGACAATACCAGGTTCTGAAATTGCAATAATTGAATTACCAAATATATAAAATGTAAAAAAAATAGTATTTTTTTTGTTACAATTTACATCTGAAGTTCGGGAAGTGAAAATGAGCAAGTGGAGCTAGCAAGTTTTTGAAAGGTGCACATCTGGAGTAAAGCTAAGCTGTATACACTATAACCCATATTACACCCATCAGTCATGCACCAAAATAAAGGGAATTAAAAGTTCTTTGAACAATACCTAAGATATACAATGTCTTTTTTTAAATAGCCAGGATAACTAGCAAGGAAACCCGGGGAAATTCTTTTTCTTTAAAATTTTAACCCTATGCTAAATACGAAACTGTAGAGCGCCACCTTGAAACAAATATAACAATTAATGAAATTTTTTGTCTTATTTTCATATTATTATGTATGATGTTCTGAACAAAATGGTACATTAACATTGCTCTTATGCAGGAAAAAAGCTGATTATTCTTATTTTGCTCTTGATTACATAATTTGCCATGAGTCATGTTTGTGTGGAACTAGCAGTTTTTTTTTAAAGGTGCGCATCTGGAATAAGGCCAATCTGTATATGCTATAACTCATATTACACCCATCAATCAAAACCAAAATAAAGGGAATTAAAGGTTCTTTGAACAATACCTAAGATGTACAAGGGTTGTTTTTAAATAGCCAATATAACCAGTGAGGAAACCTTGGAAAATTCTTTTTATTCAAAAGTTTAATGCTATGCAAAATATGAAACTGTAGAGTGCAAATTTAAAGCAAATATGAAAATTTCTGTAATTACTTTTCTCATTTTCATATCATTATGTATGATGTTCTGAACAAAATGGTAACTTAACATTAATGTTATGCATGATAATAAGCTAATTATGCTTATTTTGCTATTGATTACATAATTAGCCATGAGGCATGTTTGTGTGAGTAATGACCCTAATTATGGGGAAATTAGAAGACTTGGAATATAGCAACAAAGTCAACTTAAATTTAAAACTGTTGCAGTAAGTAAAAGAAATATTTAATGAAATGTTTCTTTTCCTTTATTTGCAATGAAATTATATAATAAATGATGACAAAGCAAATTTGCTTTGTTCCATATTAAACAATAAGATAATATTTTACCCTTTGATCTTTATGAACCTCACCTGTTACATCCCTTTTCAAACTGTAAAATTTATTGCTGACATCTCAGGAATAAATATGGCTAGTTTCATGTTCCTGTCTCTCAAAATAACACTGGTTACTATTTTGACAAAATGCAATGCGCATTTTTAAAATAGCAAATTTTTTTCTCCTAAGTTCGGGAAGTGAAAATGAGCAAGTGGAGCTAGCAAATTTTTGAAAGGTGCACATCTGGAGTAAGGCCAAGCTGGAAACTCTATAATCCATATTACACCCATCAATCACACACCAAAATAAAGGGTATTAAATATTCTTTGAACAATACCTGAGATTTGCAAAGTCTTTTTTAAGTAGCCAGTATAACTTGTTAGGAAATCCGGGGAAATTCATTCTCTTATAATTCTAACCTTGTGCTAAATACGAGACTGTAATGCGCCACCTTATTCACAACCTTAATCACAGGACGTGTGTGTTTTCACAACTTTAGAACAAATTTGGATCTTCTTCGTAAATCATAAGTCTTGTTTCATATGTTTACCTTTTCACCGTGTTTTGTAGAGAAATAAATTATTTTTGTTAAAATTTACAAAGCTTGTTGTAGTCATTCTTTCTTTTTGTTACTTAGAAAGAGCCGATAAGTAACACAAAATTTTAATTAATCTTTGTAGTGACTTCATATTTTACAATTATGAATGGACATATGCGGTATAATACAATGGCACTGAGATGATGCACACTCAATATAAATTGCAATATAGTTTTCGACATTCATCTAGACCATGTAAACCTCCAATGAGTTAATTGTTGACGACTGTATGCGACACGATCTTTAGGCTCAAGAGTGTTGACAGCTTGTATGCGACACGATCTTTAGGCTCAAGAGTGTTGACAGCTTGTATGTGACACGATCTTTAGGCTCAAGAGTGTTGACGGCTTGTATGCGACACGATCTATAGGCTCAAGAGTGTTGACAGCTTGTATGCGACACGATCTTTAGGCTCAAGAGTGTTGACAGCTTGTATGCGACACGATCTATAGGCTCAATAGTGTTGACAGCTTGTATGCGACACGATCTATAGGCTCAATAGTGTTGACAGCTTGTATGGGACACGATCTTTAGGCTCAAGAGTGTTGACAGCTTGCATGCGACACGATCTATAGGCTCAAGAGTGTTGACAGCTTGTTTGCATTTTACTGTCCAAATAAACCCTTCCTATTTCAAATTATTGCAAAGATTGTACTAAAACGTTCCATTAGCATGCATGCTTAAATAATGCGTGCCCTTTGTAAAATCTCTTTAAAAAAAGAAAGCTGAAAACTCTTATGTTAAATAGTTCGCACGAATACACGCTTCATACTTTTAATTCAATTTAATATCACCTCTTGGGGTCATTAAACATTGATAGAATCGTGCGATGAAGCGAGTGAACTGAGGTTTTTCCAGAAGGCCTTGGTAATGCTCGAAGAATAAGAGCAGAGAACGAGAAAGTCAATGCTACGAAAACACTGTATATATGCATTGGTTAAAACGCGGGATTAAAAATATTTCAAGACGACCATACTAAATTCTAGTTAATTTGTCTTTGTGTAAAATTAAATAAACTTTTGAGTAAAATATCAATATGCTGAGTACGAACTAATCCTTCATTCTTAAATATTCAGCCTAATAAAATGCAAACCAAATCTTTCTGTAGAGCTATAAACGCCGATTTGCAATTGGAATGCAGCATTCGTTATTACTTTTTAGGATCATTTGATTCTAAATTGTATATTAATCATTTGAATTTACATATTTATAGAATCATGAGATATGCAGACATTTAGAATGCTTATTGCCTTGCACATTAATGACCAGCAGGTTAAAATGGTTCCATTTAATCAATCATAAGATCAAATTGATAATAAAAATCTCTTTTGGGAACGAGTATAAATAAGAACGAGTAGTTTTCTGTGATACAATAAAACTATTTTCGTCAGGAACAATTGACTAAAATGAATGTATTTGCTGTAAGGAATACAATATTTTTCTGAAACAGAGACCAAATATTGATTGCAAGCATAGTTCAATGACCAATGTCAATACAATGTTATAATCTAAACATTGTCGATACATATATGTTTTTGACTTAGTAATTGAAATATTTGAATCATTATAATATACAAAATTGTATCGAAAAAGAAAGTATAAATTAAGCAAGGAAAATTCATTAATCTCTTTTAATCCCAATATATTCTACGCCCAGTAATATATTTATTAAATATCAGAATATAAAATAGAGATATCGTTATAGTGAAAGACAAATTAAGGAGAATTCTAAAGCAATTAATTTATGAATCATGGTTGATATCGACTACGCATCAGATACTCTATGTATACTTTCATCAGCGTGTCTTATGTCTTAAAATACACATGATAATATTTACTTCTCAAAATAATGGTTAATGTCAACTCGATATCTGCTCTTATTAACTTCTAAAGGTCTTACAAACTGTTGCCCTCATCGTATTTACATGTTTTAGCGACTGAAGCATATTCCACGGATTCCAATATAAAATTTTCCGCTTCGGTTATAAACAGTTTTATAATCTTGACGGCTTAAATTCAATTAATATAGACCATTAGTCATTTTAGCAATGTACATCAGTGCTATCTCCGTACAACTCATTAAATTTGCTGAAGTACAACTGGCCTAAAGCAGAAAAAAATCAATTTGTCTTCTGCTTCTACAGTTTCAACCATGTCAAAAATAAATTACAGTCAGTAACAATCAAAAAACCTTGAAAAGTCGCAAGATGATGTTACGATCAGAGATTTTAATTGGTTTAAGTTCACTATCAGAGCGTCAAGGAGTCATGCGGAGATCCATAAAGTTTGTGCACGAAGTGTTTTGTATAATATCATATTGGTAATATTTGCTGCAAACAAAATAAACGTGAACGAACCATAAATTAGTTTTTTCTTTCTTTTTGACTTCTCGTTTTTTGAAATATTTCGTCGAAAATATAAATAGCTTAAAAGCTTTGAAATTAAATATCTTCCAGAGAACTAATAGATAGTGGTATGTCAAAACAAACGACAAAAATGAAAACAATCAGACAAACTGAAAATTCAGGAAATATTAGTGAGTGTGATCTGTTGCATTATTATTATTATTATTATTATTATTATTATTATTATTATTATTATTATTATTATTATTATTATTATTATTACGGTACTGATTATATATATATATATATATATATATATATATATATATATATATATATATATATATATATATATATATATATATATATATATATATATATATATATATAAGTATATCAGAATCTAAAGTTTCGAAGAATCGGGTTTGCTGGTTATTTCTGAATTTTCAAGATTAGATATGCTAAAGCCATGGAATGAAACTGCCTTAGTAAACAGAGGAGAGAAAGAAACGTTTTGCTTTATTGAGTAATCCGAATATGTTTTGGTATATCAAATTATCCGCATATATTTTTGGAATATTACGTCATTCGAACAACACCATATACTCTCACTTTGTGCCTCAGATTAATTATAAAAGAATTATTACACTCTTTAAGAACAATTGCTGGTCTTATTATTATTATTATTATTGTTCACAGCTATTTCGTTGTAACCTTATAAACAGTTTTTTGATAAATGATGCAACCTAAAATTACTTTATTAATTGTTAATTATACCAAAATGACTTAAGAACATACTAAATTGGATTTAAGTTTTCCAGATAGGATGTAATCGGTCAATGAGACTTCAATGTGATTCCTATATATCGGTTATACCTGGTAATGCATGGCTCTATTTTGTGTTCCATCCTTTTTCTACTATATACTAATCCTCTACCTGAAAATATTCGCTCAGCTATAATGCCATTTCTATATGATACCTCCTCTACCATGCTTCTAGTCATTCAGCACCAATTTTCAACACAGAGCCTCAATATTCTTGAAGAACGCGAGGAATTCTGGGAAATTAATTTTAGATATGGTAAATGTAGGATTGGTGCACACTGCTATATTCAGATACACAGTTAACAAATGAATGCTTTACGTAATAGTCATGATGCATCATACTAATAACAATGTTATAGACTTCAATCAGGACTTAAAATGAGGCTATCAAATACCATCATACTAATAACAATGTTCTAGACTTCAATCTGGACTTAAAATGGGGCTATCAAATACCATCATACTAATAACAATGTTCTAGACTTCAATCTGGACTTAAAATGAGGCTATCAAATACCATCATACTAATAACCATCTTCTAGGCTTCAGTCTGGACTTAAAATGGGGCTATCAAATACCATCATACTAATAACCATGTTCTTGACTTCAGTCAGGACTTAAAATGGGGCTATCAAATACCATCATACTAATAACAATGTTCTAGACTTCAATCTGGACTTAAAATGGGGCTATCAAATACCATCATACTAATAACCATCTTCTAGGCTTCAGTCTGGACTTAAAATGGGGCTATCAAATACCATCATACTAATAACCATGTTCTTGACTTCAGTCAGGACTTAAAATGGGGCTATCAAATAACATCATACTAATAACAATGTTCTAGACTTCAGTCAGGACTTAAAATGGGGCTATCAAATACCATGAATAACATCAGTGTCTATATGATTCTAGATTTTATCTAAAGTAACATCAAAATCGAGCAAAACAATTATTAAGTGAGACCGCTTATAAAACCTTGGTCAGACTGCATTATTAATCTGACTCGTCTGTCTCGAGTCATGTACAAATATAAATAGTCAGAAATCGAAATAAAACAAATCGATGGAGTAAAATTACTTACTACTAGTGTACTAATATACAAAAAAATTGGTGTACGATCCTTAAATACAGACTTTCAGGTGGTAGATACATTTTATTCTACAAAAAAATACAAACGCTCGTAGATATTCCCTTGTCACATTATGTAAGAACAGAAAAATATGACCATATATGTGCAACCTCTTTACACGCCAGAATTCTGCTAGTGTAACTCATATGCAAAACAACTCCAATATAATTCGTGAGAGAGGGTGCTGCAGTATAAATAGATTGAAAGATGAGTAAGGTGGATTATCCGAAGTGTTCAGACAACCAAAAATGTTTTCAGTCAAAATCCGTTTTGTTTCAGTTAATTTAAGCCCCAGGTCTGAACGTATCAATATGATGTCATTATCATGTGGCAGTCTGCTCCAGAAATACTATGCAGTGTATATATTTATGTGACACGGTCTGCTAAAATGCCATGATATTATTTTATCACGTAGCACATTCTGCTGAGCAAAACTTTATATTGAATGTGTCATAGTCTGCTTAAACAGTATTATATATTGTCATGCGGCACAGTCTGCTCAATCATCGGTTATGTAGCACGAAATCTTTAACTTATTTTAAATTGTATGTCCAGATGCGTATTGTAATATGAGACAACGTACGAACCTCTGCAAAAAAGTCCGTTCTGGCAGAAGCAGGGACCAATTTGGTTTTTAATTTTACATGCTATTCGTCAAATTGAGGCGTTTATCTTAACTTATTTGGGTCTTTTAAATTTGACCAGTCAACCAGCACCCGCCAAATATACTCCCTACAAGATCACAAAATAAAAATAAGAAGGTAACGAGCTCACATTCATGAAATTATTGGTATCTACCTTCAGTCTCTCTATTCCACAGTCACATCTATTGTAGAACTAATTTAATTATCTCTATTACAAAAAAGTAATCTAGTATATCAATCTAATGCGTTCGCTTTCCATTGACCAGCCAACAAACCAATTTTCTTCGATTTAAATGTCCAGGAATTCATAATTCTACTGTTAAATTATTCTCTTGTTTAATTTTCCAAGAACTTTTAAAAGTGTTGTTAAAATCATTTTCCTATACGTCTTTTGTTTAAAAAAAAACAAGCACTTTGAACGAATTGTCACGCTTGCTATTCCTCAAAGTTAATTGCACAAAAACAAGCTGTGATTGACTATTAACCTATCGTGACGTGCAAAGGTAAATAAGTTGTGATTATTATTAGTTTCGGTAATTCCTGTCATCAGCTATTCCTTATATATAGGTTCGGTAATTTCTGTTATCAGCTGTTCCTTATATATATGGACCATGCAAACAAAGAACTCAATTCTAAAATTAAAATTTCAAAATTATTTTTACACACGTCCAAAATTATGATTGGATATAATATATGTTTGTAATTCAATTCATGTAAAAAATGAGATTTTCCACGTATTCATAAAAAGTTTCAGTGATATAGAGAAATTGCTGTAAACCAGTTATATTACGCATATCTTCTCAGCATTGTGTTGATCTGTATTCAGTTCTGGCAAACGGAAAAATATTATGAAGATAATGTTTATTTTGAAGTTTTCTTACCGCCCGATAAGTGACTAGCAAACCATATATTTTTAATGTGAATGCAATAAGTTTTCATATATATATATATATATATATATATATATATATATATATATATATATATATATATATATATATATATATATAGATGCAATAAACTGACGACGAACAGTACTAAACTAGTAACTAACTAGCCTAAGCGCTTTCGACTCTTAATGAGTCTTTTTCAAAGGCAAATACAAAACATATATACGACAAACAAATAAACACAAAAACGTTGTGTTTGTAAACCTCTACATGGCTGTCTTCACATGTGCTAAAACTACAAGTATACAACCACCTTGTATAGACTAGTTTCGGAAACTGAAAACGTTGTATAATTCCCTAAAAGTCTACAAGCCAAAGCGACATCTATTTTTACTTTGTGTACATATGTAACGCAGATTATATCCCGGATATTTGATTTTATACCGGTTATTCTTATAGTAAAAATTGAAGGATATTAAGATTTAGAAAATGTTAAATTCTACTAGTGCATAGTTTTCATTTTCTAGTCTCTTGGTTTAGACCGCTTGGTTTCAATGTTCTAAGGCGGCGTATCCAGTATAGATACGCCGCCTTAGAACATTGAAACCCAGCGGTCTAAACCAAGAAGACTAGAAAATGAAAACTATGCACTAGTAGAATTTAACATTGTCTAAATCTTCTTATTATCCTCACAGTATCCAGTATGGATACGCCGCCTTAGAACATTGAAACCCAGCGGTCTAAACCAAGAAGACTAGAAAATGAAAACTATGCACTAGTAGAATTTAACATTTTCTAAATCTTCTTATTATCCTTCAATTTTTACTATAAGAATAACCGGTATAGAATCAAATATCCGTGATATAATCTGCGTCACATATGTACAAAAAGTAAAAATAGATGTCGCTTTGGCTTGTAGACTTTTAGGGAATTATACAACGTTTTCAGTTTCCGCAACTAGTCTATACAAGCTGGTTGTATTTATAGTTTTAGCACATGTCAAGACAGCCATGTAGAGGTTTACAAACACAACGTTTTTGTGTTTATTTGTTTGTCGTATATATGTTTTGTATTTGCCTTTGAAAAAGACTCATTAAGAGTCGAAAGCGCTTAGGCTAGTTAGTTACTAGTTTCTTACTGTTCGTCGTCAGTTTATTGCATCTATTTTAATTAATCCCTGACACACGTGATCCCTTGGTGGATCCAGTACGCTTGAAAGGGTTGTTAATCGCCATATGATTTGTATTCTTTATATATATATATATATATATATATATATATATATATATATATATATATATATATATATATATATATATATATATATATATATATATATATATATGCTGGTTTTTTGTTTAGAAATATAAAATATTATTCAAGCATTATTCTTCATCTTGTTTGTCACGCCAATGTAATGCTCTTTATTTGACATTTTGCATGCCGTGCTTCTTAATGGTTCTATGAACCCTAATATGTCTAATTAGATTTGATACATTGACACATATTATAATATACCAAGATTGCGAACAGTACAAATAACATATTTACACTCCAAATTTTACCTCTAAATCTGCGATGAGATTTTAATTAATCAATGTCAGATCATATGTTGCAAAACTCAAGCGATTTGCCTCAAGCTACTAAATAGAGGTTTAGTTTGAGAATTACATCGATTGAAATGTTATTGATTTCTTCTCCCAACATTGGGCAATTTTTGCATGCCTCGGATTATTGTATAAATTCCTGTTTGTTTGAACCCCATAAGTCAATCATTTATTGACTTATGATTTCGTAAATTACTATAAGGTTTAGACTTTAGAATTATATCCCATTGCACACATGTACACAGTGCCGAATTTAGACAAAGCGAGGCCCTAAACTATGGGAAGCTATAGAAGCCATATTTGGTATAAAATAAATTTGAGAGGCCCCTTCAGACTGGATTTAGACTTTGTTGCCCTAAGCTGTAGCTTGTTTAGCTTATGCCTATATCCCATACTACATGTACTCAGAAATTACACCGTTTGTAAAATCCAGGCGAAAGACCAATTTATAGTTTGTCTTTATCTTCCTTTGCTAGATTAGACATTGTAAATATTGGAATAAGATACGTATTATTTCTTTCTATGGATATACATGTGTAGTCGTACATCCACCACTTCAATGAAAATAGACTTGTACAGGAACTGGAAATGACTGGTAAACATGGTTATCTTTAGCACTGAAAACTTTCATTTGATAATGGTTTTAGACCCCTTCCACACGTCATAATCATGATTGAAATAATAGATCAGTGGATGAACTGACTAGATTCTGTGAATCTTTCATCTCATTTGTGCTATTCATTTTCTTTAATTGGTAAGGTATATTCAAACTATAATCACTTTATCACTGAGGCTCCTGCTTCCATTATTTCGTCTATACCCAAAATGCTGCCGAAATGAATGTAGTTAAACTTTACTAATTCTGAGTCATTGAGAACGAAAATGATGCTTTAAATTGTTGTTTGGCTCTAGTTTTAAAGATATGATACTGGGTCAGTAAAAACAATCCTTGACTTGGAATAGCGGATGATAAGTGAGTTATAAAGGGAAGGAATCTCGATTAAACCAGAAATGACTAAAATAAATCTATGACTGGGTTTGGACAGTACTTGCGTTTTAGGCAAAACAATGAATGATGCAATCTGAAACTGGTATTTCATCATACATGATATGAATTGCCCCATATTATTCCTAGAAATCATGGATGATGTAATAATAACTAAGCTTACATCACTAAGCTGAACAAATTGCTCTCTATCAGTTCTAGAAATCATACAAGGTCGTGCTCTTTAATTTGTCAGTGTCTGGTTTTGCAAAGGGACGCATTTCTATTTATCCAAAGAGATCAATGCAGACAACTTCTACTATGTTTGTGCTGAAGTGACTTTTGTATCACAAAAGCGTAGTATAACCACTATAATTAAAGAAAGACTATCACCTTTATTTTGGCTGCAAAATTAGAGATCAGGACGAGAGGTAGGCCCCACACAAATGCTGCAACACTTGTGTAACAAATTTTCGCCAGTGGCTGAATACAAAAAGGAAATATATGTCTTTCGCAGTGCCAATGATTTGAAGAGAGACAACAAATCATATTAGCAATTGTTACTTCTGCATGATGTCTCCAGTTGCGAAAGGTGTGTCAGAGAAGAAAAATTGTGGACTGTGCATTATCCAAACATTCCATATTTTTTCAAATCCTCCTCCTCTGAACCACACCTCATAACACAAGGTGAACTGAATGAACTTGTCAGAGATTTGAAAATATTCAAGAGTAAGGCAGAACTGTTGGGTTTCAGACTACAGCAGTGGAATCTCCTGGCAGGTGATGTTCAGGTTTCTAGGTTTCGTAACCGTCGAAAGGATCGTGTCCCATTCTTCTTCATGGAAGATGATCTTTTAGCCTGCAAGAACATCGAAGATGTCATGGCAGTCCTCGACATCGTTTATGATCCAGATGAGTGGAGCCTATTCATTGAGTCATAAAATCTGTTTTGCTGCAAAATGGCAATGTTTTGCCATCAATTCAAGCTGGTCCGTCAGTCTATATGAAGGAAACCTACGACAACATGAAACAACTTTTGAGTGCATAAACTATTACCAGAAACAGAGGCAGCTTTGTGGCGATTTGAAGGTTCTTGCTCTCTTGCTTGGTCTGCAGACTGGATACATAAAGTACTGCTGTTTTCTCTGCGAATTTGATTGTTGAGAGACTCCCACTACATCAAGAGAGAATGGCAACTCAAACAGTCATATGAACCTGGGAGGAAACGTACTCAGGATCCACCACTTGAAGAATCAAGAAAGATTTTGTTACCACCCTTGTAAATTAAGCTGGGTCTAATGAATGACTTTGTCAAGGCCATTGACAAAGCACAAGCAGCTTTCAAGTACGTCCGTGGAACATTTCCAAGGTTATGTGAAGCTATGATAAAAGAAGGTGTATTTGTTCATCCTCAGATTCGTGAATTTCTTCGAGGTGATGTGTTTTGACCGTGCACTGCGTGACAAGGAAAAGACGGCAATTCCAGTTTTTGGCAACAAATCTTCTCGGAAACAACAATGCAGACAACTACAGGAAGTTGTTGGACAACCTCCTCAAGGCATACAAAATCCTTGGTTACAACATGTCACTATAGATACATTTTTAGGACTCTCGTTTTGATTTTTCCACACCAAACTGCGGAGCAGTGAGCAAAGAGCATGGTGAGCGATTGCACCAGGACATGGAGACAATGAAGTGACGCTATTAGGGCAAATACGGCCCATCAATGCTTGCAGACTATTGCTGGACGGTGACAAGAGATGTTCCATTTAATGAATACAAGACACAAGCCCAGAAGCGCTGAATAGATGAACTAGCATCATTTAAAGCAGCAATAAACACGTGAAAATCCCTAGGTGCATGATTAAAACTCTACTATCTAAACAATATACATAGGCGTAAAATGTAAAAACTTAAATGTCTTGGAAACAAAAGCCACTGAGTTATTTTAATTGTGATATTAGAATTCAGCACATCAAAAACCATAATAATAAATAGCACATTTTATCTTTGTAGCAAACGACTTGTAAAAAAATTGTAGACCAATAATCACAAGAGAGCGCACTGGGTCTGAATATTCATTAAGGACATTAACAGAACTTTATATTTTTCATTCGACAATCGGGTTGGGCTGTTGTTACAATAATGAAGGCAGCAAAATAATGATATTTTAGCTTAAAGTTTCAACATGTCTAAAACTAATTGGGACAAGTCATTTATTGCAATATTTTACTTGATTGTTGACTGTATCAGTGGCCTAGTGGTTAGAGCGTCAGCCTCGGAGGAGGGAGGTAGCGTGTTCGAACCCCGGCCGAGTCATACCAAAAGACTTTTTTAAAATGATACTAACAGTTGCCTTGCTAGTTGTTCAGTATTAAGACGTTAGTGTTTGGAATGGTCAGCCTGGTGTCAAAATATTCGGACTGGGTAGGACATCATGCCACGCAAAAAAATCTAAATCACAAACACACACCCTTGATTTATTTTCGAAAGTGACAATAGAAATATTAAGGTCTCCATATCGAGACTAAAACCCAAATAGTGTTCTACATCATTTACGTTCTCCTCGATCCTGGGGAAAAATGAGTATTGATAAAGACATATTATACTCTATTGTCAATTTTTAAACGTGACATCAACTAATGTACAGCTAGAACCGCTCCGGTGGCCTAGTGGTTAGATCGTCCCTCCTCGGCCGCGGGAGATCGTGGATACGATCCCCGGTCGAGTCTTACCAAAGACTTACCAAAATGGTACTAACAGCTGCCTCGCTTGACGCCGAGCACTAAGAGGTTAGTGTTAGGACTGGTCGGTTTGGTGTCAGGATAATGTGACTGAGTGGGACATCATGTTACATGTTTGCGGCATGATGCCCCAATACTAGACATCACAATAAACTGTCGCACTGCAGACATCATAGCAATATGACTGATGTACTAATCGTACCTTTTAATAGACTCATTAAGAGATCCAGGTTACCGAATGATGTAATGGGTCACCTTTACAGATCTCTGACATTCCACCTCTGTCCGCGTGGATTCGAATCTTGGCTCAGCCAATCTATGTATGTGAGAAAGCTTGCCAATAGCTTTCAGTGGGCCAGTGGTTCATCCAGAAGTTTTCCCGGATTCTTCCTCCACCAAATATAATGAATGCCACGTACAGCCTATCATGTACAAAAAATGGCGTTAGACTCACGATACCGAACATTATTTACTCATTCAAGTTATTAAATTAGAATGGCACTTAAACTTTAAATTTGGCATTGAATAATCACAATAAACGTTACTGAGGATATTATTATATTATTACAAATAAAAAAATTGTTACAAATATTATATATATATATATATATATATATATATATATATATATATATATATATATATATATATATATATATATATATATATATATATATATAATATTAATTTACTCTAAACCATCAATCCGACATGATGGAATTGATCTGACAAACAGATTTTGTAAGATATTTAATTCAATAAAATCATCGTCAGGTTATACTGGTATAAAACCTAAAATAATAAGCAATTGTATTTAAAAAGTAGATTATCGTATATCACCAAAATATGGATAGGTATGGTTATTCACGACTGAAAAGGACGAACGAATAGCGGGATGGGCAGATGATGTGATGACACTTATTGATAAAATGGTCGAAATATTATTTGATATCGATAATTCTAAAGCTGCACAAAATTAAACATTTACTGTTTATTATAATCTTATTCATATTTGCTGACTCATTGGCAGAATATATGTTAACATACTATCAATAATACGGAACTCGCGTATTAAATCGTCCATTTCATATTTTATACCCGCATGTAAGATCGTATTTGATTAAGCTATTTTTGATAAGTAATACTTGCTGTTTTACAAGCATTTTGTTTTAGTCGCAAGTAAAGGCTCAACATTTTTACACGCTGTTGTGAGAGTAACACAAACACCGAATATTATTAACAAAAACGGAATTAATAATGCGCCACTTGATATTATACCAGAGCTAGTCATTAGCAGCGGTAGACATGATATCACGCGAAGTATTTTGGTACAATATTTGTAACATCTTTTACGTAATAAAGTTTTTTTTTATAATAATATCTTTAATATTGCATTAGAGCGTCAACATCTACTTTTGGAATGTTTTCTGAAATATGATTAAAATGGATTATATTTTTTCATTATAACATATTTGTTTACATATTTATACCGTCATTTAAGTAACTAATTCGGAAGTTTCAACTACAAATTCAATACACTGCCAAAATGTCGCTGCGGTTAATTTTTTATTATCTGCTACCAGCATAAACCTTTCTTCGGTATCTTTGTTTAACATTATAGACACAGTTCCTGAAAATTCATCGGTCGAATAACGCCATGGAAGTGTGGTAAATATACTAAACTTTGCACTGCTAAACACAAAGAGTCTATAGACCAGTGACCTCTGCGTTGTGTTTAAAAGTGTTTTTTTTCCCTGTGACCATGATGCTTTTTTGATGATATTGTGTACACGATATTATTGTCTTGTCCATGAGCAATTGTAACAAGATTAGCTTTTTGAACGATATTAGGAATGCCACTTATAATATCGCTAATTCTTGCGTTAATATTAGCGAGATTAATATCAACAGTTGGTGGAGTTCCAAAAAATTCATTATTAAATTTTTAAAATTTTTACGAAAATTTCGGAATGTTTTGTACATGATTAAGATAATCAGTTTTAAATGCAGCAATTCCATCATTAATTGTTGCTATCGAATTTTATTGGAACTTCCTTATCTTCGACGATTTTTTTAGTTGCAGTGTCGTAATCTGTTCTCGTATTCTAAGATTACTAATACCGTTGTTGTTCATATTGAGAAATGAACGCACGATACTACCGCTCACTAATACGTATTTAGATTCTTGATCATCTACGTATTTTTGTTGCTGCGTCTGATTCTGCCGTTGGATTTCCAAGATATCCTACATCGTCAGTTTTCTTAACATCATCATTAACTGACGTACCGGAATCTTGTATTTACCTTGATCGGTAAAAGTAACTATATTATTAACAGCCTCAGTGGGAATACGTATAAGTACATCTGATAGTTGTATATTGCTCGTTTATTATCATCTTGAAAAATAACTTCATTCTGATCAACACTTGTGATATTTAATAAATAAGTAATTTCATTTTGGAGCTCATCAATAGTTGCATATTTAGATAAATCACCTTGATGATAAATCTCCTAATATTGTTTCAAATTTTGAATAAAAGCTCACTACTTTTTTGCTACTTGACAAAATTATATAGCATAAAATTGTATAACAATAATGGCAAAATCGTCTATATTAAATGTTGATACAGAGCGTTTGGTGAAATATAAACATAACAGTGAGCAAGCGGATTATCATTATCTTATTGTTGGTAGAAATGGGATGTGGAAAAACATGCTTATGAATTAACTGCTCGGAGATAGTTTTAACTACAATCGCTTTTATAGTTACACAATTAATCCACAACAGGATAAGTACGAATTATTTGGCAATAATAATGCGGTGATGTAACAAAATATAAATTTATTGAAATATATCGTCAATCAACATCAAATACATATGACCTTTTCTTGTTCGATCAATTAACAAATGATACGAGTAAAATGTTTCGATATTGTATTGAAACCTATCTGCAATATATTTTTTTAATAGAAGATAGTATATCATTAATCGAACAAGAAGCAAAGTATAGAAAACATAAAAAATCTTAAATAAAACTTGCACAATCTCAAGCACAAGTTAAACAGAAAGTGAAACAAGCACGAAGTGGTCAATTTGCTGAAGGAGATACAACAGCCACAATTTTAAAAAAGTTACTGAAGCTTTACTTGGGAAACAACCTGAAAGTAAGCCACTGTCAGAAGAACTTAAAAAATTACAAGAAAAAGGCTGGATAAGTTAAAGAACAACAAGAGAGATCTGAAGAAGAAAAAAATAAGATTAGCTGAGGCATTTATAGCGAATATAGCTGATCCTGTTGCAAAGCAAGCTGCACTAGATCAGTTAATAAATAATCCACTAGAACTTTTGTATCAGCAGTTTTAACCACACGGAATATTAAAATATTTTAACAAATTTATTACAAGAAACAAAAGATACTAAACAGGAGCAAGAAAGAGTCGGAGAGTTGACGGTAAAGTTTATGGAAGTTGGAGAGCAAAGACATTTGTTTTAGAAAAAAGCAAATGAACTGATATTAAATAATTAATATAATGAATTTTTAAGAAAAAATAATATAAATGATATTGATAATAAAAAACCTGGGCAAAGGATAGATACAACGGACTTATTTATATGTTAAAAAATGATAACACACAGTAGCGATGCTAACAACGAATTAGATAGAGCAATGAAAAAAGACGATATGCTTTTAATTTTTTTTTATAGAATCAATAAAGGTGTTATTGTTTCTACCTTTTACAGAACAGTGATTGATGGTAGAAAAAAAGCTACGGTAAGGGGTGGAATTTTAAAAGAAAATTTGATTTATCCAATAAAAGTCGCATACAATAATATAGAGAAAAAATAGGAAAAGGAGTTAGAATATTCGCATCAATTACTGAAATGATCGGCAGATTAATGCTACTGATATCATCAAAAGAAGCTGGGAATGTTGGTGTTGAAATCGACAATGAAATCATTGACATACGTGACAATTTGTGATTGAAAAATTGATTAACATCGACTTAATCACAGTGACTTAATTTTATAAAAATATAATATTAAATGTCAGCAACATTATTACTGGACACTAGCCAATCTGATAAAAATAGTACAAATGGTTCAGTAAATTATATTCCGCCAATAAAACTTGATCGCTGAAAACGATATGTAATTGGATTAATTTCCTGCACTAAGAATGCTATAGCAAACGTAAAAGCTGGAGTAAATTATGCGTTTACATTTAGAAATGTATTTCAGCTTTCTAATATTGCTTATACATTAATTAAGATTCCGCAAGGAGCTTATAATATAACCGACTTAAATAGAACAATAAAAGAGTTAATAACAAAAGCGGGTGGTAAAGATGATAATTTCAACTAACACCAAATTATTATACGTTAAGAGCTAGAATGAAAATAAAAATATGGCAATTTATTTTTCATAACCAAAACGTATTGCACCGCTGATAGGTTTTACACGCCAGAGAAATTATATTATTAATAAGTAACCTATGCGCTTCACGACCAATTTCCATTAAATATAACTGACGTAAACACAATGTTGGTAAAAATTGCTCTATTGCTTCTTGTTCTTATTCAGCTAAGGACAGCAAAGGGCAAACTATATACAGTTTTTCATCAGAATATTCACCAGGTTCTCTTATGCAAATTAGTCCCCGTCATATTATTTGTTTTTATTATCCGTTAAAAGTCGAAAATCAAACAACAGAAGTAAATATGCAATTGACTTATCAATCGGAACGACAGATGGATTTGAATAATGCAGTTGCTACGTAATACCTGCACTTGCGCGAACAACAGTAAGACGGCAAAATAATACAACCTGAGATATAATAAAACAGAAAAAAGTTTATAGAAGAAAAATAGTAGGAGGATTTTTAGGAAATATATTTAATAAAATTATTGAAGACATCACATCCTAAACTTTTGCCAGTGTTATGTTTATTAGGGCTAGCAGCAGCGTCTGGAGCAGTATCTGGCGCAGCAGAAAAGACAGTTCAAGGTAATGGTTTCGTTGGTGGCGGCGGAATAAAGAAACTTCTCGTATAAATAGTGATAACAATTTTTGTCCAAAGATTAGATATAATGTCTAAGCGAACAATATTGCAAAAAAAAGGAACGACGAAAAAAGACACGACAGCGACAAGGTGAATTTCTTCCAAAATCCCCATTACTAGCAGGATTAGCGGGAAGTCTATTACAGGGTCTATTAGGACGATGACGAGGACTAGAGCTGCATTAAGTAATTTTTATATACTTGATAAACTAAAAAAAGTAAAAGTTTTCCATGGAGTTTATTCCAAAGATCACCTCATGATGTCTACAGGTTCATGAGTTATAAATATACAATATTTCAATGACGGATCTGGTGCACAAAGGGTATCTATTTTTGAGAACAATTATTTTGACTTGTTCGAAATTCCACCAAGTGACTAAGTAAAATGATAAATGAGTAAAAGCAAAATAAATTATTCATCTAATTAAATTCAGCCAGTTGGAACTTCCGCGTGTTGATATTTTTACATAATCTTCATTAAACAGGTGACCAACAATACAGATTTTTAAAAGTTTATTTTGCATTTTGAAAATTAACCTTCTCACGCTAATGATGAGATTCCAATTAATTTTTGTAAAGCTTGCAATAATTTTTGTCTAACTCATTAAATAAACAGTCAGTATATTGTTTTAAGTGTAAAACTAAAACAGAAAATAAAGACGAGAAAACAGAAAAAACAAACGATAATAGAATAATGCTGAAATTTGTTGTGCAATCTTAGGAAAAAGAAAAAAGTATGTTTTTGCCAGCAGAAGCAAAGTTGTCCGGAGTTGGATGACCTGACGTTAGTTTAGTGGACGACTGAAACAATATTACTATAAATCTGAAAACGGTTTTAGGGTCAAACCTTTTCATACAAAATTATGATTTGTTTGTAACTTATTGCTTGATTTTCCTCGATATTGCTTGATTTTGTATGAAAAATACTAAAATAACTGATAAAATTTATATTAAAGAATCATGGGGCTTTGACCATAGAAAGCGAGAAATTTGACTTAAAAAATCGCTAAAAATACAGGTAAAGTGATGGAACAAACAATTTTTTTTTCAAATTTATGAAACAATTGTCAGTTATAAATAAATGATGATGTGCAACTGCGATTGTGATAGAGATTTATGCCACATATATTGCCAGAAATGCAAAAAAAAGAAGAAATAATTGGAACGGGTATAGATATACATAAATTAATTGGCAAACTGCCGAAACCAAAAGGCGGTTGGACATTTCCAGGTCATAAATATACTGGACTTTATAATCCTCTTGATAAGCAACTTGACGAAAATGATAATCCGCTGCCAGGACAAGAACCTTACAATCAAGTTGACGAAATAGCAATGCGCCATATCTGCTATACGAGAACGTGTTGACCGAAGGCTGGTTCAGAGCTTTAGTTGACTAAAATAAAATGAGTCTCGGTAGAGACTCATATGATGATTTTGTAGCAGAGATACACAAACCTAACAAAAAGTTTCCGCGACGCAAAGTTGTTGCAAATGCCGTTGATGATATTTGGGGGATAGATTTAGTTGATATGTCAAACCTAGCTATGTTTAACGATTATATATATATATATATATATATATATATATATATATATATATATATATATTTGTTTTTGTCCATGTTTTTAGTAGATACACGTTTAGTGTTCAGGTTTCGGATAAAACAGGGAAATACATGACTGATGCATTAAAGCAGATAAAACAAAAGAAAGAAAACCAAACAGAATCTGGACTGATCATGGGGCAGAGTTTTTTTAAAATAAAGTTTAAACCGTTTTTAGAGCAAAATACATTAAAAAATACGTTACTAGACAGGAGTGGATAAGCGTTATTTTCGAGCGATTTAATTGCACGCTCAACAAAAATCGTCATAAGTATTATACAGCTAAAAATACGAATAAATATATTGACAATTTACAGCAAATTGCTGACGAATACAATAACACAAAACACCGAACACGGCGAAAGAAAAATGTCGTAAAACGACGCGATTGCAACAAATCCAATATTAGCAAACAAAAATATGTACTGCAGACATAAAGTTAAAGTTGGCGATAAGGTTGGAATTTCCTTGACAAAAAAAATGAGAAAAAGTTTATACTCATAACTGGAGCGAAGAAACATTCGTTGCTGATAAAGTACTTTTAACAATACCAGTTACATACTCTTTAAAAGACTTATTAGGTGAGCCTATGACTGGCAGTTATTAGGATCAGGAACTTTAGAAAACATTACAAGACGTACTTGTTAGTGAAAAAAGTTGTTAAAAAGCGCGGCAACAAATGTTTATTCAATTGCGATAAATTTAACATTTGGGCACTAACTAAATCGATCGAAAAATATTATTATAAATTTTTTCGAATTTTCTTAGTACTGACTTACATTTTGCTGGCTTTAAAAAGAAATTAAATGTAATTATTTCGCTTCATCGAATGGCATTAGATGAAATATTTTAAGAAAAATAAAATCGGATTTGATATTTCTTTGTTGTCCTGGTATTTTTACATTTTTATAGGGCTTTATAAATTGGTAAACTATTTGATGCTTGCCAACACTAAAATTAAATTTTATTACTTTTTAGCTATAAGGTATTTGACATCATATCGTCCAGTTGCTGGTCTGCTTACATTTTTCTTCCTAACAACAACTTCATTGTCGTCATAGTCATACAAAATATCATTTTCAGTATAACCAGCAAATCTGTCATTATTGATGTTTTCTGATGTAACATTAGAAACTGAAACATAATCGTCCGAGAACAGCTGAACCAGTCTTTCAGTTATACTCATTATTATAATAATCTTTTTTCTATTTCATATATAATATGCTCGGAAATTTAAAATATATTTTGCGAGTTAGTATTATAAACAAGAACGAATCAGCTGAAGCATTTCGAAATTGTTTGCTGGAACTGAAATTTTATTCTGCTGATGTTATGATAGCATTAGGCGAATCTGATAGATTTTTGTTAGCAGCAGCAAATATAATGAAACTTGATAAAAATACGATGATGCCACTACGATGAAATCCCGACGATATCATGGAATTTAGTAATAATTGTCTTTCTCGAAATAACCAGGAAAATATTATTAGTTATCATATCTGAAGATAAATATATAATGTCAGCATAGACGTTGCTGATTTTGTTCTGCCGTCGGAGACATCTTTTACTTTTGGGGGGATGAATTTTAAAGTGCTTTGTGGCAGTTGTTATTGATTTAAATTTTATTTCTTAGCCAGCTTCGAGATTTATTGACATAATTGATTTTGGATTTTTAAAATTAGAACCTTCAGATCTAGCATCTCCTCTTCTACTATTTTCTTGCTGTGTAACAAAATCTAAATTTTCCAAATGATTGTCGGTTTTTCATTTTATTGATATGGTTGTTAACTATATTATTTGAAATAGATGCATGAAAGGTTTCGAAAATAAAACGATACGACGTATAATGGATTTTATCGTTTTTTTTCTCCATGCACCATCACATTAAAGTAACCAATATTATCTAAATTTCTAATAACTGCTTTTGTTTTTCTGCGTCTAATAATATTTTTTATTATTTGCCATATATAAATCAAACTGTGTGGTTGAATTCCATCGTATGAGCCTAAATTTTCAATATTATCATCTGCAACTGCGACATTTTCTCTATATGCTTGTTGTCCTTCTAGAATATTGCCGCAAAATAAGGTATAAAACATTTTAATTCTTAATTCTACAGATATTTTAGATGCTACTCTGATAACAGTACCTAATGCATATACAGCATATAAATTGTACTTTGGATGTACATGATACGCTTCTTGCTCTTTCGCTGTCAGTTGCAGATATCTAAAGATTTCTGATATGATAATATATATATATATATATATATATATATATATATATATATATATATATATATATATATATATATATATATATATATATATATATATATATATATATGATACCATATATATGATACCATTTATATCTGATACTATATATATATATATATATATATATATATATATATATATATATATATATATATATATATATATATATATATATATATATATATATATATTGCTGCAATTGCGATCCTTTGCCAAAAAGAGCATTATCAAATCTGAAAAATATTGCTTCAGCTTTTTACAGGTTATGATAACAGTTACAAACATGATGATCAAAATGATCAAAATGTTATAGCTAATTTTAGCTCTACAAATTTATTTCATCTATTACAACATGTTATAGCTCAGTAACCTGCGGCTCATAAAATTATCAAACTAATTGTCATGTATCATACGATTTTATCAAAGATACCCGCAGTTGAGTATGTAGTTTTGGAAACTAAACGTTCTGACAGCGAAATTTCGGAACCCTATTTAACAGCTAAATCCTTGAAGATATTAACTGGAACAAACATTACCGTGCTCGCTTATGAAAAACATAAAGAAATATAAAAGAATTAGAACAATTTACCTTGTCAGGGTGAGGATGGAGATTTGAAATAAAAAAGAAGTTTTATTTCACATAGCAAAATATAACGTGCTTCGCACTAGTTGTACGTCGATCTCCCTAAAAAAATTAGAACAATAAATACTTTATAAATGTCAAAAAAATTGAGGACATATGTGTCCAATGGTCTATTCTTTTTGGAAATGTTTGCAAAAGAACAATATTCTGATCGCATTAGCAAGTATTTTCAGCACAAAGACGAGCTCAGTTTTGATGGTATCAACTTTCTAGTGGCAGAAAATCATATACCAAAGTTCGAAAAGAAAACGGTATCTCAGTAAATGTTTTCTAACTAGACGAGCGATAAAACGTTTACTCTAGACATAGCTCAGAAAATGTTTGGCAGAAGACAATCAATTTACTATTTGATCAAGAACATTACTGTTGGATAAAAACTTTAACAGCTTAGTTGGCGGACAGTACAGTAAAATTAAAAATAAGAAATATTAATGTTAAAACTGTCATCACTGCTTTGCTAGCGATGGAAGATTGCATTACAATCTGAAATACTGTGTCAACGTTCGAAAAATAAATATGCCCAGCGAAAACGAAAAATATGGAAATTTAAAAATTACTATTATAGACTAAATATTCCTTTTGATATTTACGTCAATTTTGAGTGTTTACTCATTCTTGTGGTTGGAGCAGAAAATGAACCGAAGAAATCCAGTACTAGAAAAATACAAAAGCATATTTCCTGTGGAATAGCTTATAAAGTAGTTTGTTGCGCCAGCGATAAATTTTCACCTCCAATAATGTCATATAGAGGTCAAAATCCTGCCGTGTGGTTACTAAAATATTTAATAGACGATGTTAATACAATATCTAACAGAGTATAAAACAGTGAGAATAATGGCTGAACATCAACTTGACTATGATGAGGCAGTTAATTGCCATAGTTGTGAAAAGTTTCTGGTGGACTCCAAGGTGCGAGATCATTGTTATTTGACCAGCAAATATAATGGGGCAGCTCATAACAGTTGCAAATTTAAATTTCATGCTCCAGATTTTATTTACGTAGTTTAGATAACTTTCGTGGCTACTACAGCAGTTACATTATTGTCGAAGCTTTTTGGTGATGAAAATATTAAAGCTAAACTAAAATTAAAAATAACGTAACAAAATGTGTTCCACATAATTTTGAAAAGTATATGTCGGTGACGCTCGGAAAATTACGCTTTATTGACAGTATGCAATTTATGGCAGCATCATTAGATGAGCCCGTTAAAGGTTGTAACAATTTTGCTAACGTTGCCTCCGTGAAGATTATGTCAATCTGACAAAAAGGTATATTTCCGAATGAATATCTTGATGATTGGAGTAGATTTAATGAAACTTCTCGACATGTTTTACTTTATTGAAAAAGGCACCAGAGGTGGAATTAGCGCTATAACAAAAACATACGCAGTTACTAATAACAAATTTCTAAAACATTATGATAAAAATCGTCCGTCGAGATACATTATTTATCTACACCGTGTGAACCTTTATTGGTGGGAGGGTCATAGCCTATGCATTGCGGTGGCTTCAATTGGATAACTCCAAATTAATTTCCGAGAGAAACTGAAGAACAAAAATCCTCCGAAAGATATTTCATATTTTTTCACTTGATCTATACAATCCTAGTTCGTTACATGATCTACATAACGACTATTCGTTTTGCGCGGAGTCAATGAATATTGATCATATTTTATGATGAACGAGCAACGATAACTGCAAAAAGTTCGATTGTTAGTTCTGAATTTGTTAGATAAACGAAATTACATCATGCATTATAAAAATTTAAAGTAAGCAGCAGATGCTGGACTAATTATCAGAATGGTCAAATGTGGGTTAAAGTTTAATTAGTCATGGTGGCTGGCATATTATAATGACTTAACTACGAAACGTCGTATGCTGCGGCTAAAACCGAATTTGTAAAAACCTCTTCAAGTTAATGAACAATTCGGTGTTTAGTAAGATAATGTAAAATATTCGTAAACGAGTTAATATTGAGATTGTTAATGACTTTAGTCGTAGAAATAAATTAGTTGTTGATGATGGCTTTGTTAGTATGAAAATATTTAATGAAAATCTTGCTGCAATAAAACAACTAAAGACAAATTTAAAGTTAAGTAAGCCAATTTATGTTGGTGCAGCTGTACTTGATATATCAAAGTGACTGATGTATGATTTTCACTATAATTTTACTAAAATGCAATGGAGATATTCGGAGTTGCCATTTGCTGATAAGGACTCGCTATTTCATATAATAAAGATCTATTTGATTTATCAGATTATCCAACATGTAGAGGACTTCATGATAATTCGAACAAGAACGTTATTGGAAAAATGAAAGATGAATTTATGTTTGTGCCGGTGAGAGAGAGAGTTTATTGGACTAAGAAGCAAAATGTATGCTGTGTTATTTGATAAAAATCAAAAACTGACAAAGAAAGCTAATGTATCCGTCGCGGATATGTGAAAAAATAATGAATTTTGACGATTTCAATGCAGCTCTAAATAATAGCATCATTTTTTAAAATCAAAACTAAGGTCGTTTGGACGAATCATCATAATCTTGAAACGAATACAATTATAAAACGTGGACTAAGCAATTTAGACGATAAAAGATAATGTAAAGACGGAATCATTGCGCTTGCACTTTGACATTTTTTATGTAATAGTGTCTAAATATTATAAATAATGTTTGAAAATTTAACATTAGTCGATGGAGATGATAGCAGAATAAAAGAAATGACGATCAAGAACCAGCAATTTTCATTTGAATTTAATGATTAAATTTGTTTTAATAAATTTGACAATCAATTTCTCTCTTATCAGAACAGACGATGGCAAATATTTTCATTATCTCGAACATTTACGATGCACTTGTATTAAAATATGAAAAATTACGTAATACAATACGCCAAGGTCAGTATACAAAAGTAATTATAGACCAGGACAGGTCAATGGATTTTGCAAAAGGTAGTAAATATGTCCCTAATAAAATAGCAATGAAAGAAATGTTTGAATGACGCCGTAAGGTATCTGGCAGAATTAAATTCTTGTTATATAATCATGATAGCACATTTTACTTGATAGCTACCGTTGAGAATCTTGTAGTAGGTAATTAAATTCCTTAAAAAAATTTCTGTATTTTAGTCTATGAAATAGACTTGATAAAGGTGTCTCCAAACTCGCCTTCCTATGCTCCAAACTCTTTAGTAAGTTATCTAGCATTGTATATATGATTTAGATTGTATACTGTTTAAATATGGTTTATTATTATGGTTAGAAAACGTATAATCAGTTGAGTTTTGAAACACTTTTATCTCAAATTTATGTCGTATTCAATGTATTTTACTCAAGATCGACATATCCTCTACGAATATGTATTAGTTGATCAAGATTTACAACTCTGTTATTTTAAAGTATTAGTTAATGAAGATAAACAACTCAAGTCAAACATGACCTAAACAGAGTTGTCTGATGTTATGAAAGACGAACATTGTTGTTGCTTGTTTTTTTTATCAAGATGTATATTTTAAATTATTAAAAAATGTAATCAGCTTCAGAAGACAAACAGACAAATATAAAACCAAAGTTCTATCATGAAAACATCATACAATTCAAAACTGTAATTGTGCTATAAATAATTTGTCTAAGCACACATCACGTTATCTTGAGACAACATAACAAAGAACGATTGGTACAGTTATTAATTGTTTAGTATGTTGCCTAGCAACGACAGCAAATGTTAGCATTACTAAATCTCTCCAACGTATTATGAAATTAAAATAATTTAAAGCAATGGTATTTTATTCAGAAATCTAAATTATAATCCAAATAATAATGATTTTTCTGTAAAGCATATAAAGAAAACGTCCGTAGCAAGCGTCTGATAGAAAGAGACTTATAATTAACATAAAATGCTTGGCCTATATAGACCACTCCAATGTATTTGAAAATTGAAGTATTTCACAACAGATGTTATTATTTTATTCAGAAATCCAAACTCTGTTATAATTATGACTTTTCCAATTCCTATATGATATAGGTGTCTGTCTGTTTTAGATAACTTTTCCATCATATATATGTAACCAATCTTCATAGCCCATTTTTAAAACGTTGGAGTTTCGTACTGACTCTCTGTGCTCGATTCCTATCTCTGACGAAATCGGTGGGTAGACGCTGGATTTCATTTTAAGAAGACGGGATACCATAGGAATTTTCCGATGTCCAACAGACAAAATACCCTTACCCACCATGTAAACACTTTTGCATCTTCAGTTGTTTACCTGGTGGGTGTAAATCATTTGGACGTAATTTAAGGTTTTCCGCTAGGATACATTTGTGTCTGTTTTGTTTGTATATCTGCATGCTTGTGTTGTGTCTATGCTGTTGTGTTTGTGTGTGTGTGTCTGTATTTGTGCCGTCCTTTTATGTCACCCCCGAACTTGCTAGAATGTTACATGACAAGCTAGAAGTTCAATGGGTTAAACTGTGCTGTCCTAGGATAAGTTATAAGTAAGCTCTGGCCCTGCTAAGATGTTGTTAGACAACTTAGGGTATCACATGGGGTCTGTCTGTTTCGTGTATTAAGAACTTTCTCCGTTCCTTCAAGGATGTTAGTGACAACCTATGGGGAATACATGGGGAAATTATTTAGTGTCCTAGAATATGTTATATGTAACCTCTGAACTTGCTAGCATGTCATGTGACAAGCTAGGAATTTATGAGGTTGTGTTGTGCTGTCTGTTTCGTCTTTCAAATTTTCTCTAGACCTTCTAGGATGTTACATGAGAATCTAGGGGATCAAGGAGATTAATTCAAATGCCCGTGAACTTGCTAGCATGTTATATAACATAAAATATAGTTATCAAATACTATATCTACCATATTATCAATAAATATCGTCACATCATCTGCCCAACCCGCTATTCGTTCATCATTGTCAGTCGCGAATGACCATACTGATCCATATTTCGGTGATATATGACCTACTTTTTTAATACAATCGCTTATCATTTTAGATTTTATACCAGTATAACCTGACGCTGATTTGATTAAATCTCTTACAAAATCTGTTTGTCAGATGAAATCCAACATGTCCGTTTACAGTAAGTCATTATATATATATATATATATATATATATATATATATATATATATATATATATATATATATATATATATATATATATATATATATATATATAATTAGTTTGATATATCATTTTGTAACAGTATTATATTATCTTGGCTAATAAGAGAAGCTGTCATAGTAGTATGAAAAGATGATCTGATCCTATCTAAGAGACACCCCTAACGCCGAGAAAACATCTTTGTCTCAAATGTGTTAGAAAAGCTATATCATGTAAAAGTCATCATCTTTAGCTGAAAAGGGCTGCTGACAAAAAATGGGTGGGGGCCTGGGGTCTCTGAGAAAGGATTATCATCTTTTCATAATACTGATTGCACTATCGATTTTCTCACTTAAGAGAATACGGATTTAGTGTATGCGCTTCAAATCTGCAGATAAAATAAGAGTACGCGGCTAATCCAAGGTCTGTAAAAAAGCACGTCAACATATTTCGATAGGTTTGCAACGTAACGGATGTTTCATGCCTGTATTTTTCAGCAGCTTAACCAGTAAAGAAAACTAGTGATCAACTGAAAAAAATTAAAACAACTAAATGCAAAGTTTTACAAATTAGCAAATTGTTTATATAACATGTTTCTGGAAACTGAAATAGGGAAGATCTACTCTTTAACATAAGCTTTGATCGAAGTTATGGAAATAAAAATAATATGCCATTAGTTGTATAAGTAACGAGGTTTTAGAAAACTAGTGTATGTCACTTGTTTGGTCTTTTCATATACTCTAAGTCTTATGCGAAAGGTTATGATATGGTACACGCGACGGTTTATTATTATTATTATTATTATTATTATTATTATTATTATTATTATTATTATTATTATTATTATTATTATTATTTCTGAACTCATGTAGCCGAGGTTTTGCTGCTGAACACCTGTTCCCTTTCATGTGAAAGCGTATCAGTTCAGACGGAACAGCGGCTTTCAGTGACTTTAGACTCAGCTGATACAGTTTTGCAACGCTGCTCGCATAATTCGAGAACTTCTGCTGCCAGGTAAGATTCTACACCGGTACGCAGGTCTGTCTGTCCTAGGAAATTTATTTGAACGCGGCATGTTTCGAATTCGAAGTTAGCGCTTAGCCAATATTTTGCAGGTTTTCGCTGGAAAGCTGTTTTCAGGGCACATTTTTGTGTTTGTATGGTCAGCTTGTAAAAATTATGGGGAATTATTTTTGGGGCAGCGGAAATGTGCGGACAAAATTGCTGACATATGTCCGCGCCTCCCACCAATATCACTAAAAACAGACATCCGCCCAAATTATATTTTTGTAATTGCATTTGCCAAATTTCTCAAATAAGGTTTAAACTTAACTGAGTCCAATGTACCTTCCTGTATGAATAACAACCATCTTGCAATGGTAAAGTGCAGATAAGTACTGTTGCAAAGTGTTGAATTATATGAGCGCAGGTAGTTGGACATTGAACAGACACGAGGAAACAATATTTATATTTCAAAATAGGATAATGCTATACATCGTTTATATTCTTTATTTGCATGACATCCATGTTCTGTTTAGCTTAATATTTATTCAGTATTCGATGACTTAAACAATCGATTCTACGCGTATGCTTTCTCTGGCTAGAATGCTCTTTATGTAACGGCTGATGATACACACAGAAAATCAAAATTCTTTATCGCCTTTCTTGATCTAAAATAACCTACTAATCTTTGCTGCACACTCACTTGAAATCGAGATCCTAATGCAAAACATGGATACTGCTTTGCCTCTCTGAATCAAAATAGCTGCTGGAGATATGACACGAGCTTGACATGAAACCGGAAATCGACCGAATGGTGTTTCATTCAACTTTTATCTCTTATCTGCTCAGCAAATCTGTCAGCCATCCTAATATGACATGACAAAGTCAAAATATATATGAACTCATCATTGATTTTGTCGACTTGCTCCGCAACTAAGGGGAAAATTGCCATCTGCCATTTGCAACTGTGTGAAAAATTGTGTGTAAAATGATAGACATCTAACAACAGACCATCTCGTGTAAGACAAGTGGCATTTTAACAGATAAACTACATTGTGATTCATACCTGGTCTCAGCATGCAGTCTACATGGAATGTTAGGCTGCTAATAAAACTTATTCAGACGCATTATTTGCCTAATGACCTGCATCGTTTCTTTGTTCTCATTAATTTTGCATGACAATAAAAAAACTAGATATTCCTTTCAAAAGCCGTTAACATGTAAAATCTTTCATTCGTTTTTGATGAACGGTAATATGTAATGTCCATAATGATAATAATTCTTAGTCCCCTTTGTAGTACAGCAATGCATTTTTGATGACATGAAAGCGCAAGTATGAAAGTGAAATCCTATTCGTATCCATGAGATCGTATTAGGATCAAAATGCTATCAGTTACCCTTTCTTGTCACCTGTAGTCCATTTTTACTGGTTCCACACAGCTATTTTGTTGTTCCAAGTCTGTCATTACGAAACATTTAAGTGATAATGCACAAAATAGAAAAGTTGTATTTTGTTTGCTCTCCACACCTAAATGTGTCGATCATTATCTGATATAAAGTATTCTGATTTTGTGTACCAATTATTTTCTGACATGTATCTTTTTAAAACGGCTTTGTGTATTCTTTATCGGTAGAAAAAAGCAAATAGTACACAAGTTTTATTCATATTTTTTCGGTCAATTTATGTAAGAGATTTAGACTGGACATAACAGGATATTAGCACTTTAAAAACTATTTAGTGCAGGGTCAGTGCGAGCATTTGTCTCTGGCCACATCGGTCATCTATCCATAGCAGTCTGAACAGGATTTGAGCAAACACCACGGATTGTGAGGGCAAGACACTAATATTTATTTTTGTTCGTGTGAACAGAATCCTGGGTAATGGAACATCGGTGCATACACGAATAATTTATTACCAATTCAAAGGAAATGAAACAACTTGCCAGGAGATAGAGAATATCAGCGAATTGGCACTAGTTTCGATAGGATTTGAACCCCAAACCCTCCATTTCTTGTAATAATGACATATATTTCTCATATATATGGAGGCAATTTGTTTAGCCAGCATAATTGTATACAGTCCTGTAAGGTACATAAATTTTTATTTGGCTTCTGGCAATGAAAACTAATCCATATCAGAAAGGAGAAACTAAGATAAAAGTTTACTCTTATAATAATCTTTTGAAATGAACATGTCTTTCATGGTTTGGTCACAGCTTTTTAAGAGATTGAGAGTACGCAGAACTGATACCCACCCCTCATTTATCATCTTAAGTCCATCGTCCTACTTCTTGCCAAAATGGCAATGGACTTCTTTCCATTAACCAGTGAACAATTACGTCTATTATCCGAAATTTGAATTTCCATACCAAAAGCCCCAGTAGATACCACAAATCGAATACGATTGCTGTCTTTGACCATGAATGGCTTGTCTGTTAGACTGTGAAACATTGCAAACGGTTCATATATGTTTTGTTTTTCAAGAGGAAGAGGTATAATTCCCAAGTCTTCAAACAGTCACACTCAATTTGTCCGACAGTCTTTCAGAGAAATAGTAAATTGTACCACTGCTTTAATGGAATTAATGCCCCT